>OX421503.1:14335554-14983054 GCA_949126835.1 Anisus vortex | reverse complement strand
CCAATCGAGCTGAAATTTGGACAGCAGACTTGCCCCGACTAACAATACAATATATCAAATTTTCAGTTAAAACAACTTATTTATACTACACTTATTACAATATTCATTTCTTAAAAGGAAAGTATAAGTAAAGTTTTGGTTTCACTTTAAAAATGCCTGTGCAACTTTTTATAGTTTTTCGGCGGAAAGCTAGAAAATAAAACTATGCACTAAGATTATTTTTGAACAATTATTACGGAGTAAGAAAATATTTGTGAGATTTGCGACACAGATATTTTTCTGTACGTTTCATTTGCAGTAGTCAATCAATTGTTTAATTACATGTTGGTAAACTTAGTTTGCAAATATAGGGAGTATAATAAAAAACTTCGTTTTTATGGTTTTCTTGTTTTCAATTTGTTGACAATACTAATGGTATATTATTATGTTTTTAGTACTTTTTCCAATATGTTTACGCATAGACATCTAATTTTCATTATTTGACTAATTTGTAAGAAGTTAAGCTGAAGGTAATAAACTATGCAGAAGTAGAAGTAATAGGATTATGGGTCATGTAAAATGTAAAGTTATAAAAATACATAACTGTACACAATATTATTCGAAAGAAGATATGTTTGTTGCATGAATGTGATGTAAGGAGTTGTGAGTGTGATGTAAGGGATTGTGCATTCGATGTAAGGGGTTGTGCATGTTATGTAAGGGGTTGTGCATGTTATGTAGGGGTTGTGCATATGATGTAAGGGGTTGTTCATGTGATGTAAGGGTTTGTGCATATGATGTAAGGGGTTGTGCATGTGATGTAAGGGGTTGTGTATATGATGTAATGGGTTATGCATGTGAGGTAAGGGTTTGCGCATGTGATGTAAGGGATTGTGCATGTGATGTAAGGAGTTGCGCATGTGATGTAAGGTATGTGCATGTGATGTAAGAGATTGTGCATGTGATGTAAGGGATTGTGCATGTGATGTAAGGGATTCTGCATGTGATGTAAGGGATTGTGCAAGTAATGTAAGAGATTGTGCATGTGTTGTAAGAGGTTGCCCATATGATGTATGCGGTTGTGCATATGATGTAAGGGGTTGTGCATATGATGTAAGGGATTGTGCAGGAGATGTAAGACGTTGCCCATGTGATGTAAGGGGTTGTGCATATGATGTAAGGGTTGTGCAGAGTGATGTAAGAGGTTAGTGTGAATAAAATTAAAAATTTGCATTTTACACTAGTTCAGAAAAATCATGAATGCAATAATTTATTTCAAAAATATATTTTTTATAATAACAAACATGGATGATATTAGATCAGGTTTACACCTAACTATATATTTTTACTTTTTATTGCTGTTAAATTTTGTTAGGAAAGGACACGTTCGAAATAATTAACAGATACGTGCAAGATATATGTATATAAATGATTTTTAAAATATGTAGGTACACGTATGGTTTATACATTTGCCCGTAAATGAAATAATAGAGTATGTTTACATAGTCAATGTAAAATCTAGTAAACTAGTAAAAATGTATTCGTATACCTTTTAATCTCTCTTCAATTTAAAAAGAAATAGCAAGCTGTATAACAAATTGTCAGATTAAAAAAAATTCACATAATTTTATAAGAGGGGTCACTAAAGAGTTTGATAGTTTGATAGTAAATAAGTTTTTAATTATAAGGAGAGAAACACTTTTCTCATCCCTTATGCGAGAACAGATGCATATAAATACTCTTTCTTCTGGTGTGGCATTCGGGCATGGAATCGTTTACCCGAACAAACCAGGAAACCCAGTATTTTTACACCACTTAAAACATTCATAAAAATGCAAGCCTAGACTCGGATCAAGGATTCGTAGGACGCAATAATCTTCCTTATATAGGGTGCGTCTGTAATATATATAACTTAAAATTATAAAGACTGTGTTGCACAGGGTTTCACGTCTAAATGCCAGGTTTAAAGTTGATAAGATGAAGGAAAGTGGTCCGATGAGCCTTCCAAAGGTAGGTCGGCGGATCTTCAGCACGCCAGCCAGACAGAGAGATTGCAAAGTTAATATAAAGGATGTAGAAAAAATAATGTAGAAAAATATAATATTTTGAAGACATATTTATACGATAAGGATACTTTTTTTGCGCAAATCAAACATTTGATATATATTACTGATAAACGTTAAATATAATATATTATGCTTGAATTTAAAAATATTGCAATTAACATCATTTTTAACCATTGCATGGAAAATCCTGGTACGTTAGTCAAGTATGTAGCCTGAAAGCTATAAGCAAGCTAACCTGGCCTAAGGACTTGCTTACAATTACGTTATATGTTAGTCAGCTACATCGTATACATACGCCTACGGAGATAGGAATTTTTCTTCTTTAGGTTCCAGGTCTGGAAAAGACATCGACGGTCATGACTCTCCATTCTTTCCTGTTGTTAGCTATTTGGAGGACGTTATTATTACTTATGTTGTTGTTCGTGACCCAATCGTTCAGGCTTTCTACATATGTCAGCCTTCGTCTTCCTCTGTCTCTCTTACCAGATATTTTCCCACACAAAGCCAGTCTTTCTATACCATTTTTCCTATAGATGTATCCTAGAAATTTTATCTGTCTATTCCTAATGGTGTTAATGAGTTCTCTTGAGGTACATGCTGTTTTCAACACTAGTGCATTAGATTTCTTGTCAGTCCATGATATTCTCATCATCCTTCTTAGAAACCACATTTCTACTGCCTCCAATCTTTTCCTTGTTTCATCTTTAATAGTCCAACATTCACACTCATATAATATAATATAATGAGATGGGAATACTTTATTAAAAAAAACACAAAAAAACTCCAAGTTAAAGTGGATATTTACTAATAGATGAAAAGCCAATGCAATGGTCTTAATAACACAGGCCAACTTGTACACGGAATAACTTAAAATAAGCTTACTTTGAAACAATCCCTTAGGGAGAGAGACGATTTACACGAACTTTAAAACATAATGCAGCGTCACCCTTTGTTTCATGCCTTTGTTATAGCGGTCCAAACATTAAACATTGCAGCTATTTGGCATCTGTCTTTTTATGTTTAGAGTGAAAGATCGATGCAGTTTAAACTTTTATCTATTTTTAGGCAGGCTATCTCAATCAAAAAAAAATAGTGCTTTTGAGGAATCAGATATGATGCAAGTAATGTTGTTGTTTTTTTTGTTTGTTTGTTTGTTTTTGTTTTGTTGGAGGGGGGGGGGGGGTTGGACAGAAATAACTTTAACTTATATATATATTTTTTTTTTTAATTTGTTTGGACGGAAAAAAAGAAAAAGGCAAAAGCAATTTGTTGGTCTGCTAATGCTGTATTTTTTCAATTTATGAACCGTTGGGGTAGATAGGGGGATACAATAATAAATATAACGTATAGGTCTACGTGTCTAATAAATACAATATAAAAATAAATAGGCCCACGGTAAGCTAAATCTATTTTATATGTAAATTTGTGAAGACTGAGAAAAAAAAAGGCATTTTTGGGATCTGGTAATGCTGTATTTTTTTTAAATATGCATCGTTGTTTTACATACTTTTTGTGTACAAGTACACACGCCTGATTCTTATTACCGAACGAAGGTCTGTCCACCTGATACTAGCTATAATTCACAATACAAATGCATACTTAGTGGGAAATGAATGTCAGTTTATTAAAATCTATTGAGGTTCCTTGTAGCAGGATGTGTTCAGTGATCTCCTAACAACAGATCAATCTTGTTGATTCTTACAAGACGTTATGTTTAAAGTACAACACAATCCAGGTTAAAGATAAGGTGGGATTCTTTACATATATTATGTGGGCGAGATATAGAGATATATAGGGAAAACTATTAAATGCACATTCTAACGGCATGCTTACATTTGCGAAATAAATTTAAATATATTTTTTCTAAAAATAATATGTATTATCCCAAAGTATATTTGTTTTGCATGTGTGCATCATACAGAGTTTAGGATATCAAATACAAAAAGAAAGCTTTAGATATATTACTCACTTAAATTACACTCAATACATGCATACATTAATCAATTACAATCATACAGTTGATAGTTCCCTAGAGAAGATCAGAAAAATATTTTAAATTGTCTTCAATATTACATCGCCATGCCATGAGAGCAAAATAATTCTTAAGCTTTTTGTTTTGTGATTGGTGACTGATATCTTCTTTGCGATAGTAAAGGAATAAAAACTAGGTTAATTGTTGTTCTGTGTTCATTATCTTTTGTGTTTTTTAGTTGTATTTTTGAATATGTGCCTAGTGGTTCTTAGGTAGTGCCAATATTTCCGTAATACTTATTTTTATCATATTATATACAAGAGAAAGCGCCAACGTAAGAGGGGTCCCCAATCGGGCAATCACTACTTTCAGCTTAGTAAAAAGGCGCCAACATATTTAATATTGAAGGAGTGTTTTCGCACCAGGGCGCCATATGTCCTTACTGCCGCATAGAGCAAATTATATGTAATAATTATTTAGTGAGTAAAAAAATTGTGTATTTTAACATATTTTTTCTTTCATAAGGCGCGAGGCTGCCATCAAGGGTTATGTTTATGTTTAGATCCAGATACTAAGTATGTCCAGGTTGGAAACTATCTTTGTGACATGCAGACAGATGATGGTGGATGGATTGTCTTGCAAGTGAAAATAGAAAGTTATTATATAATTATTACATACATACATACATACATACATATTTACATAAATACATACATACATACACACATATACATACATACATACATACATACATAAATACATACATACATACATATATACATACATACATACATACATACATACATACATATATACATACATACATTCATACATACACACATAAATACATACATACTGTTACGAGTAGATTTATTTTCCATAATTATATTGGTTCTGTTGAAATAATCTTAAACCCGAAATGTTTCCGTGTTAGGAATAAAACATGTATATGTCTAGACACTACGTCATAGCAATAAAATACGTCATATGCACGAGGGTTGAATACCGTTAGTTTAGTTCTAGTTTGGGCGCTAATGTGTGAGGACTGTTTTTGACCACTTTCTTAAAGATAGGATTACGGCTCAGTACGATATAGAAGAATCTCAACTGATTAAGTTTCATCATATAATACTGGTACATATGTTCTGTGTTACTGTTATATTTTATCATCTCAACATGTTGGAATAAAATTGTGTTCAATTTCAAACAGGATTGTGGATTTCCTATATATTAAGGTACAGTTTATCTAAATCACTTTATACACAAAGATTCACATCGCAACGAGTAAAATAAACATCAAATCTAATTGAATAACATCAATACAAATTCTTATACAACCTTGTGAGATCCAAGATGGATATGAATCAAAAGAATATATAATAATACATTACTAAAAATATCATCTAACGTCAGTAGCTGATTTCGCACGTGACAAAAGATTGGGGGCTCGAGTCCTGGATCTAAAGTTTGTATGTATAAGAAATTGAGAATATACAACTGTTTTAGTGAAAACGATTTACAACAAATATTTATTCAAATTCTGTCTACGTGGGAGGCACTGTCTGTGTTCGGACATACTGTTTTCAGCTTTGTACACAACCATCCTTAAAATTTATCTTCTACAAATTAACAGTGGTGTAAAAATATTTCAAAGGACTTTATGAAAGGTAAAGTTGAAATTTTTTATCTTCTATTTACGTCATTAATATAAAACATGGCGGAAGCTAATCTTACGTTGGAGCAATTGAATATTTTTGCTATCACGTCAGAACAGTTAAATAGCATGTCACTAACCCAGTTAAAAGAGATGGCAAACTCTCTGGGAATAGACATTACTGAAGTTACACCAGTAAGGAGTAAATTGATTCAAGATATTAAGGACTGTTTGAAAAGACACGGTAGAATGCTTGAAGAAAATACTATGAATAATGAAGAATCAGTGGTTCTCAATGTATCAGAAACCCTGAAAACAGACATAGATAACCATGAATTTAAAATCAATGTAAATGAACTAAGTGCGGACATGAAATTCCAGTTAGAAATGAAGAAGTTAGAATTACAATTGGAAGGTAAAAGAATAGAAGTACAATTAGAGGGTAAAAGAATAGAAGTACAATTGAAAGAGAAAGAATTGGAAAAAGAAAGAATCGCTAGTAATGAAAGGATTGAATTAGCAAAGTCTCGTTCATCAACTCATACGATTCAGGAAACAAATAATGTAGAACTATATAAGTTTAAAAAGCATGTCCCAAGCATGGAGAACATAGAGATTGATGAGTTCTTTATGGTCTTCGAAAGAAACTCGATCGATTATAAATTTCCTGAAGATAAGAAAGCAGTATTTTTACGTTCAGCTCTAACAAAAGGCAAGGCTCTAGATGTTGTATTGAATTTGACTCCAGAGGAATGCAATGATTATGAACTAATAAAGAGCAGAGTACTATTGAGTTATGTTCTAACTCCAGAAAAGTATCGAAAGTTATATCGTGAGTACAAGAAGGAACCAGAAGTTTCACATGTTGATTTCCTGAGATTAGAGAAAAAGTATTTTGATCGATGGTTACGTTCTAAGAATGTGAATAAAGATTATGAAAAACTCTATAATCTCATACTGATGGAGGATTTTACTGAGAAGATTCGCACTGATATAAAAGTTCATTTGGCTGATCGTGGTATTGAAATAGCAGAACAAGCAGCAGTTAAAGCCGATGAATACGTCATTATTCACCCGCATAGCCATTATGTTCAAAATGACAGAACAAGTTTGAGGACTCAAAACAGTAATACAGAGAGGAAGTTAAGATCGACAGAGGATAAAAGTAAACAAAAAGCCGATAAACAAGAGAATTCAAGTTCTGTACAAAAGAGAATTACCTGTACATTTTGTAAGAAAGATGGACATATCAAAGAGAATTGTTGGAGTCTACATAAAGAGAAAAGACCCATTAAAAACAAGAACAACGTGGTTTTATCACACATCGCCGTACAAACTGAAACTCACATAAATAAAACTGCCCACAAAAGAATTAAAGCTGAAAAAGAGACATCTGATGTTAGTCATGAGGAGATGGCGAAACACGCATGTCCAAGTTGCTTAAAGTCGGAAAAAGTCTTTGAAATGAAACCGAGGCTATTGAACATTCTAGTTTCAACTCCAAAGGGAGTGTGACAGATGAACAATCAGTAGATAAAACGTATACTTACGGAGGCAGTAGTGTAGCAAGAAACTCAGTAGGCAGAGAACTACCCGAGTGCATGCTATCGGATGTTAGCGAGGGCTATGTGTCACCTATAGATGATCAAGCTAGAGAACGGAAGATTAAAATTCTACGTGACTCCGGTGCTGATATATCTCTTCTGTTGAAGAATACTGTACCAACGTCGAAATTGACTCATACAGGCCAGTATGCCTTAATCAGTACTATGGCTGGAACACTTATGGCACCGTTACATCGTATACAGTTGAAGAGTAATTACTTCACTGGCTCTGTTACTGTTGGGATAGTGAAGAAATTTCCCTACAGAGGCATTTCATTACTTTTAGGAAGTGACATTGCCAAGAATCAGGTACATCCTGTACTTAAAGAACCCAAAGACTCTGTTCAGTGTAATAATACTGAAAATTCAGTATGTGTTATCACCAGAGCTATGGAGAAACAGCAGATGACTAATGAATCGACAAAGAAACCAGAACCAACACCAGAGATTGACTTACAGGCAACCTTCATGGCGGATGTTCTAGGTGGTCACTCAAGTCATACTGATTAAAATAATTTGTCGCCTAGACAACTACTCATTCTTGCTCAAGGCAAAGATCCAGAGATCGGGAAACTAAAAGAAGAAGCAAAGAATGAAGGAGAATTAGAAACAATGGCCGCAGGTTATTACATGAGGGACGAGTTGTTGATGAGGAAATGGAGAGGGAAAGAAAACGACGATGAAACATGCAGCGAAGTACATCAATTCGTGGTACCCAATGTATACCGCAAGGACATACTACATATGGCCCATGATTCACCGTATGCTGGTCACCTAGGGATTCAGAAAACCTTCGATAGGATTCTTCCATATTTCTTCTGGCCTGGCCTACGTCGTGACATCACATCGTTTTGCAGATCATGTCATGTCTGCCAGATGGTCGGCAAACCGAATCAGACCATTCCGGTAGCTCTTCTACGACCCATACCAGCATTCTCAGAACCCTTCAGTCACATCAGGCTATTCCAGAGGCTATTCCTCTACGTAGCATCAATGCCGACAAAATCTCTGATGCACTTATCGGATTCTTCACCCGATATGGTCTTCCGAAAACCGTGCAGTCAGATCAAGGTTCAAATTTCACATCGAAGTTATTTCGCCAAGTCTTAGAACGGCTGGGTATTCGTCATGCAGTATCGAGTGCATATCATCCACAGAGTCAAGGCGCACTGGAACAATACCACCAAACATTGAAAAACATGCTCCGTACTTTCTGTTTCGAGCATAACGACGACTGGGATCGTGGTATTCCCTTCGCACTCTTCGCAACCAGAGAGGCTGTACAAGAATCTCTTGGTTTCAGTCCCTTTGAACTGGTATTCGGACACACAGTTCGTGGACCACTAAAGCTGTTACAAGAGACATGGTTATCATCCACTGGAGACACTGGTCTATTGACATACGTGGAAAATTTTAAAAATAGACTGTATAATGCATTAAAAGTTGTCAGATCTAATCTTTTGCAGGCACAAGACAAGATGAAGGTCTATTATGACGTCAACGCAAGAACCCGTATTTTCCAACCTGGTGATAAAGTTCTCATGCTGACGCCACTGTCTGGTCAACCCCTGAGTGCCAAGTTTACAGGACCCTACGAGGTTATGGCTAAGCTTAGTGAGGTTAACTATCTTGTAAAGACCCCTGATAGACGGAAATCGCAACGAGTGTGCCATATCAATATGTTGAAACCATACATTACCAGAGAAGAACAAAAAGTTGTTGCCTCGGTAAACACTGTTATTAAAGTCGGGAATAATTCACCCGAAATTGAACGTGAATTGACAGAAAGCAAATTACAAATCACGAAAGTTTTAAAAACCCTTAATGAAAAATTGGCACATTTACCCGCCTGCGAACAATCCGCTATCAAAGGTCAAATTTATGAACATATTAATATTGATCTATTTGCAGATGTATCCAATGGAACAAGGCTGATTGAACAAGAGGAAGTCAGTTTCTCGTGAATGTTTTCTTTTATGTCATTCATTGTATTAATTAACATGTATTATATGACAATAAATAAACTATGTTTTGAATTGTTACACTATGAAACATTACAGAACAGAACTTCAAATTCTACTAGAAACAATCATACTTTGTAAGGTAAAAGGTAACTATTGCATACATCAATTGCACACACACCGGTATTTAACTTGAATACATCCACACTTGTGTTTGTTCAATTGATTATTGATGTGTTTTGCAAATCGTTTGTTTTCTATGTCGTCATGTTATAATTTGGATGTCTTATTTTTATGCTATGTAAAAGCTAAATCAGCTGAGATTATCACATTTTAAAATAATTCTTGATGTCATAATTTAGACATCATAATAATGTAATAACTGAAAATCATTAGTTAATGATACAGTGATCGGTTATAAATAAATTAAACTTTTTAAAGAATTATCTATCAATTATTAATCGGTTCCACTTATTTGGGTAATTCATATCAATTCTGTGGGAATTGGTTATTGGTGGTAATAGTTTTATGGTCAACGTTGTACACACAATAATCATAATTGTAAATATTAATTGATAAATAAATGTTTAATTAATAATCATTGATAGAATAATGTGATAAGGGATTCCATAATAGCGACTTTGTTATTAAGGGAATATGTAATATATGGTTCATTTTAATCTTAAAAAGATTGTCCAATAGTCAATTAAATCTTACGAATAGTTTGGGAATTTGATTCATTTTATGGGTACTCTACAAAGAATTCCATACTTAACACTGTCTGTAATTCCTTTGTGTCTTAAGGGGGGGGGGGGGCGAGTGTTACGAGTAGATTTATTTTCCATAATTATATTGGTTCTGTTGAAATAATCTTAAACCCGAAATGTTTCCGTGTTAGGAATAAAACATGTATATGTCTAGACACTACGTCATAGCAATAAAATACGTCATATGCACGAGGGTTGAATACCGTTAGTTTAGTTCTAGTTTGGGCGCTAATGTGTGAGGACTGTTTTTGACCACTTTCTTAAAGATAGGATTACGGCTCAGTACGATATAGAAGAATCTCAACTGATTAAGTTTCATCATATAATACTGGTACATATGTTCTGTGTTACTGTTATATTTTATCATCTTAACTTGTTGGAATAAACTTGTGTTCAATTTCAAACAGGATTGTGGATTTCCTATATATTAAGGTACAGTTTATCTAAATCACTTTATACACAAAGATTCACATCGCAACGAGTAAAATAAACATCAAATCTAATTGAATAACATCAATACAAATTCTTATACAACCTTGTGAGATCCAAGATGGATATGAATCAAAAGAATATATAATAATACATTACTAAAAATATCATCTAAGGTCAGTAGCTGATTTCGCACGTGACAATACATACAGTCGTTGAAAATACATTTTTCATAGAATATTCTTGTTTATTTTACTTTTAGAGTCGAGTTCGAAAAGTCACAAATTTTACTAGCAATTGGACTGAATATAAAAACGGATTTGGAGATGTGTGTATATATTATTATCTAGGAAACGATTTTCTTGCTTATTAAACATTTACGGTAACTTGATTACTTTTGAAATATGTTTGTTATTTTGTTTGTTAATTAAATTTTAGTTTGATCGAAATAAAAAAAAAATGTAAAAAACTTTCTTAACATTTTTTTTGTTACCATAATAACAAAAGGCAGACTGGCGTGTTTTACGTATATCTATGTAATCTGTTATGGAAAGAAACGATAAAAACGTTTACAGTTTATGTTACTGAGCGTATTGGGAAGACTTAATGAGGCCTGAATTTTTGAGTTTAATGCATCCATGAAATTCCGGTTTACTTCCGGAAACACACATTAAAGAATGTTTCAGCTCGTTGCATGTATAGCTTTTGTTAAATCTCTGATCTTTTAGAAACATACAAAGTCGACAATAGTAGAGTAATCCTACTACTACAAGACACGAGTGCTAATACGTAAGCAGATACAAGAACAATGATTGATGTAATGCTGGGATGAGTTTCAAATACTGTTTATTTAGGCTTAAGTTGATGAATGCCAGAGGCAATCCACAATACAAATTACGGTGTATCAATATAGCTGGACCGGTCGAAAGACAGGACTGACGTGTTCCGTGTCTACGACCCCAATGCCCGTTTTTTCCATTCTATCCTAAGAAGTGCCCTCTGTAGGGGTAGGGGCAGTGGGGGTGGGGGAAGGTGATTTGCCCACGTCTTTAGTGATGAGTCACGGGAAGGGGGAGACGGGAGAGGGAGAGTAGGGCGATTGGGAGATTACATAGGTCCTTTGATACCCTAAGAGTCCGACCGAGAGCTGTTGTGTACGTGTTAGTTTACAGGGGGAAAGTTCGGGGAAGGGGGTGGTGGTTTCACCGCCCACCTGACCAACTGTAGGAATTTCGCATGCAAATGCAATTTGCTTATCTTGACCAGTGGTCGGTAGCGGGATAAGGGTGATCATTGGACAGCTAGTCTTGGCGAGGGTGGGGCTAAGGGGGGGGTAACACTTTTGACGTTTGAGACATGGAAAAGGGGGGGGGTAAATGGAAGCATCTTAAATATATACAAGGACAGATAACTATGTTTTGTGTAACAATGTATATATATCTACACATGTAAAACATGTAAAACAGTGATAATAGAGAAAGTAAATACATTCATATAATAATATATACATTAATGAAAAGATACAAATACAATCATACATCCTTCATTCATTTGTGAGCACCGCAATGAGCCAGGATTAATTGTAGTTTATAGGTTGGAGCCATTGTGAGTAATCGCCATGGCACTAGACTGAGTTTACCACATATATATATGTAATAAATCATAGTCGACGTGTTAGTCTCGTTATGTTTAATTATATAGTGTTAGTTTGCAACTATCCTACACTACACTATAAAGATTAGGTGTATTTACTTCCGTTTTTATTTGGGAGCAACACCCTTTATCTTATCTTATACATTACAGACGCTCCTACTATAAAAAAGATTATTGCGTCCTACGCTCATCCGTGTTACGATTCTAGTCTTGCATCTTTATTAAAGTTTCAAGTGATTTTAAGTGACTGGTTTTCCTGGTTTGTCCAGGCTACCCATGCCATGCCTTAGTAGAAGAGTTTAAATCTCCGAAATTCCCTATAAATTAGCACAAATACTATTATAAAGAAAATATCAAATTTTGAAACCAATTCTTCTTCTTCTTCTTCATAATACTGTGGAGACCCCGTAGAACCGAGGAAAAAGTCCACAATTTAAATACACATAAAATAACATAGCAAACATAACATAGCAAACAACAGTTATATACAGATAAAAGAATGTCACTTTAGGTTTTTGGACCAGCACTTTAGTGACGATTTGAAGGCTGGAACTGTAGGGGCAGTGATGGAGGCCTGGTTCAGGGTGTTCCACAGCCTAATGGCTGACGGAAAAAAGAGAATGTTTGTAGACGTCTGTGGGACATGCAGCTTGAGCTGATGGCCTCGGGTAGAGCGGGACACTGGATTCTGGATTCTACTTGTTTGGGTTGAAAGGCCCACGTGATCATTGATGATTTTATAAATCATGGACACTTTGTCAATTGCTCTTCGTTGTTGTAGTGAACCTAGGTGGAGTGTTGCTACTAAGGCAGAGGCACTTGATTTGGTGCTGTAGTCCTCTAGTATTCGACGTGCTGCGCGTCGCTGGGTCATCTCCAGTTTGTCAATCAGGTTTTGCTGGTGGGGGCCCCAAACTGGCGAGGCGTATTCTAGGATGGGGCGAGCTAAGTTTTTATAACAGTGGGTCTGAATTTTCGTGGAACACCCCTTTAGGTTTCAATGGATGAAGGCGCAGACTCTGTTAGACTTGGCAACAATGGATTGAACATGTATGCCCCAGTTGAGATTTTCTGTGATGCTCAAACCCAAGTATTTGGCTACTGACACCCTTGCAAGAGATTGGCCATTTAAAGTATATCTAGAGTTTGGAGCTGTTTAGCGACGTTCATGGTTTTATGTTGCCAATATTTTAATAGAATAGCTTACACAGTGTCCAATCGACTTACTTTTCCCATACTACTGTTAGTACCCATCATAGCATCGTAGCAACTTAGGGGCATTGATAGACCCGTTAAACTGTCATAGCCTTAACCAGCATTCCCCCATATAATGACACGTATCATTTAGTGGCGTAGCCAGGTTTTGGTGCTAGAGTGAGCAAACTTTTAAGAAAAAGGCCCCACTTCTAGCACTTTTTCTAGATTAGCAGAAGAACTAAAACTTCGTACGTATGAATTCTTACAAGAATACCCTGTGCCTCGGGGAAAGCTACACGCGCTGTGTATTACTGCAGTTTTTATTTCACTATTGATGATTCTTTTCCGAGCAACTATTATTGGTGGAAAATTACTGCAAAGTTGATTGCTACTGCTGATTTCCATAATGCACATAAAATATTATTAAAAAATTAAAACAAATTCAATACTAACGAATATTTACAACTGACAAAATTAACACCAATAGTAAAATCTCTAAGCCTAGAAACTCTAGAACAGGGCAACCTAAGACACGCGTGAAAAAAGTTGGCAGGCAGAGTGATATTTAGTGGCACTAGGAATACCTCCAAGAAGGAGATTTCCAAATGCTAACTCTGCAGGTCGAGTGCTTTTCTCAACTGCTGGGCAATCACTCTACTTTCAGCTTTTGGTTCAGCGTACAACTGTTAGCGAAGAGCACTCAATGACAAGGCGCATATCAATTAATACGGACTTATAACATTTAGAATAGTTTTTATGCTCCTCTTCTTGAAATAAGCATAAATACTGCCTAATGAATTCTAAAATATGTTTTTTATTATTGTAATAAATATAATGGTAATGGTAATGGTAATTTATATAGCGCTTCTATCCATGCTATTTTAGCATGCTCAGTGCGCTCTAGAAGACTATTAATCTGTGAGAGGTTTCACTGCTGCCGGTTAAGCGCATGTGATAACAACTAAATATTAACGTCATCTAGTCCCAAAACTCCTGTAGGGCGACAGAGATCTGCCGTTGGCGGGGCTCGAACCCGCGACGTGTCAAGTGGTTTTTTGGTTGACAGTCTGGTGAGCTAAATATAAGAGGCTTATTTACTATCAATATATTAATATTTAAATGGACTTAATTATTTCAATAAATGTTTATTTACAACAGTTTAACGTAAATTAATTGTGCAACTATAATTACTATATAGGTCTAGTTGAAATAAATATCACGATGCTAGATTTGAATATAGAAATGTAAATGAATAAATAATGTTAGTTATATCACAAACATAACTTATATTGTTTCACTATAGAATCTAATTTGGAAACTTTCATTTAATTAAAGGGAGATAATTAACCCGTTTTCATTTGCATTAATTATTCTAAATGTTTTATATTTTTCCTTTATAAAAATAAAAAGCTTAAGAATTATATCACTATAATGAAAATTTATAAAATATAGTTGAAAGTTATATAAATATTATATGACTGGAAAATTAATATGCACATATTTAAACATTAAATTAACTATTTACTATGTATGATTACTACGTAAATAAAACGTTACTATGTTATTAATGCATTTGAAAACACAGGCTGAGAAAAAATAAAACGAATTTTTAGCTGGTGAAAGAAATGATATCCTGACTACGTTTATACATTCTTAAACATTAAACCATTAGGCTAATGTGAAAGTTCACTAATCACAATTTTAATTTGTAATAAATGTTTAAAAAAATACTAATGATAATAATCACAACCTTGTTATTTTTTTTTTATTCAACATAAAACGCTTATCGATTTTCTTTGTTTTATGCCATCTTCTTGCTACGGCTCTAAATAAATTGTCTTATAAAAATATGTAAAAATATAGAAGAGCGGGCCTACTTTCCAGCTGTTGGCACGCTGAATGATTTAGAAATCCTAGTTTGGCACACTATTAGCAAAAGGTTGCCAACCCCTGCTCTAGAGGACAGAAGGTAAAAGAGAAAAGTAGTAATAATAAATGAGGCATTAAACTCTAATTTAGAAATACAACACAATAACTTTCCTTATGGGAGAACAAATGCATATAAGTACTCTTTCTTTCCAAGTGGCATCCGACCATGGAATGGGTTTCCTTAGCAAACCAGGAAAACCAGTAACCTAATATCATTCATGCCATTAATACAAATGCAAGACTAGACTCAGACCACTGATGAGCGTAAGGCGCAATAATCTTCTTTAGAGCAGGAGCGTCTGTAATATATAAGATATTATCAGAAACAGGGAGACCATAACCCTGAAAAAAGTACAAGTATATGTGAAAGTGCCCATTTAGAAACATTTAGGTATGAGGCTGGATTTCATTAGTATCCATGAATGCAGATGAGGTCGCATTTGGCCCCTACGGGCGGTCACTGCCTCTAAGCTTGAGAGGCTTTACTTTGAACATCACCGATACTCACCTCCCCTAGTTTTTTTTATTGAAAATGCCCCATTTTTTATTTAAAGTCTTAAAAAGGTCCCACTTCTTAGCATTTAAAATGTTCCACTTAAAAAATTCCTAAATAGGTCAAAAGTTTTATTCATTAAAAAGACCTAAGTTTTTTGTTCTCCAAAAGGTCCCTCTTCACATTTGTATACAGTCTTGAGATTACAACCAATCCCGCCCACTTCGCTCGGCTTCTGACGCACTAACTCTTCGAATCCAACGCGCGAAGCTCGTGTCCACATGCCAACTTGCAATATCCTACGCGGACCCATCCGCCTGGAATGCCCTCCCACTCCAGCTTTGCCAGAGCTCTAGCTTTAACACCTTCAGGAGGCGGCTGAAGACTCACCTGTAGACTCACTTGTTCCATTGGCGTACATATAATATACTTTTACGTCTGTTCTTCGTGTTTGTACTCTGTCTGTAACTGTTGTCAACGTGTTGTCAACGGGATATTTCAGCTATATAAGCAATATTACTTTTATTAAGTATGTTCCATTTAAAAAAATACACATTCGTATGTATTTTAGACATGTATTTAATACAAATAATAATCTCTTTACAGTACAATTATGAACTAGGAATCGATATAACCTACAAAGGAAAACACTTTGTCGCCAAGTACAATCATTTAATGTACAACGTGAAGAGAATAATTACACGTTGACGCTTGGTGAATTCTCTGGAAACTTAAATGATGACTTCGGGAAACGCCACAACAACACGCCGTTCTCTACATACGCTAGGGAAAACGATCAACATCGTAGTGATAACTGCGCTCTAAAATACCGTGGAGGCTGTGGTACAGTAATTGTCACAATGCTAACCTTAATGGTGAGTTTGATAACAAGTCCTACGGAAAAGGTATGAACTGGTATAGTCTTACCAGACACGTAGATAGTCTGTCATCTGTAGAGACGAAGAGGAGAAGAGTCAGTCAATAACCTGTACAAGTTTAGGCTAAAAGGTTGAGCTGTTGTAACCTCTCTGTTTTGGCTTAATAAACATGAATATGAATGCGATTTATAAAAAAAAATATTGTTAGTTGTATTTTTAACCAATTTTGATTTACAAACGTTAAATTTGTCATATATATGTTTACGACTTGTGTTTTTGTAGTATACTCTGCTAATCATATATAAATATAATATATAATAAATATAGTAGTATTCGTCCGACGTGAAAGACGATGACCATTTTTGACATCCTAGGAAGTTTAGGTTGTGGCTGTTCAATGGGTTCTCATGTGGCTAATGAGGCCTATCTTTGCCCGGAATGTACGTTGGTAAACTGTACAGGGGAAAGTCGGTACGTCAACAGTGAGCTCTAGGGCATGGTCTTTCCTGGATTGCCTCCTGAACTTTGCTATCTGTTTGTTCTCTTCGCATAGTGCTGCTTTGTTATGGCCTGCTGAGTGCCATGAGACACGGTCTTTAGCCGCTAACTCCCAGGATACGCTGCCTTGAGGTTGTCTTTGTAGCGCTTTTTTGGACCACCTCTTTGGGAGACGGCAGTCTGACATGCGTACAACATGCCCTGCCCAACAAGGCTGAGACTGCATCAGACTTGGGTGGATTATATAACATATAAGATATATAAAACAGAAGACTTGTCATAAATACGCATATGAACAGAAGAATAGTTAACAATGATTATATAGAGAGTACAAATATAATTTGGTTTCATTTAGAGGAAGCATACCTACAAAACTACTCTTAATCCAAGCCTTTCAGACTATAAAACATATGTATAACCTTTTTATAGGGCGTTCTCAGTAGGCGGAGCTTAAGTTTTTTTGTGTAAATTTAGTGACGTATTTGTGTAAATATAGAACTTACTTGAGGTACAAACCTAACGTGGTAAAAGTGAAGTACTTCTTTATCATGCAAAATTCACATCTGAATATTGGCAATCCTACTCAAAAATAAGGAGGTAAATAGTAGTACTGTAGATTAATTGATTAATGTGATTAGGCTAGGGCCGGCTAGACCTATTTACACTTTCAATTTCACTTTATAGGCCTACACTTTTAATGTTTCGTAGGCTAGGCTACGATGTCAAGCGATATTGTTGGTGAATAGGCTATCTAGTCAAGTAACTATTAGGCTCACATCGTCTATGATCTATGTCTATGATAATAATAAAATAGCCTATTTTATTTAACATACATAATACAGCTTAAATCTTAATAAGACTTAAAACACAACACATCATTTTAAAAAAGCTCGAGCCTATATGAAACTTTATTAATACAGCGGCCATATTTAATTGTACACCATTACTCAAAGTAAACACAAATCACGTGCTTTTTGTCACGGGATTGCAAACGCCCTATTGATCTTTTTAGAAAAGTTATATATTAGCCTGAGCATTAAAAAAGTATAATCTGTGCATAAGGGATAACACGAGTGCCCTTATCTTTGAGCCCACAGTCCTTTTTTAAATTATAATAACGAAGGTGCTAATGAAAAAGAGCCGTAAGTATTCGTTTAAATGAGTGAGGCCGGATGGTCCTGTGGTTAGTTCACTTGAATGTCAATCGACACCTGGTGAGTTCTTTTCCAGCCACCGAACAATCCAAGAGTGTCAGGGCAAGCTAAAAAGGATCAAGAGAAAATCAAGTGGGTGTCTTCTGACATTAAAACAATGAATAAATATATTTAAAAAAACGATTGAAAAAAGAGGTGATGTCATAATTGCTTAAAATACACGTCATATGTTTATATTTCATGCGATCATTATCAATGATCCTTTTGACAAGCAACAAAAAAAAATGCCTTGCCATTTGAAATACTTCATTCACTTTTAACATCGTTTTCAAGGTAAATAAATGTGTCATTACTAAAACACACATAGGCCTATTATACTGACTATAATGCGATGTGAGGAAGCAACTATAAGATATGGGAGGCGATAGCAGAGCAAGCGTTAAGAACATAATATTAGTCACTTTATTGGACGTCCTTTAATTACGTATATTCCTGTGTCCGTTTGTCTTCTTGACCTGTCTGATGATCGTGCTGTGTGAGGTAATGTTATTCTGTACGGTGATAGTAGTATGTCATCTGAGTTCCCCTAATTCACGTCTCTCTCCCAAGTCTATGTAGTAGATTAGGCTCCGCGCATCGATATCAATCATGTTTTTAATGATGTAGTCCCTTAAAAATAGTATTAAAATGTCATCAGGATTTTAAAAAATGGTATACCTCCAAGCCAATTTAAATATAAAAGAAATCTAAATGCTTAAACAATCTCTTACAAATAAACAATGCAGGCCCGGATTTAGAGACCCCAGGGCCCATAGGCACTTGACATTTGGACCCCCCCCCCACACCATCTTGAAGATTTTTTGGAATTTATCTAATTAAATGCATTAGTACAGAACATATAATTTTTAAACAATTTTAATGACTTTAATAAACATAAGAATTATACAGTCTATTTTACTATAGTTACGTTATTCTATAAAATTTATAGATTCATATCATACGAAGTACTGTAATATGTGCAAAAGAACGACAAATGACGTTATTATAGTTAATTGCATTATTTCTGACTCTATGTACATTACAGAGAGTGAATTGAGCCTGTTCTCTCCTTTGTTAGATCTTAAGTAATTCTTTACTCTCTTTAGCGCTGAAAACGACCGTTCTGCTGAGCAGTTTGACGCTGGTGTACCCAACAGCATTCGAAGCGCAATTCCTACGTTTGGATAAATCTCAAAAAAATCTTTTTCCGATAAGTATGTGTATAGTTTCAGTGACGATAACTCCATAACTTCATCATTCGACGACAAATGAGCATGCAGGTGCATACATTCGTTTTCCAAAGTCCTATCAAAATCCCGCGGATAAAAAGGTATACGGTTTTTGGCTCCTTTACGGATGTCTTTAGATTCCAAACGATGTAGTTTCGTAAGAAATTCAAACTATTTACTTAACTTCTCATAAGCAGTTCCGCGTCTCCGTAGTTCTGTAATTAGTCTGTCTATAAAGACGTTAAAAATGGTAACTCTGAATCTGTCCCTGCCAGAGAGTTCGATCTCGTTTCCTTTTTCTTCGTCAAACTGGACTTTACGCTTATGTTTCCTTTGCATGTCATATGCATTTTCACCGGATTTTTCAATAACTTTCGACTCAATAATCAAAGGTACTGTTCTAGGTATGTTACCAAAGACTGATACAGTTCAACGATCGTACCCAGGTCGAAAGTAACAGATTGCAGAGATTTGCTAACTTTATTGAACTTTTCCAAGATGTCATTCCAGAGTAGTGACAAAAAGCAAGTTTTCATCGGAGTCTAAAGAATTCAGAAGATCTGAAGCCTCAGAGCGCATAGATGGAGATGGTTTTTCATTTGCATCATTGGCAATTATCTGACGAGCTCCAATTGACAAATCTTAACGTGTATGCATGCATAAAAGGTCACGTGCAAAAACATTTCCGTTTTTATTCGATCATTTTCTTCGAAACAATGTCTGTGTGCTACCTTACTAATTGTACTCAAATTTGTTGGGGATTAAATATTATTTCATTTCCAAAAGATGTTCGCAAAACAAAACAATGTATTGTAAAAGTCAGAAGTGAAAAATCACCTTTTTAAAATATCAAACTTATTGCTTAACGCAAAATAATTTTTGTTATTCGTTTTTCTGAATTTATGCATTTTGTTTTTCAATAACCAAGAAAACGCAACTCTTGACTCATTTATTTTGTAAACAAATAAACATTTAACCTTACGCGACTAACACTTGAGTATTAATTATCGCCTATTCACTTTTGATGTTAAAAACGGATTCCTCATAACTAATATTTTATCCTTTGTATAATTCTAAAAGACTAGAACTGGCCGTCGAGGTTGAAATCAATTATCAAACACCAGCAAAAGCATGCTTTTTTTTGTTTATTAGTTTAAAAATAGAACAGGAAGTTCACGAACATTCGGGTTCAAAAGTTCACACCTCATATAAGACTTGTCAATGATCTCATCCCAGGAGCAACATATACTTCGACAGGCGCCAGCTCGAGCAGCCCATCTTGTCTGAGAAAGACTCTTCACGACTCTTGAATTTGACTTCAATTTCGACAGCAAAATTTCACATCTGTGTGTTGAAGCCGAAAAAAAAACTACTATACAATGACTGCTAATTACCGAAGAAAGATACAGCAGCTTGACAAGACTTGGCCGCAAAGGATCAGACAAGATTCAGTGAGCGAGCCGAACAGGAAACGAAATCTATCAGAGGGTTCATTTTTTTAAATTCTCTCTTGAAGACCAAAATGTACACCTAGCAAATTGCATTGGTGTAAGACTGCCTTCGGCATATTGCTAGCATTGTCGTAATACTGCCCCGGCATATTGCTAGCATTGTCGTAATACTGCCCCCCTCATATTGCTAGCACTGTCGTAAGACTGTCCCCGGCAATTGGCGATATCCAAGTCGTGATTTTTCAATGTCTCTAAGACATCTTTAGCCACAATTTGTAATGAATTTCAAAAATCGTTCGATAAGGACATACGTCTTCAGAGACATATCTCACTATGAATAAAAGTTGATCTACATGAAAAATGACCGGAGTAGAGTCCACAGAGATAGATACATATTTGGCATGTTTTATCTCAGTCGCGATTGTATTTATTACCTTTTTTTTGCCATGATATAAATCATTTCATCGCCTATTTTTGACGAAATATATGTTGTTGTGGCACTTTCTTTGTTACCGTGGCGTTTTATGTGTAAGTCCAGAAAAGGATCGAACTCAGCCAAAAGTTCTAGGGTCATTACATAGTTCACACTGTTTTTTTATACAAATATCTCATGGGAACCTCTAAACGGCAATCCGCGTGCAGAAAGTGACCTCACAACTAGTCACAACAGCCCCAATGCGACTCAAAATCACATGTCATTATTTTATTTTTTCTTCTGTTTGACGAACAAGACTCTTGTCAACTCTACCGACAGCATTCTTCCTAGCTAATAGCGTCACAAGTGCTGACCTGCGTTCGTCCGAATCCTCTTGTTCCTTTATTCTTTGAACTGCGTTTTTCCAGTCGTTGTACCCTTCATTAGCTAGCGACCCCAATTTCTCAAACATCTTACAAGGAGCGCAAAACACTGCACCTTTGCTCTTCGAAAATAGGTGCCAAAATGAAGGGCGTGTTTCACCATTGCTTAATGTTGGGCTAAGAAGAGCAAGGCTGTAAGTTATATTAAGAGCCCCTGTTTTGGAAAAATGTCATGAAAAGATGTATTATTATTTTCGATAAAGCTTTTTGATAAGGCAAGCCTGGCTTTTGAGCTTATGTAAAGATTTCCCCACTGGGACCCCTAGACTGTCTGGCCCCCTAGGCCCGGGCCTTGTGGGCCTAGGCGGAAATCCGTGCCTGTAACAATGTGTGGTTCAAGCGAATAAACTAATGTTCATGTGTTCAAGTAAGAGCGATAAAAAAAAATGCCTAAGTAAACAAATTGTTTACCCAAAATATACATAAAACAGACAGCTGAATTTGAAAATTATCAGGCAAGCCAAATAAAAGAAAAAATGTAGACATGTGTCCAACCTTAAGTCTGAGTTAAATGAGAAGGCTAGCAAAAAACTTTGCTCGTACATCAATTATTTACTGCGATTAATAAATAATGTTATGATTCATCTATATTAGTTTTGAAGTATGTGACGTCTCTCTTATACGAATGCATGTCTAGTAGGAATTAATGTCAGTCTATTTTAATATATTGAGGTTTTATGTTGCGCGTTATGTTAAATGATAGTCTTATTGATTACAACCACAAATTGTGTTTCAACCACGACATGTATTGTCTCTTCAAAGACTATAATATACATGGACCGCTTGCTTTAGTATGTCTGCTGTATGATGACTCGAAACACTGATTTTCAGAATTCCCGATTCTAAATAAAATAGTTGCTATAAAGTAGTTTCTATACTAGTTACGTTTTATTTAATCGCTATGATTTTCTGAAGTAAAATTAAAATCGAAAGTTGTATACAGCGGAAACATTTATAGATCAGTGTTGTATGCGCACGGAAAAAGAATATAAGCTCTAAAAATAGAGAAAGAGGTCCATCATATTATAGTCAATGATAATAGGAATAATAGTAGAACAAGTATTCAAAGTCGAACAAATGCGATTTAATAAAACGGAACTTGTATCGCAACTACTTTATTTAGAATCGGGAATTACAAAACAAGAAGATAAGAGCATAAAAAACTAAAGCAAGCGGTCCATGTATATTATAGTCTATGGTCTCTTGTAGTAGTTCTTTTTGTTTGTGCTGATCTCAGAATTTGCGTACTTTTCGTTGTAGTGTTCTATTTTTTATGTGTGTATTTCTCGTTGTTGTTGTTCTAGTTTTTGTGTTGATCTGGTCGTAAGTGTTGATCTAAGTCAATCTAAGAGTTACGTAATTCTGGTTTGTAAGTAATCTCATAGTAAGTATTGATCTAAGTGTTGTCGATCGATTGTTATATGCAATCCAGGTGAAGAGGCTCATTTTATTTTAAATAAGGTTATAATGAGAAGTAGGTAGTAAGATATTGGACTTTTAAAGAACCAAAATGCCCGACGCTTGGCATTTGGCAAATACGTTTTTTTTAGTGAACAGTAGCCTACAATGTATATGTCCAATTTTAGTAAGCCTATTTATAATAGTGTAATTTATCCCTGCCATATTCGAGGTATTTTGATAATGCTGATTTAAATAGATTGTAAAGTTTGATTTATTACCTAGCTTTTAACGGATAACCGATGACATAGAGCTGTACAAATCAATGCTTAGTGGGAATTAATGACACATTAAACTCAATATATTGAGGTTACATGCTGAGATCTCTTGTTTACAGTTCGTTCTTATTGATTCAAGCAGCACATATTATTTTAACTACGAAAAAATCAAGGCTAAAGTTAAGGTAAATATTGACATATAGTATGTGGGCAAGATTATAAGATATAGAGAAAATATTGCATATTTAAATTTGTATGATAAAAATAGTAATATATTTCGTTCTATTATTCTTAAATAATTGTTTTAATAAATTGTGCTAAACATTGTTTAAGACATAAAATATTGTTACGAATATCGGTCATAGATGAATGACGTAATAAGGCATTGACCTCTTAACAAGTGCGTATTAGAGTCCAAGGTTTGACCTTTATGCCCCGAGGGCAGTTTAAATAAAATAATTCGTCCAGCCCCGTGGAAATTGGAGGATAATTCTGGATCGCAGTATTCTATAGAGAAAGAGGTTAAAATGCGTATTAAGACCCTGTAGAATCTTCGATGATAGTTTTCTTTGTAAAGTCCCCACCTCCTTAAAGTTAGTTCAGTTTGAAAGTTTGTAGAGTGAAGTCGCTATATTGATACTTGTATATTATATGCCATTTAATGAAATTCTTATGTTGCCATCAGTTGATGCATTTATTGATCGTTTATATTGAGTCTACAATTTAAATAAAATTGTTTATTCAACAACTGGAGTTGTTTGATCTATCATTGTTAAGAAAGGTGTTGAAGATAATTATCACGAATATAACTACATTACTGCATAGACCTGTCAGTCAAGGAACCCCTAGCTTGGGCTACAGATTAGCAGAATCTAGAGACTTCTAATAAAGATACAACTATATTCATTGAATCCGATTTAACGAGTCGTAATAATAGTCATCATAGAGACAGTCCATAACAATATTATGAAAAAATAACTTGCATGTGCTACTCACACACATCAAGTACAATGAATAAATAAATACGTTATTCAGTCACAATCATACATTTCATAATGAACGAAAACCATAAAAGAGATAGTAATAATTTGATAATTTGTCTATTTGTTTTTATTATGCTTTTTTGATGGCGATTTTTTTTTTATCTTTGGGGGTTGGTAGAATAATAAAATATAGGCTAAGAGAATGCCTTTTTAATTAAATATACTTAGTGTTTTACTAAGAGTGGTCCCTTTAGAATATGTGTCCAATAGTTCATATGGTTGCCAATAACGTTTGGTGGCAGCGTTTAACGGTTCATTCAATTGGTTTTTGATTTCAAGGGTTATCTTTACGAACCAGGCAGAGATGTTAATCCTTAAAATACAGCAGATTTTAGTGTGATAAAATATAACTTACATTAAAACACGACAATTTCCTAATAATCCCAAATCAATGTTTAAAGCATAGAATAGAATATATATGGACCGTTTGCTTAAGATTTTTATGATAGTATCTTCTTTTTTTTTGCAATTCCCCATTCTAAGTAAAGTAATTGTCACACATGTTCCGTTTTATTAAATCGCATGTTTTTCGACTTTAAATGAATACCTGTAGGCCTATTAATCCTATTATCATTAACTATAATAAGATGGACCGCCTGCTCTATTTTTCGAGCTTATGTTCTTTTTCCGTGCGCACACAACCTTGATCTATAAATGTTTCCGCTCTGTCCAACTTTCGATTTTAATTTTTTATTGAGAAATTCATAGCCATTAAATAAATCGGAACTTGTAGGCCTATATCAATAAATTTATTTCCTGAATAGCAATTACTTTTTTTTAGAATCGGGAATTCCGAAAATCAGTTACCAGTTTCTGTGGCCACGGAATACTAGGGGATTGTGTGGCCAGCACTATGCAGAGCCGCCTTAACTTTAACCTAACTAAGGTTAGTTACCAATCAGAGCTGGGTAGTCTCAGAGACACCCTCCAGACCCGGGAAAGGATCCTGCACCAGGATTCGAACCCGGGACCTACGGCTCGCCAGTCGAACGCGCTGCCGCTCGGCTACCGCGCCCCCATAAGAGATTATAATTTTTGGGCACAAAATATTATTATTTCTTAGAAACAAAATATATTCATATGATATGGGCGAGGCCAAATTAAAAGGTTAGTTAATGTGACAATCAGAGTAGTTATGCAGTCACGCAGTATATCATGTAAAGAGATATAGTGTAGCCTAACTCAATACAGACGGTCTTCTCGTGTTTAATGTCAAATTAGAATAGTAAGCATTTTGGTGGAATGGATATCATGGATTTTTTTAAAACATTTTCGAATGGTTTGTTCAAGTTATGGAATTTTCTTAATGCATATGTTTTATTTAAAAGAGTCGTTATTTAAGTAATATAGCATTTTGCCTGTTGTTTAGTTGATTTGATGATGTCTTCTAATAATAATTGACTTTTAAAAAATTGATGTTAACATCTCCAATAAGGTAATTGACATTGGTAGCAAAAAGTGTTGTTTTTTTTTGTTTTTTACATTTTGTAATTTAATTTAATATATAACCCCCTATCTAATTGTTAATTGATTTTATTTAATAGGAAGAAGCTACTACACAAAGATGAAGGACAGAAATATTTGCAATACAACTCTTGTTGTATTTTTGTTAGCATTGGCTTTTAAAGGTACATCTTTTTATGCAATAGTTTTTTTTTATTGTTTTGGAATAAACTTTTTAAGTAAAATGTTAAAACCTCATGATTTTTTTTTTATAGTCTGCATATAATTGTCAGCGATGATTTATTTGTATGCCTTATTACACATGTTATATCAATTCGTGCAATAACCACTCAGTCTAGTTTTATATTCACTGAATGTGCAGGTACATACAATATTATTGTATAGAAAAGCCATGTAGGTCCGATTACATAGACCTTGTGATTATTATCATATGCAATCATGTACATGTACTTTATGTTTAAATATTGACTTGTTTCATGTTGTGTTGGTTAAATTTAAATTACAAATTGGATTGGCCATTTGCAAACATCCGAAACAATGAGGAAATCCTCGACCATTAAATCTAATTACCATAACACAACGTCTCCACTAATTATGTTTAATATGAATTGTTTCATACACCTGTAAATCATGGAAGTTCACTAAGATAATCATACATTGCTAAACTATTATTTTCTAATGAAGATATCCAATAAAAAATCCTTGCTAAAAATTACTACGACCTCATAAAAGCGGAGTGACCTACCAACAATGGCAGACATAAATGCAAGGGAAAAATAAGACTGGCATCAGGCTATGATCAGCAGAATTTAGAAAATGAACATCTAAGCGTAGCTTTTAATTGGAATCCAAAGATAGTCAAACGGAGGTATGGATAATTGAAAATCACGTAAATCACGTACATGCCAACCTGCAATAAAGACATATATAACCCGATGGAGGATAATGAAATGATGCTAAGAATGTTCCAACAGAGTACTTTAGAAAAGAATGCCCGTCCTATGACAATGTATGACGAGAAAATGATTAACTACAAAGTTTGAACATTTCATAATTGATTTATTAAATTATATTTTCCTATTTGTATCACGCCATACACCTGCTTTGCGACTTCTATAGTGCTATTTTAAACAACTCCTAATTACTAAAAATGTAATATTTTTAACTATGTTATAATTTCTTATACATTATAAAAATAATAATAGTTGTGCCCAATAGTCAAGTCAAGTAAAAGTTAAACCTAATTTACCTACCAATACAGCTACCTTGACCATGAGATCCTGATTGACAGGCTTGCAACCACTTTTGGATGCTCGGGTTGTGTTCTTCGTTGGTTCAGGTCTTACCTGTCCGAACGCACTCAAAGTGTTGCTATAGATGAGTTCGTCTCGACACCTTCAATGCTGAAATATGGAGTGCCATAGGGATCTGTTCTGGGACCAGTGATGTTTGCTATATACGTGTATCCACTCGGCCAGGTCATCAAACCGTTCGATTTATCTTATCACTTTTACGCTGATGACACGCAACTGTACGATCATGCGGTCCCTCTTGAGGCCTCCCGACTCGCTGCAAAGGTCAGTTGTGCAATCGCCGATGTCTATTCGTGGTCGGGAAGAAATGGGCTTAAAATGAATGAGGAAAAGACAGAGATAATCAGAATTGGATCCAAGAGTAATTTGGCCAAATTCACTGGTCCAGAATATATTACTGTGATAAACTGTCAAGTGCCATTTGTTAACAAAGTGAGGAATCTTGGTGTTTTATTGGATCCCACGTTGTCTTTCGACCTGCATATTTCTCAAATGTGCAGAGGTCTATATCTACAGTTGCGTAGACTCGGCCAAATACGACCCTATTTGTCCAATGATTCTGCAAAGACACTGGCAGTCGCTCTGATACTTTCGCGTATCGACTATTGTAACGCCCTGCTAGCCGGCCTGCCTGAGGACAAAATCGCCAGGCTACAGCGAATACAGAACAGTACTGCGCGTTTGGTTATGTGCAGGTCTAAAAGAGACTCGGGAACTCCCCTTCTACGCTCGCTCCACTGGCTCCCCGTGAAAGCCAGAATTGAGTATAAACTGGCGCTACTTTGCTATCAGTGCATTTTTAACAACAAGTTTCCGTCCTATCTCAAGGCACTAATCACACCTTATGTCCCGCAAAGAACACTTCGTTCTGCCAGCTCATCGCTTCTGGGAGAGCCCCGTTTCTCTCTGACGACCGTTGGCCTTAGAGCATTCTCAGTATCCGGTCCAAAGGTGTGGAATCAACTTCCCATTCAACTGAGGCGAACAAGCTCTACTGTTACTTTCAAACAGAACTTAAAAACTCATTATTTCAAAATTTACCTTAGATAACATTTAACATGCTTTAGAAACTTACTGTCTTATTTATGGGTTGGGTCGGTTAATGCTACATTTATTTGTTTTGTCTTTTTTAATCATCAATTTAGCTCTGTCACCTGGCCTAGGGAAATATCCGTATTCTTAGTTGTATGTTAACGCGCTCAGAGCTTACATTATGTTTGTTGGCAGCGCTATACAAATATTATTATTATTATTATATTACCTTTACTTAGTAGATTTCAGTTTAAACATTAGTTTTATTGCTCAGAACATACAAACAGTGCCCTCACATAGGGGGGGGGGGGCAGAGGGAGGCATATGCCCGGGGTCGCAAATGTAGTCTAAATATAGCAAACGCAGCACTAAATAAGCAGTTACAGTATGCAAGGGGGCGGCGCTAAAACTTTTGCCCTGGGGCGCCAAATAAGCTTGTAATGACAATGTAATGGCTCTGCTTACAAATATAACATTACAATTATCTATAATAACCACATATTTACTGGTATGTTATAATGTTGTTTTTCTAAGGAAATGTTCTTTTTTTTTTTTTTATAGATTCATTAGCGAATTCTACTACCTCTTGTGATTATATAACGGTATACATTTTTGAACATTTATCTTTAATTCTTGTATTTATTAATTAAAATACCACTATTGCTTTGTTTAGTTAAATTAACTATTTTAGTTTTTCTGATATTTGATGACTAGAATGACTTAATTTCGGAATTCTGATTCTCTTTTGTAATGTACACTTCCAATTTTATTAATCGCTATAATTTTATCAATGGAAAATTAATTAAGAAACGGACAGACAGCACACAGGAAAAAACACATAATCTATCAAATAGAGCCAGCGAAAGCTAAAATGAAAGGTTAAAGTTTTCAAATACAAACATTAATATTGATTTAAGTTTTGAAGTACATACATAAACATTAATTGAAGCTTAAATGTATTAAAAGTATACATTTTATAAACATCATACCTTATTGTTAGGTTTCAAGCGTGTATTGTCCGTTAATATAGAAAGCAACATGCGATACAGTTTACAAGTTTCCTATTTGTTTACATATTATTAAATTATTATGTATACGCTATTGTTTAAAACCCCATCTTTCCCTTCTACATCGAGGTTCTATTTAAGATATACTATTCATGAAGTCACTACTGTTTATTTTCTCCTTTTAACTTAACAAAGGCCAAGGTTATTTTAATTACTATCGCCATCTGTTAAACCAGTTCAAGCCGACTGAAACCTACACAGATCGACTGCTATATTCAGCCAATAACTAAGCTCGGATTTTCCCGCCACACTTCTTCTTCTTCTATCCCATAACCCGGGCGAGGGTCGTTGGGCACCATTTTTTGACAGTTGGATAATTTTGCGCCATTTGTCTCGGTCCTGCGCCGCCCTCTGGGAGTCCGCAAGAGACAAGCCGGTCCACTCCTTGATGTCATCATCCCATCGTCTCTTCTGCCTGCCTCTCTTTCTTCCACCTCGCACTGTGCCCTGCAGGATGGTTTTCGCCAGGCCTTCGGATCCTGCTACATGCCCATACCATCGGAGTTTTCTGGATTTAATGGCACTGAGTAGGTCCTCATGAGGGCCGATGACGTAGGTGATTCGCTCGCGGACAGCCTCATTTGTAACTCGATCTTTGTAGGAGATGTTTAAAATTTACGTAGGCATCTAATTTCCATGGCTCTGATTCTTTTCTGGAGATCTGCTGTAAGTGTCCATGTTTCACAGCCGTACATAAAAACTGTCATCGCCAGGGAGCGCATCAGTCGAATCTTTGAGTAAAGTGAGATTGTCTTGCTTCGCCAGATGTTTTTTAGCTTGCAAAGTGCAGCAGTTGTTTGGGCTATTCTTGCAAGAATTTCCGGCTTGGATCCTACATCAGATATTATGGATCCCAGATATTTGAAGGAGGAGACTTTCTCGAGTCTCTGACCGCCCACTTGTATTTCGGATTCAAACTCCTTGTTTGCCATAACTTTGGTCTTTTCAGCGTTTATTTCCATGCCATACGCTAATGATGTTATCTCCAGTTTGGCTGTTAACTCCCTCAGTTCATCTTCACTGCCAGCTAAGCCATCTATGTCATCTGCAAAGCGAAGATTGGTGACTTGTCTCCCACCGATGCTGACTGTCCCGACATGGTCTTCCAGTGCATCGGTCATGATCCTTTCCAGGTAAATGTTGAAGAGTGTCGGAGAGAATAGGCACCCTTGATGCACGCCAATGGTTGTTTTGAACCATTTGCCAGTGACATCGTTTTGGAGCACTGGTAGCATTGTCATACAGACTTTTAATGACTGCAATAGTGTTGGGGGTGATGTTATATGCTCTCGTGGTTGCCCACAGCGCTTCATGTCAGACTCTGTCAAACGCTTTCTTATAGTCTACGAACACATGGTATAGGCGTTGTTGGTGCTGTAGGTATTTCTCACATATTAGTCTCAGGTAAAAGATTTGTTCGGTGGTACTTCGCCCTGCCCTGAAACCTGCTTGTTCTTCGGCTATGATTTGTTCGGCTTGAGGTTTTAACCTGTTAAGTATTATTTTCAAGAGGACTTTGCTGGGATGGCTGATGAGGCTGATAGTACGGTAGTTTTGACACTCTTGAAGGTTACCTTTCTTGGGAAAAGTGATTATAAGTGACTGGGTCCATTAATAGCATTTCTTGGAAATAATCTTACCCGCCAAAATGGCTTGATTCTCATTGGGAGATGTACAGTAAGCTGTGACGCGTTTCTAATTAGCCCCTCCCCTTTTTCTTGTCAGCCGCCGACAACAAAACTAGCGAGCTCAATTCAGTGTCCAGATTCCTTTGTGTGTGGACGTATGCCTTTGCTCACTACACACGATATATTATTATTGAATGTTTCATCATTTTTATCTCTATTGCAAGTTGTTGCTAAGATGGAACTGAATTAAAACTGCATCATTTTACAATACGGACTTTGTTTGCTTACTGATTTTTATAAGTTACTAGAATTGATGTTATTTCGTCAGACTGGAAGAGTTGCTGATAATTTAAACTACTGTCAGAGAGACGCAGGGAGTTGGAGACCTCATTGAATTATACCTAGACTAGACAAACGCAATCTACAATTAAAATAGTACTTGTGATACGGTGTTGCGCAATTGCATAAAAGTTAGTCGTTTTATAATGTGCTTGTAGTTTAATGACATTTTATATACCAGAAACTGTGCCACAGTAAGAAGGGTGTCAAATGGAAAGTTGGCCAATACGGTAGACAAATGGGAGCCATTATCTTATCAAATATTGAAAGGGGCGCAAATTTAATCTTTTTGCACTGGTTCGCCATATGTCATCACTGAAGCCCTGATCGAATATGCATGTATGACTTAGTTAGTAAATTAATAATAGCCCATTTAGATTTTTTTTTTCTTTAACAGGCCCGCCGCTGCAATAAAAGGACATTTTCGTATATAAACCCAGGTATTAAGTTTGTGCAGGTTCGACACTATCTTTGTGACATCCAGACAGATGACGGTGGATGGACTGTATTTCAAGTAAAAATACAGTTACCGTATTTTATAAATAGACATATATATATATATATATATATTTGATAGATATAGGAAACATTCAGCTAAAAATAGAAATAAATTTTAAAAAAAATGTTTGTTAAGAAAAATATAATGTAAAACACACAAACTGCATATACATTAGCGTTTAAGTTTCATTGAACAATACATTATCTGTTAGAATGTCCTTGTTTTTTTTACTTATAGAGACGAGTTCACAAAGACACAAATTTTACTAGAAACTGGACTGAATATAAAAACGGATTTGGAGATTTGTGTTCAGATTATTATCTTGGAAACGATTTTCTTGCTAATGAAACATTGATGGTAACTTTAGTTTGAAATATTTTGTCATTTTTTTTTCTTGAATTTATTCCTTTAAATTTGATTAAATTCGGTCCAATAAATATATATAAATTTTTACAATTTTCATTGGTGCCATAATAACGAAAGTTAGTCTTGCTTGTTTAAATTTGCAAAAATTCTAGTGCACATCATTATCATAGAGTCAGTGTATCTATGTTTAGACGAAAAGGCCAATAAGAAATAAGAAGCCATCAAACAGACCAAATGAAATAAGATAGAGTTACAGCAGACATGCTCAAGTCCACAACCCAACACTGTGTGCGAGAACACTGGTGGGACAAAGAGCAGGTGCCTACCTCATGGAAACAAGGGATTATTGTCAAAGATCCCGAAATAGGCGACCTAACCATATGTGAGAATTGGAGAGAATTGGAGAGGCATAAATCTACTGTCTGCAACAGGAACAATCTTTTGTATAATCCTACTGATGAGAAGGAGAACAGGAATAGAGAGAGTCCTATGTGAAGAACAAGCTGGTTTCAGAGCTGGAAGATTATTCAATGATCAAATCTTTGTCCTGCGTACCATAGTGGAACAGTCATTGGAATGGAACTCCTCTTTGTACAGCCACTATATAGATTTTGACAAGGCATTCGATATCATACACCACCTAACGCTATGGACAATTTTGGAATCGTATGGATTCCCAGGGAAAGTCATTAACATCCTGAAAAACATATATATTGGTAACCAGTGTTGTGTACGCCATGAAACTCAACAGAGTGAATAGTAATGGACTGGGTCATGAGGGGAGCTACTACAGACAAACCCTGAGGCCTAGTATAGCGACTAACTTCCTATCTAAAAGATTGCTATTTTGCAGATGGCATAGCTCTGCTCTCTCATTCTCAATCAGATATCAAATAGAAGACAACAAGAGTAGAACAAAAGGCCAAAAGTGTTGGACTAAAGACCAACTCCGTCAAAACCCAACACAAGTAAGTGAAGACAAAAAGCTTTCAAAAGACAAATGCCAATGGGGTAGAAATAGAAGAGATTGAAAACTTTAAATACCTTGACAGCTACATCTCAGCTAATGGAAACAAACTAGCTATGGCAGCTCAAGCCTTTAGCAAACTGGAACAAATATGGAAGCCATCCTCTCTGCAGCTAAGAACAAAACTGAAACTTTACAAGTCCAATGTACGATCAGTCTATTTCTATGCTGCAGAAACCTGGAAAACCAAAACGCAAATCGAAAGCCGACTCAAAGGGTGTGATAGAAGATGTCTTGTGTAAATTCTAAGATTAAATGAGAAGATCACATCTCCAACAGTGAAGTTCGCAAGTGAAAAGGAATAAACTTTATCACTGAAGAAATGAAGAAAAGAAGATGGAGATGTCTGAGTCACGTTCTCGCATGTATAGAAATAATCTTCCAATTATTACTTCGAACTGGACACCATCAGGAAAAAGGAGAAATAGAAGACCAATGTAAACTTGGAGGAGAACGATGGATGATGAAGCAAAGGCCACCAATAAAACATGGCATGAGATCAGATGGCTCGCCCAGGATAGGGAGGCATGGCGGAACGTTGTTGCTGCCTTATGCTCCATGGTTAGCGATACAGAATAAAAGAGTATACAGCATGAGCATTGAGTCAGTTTATCTATGTTTAGACGAAAAGGCCAACGTTGATTGAGTAAGAAATACATAAATATAGTATGTATATCTATAGCTGTATTTAAATGTGTTTATTAGGACTAAGACTTGACATACAACTTCACACTCCACAAAGGTAAGGTTCACCATTCAAACTGCATGGACTATTTTAATAAGCCAGGATGGTATGTCTATACATTTATGACACCAATCATTAGCATACGAATAAGGACAAAAAGCTTCCCTGGATTTATGCACAATGGTGAAGAAATAAATACTGCTGAGAACTTGGCTGAGCCAAACATATTTTTGAGTGAAGTGTTGTAGATAATTTTGGATGAACTAATGGAGACATAAGAAGCCGCAAGAATAAGGAAATGTGCTTTTACTTCTCTAGTGCACTGCCACTATTTAGAAAGACGAGAATATTCAGCCTAAATAGGAAATGATTTCTGCTAGATGTACCTTAAATGTGATAATTGACCGAAGCAATATGACCAAGAGCTTCCCTAGTTTTATGTTTAATAGCAATAATTAATACAAGAGACTGTCTGAGGAAGTAATAATGAATTTGATTCATTTTTATTCACACCTTGATATGACGCAGTAGACGATTGCGTGGCCAGCATACAATGTCCATCCGTCTTTAATTAAACCCTCCAAAAATTTCTATACATGAACAAAAATAATATTATAATGTATGTATCAAATTTTGAAACTATTCTATCAATAGAGCTGTTTATCCGACGTTCACCATTTTATGTGGCCAATGTTTTCATAGAATAACTTATACAATGCCCAATCGACTTACTTATCCCCAACTACTGTTAGTACCCATCATAGCTTAGTGGCATTGATAGACCCGGGAAACAGTCGAGGCCTTAACCAGCATTCCCCCTTATAATGACAAGTATCATATCATTCCTCTGCTCCGATCTTTGCACTGGCTACCAATTAACAACCGGATCTCATATAAGCTGGCTTCTCTTTGCTACAAGTGACTGAATGACTATGCCCCGGATTACCTCGCTCCATTTTTAACTCTACATCCAATCGCGTGAAGAAGGTGTCCGCTGGCCAACGTGCATTTGCCTACGCGGGAACGTCCGCCTGGAATCCCCTCCCACTCCAGAACTTCGACACTTTCAGGAGCCGACTGAAGACTCACCTGTTCCAGTAGCGTACTTATATATTTTTCGTCTTTTCTTCGTGTTTGTACTCTGTATGTAACTGCTGTCAGCACATAGAACTGTCCTCAACGGGATATGCGTTACATGGGCATTTTTATTATTATTATTATTAATTATTTTCCATTTAAAATTGAGCAAACAATTGTATGTATGTTAGACATGTTTTTCATACAAATAATAATTTCTTTACAGTACAATTACGAACTAAGAATCGATATGACCTACAAAGAAAAAAACTATTTCGCCAAGTACAAATCATTTAATGTTAAACGTGAAGAGAATAATTACACTTTGACACTTGGTCAATTTACTGGAAACTTAAAGGATGACTTTAAGGGACGTCACAACAACATGCCATTCTCTACATACGATAGGGAAAACGATAGACAACCAGTAGAGCACTGCGCTGAAAAATACCGTGGAGGCTGGTGGTACAGTAATTGTCACAATGTTAATTTAAATGGTGAGTTTGATAACACGGCCTACGGAAAAGGTATAAACTGGTATAGTCTTACCTCACTATACGATGGTCTGTCATCTGTAGAGATGAAGATGAGAAGAGTCAGTTAATAACCTATACATTTTTATGCTCACACATTGAGCTTTTGTAACCTCCCTGTTTTGGCTTAATAAACATGAATATGAATGCAATTTATAAAAAAAAGAGTGTTGGTTGTATTTTTAACCAAATATCACTTACAATCCTTAAAATTTTCATATATATGTTTACGATTTTTATTCTTATAGCGTATTACGTTACTCATATATAAAATATAAGATATTTAAAACAGAAAACATGCCACAAATACTAATATGAACAGAAGAATAGTCAACAATGAATAGAGAGAGAGTACAAATACAATTGTGTATCATTTAGAGGAAGCCTACCTACACAACTAGTCTTAATCCAAGTCTATCAGACTATAAAACATATGTATTTTTTATTTTGTTTATCTTTTTTTTTATCTTTTTAGAATTGTTCTATTTTTGCTTGAACATTAAAAAGTATCAACGGCGCAGAAAAGAAAACACGAGTGTCATTATTGTTGAGCACACAGTCCTGGTTTTATTGTCATTTTTAATGTAAATAAATTTGTCATTACTGAAACACATATATCATACTGGGCCGATGCAATGAAGCAACTATAAGAAAATGGAGGCGATTGCAAAGCACATGTTAATTGCACGCGAAGTATTCCAAAAATGCAATTGAAGTATTTTCTACAAGATATTTAGTGCCAGAGCAGAATTACTTTTAGGATGTTGGTACGTCTAATGAAATATAAATCTTTTTTTTTTGTACAATAGTATCATAATAAGTAAATAATTTCAAATGTCTAGGAGCAATCATACCCGTAGACCGACGCTGCGACTCAAAAATTCGAGCAATGATTGGGACTGCCATGGCGGCAATGGCTTACCTAAACAGAATCTGGACCAGTAAAAGCATTAGTCTCCAACAAAGCTCAGACTTTACAGCGCCCTTGACAACATTATTGTTATGCATGGATGTGAGACATGGACGCTGCTATCAGCAACTGAAAACAAATTGCAGACTTTTAAAAATAAATGCATGAGAAATATACTTTGAATCGCCTACATAGAACACATGACTAATGCGTATGTCTGGGACAGAATATCCTCTATCGCAGGCCCTCAAGAAGCATTTTGACAACAAACGGCAAAAACTCACATGGTTCGGTCATGTGTTGCGCACAATAGTCTGTCAAAAACTATCCTCCAGGGCACGGTAGAAGGTGGACGTCGGAGAGGCCGTCATCGGATATGCTGGTTCGACAAAACTATTGGACAGGGCTGCAGTTGACTCAATATATTGACAGCCGCTCAAGATAGGCAAAAGTGGAGAAAGTTGACTGATGAGGTGTCCATTCGCTCCACCAAATGACCACAACTGTCATGGTATTTATGATGATGATGGTGATGATGATGATGATGATGATGATGATGATGATGATAATGGTGATAGTGATGATGATGATGATGATGATGGTGATGATGATGGTGATGATGATGATGATGATGGTGGTGGTGATTATGATGATGATGACGATGGTGGTAATAATGATGGTGATGATGGTGGTGTTGATGATGATGATGGTGATGACAATGATGATGATGATAATGATGGTGGTGATGATGATGATGGTGATGATGCTGATGATGATGATGGTGATGTTGATGATGATGATGATGATGATGACGATGATGATGGTGATGATGGTGGTGATGATGATGATGGTGGTGATGATGATGATGGTGGTGATGATGATGGTGGTGATGCTGATGATGATGATGGTGGTGATTATGATGATGGTGGTGGTGATGATGGTGATGGTGATGATGGTGGTGGTGATAATGATGATGATGATGATCAAAAGATTGCCGATTCTTATTCTACAACAGTCTTTATTCTAATTACAAATAAAATGAGCGCTCATTGAAATGTATTGCATAGGTCCTTATCTATTGAAGAAGAATATTTTTTCACAAAATGTCTCTTGCGTGTGTTATGTATTAAATACACATCATCTAAAACGAATAAAAAGGTTTAAGCTGAATGCCTACTGGACATCTAGTAAAATGATCTACAAAGGTTAAAATATACCTTTTTCTCCGACTTGCCTATTGGACCAATAATATCAATGGCTATTTTTACAAATGGTTGGCCAACTATATGTATAATTCCCATTGGGCCTTACCCCCTTTTCTTATTGAATACATTACAGATGCTCCTTCTATAAAGAAGATTTGTGCGTCCTAAGCATATTTATTTGTGGTTACAGTCTAGTCCTGTATTTATGTGTGTGTTTTAAATACTGTTAAGTAACCGGTTATCATTGTTTGTTCAGGCAATTCATTTCATGTCCGGAAGCCACTTACATGCCTTGTTTTTCTTGTCTCGTTGACACACATCAAAGTCTTACAGTATTCTTTACATAGCTTGATAATTTGCGTTCACGAGAAATCGAATTCAATTCTGGCTAGCGTTCGAGTGTAGATTTGGTGACCACTATAAATTAGTCGCGTCCATGTTTCATTAGGAGTTCGCAAAGCGTATCTGGTATAACAAGTTTAGTTTCTGTTTTATTGTATTACGTTACATGTGTAAAGTACAATTAAAATCATGGGAACGCTAACAAAATTATAATAATATCTTGCTAATACTGAGCTTGGTCCCACGACACAGCAACTTTAGCACAAACAACAGAATCGAGGTAGAGAGAGTCTAACAGGAAGATGCGTAACCTAGGGGCGGGTAACTATAGACGGATAGGGCGCTAAAGGGACAAAGGGGGAATCAAGGTTGGCCAAGACACGGGCATACATTTTTAGATGGAATGTGGAAACTGACAGGTTAGGAAATTGGGGGAGTCGAGACGACTATTTAACTTAGGGAGACTGACTTTGCGACACAGAACTTTTGCTAAGAGGCTTGATGTTTGTATCTTGCTCAAGCTAAGATATCTGTCCGTAGACGAGACTTTGCCAGACCATCGAATGAAGAGGACACTGGACAGTTAACTTCTGACACGGGTAAGTTGGGTTTTACATCAATACTTTCCATTAGACAAGTTACATATAAATAGGACTGTACTTAGTACTTTATTGACTACTATTTAGGTGACGGCCAGTGTGTAGTGAAGGAAACGAGTAAGAGAGAGACGAGTGGACGACTGACTACTGGCAGCAGTTAGTTGCGCCACTAATACGTCGGAGTGGGTTGTCCGTGTCGTGCCATAGTGGACGTGGGAGGGACCAAGCAGGTGAAACGAAGGGAAGTCTTAACAGTTGAACTACGTCGGGACAGACCCTATGCTATTGTTATACGAGATACAAACTATGGATATGGATAGCAAATTTTAATATTAATCACTTTCGTTATTTGATCTAATCTTCTTCTTATATTCATTCTCATCAATTTTGTTAGCATGCCATTTTATATTACGCCTTAATGTTTATAAATTAATGTCACTCATACTTCTTCACTTATTTTTTCATTAGTACTATATTGAAATAATTTCTTTTAATTGATTTATTTTTTTCTTATATATAAGCTTATCATTTTATAATATTGGTTTTGATATTTGTTTTTTTGTTTTTCTTAAACTAAGATCAACATTAATAAAGTATAGTAAAGTAATCATTTTCTACATTTAAAAGATAGTCTCTGTCATTCTATTTTACGTTGTGCAACTTGTAGTAAATTGTTAGTGGTATTTAATATAATTATCATTGTATTAAACTTAATTAGTTGAGCCGGGATTTCTTGCTTAATTATTCATAATTAAGTTCCTGACAACATGTGTGTATAGTGTCATGTATAAACAGCTCTCTATCAACGCGAGTTTTGTGGGCGGTACTAAAGCCTAGACTGTTCTAAAAATCCACTCGCGTGCAGACCTCAAATTCTCGGAATGGCAGGAATAGTCCATTATTTCTCGTACAGGAAAGTTTATGTTAAAACTATCATTTTTATTATGAGTTTTGTAATAATACAATTATTTTCACCCCTCCTAATAATAGGTCTGTTCCCCGCTCTCCCTCGCTAGTATTTAAGGCTAAGAAGCTAGTGGTTTAGATAGATAGTCTTGTGCAGAGTTTTGTATAGAATGGACGCTTGTGTTGGCACTATTTTCTTCTAACTGTATATAATCTTCATATTGTATACACTTTATCGCCTGAATTAAATTATCAACAACATTTACACTGAAGCTTCCTCGTCAAGTTACTATTTCTGTTTCATTGTTTATATATATATACATATTTATTTACAACTAAAACGTCAATGGAAAGGAACTGTTAGAACGGTTTGTGCCAGCACACTGCAAAAAGTCACTCTGAGAGCGTTGACCTAAATCATAGGTTCTCAACCTTTTTCGGCTCACCGCCCCCTTTTACATTTTTTTTCCGCTCACCGCCCCCCAACTTAATTTTAGCGGAAACATTTGTTAATTAAAGGGAGATAATTAACCCTTTTCATTTGAGGTAATATTTCAATTTGTTTTTCTTTTATAAAAAACTGAATGGCTTGCATTTATAACTTTGAAATGATATGTAAAAATTATTTGAAAATTGTATAAATATTATATGACTAAAGAATTTATATGAATATTTTCAAGCATTTCAATAACTACCCATTTTGTATAATTACTACGTATCTATACCGCTCAGCTATTGTGGTTACCTCTTTACAAAAGATTCTAATGCATTAAAGGATATCTCGGTAAAACGAGTAAAATTAGTAATATTAGCCGTTGTTAAGGCGACAGTCCGGTGAACCAACCATAAGACGAGACGGCCGCATAACATATTTGCCAAGTACTAACCCCTACTTCATCGAAAAGTCATTGCGATTCTTATTTGTTCAATAATATGTATGCCTACTGTTGGGGGATATCAGATATTGAGTAGCACTTGCGTTTACATCATATTTTATCCAAAAGTAATCGATTCAAATAGCTGAGTTGTTGAAATTATAGCAGGTACGTATGTACCGCCCACTTGCCCTTCATCGCCCCCCAATCGCCCCCGGGAATGTTATCGCCCCCCTAAAGCTTCTCATCGCCCCCTGGGGGGGGGGGGGGCGATATCGCCCCCGTTGAGAACCTATGACCTAAATTATTGTTTTTTTTTTAGATAATTGATTTATCATTTTTTTTATATTTTAGTTAATGAATAAAGCTTGTTAATAATGTGCACAATTTTTATCTCCCGGAAAGAGATGTAATAGCATTTGGTATTAATACTACTACAATTCCGAAATTGATACTATGATATAAATTTTTCCAAATATCCGGGAATGAAGGGAAATAAATTGTAACTAGATTTTTTTTTTTCGTCATATCTGAGAAAATGGGAAGGAATAATCATTTTGCATATGAACCCTGACCAACCCTGTATTATGTATTAGTTATTGTCAAGTTGATATTGTAATTTATCGATACATTTATTTCTGGGAAAAGGGGAAGTAGTCTATGGTTTGACTTTTGTGATCAGTACTGGAATTGAATATCTTAGTTCATACTGTTACGAGTAGATTTATTTCCATATTATATTGGTTCTGTTATTATTAACTAAAGTTAAAATGAAATAATCTTAAACCCGAAATGTTTCCGTGTTAGGAATAAAACATGCATATGTCTAGACACTACGTCATAGCATGAAAATGCGTCATATATATGCACGAGGGTGGAATACCGTTTAGTTTAGTTCTAGTTTGGGCGCTAATGTGTGAGGACTGTTTTTGACCACTTTCTTAAAGATAGGATTACAGCTTGGTTCGTTATAGAGGAATCTCAACTGATTAAGTTTCATTATATAATACTGGTACATGTATTCTGTGGTATTGTTATATTTTATCATCTCAACTTGTTAGAATAAAATTGTGTTCAATTTCAAACAGGATTGTGGATTTCCTATATATTAAGGTACAGTTTATCTAAATCATTTCATACACAAAGATTCATAGCAAACGAGTAAAATAAACATCAAATCTAATTGAATAACATCAATACAAGTTCTTATACAACCTTGTGAGATCCAAGATGGATATGAATCAAAAGAATATATATATATATATAATAATACATTACTAAAAACATCATCTAACGTCAGTAGCTGATTTCGCACGTGACAATACATTGGAGGTAAAATTATTGAAATTGCCAGAGTTTGAGCAATGTTATATTTGTTTAAGTAAGTTAAATTTTTTGTAATTATTTTTGGTGGGAATCCACACAACTGTACATAGTTAAAGTAGGAATGGTTGTACTTGTTGAGACATTAGTTAATTTTAATGTTAACGGGAAAATATATGTGCATCATGTTATAGAACCACAATTACCCTTAAGTAATTATACTTTTATAATCTAATCATGCCACTAAGACATGTTTTATTCTATTCTTACACCTTAAATTGTCACTGATTGATGTTTGTTAAATGTAAAAGGGCAAACATATGCGTCAACAAAATATGTGTTAGTGTTAGGTACGAAAAATGTACCATGTTGGGTATTACCATGGTAATTATGGTACATTATAGTACAATTTAGTCTTTCTCCAATGGAATGCAGAGGGCATCCAAAAGAAAAAAAAAAGAAGCCTTACAGATCTTCCTCCATGAACATGAAGTAGATGTGGCATGCATCCAAAAAACTCACCTCAACAGCAATCTGCGTTTCTCAATTAGATGCTACACATGCTTAAGACAAGACAGGGAAAACATCTAAATGTGGAATACTTGCTCTCGTTAAAAACAACATACCTACCTCAGATATCATCATACCATGCTCCACACAATCTGAAATAATGGGGACCAAGCTAACCCTACCATGGGGAGACCTAAACGAAATCAATTGCTACTGCCCACCAGACAAAGAGCTAGAACTTTGCAAAATTCAAATCCCAATAAATGAAGAGTATCTAATACTGGGTGATATGAACAGCCGCTCCCTGAGCTGTGGATATCCAGATCTCAATGCCAGGGGAGAAGAAATTGAGAACTGGCAAGCCGAAAACAATCTGATTCTCCTAAACCAACCAGAAGACCCACCCACCTTTTACTCCAGATCATAAATGACTTCATCAACTTCAGACTTAGCCTTTGCTACCAATACAATATCCAAAGGAAGTAAAAGAGTAGTCGCTGACCAACTAGCCACCAGTGACCACAGACCCATTCTCATCCAGATAGAAACCACTCATCTGCCCATAGAAAACCCCACCCTTCCCAGATGGAACTACAAGAAAGCAAATTGGAACCTCTTTGCACGCTTAACAGATGTCTATGTGACACACATCAATGGCAAAACCAATCGTACACTGAATTCTATAGATCTCTCCTTAAAGCAGCTAAGGAATCCTTCACAAGAGGAGCCAGGACAAATTATATACCAAACTGATCTCAACACTTGGAACTGCTTCACAATGAAACCAGCAAAGCAAGAAACCTAGCAGAAAAATCCCCAACAATAGAAAATAATATACAACTAAAAGCTGCAAACGCAATCTTCAGAAAGGAATATCTCTCGTCAATTAGGAAGAGCTGGCATGAAAAGACAGAAAAACTAAATGCAGAAAGAGATGGACATAAGCTGTGGAAAATCGCAAAAAGTCTGAACCAAGAGGAGAATCAATCTTCGCCAATAGTCCTAGACAGGGGCGAAGCCAGAATTATTTTCCAGGGGGGGGCTGAACTTTCGCTTGACAAACATTTACCAAATTCCAAAGGTGGCTAAACTTTCGCGTGATAAACATTTACTAATTTTTTGCGAATTTAGTACATATTTAAACAAAAAACTGTTGAAAAACAAATTTTTCAAAAGTTCCAGGGGGGGGCTTAGCCCCCCTCAGTCCCCCTGTGACTTCGCCCCTGGTCCTAGACGAAGACCAAAAAAAGCTCACAGGCCGCGAAGCTGCACAAAAATTTATAAAACACTTTAGCAGCGTACTAAATATTAGTATCACCGAAAAAAGAGCCAGAGAAGTCAACGACCACATAGAAAAATTTCCAAAAATGTACACACCACAATCTCAAGGAATGACAGCAAATTTCAGCATAAAAGAGTTTGATGACTCACTGAAACTCCTCAAACCCAAACAAGCTCCAGGATCAGACAAAATCTCAAATGATATGCTTACCTATTTAGGACCTCTGGCAAAGAAAAAACTACTGCAAATATTCAATGCAAGCTGAAAAAAAACTATCATGATCCCTATACTAAAGCATGTTAAACCAAGAAACCAAGTCGACACCTACCTCCCAATAAGTTTAACCAGTTGCGTCTGCAAACTAATGGAAAGAATGGTCAACAACAGCAGATGAACAGGCAGGTTTCAGAAAATGTCGATCAACAGAAGACCAAATAGATTAAATAGCCCAAGAAATAGAAGACGGCTTCCAGGAAAAGAAACCAACGAACATTGTCTGGGTCGACCTAGAAAAAGCATTCGATAAGGTCTGGAAAGAAGGTCTAATCCTAAAGCTACTAAACAACCATATATCCAATAAAATGTTAAACTGGATTACAGAATACCTAATAAATCGCAAAGTTATAGTCAACATGCAAGGAAAAAGGAGCAACATAGCAACAATACAAAATGGAGTTCCCCAGGGAGGTGTACTGTCACCCACACTATTTCTAATTTTCATAAATGACCTAATTCAACATATTCCTAGAAAAGTAAAAAGCAGCATGTACGCAGACGATCTTGCTCTAAGCACAGAAGAATATATAGGCACCTCAAAATTTAAGCTACAAGATGCACTAAACAACTTAAGCCTATGATCCAAAGAATGGGGAATGGCCGTAAACTCAAAAAAGACTACATACTTAACTTTCTCTCTATCTACTAAAGTACAAAACCTCAAACTGACCTTAGACAAAACAATCCTTGAAAAAAATTACAATCCCACATATCTAGGAGTTACGTTTGACCCAAGACTAACCTAGAAAAATCAAATAGAAAACACACAGACAAAGGGAATCCAAAGACTAGCGTTGATGAAAAAACTTGCTGGCTCTGACTGGGGTGCAAATGACTCTATCTTGAAATAACATACACCAGTTATATAAGGCCTACCCTAGAATATGAAGCCACAGTTTACCATTATTATAAAATAATATATATTTATTTACAATTATAACGTCAATGGAAAGGAACTGTTAGAACGCAAATCCTGAGTTTGTGCCCAGGACAACAAGGAGAGTTCGTGTAATACTGAAATATAAGTAATAATAACCAAAGTCTACCCTCGGACGAACGAGAATTATCAACAACATTTACACGGCTCTGACCACAAAGGGATTGTGGTCGTAACAATAGATAGCCGTTTATTATCTTGTAGTCATATCCCAGTTCTTGTGCCATTTTCCGTCATTTTTGTAATGATTAGTCTTATGTTTGCATTTGTCATAACTTTATTTACACTTATATCCATTAGTATATTTTCAGAATGTTCATTCTTTACTGTATTTTCTTTATTTCATTTTTGTGCTTTTGTTTGGACATATTATGCTAATATGTTCGAGTCTTCATCTGTTTTTTTTCACCATCAACATTACCCAGCAACAATTCAATCGGAGAGTTTTTGTTTGTTTAAATATTGCCATATTATACGTTTCCGTTAGATAGAATGTTTTTATCAATACCATGACATTTCGAACTTGTAATTTTTCGACGTTTGTGGTTACTATTGTCGTCATTCCGCCCAATCTGACCATGGTATAAGGCTTTCTTTACATGCAATTACTAGTCAACTGGTTTTGCACAAGGTTGTGACTGTTATATTGTTTAGTTTATCCTGAACAATCGGTAATATCCTTTTAATATTTATTACACTTGATTTAGCTAGTTTACCCCTATCTCATTCTCAGTTCCAGCAGTCTTTAAACGGCATACAAACTCGCGTTATCTCTAAAGATAGTCATACCTTCTCACTGAATATAACTTCTTACCATCTTCGTCTTTGTGCCAGCTTGTCTCTCCCTTATATACTTGTTCTTTTGTTCTATATTGACGAAAGCTTCCTGACCAGTGTCCAGTTCTACCGCATATAAATGATGTGTCTTTATTTTGATTAGTCGGATGTCTAATATTTTTGTTTGTAACTATTATCGTATCTTCATGTGTCCGTTTGTCTTGTTGACCGGTCGGATAATTGTGCTGTGTGAGGTGATGATCTTCTGTAGGGTGATTGTCGTCGATCAGGTGATCGTGCTGTGTGAGGTGATGATCTTCTGTAGGGTGATTGTCGTCGGTCAGATGATCGTGCTGGGAGAGTTGATGAGCTTCTGTAGGGTGATTGTCGTCGGTCAGGTGATTGTGCTGTGTGAGGTGATGATCTTCTGTATGGTGATAGCCGTCGATCAGGTGTTCTTCTATAGGGTGAGTGCCCCTAGTCACAGCTCTCTCCCAAGTCTATGTAATAGGCTAAACTCGGTGTACCGTTATCACTCATGATTTTGATGATGTAATTAAGTAAGAATAGTGTTAAAATATCATCAGGATTAAAAAAAAGGGTATACATCCAGGCCTTTTTAAATATAAAACATAAATTTAAACGCTAAAACTATCTCCCACAAATAAACAATGTGTGCCTCAAAAGCGAATAAACTAATGTATACAAATAAAAGCGATTAAAAATACCTGTTTAATTTAAGAAAGTCTTATCTTATCTTCTTTTCTTAAATATTACAGAAGCTCTTTCTATAAAGAAGATTATTTCATCATACCCTCATTCGTGGTCCGAGTCTAGTCTTGTATCTTTATTAATGTTTTGAATGATGTTAACTTTTCCTGGTTTGTTCAGGCAACCCATTCCATGCCCCAATGCCACTAAGGAAGAAAGAGTGCTTATATGTTTTTGTTCTCCCATAAGAGAGAAGGAAAGTGTTTTTGTCTTTATGTTGATCTGAGCATTGAACCAGGCTGTTATTGGGTTGTATTTCTAAAATAGAGTTTAATGCCTTATGCATTATTACTACTTTACTCTTTGCCCTTCTGTCTTATAGTGTTTCTAGGTTTAGTGCTACTCTTGTTAGGTGGGAACATTGACTAGTTATGAACCTTGCCGCTCTTTTTGGAAGTTGTTCTAATTTTTTAGTGTTTTCTTTAGTTGTTTGGTCCCATACAGGTGCTGCATATTCTAGTATACGCCTAACTGGGATAGCATTCTAGTTTTATATTTTTATTACATTTGTACAAAAAAATCTTTTTATGAAGCCAAATGTTTTGTTGGTTCGTTTAATTACTTCATCAATATTTATGAGGATTCCAATACAACTTATCATTTACTATTACTCCAAAGTACTTCGCATTGTTAGTTTGAGTTAGTTCTTTACCATGAATGTTTCTTTTTTCCTGGATACTTTTATCAGTTGGCGTTTTTCTGGGTGAAAAGACATACATACTACAGTTAGATTTCCATTTTGTTGTTCATCTAAGTCTTTTTGTAGAAGTTCACTATCTTTTTCTGTCTTTATTATTCTATAAATTATAAATAATATATTCTATAAATTATACAATCATCAGCAAATAATCTTTTGTTCCTGTGTTGATGCAATTTGGTGGATCATTAATATAAATTAGAAATAGTAGGGGTCCTAGAACTGTTCCTTGTGGAACTCCTGAGTTTACAGATATTGGTTATGATTTAGATCCATTAATTGTCACTGTTAGTTTATACTGCGTATAAGAAAGTCAAGAATCAACTGAGGTAAGGGACCAGAGATGCCAAAATATTGAAGTGTTTTTAGTAAACTAGAATGATAAATATGGTTATTATTATCTAATCTTAGACAAGTCATCTATAAAGTCTATTTATTGAGTTTTACATGATCTTTTTTTCAGAAACCATCTTGGTGTGGGCACAGTGCATTTAGTTTGTCGATATGATTTACTATACTACTATATATTATATGCTTATGTATTTTGCTTGTTATGCTTGTTAGAGAAACAGATCTGTAATTTGCTCACCCTAAATAAACATAAAACACACAGCTCATGCTGATATGACAATTTAAAATTGTCAGAAAAGCCAAATAAAATATGTTTAGACCTTAAGTCTGAGTTAAATGAGAAAGCAAGAAAGACGTTTTGCTCGTAAACAAAATATTTACTGCAATTAAAAATGATTTAATGTATTGATATATTTCAGTTTTGAAGTATGTGACGTCTCTCTTATACGAATGCATATTCTTTTAGGAATCAATGTCAGTTTATGTTAAAATATTGAGGTGTCATGTTGCGTGTTATGTTCAATGAAAATCTTATTGATTATAACTACACATAGTGTTTAAAGTACGATATGTCTCTCTTGTATTTATGTCTGGTCTCAAGTAGTTCTCTCTGCGGCTCTCGGCCGTTTTCCGCCTGCTCGCGTACCTGCGAACAGCCTTTATTTTGCGGACCATCTCCCTTAGGAATTTTGTCCATTATGATTTGGCAATCCCTAGTATAGCTTTAACCATCGTGCGATACACCGAATCGACTTGCCCATGCTAGATTGACAAATTTTCCAGAGCAGTGCTGGTGACTGCTTTGTACTAAAACTTGTCCCAGTGTGCCTTCGAGTAGATCCACCTCCTGGGCCCGCGAGGAGCTCTGCTTGTATTTCCAAGATTGTAACCAACACGGGCAAATGGTCACTTCCAACATCTCCCAGAATCAGCACTCACGAGTGTGAGATCTTACCTCGATTCGCTACCATTCCCCGTGTAGGTGGGGTATCTGGACCCTGTAATCGAATAAACGTATTGCAGTTGCATAGGTCCACCACCTTATGTCCTGAGGAGCAAAGCCCCAAGCTGGTGACGCCGCATTGAAGTCACCGCCAATACAAGTGCGGGAAAGAATTGCTTCCACGGTGAGGTCTAAATCCTTCTTCGGGAGGTTGAAGACATTGTTCAGGGTATAAGACTTTCCATTCTTAAGCACCTCCATGGTTCGAAAATCGGTCTTGCAACTGCCCATTCTGCGATTCACAGCTCGAGCTTGAAGTGAATTTCCGACAAGGGTAGCTAACCCTCCGCTGCCTTCTAAGAAGCATGTACATCGAAAGACAGTACACACCGTAAAAAAGGGCATCTGTTTCTTCCCTATCGTGCACTCCTGGATCAGTATCACGTCAATATCATACTCGACAAACAGTTTGTGGATCTCTAGAGACTTGGGTTTCAGGCCATACACGTTCAGGTGCAGACCTCAGAGCTGGGCGCTCGTTTGATACTTTACATTGTATAGGTCACGTCTTACCTCAGGGTTTCTCCACTTTTGTCCAGTGATTACGACACTACTACTCGCAGATGTTACCTTCGGTGCTTGGTAGAACGAGGTCTTATTGTGACGTGCCTGATAAACCAAAGTAGAAATTGCCTGATGTACCACTTGTACACCGAACGCCAGGGATCTTCTGAACCTGGTTTTGCCAATGTGCCTTTCCTCAGGACAGTGGGTGACAACAGCACCTGGAGGTTCACCTACTCCAAGCCCTGCTTTTCATGTACGGACAGAGGCAGGGTCCAACTGTGGCACACTTGTTCTAGCCCTTTGATGTCTACCTATCAAAACCTCTGTCCAACTTCCACCTGGGTCTTCAGACCCGCGTGTATTGTTTGCTGGAACGTTACAGCTTACGATAGTCGCCCACTTATCGACCAACAGCCCATCATGCTTCACTGACTGACCTAGGCAGCTTAGAGTAATACCCAGACTCGGGGTCATAATTGCAGTTGTAATTTTCATAGATTTTAGAGTGGTGCTCTAGGGAGAGCGATCGCCCAAGGGGGCTATAGTGGGCGGTAATGCAACTGGTGCACTACCTAAAGGACCCAGAACATGCGGGTCCAGTCAACCGTTCGCTGTGTTTGTCCTCAATGTCTCTGAGGTACGATTAGCACGACTTTCTCTAAATGTCTTGACTAGTCATCAAGAGGGGACAGCTGCTTGTGATGCTGCAATATTGGAAACTAGCCGAATCGCTCTGGACCATGTTGCCTTCTACTGCGGAGGCTCCCTACACATTAGCCGGAAAACAGACCACCAGCAAGGCTCTGTGTTCCGTACTCACCCGATCACCAGTGACCTACCAACAATAGCGAATCTGATTACATGGAAAAGAGAAAACTGTTATTGACGTGTCACACGATGACAGAAAAAATATCGTGCATTAACAGGCAATATTTAAAATAATAAATGGGATCTGCACAGACTTTTAAAAGAAGTAGTTTGAACTCCGGTCAATTTAAATTAAATAACTGTATCGGTTCAACATCAACTGAAGTTTGGTGGGTTCGTTAATAATCACAGTTTCAGATTGGTTTTTGGTTTGTGCACCAAAAATATAAGCATATTAGTGCGGTTAATCTTTTTGTTGATTTCTGCCAGTGAAGTTGAATGTTTAAACTGTACATATGTTTAACCATTATACGCAACATTTGAACATACACCGAGTAGCTTAAACAAAATCCTAGAAAGACAACAAAAGAAGTTGTAACAAATGGAACGTGGATTTCGAGCTGTTACCACTATGCTGCCAATGAAACAAAACAAGTTTCAAGTAAATGAGCGTAAAAATCCAAGGGCTTCGATAACCAATTTAAACCAAATACAAATTTTAAAAACTGCTAGCAATGCATATACATTTGATGCAACCAATTCGAAAAGCTAAAAAATGGAGATGTAAGGAAGCATTGAGAAAAACAAAATGTCGAATTGGGCAGTGTGTCGAAAAAGATTGAGAGCCTTTGATGCTTAGATTTATTACTTAAGTTATGAGCCAATATAAATGTCCTAATGAATGATTAATGGGAAGTAATAACAAATAAAAGTGAATCCATTGGGGTGCCGATTTGCTCGCATTTTGCTCTTTTGTCTTCTAGCAACTGTTCGTTCATATTGAATCAAACTAAACACTCTAGTCAAAGTAAGACGCTAGTCTAGATAAGGTAAATATTTATATATAGTTTGCGATTTAGAGGTAGCAATATGGCGAGATTATTATAATATACGTATTGTAAAAGTTATGATAAAAAAGAGAATAATATATGTATACGTTTATTATCTTTAAGTAAATTTGTAATAATAATACGGTCATTTGTATAGCGCCTCACTCCATGCTAATGCAAAGTATGCTCAGCGCGTTCATAAAATTGAAACTAAAATAACATTCTAAAACATTTTTTAACAAGTTTTTTGCCGATGAAGGTGTCAGAAGTACATAATCGACTTAGTGGTAAAGAAATGTCTTTAAAGTATATTTCTATTAATTAGAGGCCGCAGCTGACCCAGGGCACGAAGATGGAAGGAGCAGGCCCTGACCACATTACTGATGTGTGGACCCATTGTTAGTTTATAGTCAATAATAAAGCCCAGGTCTCTGACAGCGTGGGACAAAAAGATTTCAGAGACTCCTACTTTAATAGATAGAATATCGACTTTATATTATTATAATATATTGTTATATTATATGTTAGATATATATTGTTATATTATTTTTTAAAAAAAACGTAAATATTTAAAATAAAACAATTCAATTATACAAGTAAAAAAAAGTACACTCATTACATACACACATTAATCAATTGCAATAATGAATTTCATATTACACTACAACATAGAACGAAAAAAATTCTTTAATTTCAATTGATTTATTTTAGGGTCAAGGGAACGAAATAGTTTTTGGTGTCTTTTCGTTAATTGTCTATTGTTTGCTGCCTTATATACATATTTACAGTGTTGTATAAAATGTATGATTGTAATTGATTAATGTGTGTATGTATCGAGTGTATTTAAAATTAATATCAGCCTAGCTCATGCCCTGGAATCACCTTCGAAGAGGGGAGAGAGAGGGACCGATGCCTGGGCAACAGTTTGCCCTTTAAAAGCATCGCCTAGGCTACCGTGGTCTACTTTTCTACTTCCTTTACCCGAACCTGGACAGGTCACTTCAAATTTGCTGCAATGCGTAAGCAAAACACAAGGAGCGGTAGTAACCGGTTCTAAGATATTGCTCCGTTAGCTTCCAGCTAGGCGTCAGGGGTCGTTTCAGACGGTGGGAGAGATAGCAATGTCTCACTGATCATCACTGGACAGCCTCCAGCCAATAAGGTGATGTTCCACAATGCCTCACCTGCCCCATTGGGAGCAGGGGAGCAGAGTAATAAACTTAACAAGCGAGCCGTGATCCAAGCAGCAGTAAAGAATAATAAACAATAAGTTTCCAGCACTTCGACTTGCAAGCTGGGATGTCCGACACCTGTGCACTGGAATCCACAATGACCTTCCATTAACAGAATATATGTGATAAACTGTAATCATCGACAAGGAACTTTTGGCATCGCATGCCTGAAGAAGACATGGCTGGCCGGCAACGGCAGAATAAGTAAGGCAAACCATACGTTTATCTGACAAGGACTGCCTTTAGACAGACCAAGGTACCATGATGTTGGTTTCGCCAATAAAAACTCACTTATGACATATTGAGCAAGTGATATATGGCACTGAGAGGATACTCGGTATCAAACTATTAACGTTATTAAGCGCAGCACATATCCTTAGCATATAGGCCTACGCCCCAACTATTTTTATGAGGCTCTGGATTCGGTAGAGACAAATATTTCCACAAAAGAGAGTCTATACCCCCTTGGTGACTTTTACGCCAAAGTAGGTGCGTATATTTAAGCCTAATTTACAACTATTGGTACACATTGCTTGCTTACTTGCTTTGTTTCTTTAGTTATTTGTGGAACATAGGGCTTCCGCGACAGCTCTCCAGCGCACTCGATTCTGGGCAGCCTTATTTAGTTCACCCCATGAAAGGTTGCAAATTGTCATTTCCACTTCGCAGGAGCGTCTCAAGGCTTCGGGCGACCAACCCGTCTTTATCCCTGTAGGTTACATTGCAGAGACTGTCCACCGCCACTCTCACCAGGCGATCTTCTGTTCGTCAGGTCGAGAATATAGGGGATACGTATCTTGTTAGGCGCTAATAGCAGTATGATTCCACGCCAGTTGCTGTAAAATCCTAGGTCTCGTTTCTTGGGGTGTTTTATTATGTGACCCTTTTTCCAGTCTACTGCTACTTTGATTTCCCTCCAAATCTTCAAAAGTAAAGGCGGCAACATATTGGCCGATGGGACTGCTCTAAGCACCTCTCGGGGGATTCCATCTGGACCAGCTGCTTTCCCATTTTTCAGACTCTTCAGGTCTTTTAGGACTTCTGCCTTCTTATAAGGGTTAGTGTTGAGAGTCTGCATGTGGGATGTCACGCTTTGCCAATGGCAGCGTGCGATTGTGTAGTTCCCCAAAGTGTTCAGCCGATGTTTGTCGCTGGTCTTTCTCTTTCTTAATGGATTTTCATTCTTTTTCTGTCTTCTTGTTCGAAAGTGTCCTAGTAACCTTGTATATAGTGCTGACTTTCCTAGCAAGTTTCTTAATTTCTTTGTGATAAGGTCTACTTTTTCTGCTGCTAGTTCGGCCTCTGTTGCAAGCTCTTTGTAAAAAAATCATTTTGTCCTTCTTGGCAATTTTCTTATTTCTTTGTTGGGCAAACAGATCGCGGGGGAATTTCTTTACCTCTTCATTATCATTGTCAAGATCCAAGATAGGAGGAAGAAAAAGGCAGCAGTAAGCAACAGCAAAACAAGGGCAACCAAAGCAAAGGCTCAAGAGGAGTATGTAGAGGCTCACAGAATAGTAAAGAGAAGCATAAAGAAAGATAGGAAGAATTATATAGACGGACTGGCGAAAGAAGCAGAACAAGCAGCGTACAGTGGAAACATGCGACAGCTGTATGATATTACCAAACGCCTTTCTGGCAAGTTCAACAAACCAGAAAGACCTGTCAAGGACGAACACGGGAAGGCCATCAATAGATTAGACCAACAAATGAATAGATGGGTTCAGCGACAAGGCCAAGCTTGTCCTCTGCAGCATTTGTTTTAAGTACTTCTCCAAATACTTCTGTCCTCCCAGTTTTCGACCTCTACATCTATATTAACCTCACCAATATGATAATTGACATAGCTAGCAAATTTTTTTTGTTTTTATATTTGCTAATTTGATATATATATATATATATATATATATATATATATATATATATATATATAACACTACATTTAATTTCTGATTGATTTTTGTAAATAGGAAAAAGCTACTACACGATGATGAAAGATAGAAATATTTGCAGCACAACTATTGTTGTATTCTTGTTGGCATTAGCTCTCAAAGGTGCATCTTTTTATGCTTTTGCTTTTATTTTATTGTTCTTTTTTCAGTCAATTCTGTAAGATGTTAGTTAATTGTGAAATATCATGCTGTATTTTTATAGCCTGCATATAAAGGCCAGTGATGCTTTATTTGTAAGCCTTATTACATGCCACGTTTTTGCTGCCTATAGGCCTATTTTTGTAATATTCACTGAGTCTCAGTTTATATTCACAGAATGTATAGAACCATTTATATCATTGTATAGAAAAGCCAAGTATATCCGCTTACTTAGTCATTGTCATTAACTTTTATGCATTTAGTTCTGTGTAAATATTTAATTGCTTTCATGTTGGGCTATTTAAATTCAAATTAAAAATTGGATTTGTCTTTAACAAACTCCGACCTCATAAAAATTGAAGAAGTCACCAATACGGAGTGACCTATCATAAATGACAGACATGAATGCAAGGAAAAGATAAGACTAACATGACATGTCATGTTCAAAGCATTCCAAAAATCAAAATATTAAGCGTTGTCTTTAATTGAAATCCAAAGAAAGTCAATTGCAGGAAAAATTAACATTATAATTATCTATTTAACCATATTTTTACTAATATGTTATAACCTTTTTTCTAAGGAAAGTTCTTTTTTAGTTTCAGATTCATTAGAGGAATCTACTAACCAGTGTGGTTTTTTAATGGTAAAAGTTTTTAACTTTAATGTTTTATTCTTTCATTTTTAAGAATATACCATTGTTACTTTTATTTGCATAGCGTTTTCAAGCTTTGTCTCTCTAACTTCTTCAATTTAATAAAAAGCCCAAAATAAATATTTTTTAGAGCTCAAGAATCGTCTTTCGGTGCGCATCCAATAACGCTTAAGCTTATTCCCTAAAAACTTCCGCTGCATACAACTTTCGATTCTACGACTAATAAGAGTTTAAATCTTATAATGTATTACAGACGATCCTTGTATTAGGTATTCTTCTAAAATTTCTACTTAAAAAAACGAAAGGAATAAATAAAAAAATTAAAACAATTGCTTTTACAAATACATTATTTAATAGTTTTAATTTGCATCTTTTTGTCGGCACTATATGTCTATAACATTGCTTTAATTACTCCGACAATAACTGACAACTGGGATAAGTATAGTTTATAGTTTTCCATTCACAAAATCATATGCGGATAACTATATCGTAGGTCTATAATTTCGTTTGTGATCGTAAATTCCGAAACAGAAGTTTACGAGTCTTCAAATGGCAAAACTATAAAAGCAAGCATTCCAACTTATAGTCTTTGGAAATATCTAAAAATAATTATTAATATGCCCCGAAGGCCTACATGTGTATGACTATGCCGCTATTTCTGCTTTAAAAAAAAATAAAAAAAAATTGCATAGCCATTAGGTTTAAAATTTACGTACATCCTGTTTTGAAAAATTTATAACAGGTCTTCATATAGTCAATTTCTAAATTGTGTTTCTTTCACCTGCCCTTTTCCGCTTAAACGTTGATCATTCTTTGAAATTTATGTTCAGAAATTAAAACATTAAAATATTTAAGTTTTCCACTTTTGTATAACGTACAAAATTATTTCAAAAGGGAAAAGAATATTTTTAATAGTAAAAGAAATAGAACGCGAAAACAATTAAATAATATTAAACACGTTATAATTGTCTTTAGAATTATCATTTTATTATCCTTGACCCCCACTTTCCCAACAGGGAAACACATAGATTTGCAAAAAAACGGTTATTGGATGAATAGTACAGATTGTGATAATGCGGGATAGTGTGGCCAGTACGATGTTCTCGTGACTGTTCAAACGTTGAGTTCCTTACCTCACTTGGTTCGTTGATCTAGAGGTCAGGGGCAATGTTTTAGACCAGGCAATACTCCGTAAACAATGCTCGATATTTTGCGGACTATCTATCTAGCAGATTCAGTATCTTCTTCTCACAATCTCTCCAATGACAAACGTTTAATCCGTTTAATCTGTTAACACATGTAGATATTAACCTATAAATCATCAGACACATCAATCCAAACGACAGCTGCATTCTGAAGAGTCTACATATAGGTTAAATATCCAAAGAGTCAACATGAATTAGTAAGAATAACATGTACACAGATTTTAGGACAGTATTCAAGATAATCCGAAATCAGTCACACGTCATAGCTAATATGGCTTCCCGTGTGTCTGTGTGAGACTGTCTGTGTGAGACTAGAGTCAAGTCTACACAATATATACGAATACATTGGTAGTCAGGGTCGGTCGTTCATGTCGTCATCAACCGATGGTCCAATCAGTACAATGTGTATGCCCACTTATCGACCAGTCATCTGTCAATCCATAACACAGGGGCGTAGCCAACTGACCAACGCTATAGATTCCCTTTGTCTTGGCTCCAAAGCCGGTATCTACAAACGTCCAGGTCACACCTCTTATCACATTTCCCCTATCTTTGTATATCTCGTGTGCTTCACGCGAGTCTTTCGCCCCTAGACATACCTAATAGTTTATCTCTACCCTACCCCACCTAGACAAAGGCGCTTAATAGAGCTAAGAGTAGGGTGGTGGGACTCAAATGAATGGATTACTCCCTAAAGATAACAAAAGGTACGGGGTGCCTGATAGTCCCGGCGCGATCTCCTGCTAGCACAATGAAACAAAAAGGAGTGGTTGCCCTTCGACCAGGACCGTGTTGACACAAAAGGAAGACATGGGATAGTTCCGCCACCGAGTGGGGAGGGAAAACGAGGGTGGGAAGGAGCAGAATTTCGCCCTGCCTACTAAATTACATACAACGGCCATAGCATTAATTAATAAGTACTAAAATATGACGTTATAATAAATGTCACATCATGACACAGATTTTACAAACATTTCATCATGTAATAAAGAAGTACAACAGTTTAAGAACAATAACTTGGTAAAAAAAATGTGTCTTTTAATGTACACACATAGGCCTATATACCCTCATGCATTCATACATACATACCAACTTACTCCTTTTGAGATTTATATATATATATAATGATATATTTTATATATATATATATGATATGATGATATATTTTATATGATATGGTATGATATATAAGATGATATGGTATGATGTATAAGAGATAAATATTTATCTAAGATTAAAACAGGAGTTTTAATTCGATGGTGCGCAAATGTGTATTAGTTAATAGTTGAATAATGTGCTACTGGTTAAATACCACTAAATATACCAAATTTGGTTCGCAGTAAGACGGGTCTAAAGAGGAAGCTTATCAAAAAAGTAAAAACAAATGGCGCTATTAGCGACCAGTATCATATTAAATATTTGTAAGGCGGGTCAGTGAATGTGGATTTAAAATGTTTTTTTCTTCCATAGATGCGCGACTGCAATAAAGAGTTGTCTCGTTACCTATATCCAGCTATTATGTATGTCCAGGTTCGAGACTATCTTTGTGACACACAAACAGATGGTGGTGGATGGAAAAACAAATGGCGCTATTAGCGACCAGTATCATATTAAATATATGTAAGGCGGGTCAGTGAATGAATTGTGCATTTAATTTTTTTATATTTTCTTTCATAGGTGAGCGACTGCCAAAAAGGTGTATCTCTATACCTATCTCCAGCTATTATGTATGTCCAGGTTCGAGACTATCTTTGTGACACACATACAGATGGCGGTGGATGGATTGTCATTCAAGTAAAAATGATAAATTATATATTTAGCTTCTAATATATATATTATAACGATTTTTCCAAGTGTCTTCACTAGCTGCCATGCACGTGGCCCGGGTTATATTTTTCTGTAATAACAATATAAGTGGGCTAGATTAGTTTATTTTCATCAATAGTACTTTTTCCTTTTTAAAGATTGTAAGAATTTTAGGACTTAAAGCTTTCCAAAGTTGTTTTTACCAAGTAAAATCGTAATACTTATTTATAATTTAGAGATGCAAGCGACAGAAATTCGACTATCAGTCGAACATAAAAGCTTATAAGACCACTTAACCTCCATGATGAATAAACATGACATATTTAAAATAGCATCCATCAAGCACGTGCCCTGTATAAAAAAAACAAGCTTACGAACATCTCGAGACGCAAGTACCAAGCTTGGTGGAAAGCACAAACTACCAACAAAGCCCTAGACTGGAAGTGTTTCAAAAACATCAAGAAAGAATCCAGACGAACTAATCGACAGAGCTACCAGAACTATGTTGACATAATATTTGAAAATATTCAAACAACAACTTATGACGACTTATCAAAAACAAGCGAATAGATCCGAAGGGCATTGCACATCTAAAGAGAAATTCAGTAACATTCAGCGATAGTAAGGTGAAATCTGACATTCCCAATAATCATTTCTGCACCGCATTCACCAGAGAAGATCTGAGTGCCTTACCCAAGATGGACGACATAGCCAGTCTAAACATGCCTGATGCATTTGTCAACAGTAATGTCACCAGAAGATGTGGTCGAAACTCCGCCCCAAAAAACAGCGGGCCCAGACAATACCCCCTGCCATGTCCTCAGGGAACTAGCCCCAAATTTGGCACTCGCATTGTCTCTAGTTTTCAATAAATCTGGAAACATGCCCATGTGACGCCAGTCTTCAAGTAAAGGAACGGAAGTCAGCCAGCAGGCCAATCTCACTGACTTGTTAGTGCTGCAAGCTCATCAAACATTGTCAGATTGGGGATCTCGAGCCACCTGAATAGGAACAACATCTTTACTGCTGCCCAACACGGGTTCATAAACAAATAGTTGACGATATGGCAGCGATAGTTGTCAAGACTAGCCAAACCCACACCAACATTCTGGACTTTTCCAAAGCCTTGAAAAGGTTCATCAAAAGCGTCATCTCTCCAAGCTGGATTACTATGGCATAAGAGTTCAGACCCAGAGATAAGTTGAAAATTTCCTCTTCGGCCGAACTCAACGAATCGTCGTATATATATATATACAGAGAGAGAGAGAGAGACAGAGAGAGAGAGAGAGAGAGAGAGAGACAGAGAGAGAAGGTAAGAGTTCATGCATTAGCCATTCATGTCTGGAGTTCCTCAGGGCCCGGTACTTGGGCCCACACTGTTTCTGATCTTCATGAACTACTTGGGCCACTGAATGTACACTAGGTTATGACACTTTGCAGATGAGACCATCCTGTATACTCACACCAAGACCATCCTGTATACTCACATCAAGACCATCCTGTATACTCACATCAAGACCATCCTGTATACTCACACCAAGACCATCCTGTATACTCACATCAAGACCATCCTGTATACTCACATCAAGACCATCCTGTATACTCACACCAAGACCATCCTGTATACTCACATCAAGACCATCCTGTATACTCACATCAAGACCATCCTGTATACTCACACCAAGACCATCCTGTATACTCACATCAAGACCATCCTGTATACTCACATCAAGACCATCCTGTATACTCACACCAAGACCATCCTGTATACTCACATCAAGACCATCCTGTATACTCACATCAAGACCATCCTGTATACTCACACCAAGACCATCCTGTATACTCACATCAAGACCATCCTGTATACTCACATCAAGACCATCCTGTATACTCACATCAAGACCATCCTGTATACTCACATCAAGACCATCCTGTATACTCACATCAAGACCATCCTGTATACTCACATCAAGACCATCCTGTATACTCACACCACGACCATCCTGTATACTCACATCAAGACCATCCTGTATACTCACACCAAGACCATCCTGTATACTCACATCAAGACCATCCTGTATACTCACATCAAGACCATCCTGTATACTCACATCAAGACCATCCTGTATACTCACACCAAGACCATCCTGTATACTCACATCAAGACCATCCTGTATACTCACATCAAGACCATCCTGTATACTCACACCAAGACCATCCTGTATACTCACATCAAGACCATCCTGTATACTCACATCAAGACCATCCTGTATACTCACATCAAGACCATCCTGTATACTCACATCAAGACCATCCTGTATACTCACATCAAGACCATCCTGTATACTCACATCAAGACCATCCTGTATACTCACACCATGACCATCCTGTATACTCACATCAAGACCATCCTGTATACTCACACCAAGACCATCCTGTATACTCACATAAAGACCATCCTGTATACTCACATCAAGACCAGCCTGTATACTCACATCAAGACCATCCTGTATACTCACATCAAGACCATCCTGTATACTCACATCAAGACCATCCTGTATACTCACATCAAGACCATCATGTATACTCATATCAAGACCATCCTGTATACTCACATCAAGACCATCATGTATACTCACATCAAGACCATCATGTATACTCACATCAAGACCATCCTGTATACTCACATCAAGACCATCCTGTATACTCACATCAAGACCATCATGTATACTCATATCAAGACCATCCTGTATACTCACATCAAGACCATCATGTATACTCACATCAAGACCATCATGTATACTCACATCAAGACCATCCTGTATACTCACATCAAGACCATCCTGTATACTCACACCAAGAGCCGAAATGACGCAATCCATCTAAAGGACGACCGTAATAAGTTGGAGACCTGGGAATCAAAATAGTTAATGGCGTTTAACGTCAATATTTTTTTTAGTTTTCGGTTTATTATAGTTTTTAAATGTGTTATATGTAGCTATATTTGCATGTAGGGCGTAATTTATGTCCGCAGGGCAATTTAGATTTTTTCAACAATAAAAATAATTTTTAACCAGATTGCAAATTTTGTTCAAATTACTTTCCTAAATGTCTTTAGTAAATAATACTTACATGTTTTTTAATTATTATATATATTTAGCTTTATCTTTATTGTAATTAATCTAATGTTAATATCTAGCTTATACAGGCCTATTTACTTTTTTCTCGGAAAACGCCGGGAATTTAGCTTGAATATATAAATATAATGGCACTATGGCCGAGTGTCATCATGTCCGGCTGGTGTTCTAAAGGTAAGAATCCTGGTGAAAGCTAGGATTCGTTCCCTGGAATGAAGGTATCCCTGAGTCAACCTAGCTCTCATTGGTACCTGATATTAGTTGGGGTAAAGTGATGACCTCTGGACATTGTGCTAGCCGCTCAGTCCCCTAATATACCGTGGTAACAGAAACTAGTGACAGCTACTTCAGTGGCCCTATGATCATAATATATATATATATATATATATAGCTAGATAGATAGATGGATAGATAGGTAGATGCAGATAGATAAATAGATATTAATATAAATAGATTTGAGTGTTTGTGTTTTACATTATGTTTTTCTTAACAAACTTGTCTATTGTGAAATACATTTCTATGTCTAGCTGAATGTATGTTATCTATATTTAATTATATATACATATTAAATATAAAATATAATGTATAACACTAACACTCCCATATAAATTAACATTCAAGTTTCTTTAAACAATACATTTCCAGTTTGAATTGTGTTATTTATTTTACTTTTAGAGACGAGTCCACAGAAACATTAATTTTTCTAGAAACTGGATTGAATATAAATACGGATTTGGCCATGTGTGTACAGATTATTATATTGGAAACGATTTTCTTGCAACTAGAACATCGATGGTAACTTTACATTCTCTTAAACATAATTTATCAGCTTAAGTTTATTTCAACTAAATTTGATTACAATTTCTAGAAGAATTGAAAGACAAAACCACTTTCCTTATCCCTTATGTGACATCAAATGCATATAAGTACTATTGCTTCCCGAGTGCCATATGGACATGGAATGGGTTGCATGAACAAACCAAGAAAACCAGTAATTGAATAAAACTAGAGGAAGAGAAAGGTAGATGTACCCAAGCAGACTTTTAAAAAGTCATTGTTAGCGTGTTAAAGTCTGTAGGCCTTACACAGTCCTTAAGAAGAATTCCGCCCAATATCGTGTAGAAACCCACAGTGTTGATTCATTCTTGTGTGCATTTTGGGTATAAAAAGAATTTTACAATTAAAAATGCAGGTTATAGAGATGATACCCTATTCAAAAGCGAAATGCGCATCTAATACTAAGTTTTTTTACAACGAAGAAATACAATGCGGTTTCGCATCTTGAGCTCGGAAGCTACAATGAACTGAAACTATTTTAGAAGCTACCCTTCAGTGTCGTCATTGTCTCCACATTGTTAGGGCATCAGGGCATTAGTCCTGGAATAATTTAAGGGCAGTCTCTGACATGCTAGTTGTAGTTTATGTTCCAATTGTAAGATGAAGGCTTAACATACAATACCAGCGCAATAGCCATATTCTAGAAATATTGCATCTCCAACGAAGACACAGGAGACTGAATTGGTCACGACATTGGGAGATACAACCGCTAGACAATATTAATACATGTATATCGCTTAATTGAAATAGTGTAATAGTATTCTAGGGCTCAAATGAAATGGTGCAGTAGTAATCTAAAGCTCAATTGAAATAGTGTAATAGTATTCTAGAGCTCTACTGAAATAGTGCAATATTATTCTAGAGCTCAATTGAAATGGTTCAATAGTAATGTTAAGAAATATTGTAAAGGTACACAAATAATCTGGCGCTAAATTGAAATGTTACAATTGTAATCTAGCACTAAAATGAAATGTTTCAATAATAATCAAGCACCTTATTAAAATGCTTAAATAGTAATCGAGCGCTAAATTGCTAGATATTGACAAGTATTTTTTATTGAGAAAAAGTAACCATATGTTTGTGTTTTAACCATTTTATTTAATACAAATAATATTTTTTTATATAATACAGATAATATTTTTCACAGCACAATTATGAACTTAGAATTGATATGACCTACAAAGGAATAAACTATTTCGCCCAGTACGAATCGTTTAAAGTAGAAAGTGAAGAGAAAAATTACAGGTTGACTCTTGGTGAGTTCTCTGGAAACGTACATGATGACTTCACTGAGCGTCATCAGAACATGCCATTCTCTACATACGATAGAGATAACGATAAGAAACCAGTAGAGAACTGCGCTCATATATACAAAGGTGGCTGGTGGTATGGTACTTGTCATAAAGCTAATCTTAATGGTGAGTTTGGTAACAAGGCTTTCGGACGAGGTGTAAACTGGGTTACTCTTACAACACTCTACGACAGTCTTTCAACTGTCGAGATGAAAATTAGAAGAGTCAGTTGAAAACATGTTAAAGTTTGAACTTCTGTAACTTCATTTTCGGTTTAAATAAACATGAATATGAATACTGTTTGTAAAAATCTTTGTAATTGTACTTTTAACCAAATTTTACTTACAAAAGTTATATTTTTTCATATATATTTTAACGAATGTTGATCATTCAGTAAAATATTCTACTCATAAAGATATATAGAAATAGCATAAATAAAATTTCATAAATACACATATAGACAAATGAATTTTAAACAATGAATATAGAGAATACACACATAACATTTTGTTTCCTTTAGATAAAGTTTACCTACAAAACTAGTCTTATTAATGACTGTAAATCATATTCAATGTTTTATTATTAATTAAATTTTAAACAGACTATTTTTTTATCTAAAACAATCCAATGTATAACCTAAACATTAGATTAAAAACATTTATTAGAGAAGCTTTTGTTAGGAAAGAACTTGTGGTAGCTGTTTGTTTTGAATTAGAAAAAGTGTTTGACACAACATGGAAATATGGGATTTTGAAAGGTACATATTCCATCGGTTTGAAAGAAAATTTACCAAAATTTATATCAAACTTCATAAGCGATAGAACATTTCAAGTAAAAATAGGAGCTTACTAATCAGATACATTTATTCAAGAAGAAGGTGTCCCTCAATGATCCATATTATCGCATAGACTATTTAATAAAAAAAATAAACAAGATCACTGAATGCTTATTGCAAAATAAATTATTGTTCTCTATGCGTCTATGATTTTTGGATCTAGTTTAGCGCCAACTGTATAATAGAAATAAATAATAATCTACAACTTCAAATCAATTAAATACAAGAATGGACCATAATAATGGATTTAAATTTTCTGCTAAAAAAAAAAAGAAGTGCATTTGTTTCAAATACACAAAAAAAGACTACCCTGAACTATATCTTTATAAAAAAACGAATTCCTGTAGCGACTAGCATCACATGTCTCGAAGTAATATTTGGTAGTAAATAATTGAAGACCAAGTGAAGAGGTTTTTCTCAAAGGAACGAGATTTGGAATATCCTCATACGGAGGTGACGTTTGAGAAGGGAAATAAATAAACAGAACTCGACGCTATAAATCTATATTTAACTATTTTGTTAAAAATAAGAACCGGGAAAGGATTCGAAACATGTGGCAAAAGATTCAAAACACGAGACAATATTCATTTTTTCCTAGTCGGAATCTTTTCTCTTACGTCACTTTCCTATGTTGCCGGAAATAAAAACATTTCAAAGGGCTACGATATTTGGATTTTTTCTCCGAAAAACACACACATTTTATTACAAATATTGAACTAATTACTTTAAATGTATCTTTAATATCGTGAATAAATGATTTTTATTAACATTCAGATGCTGAATACACTATTTATTATCAAAATGAAATGTTAACTCAATTTTGATAAAAAGCTCTTCACTTGGTCTTTAAATTTCCTGCTTCATACAAAATCGACAAATACAAATCTTCTAAAAATTAAAAGCAAGTAGAGACCTATTTTTTTAAACGCATCATTATCATTTTTGGTATACATAGATAGTACGAACAGGTCTGAGTAAACATACGTTAAAAAAATATTTCTGATGGTTGCGATGGAAATGGCGGCCATTTTTTTATATTTTAGTTAACGACTTACCACGCACCAAAAAATGTATCGTCTTCATTATTTATCAAGATAATGTATTGCAATTTGGCGGAAATAATTATAAGCTATATCTTTATAAAATGTGTGGATAAAATTTGGTTAAATTGATAAATAAAATATGAAATGATTTTTTTAGTAGGACGTGGGAAAAAAATAGACCTAAATGCTAAAAATTAAAATTAAAATTTAATTTACGGAAAACTATATAACTAGTATCGAATATTCATCCTGTAACTCTGTAACTATTATTATTAACATGTAATAAATGTATGTACAATTTTCATAAAGATTGGTTCATAAATAAGGAAGTTAATATTTTGAGTAAAATCGAAAAAAAACTGACGAATCTAGGAAACAAAATGTTTTGGCAGGAAAATTATAAAAATTCAATTTCCTCATCTATTTCTTAATGGTTTGTTGTAAGAATTTTTCCCTACATAGACAAGATGTTAATCTTTAATTTGATGTATACTAATATATAATTAAACTAATTTTGTATATTACTGTTGTATAAATATGTTTCAAAAAATAAATTAAAATCCTGATGTATACCCATTTCAAATGCAATTTTTGCATTAAAAAAATGTTACTAAAATTCCCGAACTAAATAGTTCAGATCCAGGAATAGTTAAAGTATACAACTTAGGCAAAAGCTAAAAAATAGAATTTTCTGATATTTAGATCAATTTCATTGTAGTCCCCCCCCCCCCCCTTTAAGCAAATACAGGTTGGGGAGGAGAGAAAATAACTCTAAAAATACTGAAAATATAAGAAAAATTACAATAAGAATGGCCATTGCTATAGCGCTTCTATCCATACTATTAAATTAGCATGCTCAGTGAGCTCTTGGTGTGATTTGCAGTGGCAGATGTATTAGCCAAAGAGAAAGGTCTTCAAGTTCTTTTTAAAAGTTTCTCTTGTCCCAGATTCTCTCAGTGTCTGAGATAGACTGTTCCGTAAAGAAGGCGCCACTGACTCAAATGAGCGCACTCCCAGGTACTTCTTTCTGTGTCCATCCAAATTAGAAATTTGGAGTTTTCGCTATGTTGATAAGACATTAGATCAAAATTAGATTACAGATATTTAGTATACGGGTCAGCAATTTATAGAAGAAGCTTCTGTAATGCATAAGATAAGATGATCGGGTTACTCAGAAACCAACTGACTATCTAACAGACGACAACTGCCAGCTTTTAACTTGCTCGAAAGCATTGAGTCAGTGACATTAAAAACCGTTAGCAAGGGATACGATATAAGTATGAAACAGAACGTTTATCGGTGTATTCTTATAAATATGTATCCAACTATAGGGTATAAATAAAAGTTCTTAGTAGAAATAAAAAAAGGTATCCCCCCGGTAACACATCGATCCATAGAGAAGATGAAGCAGCATTCACCATCACAATGACCAGCCGCCTTTACTTTAGCCAATTACTAAAATCAGGTATCCATCAGAGCTGGGTAGACTCAGAAACACCACCTGACCCGAGAACTAATCCTGGCCTTCACCAGTTTTTCGAGCCCATGACCTACGGCCATAGGATATAAATGATCAAGACCTAATGCCTGCATTTATTATTCTTATTAAGTATCTTTCTCCAATACTTTCTCCAATTAATTTCTATGGCTCAAATAAAACACAAAATGCATTGTTGAAAAACACGAGAAAATTATTACCCCTGCTTTACACTCCATCCCTTTCAATTCACTCCGTAGAGCCATGTTTTTAGACCCAAGATAATATAAGATAATACCCAACTCAAGATATATTGAGCTTCAAAAGCCTTATATTCCACATTCAGACGTGCATGCTTAGTTCACTTTATTTAGAACATTATTTTTTTTTTACTCTTCCGGTTTATTTTCATTATTATATTTTTTCTATTTTTGGCTACTTCTCTGTAACTAATCAACGCACAATGTTGACATTTTTGTTATCACCAAGTTTTCTTTAATCCAATGCATGATCTTGATGATTCGTTTAGAACGTGTTTTATTTTATTTTTAATTTTCGAGTGTCAATATGTATTTTTGTTTGGCGTTTTAGTAGAAAATGTATTATTTTAAAAATATTAAAGCTATCAGCATAATCATGATTCATGCATGGAAAGATATATAGTATAAATTCAAAGCAATAACAGAAAAGATGATTGAAATATATTATTTGTAATAAAAGTAATTTTAAAAAGTTTTTAAGTTGTTTGCTATGTAAAAAAAACAAAATATTTGAAAACACATTTTTTCTTCAAGTATATATATAATTATAACACATTGCTGAATCTGATAGGATAATTTAAAATTGACAGGCAAGTCAAATAAAAACAACATTTCAGAAAGGTCCTTGAGAAAGCAAGAAGAAGGTTTTGTACGTAAACCAAGTATTTACTGCGATTAGTTTTGAAGTATGTGACGTCTCTCTTATAAGAATGCATGTTTAGTTGCAATTTTTGTCAGTCTACTCTAATTTATTGAGGTGTCATGTTGCGCGTTATGTTAAGTTATATTTATTATAACAACACATTGTGTTTAAACTACGACATGTCTCTCTTGTAGTTATGTGTTCTCTATAGTTGTAGTTGTTCTAGTTGACTGCATTGATTTGATAATTTGCGTATTTCTCGTTGTAGTTGTATTAGTTGATTGTATTGATTTGATAATTTGTGTGCTTCTCGTTGGGGTTATTCTAGTTGTTTGTGCTGATCTGAGAATTTGTGTAATTGTCGTTGTACATGTTCTAGTTCTTTGTGCTGATCTGAGAATTTGTGTAATTGTCGTTGTACATGTTCTAGTTGTTTGTGCTGATCTGGTAGTAAGTGTCTGGGTCCAATACATCACAGTGGTTACCCGGTGTAACGAAGCACAGATCTGATAAGTTCCAACTAGGAACTTCGTGTAGCTGGACTGGTGAGACCCGCAAGCGGGATTCCCGGGTGAAAAAGCAATACACGATAGGACTCTGCTGCCGGCTAATGGCGTAAGGCCCCAGCCCTTCATGACTGGGGAGTGTCAGTCTCCTAGCCTCCGCAGTAGAAGGTCCAGTGCGATTGGTCTAGTTTCCAATACTGCAGCATTGCAGCCAGCTGTACTCTAATGGCTAGCCCAGACTTTTGGAGAAAGTCGTGCTAAACGTACCTCAGCGACATTGAGGACAAACACAAGCAAACGGTTGACATGGACTTGTTACTCAGCGTCCTGTAGGTAGTGCGGCGGTGGCATTGCCGATCGTTTGTTTTGCTACGTCACCACTATAGCCCGCCTGGGCGATCGCTTCCCCTGGATCAAAAATTTTTGCATGGCTTGTACAACGAAAACGAAATTCCCGAGTCCGGGTATTGCTCAGTTGAGCTGCCCCGGTCACTTGTCAAGTCGCGTTGGGGCATTGACCGTAAAATCCACGACCAACGTGAGCTGTCAGTTTCCAGCCACCGTCACAGGAGAAGAACCACGTGGCTCTAAAGTCTCAGGAAGTGGGACCGCTCTAAGGAGGGTAGAGGTTTTGGCAGGTGAACCTTCTAGGGCAGGATGCTCATTGCTGGGGCCCAAGGTACACACTATCTCTGTCCGTACGGGGAAAGCAAAGTCTGGGGATGGTGAAACCCCGGGCGCTGCTGCAGCCAAGAGGCAGTCGAGAGTCACCCTCTGCCAGGCGAAGCAGCTGCCGGCCAGCAAGTGAATCTAGCCGCTCTAGACGGGAGTATTCATGGAAGACTGGAGGCCAAAGGGGCCTACGTAATGGCAGTAAAACCAGGGCCTGTGGATCCCTGTGTCCCGGTGTACATGACCTACATCCGGGAAATTCCACTTTGGTTGGTAAGGCTAGTCACAATAAGACCGCGTTCAGCCGATTCCCGAAGGTGACTCCTGCGAGTAGTTGTGCTCGACAAAAGCGGAGGCAGCCTGTCGGCAGTCATGACCTAGGCAAAGGAAGGTACCAAAAGAGCGCGCAGCTCCGGGTACTGTACCTGAACGTGTTTGGCCTGATCCCCAAGTCTCTAGAGATCCTAAAACTCATGCATGAGTATGATATTGAATTGGCAATGTTCCAGGAGTGCAAAATAGGGACGAAGAGCTCTTTTACGGATTATACGGTCTTTCGATGCACCAGCTGCTTGGGAGGCAGTTGAGGGCTGGCAACCCTTGTCCGAATTTCACTTCAAACCCGTAAAGTGAACGGCAGAACGGGCAGCTGTAAGAACGATAACCTTAACCTGGAGGTGTTGAAGAATTGGAAGGCTTACACCCTTACCAACGTCTACAACCCTCCGAAGAAAGATTTGGACCTCACCGTGGAGGCACATCTTTCTCGCACGTGTATTGGCGACGATTTCAATGCGGCGTCACCGGCCTGGCGCTATGCTATCGCCAACAATTCAGGACGACTGGTGGAGGAGCTATGCAACAGAACAACGCTGATCCGATTACAGGGTACCGATACCCCACCTACCTTTTTCCACACGGGAAATGGTAGTGAATCGAGGCCGGATCTCAAGCTCGTGAGTGCTGATATGGCTGCTGGCACCTCTATGGAAGTCTTGGGTGATGTTGGGAGTGATCATTTGCCCGTGTTGGTCACTATCAATATAGGAAAAGCAAGTAGTTAACCTTCCGGGCCTAGGAAGTGGATCTACTCACAGGTACGCTGGGACGAGTACAGAGCGCGCATCGACCGTGCTCTTGAAGAAGTGCCAATCGAGACTGGGCCGATCGATTCAGTGTATGGAACGATGGTGAAAGCTATACTAGGGATCCCAAGGTCCCATGAGTAGCGCAATTTCAGACCGTTTTGGACAAAAGCCATAGGAGACATTAAGTCCGGAAGGCAAACGAACGCCACATGACTGGAGAGGGTAAGGCGAGCACATTCACGGTGCCCTTTACTCGGCAAGAACTGGATTATGTCTTGAGACGGTGCAAGGCTAAGAAGGCCCCAGGGCTGGATGGGATCAGCAACGAGCTGATCAATCACCTAGGGACTGGTAGTAAAGTCAAACTCTTGGAGCTCGTAAACCGATCATGGTCTGAAGGTGTCCTACTGAAACAGTGGAGAGAAGCCTTGGTGATACACATTTTGAAGAGGAGTAAAGACCCGGGTAAAGCTGAAAGCTACCGACCGATTTCCCTAACATCGTGTCTAGGGAAGGTAGCTGAGAGACTAATCAATAGGAGGCTTGTGAGGTTCCTAGAGGATAATGGACTGGTTGCCCCCACTCAAGCAGGCGTCCGTTGCGGAAGAAGCTCGATGGATCAGGTAACGCTCTTGGTTGAGAAAATGGCTGACGGGTTTTAGTGGAAATCGGAAAGAGTCCACACTAGCAGTTTTCCTATATTTTAAACAGGCCTATGACAAGGTCTGGCGGCCGGGGTTGTTGTTGAAGCTACAGAGGCTAGGTGTCACCTCTAACATGTACAAATGGATTCAAGGGTTCCTAACTCGAAGGACAGCGACAACTCGTTACGGGAAAGCGATCTCTCTGATGTGCGTCCAGGAGCAAGGATTGCCCCAGGGCTCTGCACTGTCCTGTATATTGTTCCTAGCTTTAATCAATGATCTGCCGAACTATCTGGAAAGCTCGTCGCTGCTTTTCGCGGACGATCTTGTGGTCTGGTCGACCGGGAGGGGAGCGCATGCTTTACAGCGGACCCTCCAGCAGGATTTAAACGCAGTAGCTTGTTACGCCAAGCTTTGAGGTATGGAGGTAAATTGCCTAAAAATAGTTTATTCGCTACCCTTGGAATTGATATCCTCAAAGTCCCGATCGAGCTGAACATTGACGGCCGCGCTCTGGCATGCGACCAGAAGCCGGTCGATCTCGGAGTGACACTGGACCAGATGCTAACGATGTATGACCATGTGAGGTCAGTCCAAGAGAAAGCTACTTCAAAGCTAAACATTGTCAAGAGACTGGCTAGTACTGGCTGGCAGTGTAAAGGCGAGTGTGATGCGAAATCTCTACTTAGGAGCGGCAAGATCTCAGATCGATTATAGCCTCCCGGTACAAATCTATGCGTCTGATACTGCGTTGAAGACGTTGGACACCGCCCCGACATCATCTGTGGAAATGATGGCAAACGTGCCGCCTCTGAATGTGAGAAGGAAAAGGGACGTTATCACTGCATACGAGCGGTATAAACGGTTGGAGGAAAGTTCGCCTCTCAGGAAGCTCGTAGATTCCTGGGAGGGCAGGAAACGGATCTCTATGCAGTCCTTCATGCAACATGCACTGAAGCTCAGCGCAGAGATCGGACTCTCGTTCTACCGCATGCCCCTGCGGACGGGAGTGGAACCTCCTCCTCACATATCTTTCAACCTACAAGAGATACGGGCGAACCTGATTGAACCAGTCGGACACGGCACTTGCCTGACTGAGAGGCGCGCAGCTGCTCTAAGGACGGTACTGGTATACTCAGGATTCGTCGAGGCATACACTGATGGGAGCGCAATCAGTGGGACCGAAGCGCGTTCTGTGTATGTTGCTCTTGTGTCGTACCCGACGGCAGTAGACAAACGGGCTGAGCTAAGTGAGCCTTGCGGGAAAATCTGCATCTTTGATGCAGAGATGGAAGCCACCAGAATTGCCGTAGTGGCCATTGGGAAAACGTTTGAAGAAACACCAGTTGCTTGTGCTGGTGCTGATGTGGTAATCTTCAGTGATGCGCTTTCAGTACTCCAAGCCATCGACGGCTTGGGGTCCTGGCCTGATCTGCTTGTCCGACTGTTGGCTGTTATTTCCGACCTGATCCTCAGGTACGAGGTGAAGGTCATTTTGCAGTGGATTTCAGGTCATGCAGGAGTCGCTGGCAATGAGATAGTGGATGTCTGGGCCAAGAAGGGATCCCTGATACCCACTCCCAAGGGTCCGTCCACCTGCTAGAGTGCCCACAGATCAATACGTGAGTGGGAGTCAAGACAATTGTGGAAGAATTGGGACGAGTCTGACAAGGGTCGAGGTGTGGCAGCAACTAAAACTACCAAATCGAGCTGATTCACGGTGGAAACTCCGCAGGAGAGAACAGGCAGCCATTGCCCAGTTCCGGAAAGGACACTGTCCTATTGGTGCCTTTTTCTGACGATTTAGGCCCAATTTCGATTAGCGATGTCGACATTTATTTGAATCAGAAAAGACGATCGAGCATTAGCTTTTAGACGGCCCAGCCTTGCAGGAGGAAAGAGCTGATGGGAACGGGAAACGGTTTGCACCGAACCTATACGGTGATTTAGCTGTGCTACGTAGCATAAGTGTGTTTGTCCTCCGAATCCTAAGAGATTAGTCTCGATTCGATCACTCCGGTGAAGTGAGGTTTAAACTCTGGTAGTAAGTGTTGATCTAATAGGTTACGTACTTTTCGTTGTAATGTTAATCTAAGTATTGTCCATCGAGGGATAAACACATACGATCAAGGAGCCAATATTTTTGAAGAGAAATGTTACAGTATTATGTATTAATTTATTGATATTATTTTAAATTTTAAAAGATCAGGCCCATAGTAGCCTATATTACAGATAAAGTTTATTTCTTCATTTATTATTATAAATTCCTTGCCTAGAGTTCGCCTTCTTTCGTTCTTCTTACACACCGTATCAGTTATTCCATTCACGTAAAGGTGAGTTGAATTCTTTCCTTCATTCCTATATTTACAAAAAACATAACTATTATTGTTTCTTACACACACATACATAAATACGCAATCACGTGATGTTCCCTTATTCAACATTTTGTCTATACCATGTCCCCTTATATCAACACTATTTTAACCCTTTCATTAGTTATCCTATGCTGTTTAAAATATTGTACATTGTAGCTTAAAGGACGAAACATAAGTAAAACAATTGGCCATAATCTTGACTTATGGTTGCACATTGAAATACAATTAATTACTAAAGGTCTCTTGGTCTCGGCAAAACTTTTTTATTACTTTTCCGTCACCCTAATTAGTACATTATATATGTATACCATGTAATAATAGTTTCTATATTGTATTTTGGATTGGCTTGATAAGTCATGTAGAGTTATTTATTAACATTTTATATTAACGAGTTTGTGTGTTTTAATAAAGAGTTAGCTATTTATTGTTACGTAACGTTACGCAATAATTGTTTATGATTTTCTTGTATGCCCTTTCTTTTGTATTCGTGAAGCTTTAGGAAAATCCATTTCTAGTAGATTTGACACAAAAATCTAGACAAGCGGTTAATCTTATTGTTGATTTCTGTCAGTGAAGTTGAATGTTTATATTCTACATTAACTTCTAACATTATTTGCATCAATTTTAACATATACAGAGTGGATTGTACAAAGTCCTAGACCGACAACCGAGCACCAGGGTAGTGGTAACATGTAAAAAATGTATTTGATTCTGTTAACAATATGTTGCCAATGAAAAGAAACAAGTTGCAAGTAATTGAGAGTCTAAGCCCAAGGGCTTCGTTAACCAAAATTATAAAAAAAATAAACAAACTGCTAGCAATGCACACACATTTAATGCAAAAAATTTGACAAGCTCGAAATAATGGAGTGGGAAGGAAGCATTGAGAAATACAAAATGTCAAATTGGACAGTAAGTCGAAAAATGTTGAGAACCTATGATCAAGCTTGTATGCTTTGATTTATTACTTAAGTTATGAGCCAATGTTATTCGCTATAGATATTACAATGAATGATTAATGGGAAGTATTAACAAATAAAAGTGAATGCATTGAGGTGCCGAGTTGCTCGCGTTATTTTCCTTGGTCTTCTAACATCAGTTCGTTCTTATTGAATCAAACTAAACGCTATAGTCGAAGTAAGACTCTAGGTTAGATAAGGTAAATATTTACATATTATAATTTGTGGTTGAGCGAAGGATATATGGATAGATAATTATTATATACGTATTTAAAAATTTTTAATAAAAAAGAATAATAAATTAAATTTATACGTTTAATATGTTTAAGTAAAATTGTTATATTATTTTATTTTTAAACGGCTTCTAAACATAACATATTTACAATAAAACATTTCAAATATACAACTTACATAAAATACACTCATTACATACACACATTAATCAATTACAATCATACATTTCATATTCCTCTACACTCAACACCAGGGGTCTCCAAACTACGGACCTTTCATGCGGCTCGTGAATTCTTTTTTTTTTATCTACGGAAAAAAATTACGGAAATTTACCTGTATCCTGCCAAGTTCAGCCGTCGCTTACGTGGACGTTATGTTTTTACCGAATTAAAATTAGGCGCGTTCTGTTTTTTAACCGATCAATACAATTCAAAACCTTATTCGTTGCTTACTAATTCTACTTTTGAATTGGAAAGGGTTGAGACAAAAACAATGCGAGTTGGGAGGAAAGACAAGTAGTGTAAATTAGGAGGGTCTGAAGGGAGACACATTACATGGTAAGCAAATATTATAAAGGGCAAAAAGGAGGGGTGATGAAAAGTTGTTTCCCCCACTCTCAAATCTGGCACACTTATTAAACGCGAACAATGTTTCTAGTTCAAGGCCACGCATACACGCCTTTTCTTTCCACCAAGAAGACTTGCAAGAGACCGTGCAGAATGGCGTGCTTTGACAAGGAACCCAAGGAGAGATGATGATGATGATGATGAATAAACTACTTTGAAATTTAGAGCGGTCTAAAGTTTCCGCGCTGTAGATTTAGGTCAATTTCAGCCTAAGTTACATAACTCCTTCGTTGCACCAATTAAATTAGCTAGCCTTGGGCATTGTTCGCCTACTAATTAAAGTAAATTTCGAAACTATATTAACAAAGACATTTGTTTTCATAATTTAAACTAAGAATACAAAATAATTCATTGTTATATTATTTTAAATTCTTGTTTTTGCAATAACAAAATAGAGGTGGGGAAGAGAAAAGGTGCACATAGATGCAGTTGAAATGACAAAAAAAAAGGGGGGGGGCACAAAATAGGTCAAAGAGACCCTGTTTATTATAACTTTTTTTTTTTAAGAGCACACATTTTAGCGTCGTAGTTTTTAAAAGGTTTGCTGCTTGATCAAGACGATTATTTTGATCACATTTTGTCAGTTCTGAAGAGAAAACACTAAAAGCAACAATCTCTCTACCATAAGTGGATATATTATAATTGCACACTACATTCAGGTAAGTTAAGCTTAAGAAATCATAACAATGAAAAAAAAATTCAAAACCCATCTGATGCAGACGTGGCCAGTTGCCCAGATTAACTGCAGCTGGAGGTCATTGAGTTGCAAGCAAATGACCTCCTTGGGGATACGTTCAAAGAAGGACTGATGAATGTTTACCATTTTTTTGCACAAGGAAGACTTTCCTAATATCAAATCGTTTGCATCAAGGTACCTTTCAAACTTTGTAACAACATACCTGTGTGAAAATTTTCAAGAATGAAATACGTAAAGAACAATTTGAGAACAAACGTGTCCGATGATAATCTGAGATCAATGTTGATGTTAGGGACATCAAATCTAAAACAAGAAATGTCTGCTATTTTAGCATCCAAGAAACAATTTCACCATTCCCACTAATACAAGTGTTCATGTTTAGTGCCCCAATGTGTTATTAAAAAATAATTAAATACAATAATAGTAAATAAATACTTGAAAACAACATCCATGTTTTAATTCTTTTTTTTTTTTGGACCTCAAGTGCGTAGTTGGCCCCCGAGCTGCTTTTTGATAGTTAATGCGGCCCTCGGGCTGAAAAGTTTGCAGACCCGTGCTCTAGACCGTGGGACAGAAAAATACTTTAATTTCAATTGATTTGTTTTACGGTCATGGTAATAACATAATTTTGGTGTATTTTTGTTAATTGTCTTGTGTTTGTTGCCTTATATACATATTTTCAGTGCAATATGAAATGCATGAAACAATGCCTTTAGAGAAGGAGGAGATTTTCTTGCACACCCGGTCAAATGGAGGGCCAGGCTGAGGGAAAGGCGAAAAATCTTCAGAAGAGCAGTTAACGAATGACGCCGCATTTGTCACACACACTGAGGAGGAGCTGCAATCCTAGATGGACCGCTTCTCCAAGACCTTTCACGATTTGGTCTAACAATTAGTATAAGAAAGACCAACGTGATGGTTCAAAGAGCTGACCCACCCAACATTTACATCATCGGTACCAAATTAGATGTTGTTGATCAGTTCACATAATTTGGCTCCACCATCACCACCGATCTATCACTAGACACAGAAATCAGCAAGAGAATTGGCAAGGCATCCGCAACTTGATCCAGGCTTACGCAAAGAGTATGTGACAACAAGATACTGACCATAAATACCAAAATAGATGTATACCGTGCATGTGTAATCAGCACTCTCCTGCTGTATGCCAGCGAAACTTGGACCCTGTACGCATCGCAAGAAAAGAGACTCTCTTCTTTTAACATGCGCTGCCTCAGACGCATACTTGGGATCTCTTGGAGGGACCACATAGCAAACAGCGAGGTCTTGCAACGGCTAAAATGCCTAGCATGGTCTCTCTCCTTCAGCTACGACGTCTCCAAAGGCTTGGCCATGTTTCCAGGATGGAGGTTGGGCAAATCCCAAAAGACCTGTTATATATGCTAAGCTCGCTAAAGGTAAGAGAGCTACTGGCCGCCCCAAACTTAGGTTTAAGGACGCCTGCAAGCGCGACCTAAAGGATATAGATGTACAGGTCGGAAACTAGGAGAACCTGGCTTAGAACAGAAGTAGTTGGAGAAGAACCCTAAACACCAGTACAAATGCTACCGAGGGCAGACTTCGCCTTATCGCGGAGGCTAAAAGAGCAGCGAAGAAAAGTAAAGAACATAGGCTATCCCTGACAAATTACCACCGCCCCGCTTTCAAGTGCCAGAGATGTGCCTGTCTCTCAAGGATAAGTATCCACAGAAACAGCCAATTCTGTAAGGCTGATCGAATCCCAAGAGCGCTAATCTAATCGTCTTCCCAGACTATGGAGCCAATACTGATGATGATGAAATGTTTGATTATAATGGATTAATGTGTATATGTATCGAATGTATTTAAAATTAATACCAGCTTGGAGAGAAAATGTAAATTACTAGTAAAGACTTATTTCCATACCCACTCTTCATCAGACAGTAATGGCTGTGGCTTGCCTTACTTTCCAGGAAATCAAATGTTTCTTTTATTAAACTTAAATACTCTTCTCTGAAATGTGCCATCTTAATGCTGTGCAATATAGTTTGTAAATCGTGTGATTCTGTGTCTGTATCTTTGAACATGTCTCCGAACTGTCTTACTGCTAAGAGAGCCCGTGTGACCTTATTAAGATCACAATCTTCACCACATGTATCAGTACACCTCTAATGTCCAAACATTTAGCACACAAAGCTTGTTGGTGAATAAATCAATGTAGAAACATTGGCTATGGAATGTATTTCTTTTTACACATCTGCTTCACTTGTCCAACCAATCCTGTCTATATGCCTGTCTTCTATTTCCTACATCAACAGTCAGGCAACTGAGTCTAGTCCAGTCCAAGTTATAAAAAGCAAATTGCATTGAATAATATTCAATGCAATTTGCTGATTATAACATGTCCAGTAGCAGTGCCATAATCCGCCAATAGATGGCTTTATATCATCTCATTGAGTGGAGATGGAAGTTGAAAAAGTAAGAAGGAATAAGGTTTTTACAATGTAGTGATTGGTTGGAAAACATACCACACTACTGCACCCCTCTGTTTTAATTCGGTAAAAATACAACGTCCACGTAGGCGGTGGCTGATCTTCGCGGGCAGCAGTTTGGAGACCCCTGTGCTAGAACATATCTATGCCAAATGGCTTCACCTTCGCAAACCATTAACAACACCTCCATGGTCGTCCTAGGGAAAAATAAAAGAAAAAGTGATTTGAAAACGTCGATGGGATATAAGGAAACCCTTAACGGAGGCAAAGATATAAGCCCTAAGCGCCTACAAAGCTGCTACAGAATCTAATACGCTGAAAAACTCAGAAATGCCAGTATTACAGCCAGGAAAACTTAACATTTTAGTGGCATCCAATTTGGGTAGATCTGTGTATAATTAATAAATCTGCTGCTAATCATGAAGATTCTAACAGAAATGTACCAAGGCATATAAAATGTCACTGGACCCCAAATCTCGAAGTCAGCTCCACTCAAATCGAAGACAGGTAAGTGATCACGGAACGAGACAAACCGAGTAATACCTGGAACGCTTTGCAACACACAATGTCGTTTCTGAGTTTGCCCTAGATAGAGTTCCATCGTTACCAGTGCTTAATAGAGAAGCTTAGCGAGGCCATTGATCAAATTAGTAGTGGAAAGTCTCCAGGCAACGATAACATCCCTGCACAAGTCCTCAAGTGTGGTAAGCCTAATTACTAAAGCCTATGTACGACCTCAGCTGCGATTGTTGAGAACATAATCAAATCCCACAAGACATGCGAGATCCCAAAATAGTAACACTCTACACAATTAATGGTTGTAATAACTATCAAGGAATATCTCTATACAGTATGGTGAGAAAGGCTTTTAGAAGAGTGATACTGGCATGCATGCAAACTCTGGCCTAAACTTCTACCCGGAATCTCAATGCGGCTATCGGGCTGGCAAGTCAACAGTGGACATGTTATTCTCACTCAGCCAGCTGTAAGAACAAGTTGGGAACGATAGAAATACCTCTTCATCGTCTACATAGATATAACGAAAGCATTTGACTTAGTTAGCCGCAGTGGACTACTCACTATTATGAAAACAATATGATGCCCGTTCCGGCTACTCAGCATTATTGAGTCTTTTCACACCGACATGCACAGCACCGTACCCTGCGACGGAATCACCTCAAAAACATTCCTAATGAGTAGCGGGGTAAAAGCTGAATGTGTCCTGGCACCAACACCCTTTGGCATATGGATAAGCCATGTCTTCAGAGTGGGTCCGGAATGTATCCAAAGAGGGCTGCTATATGGAGAGCTGGCAGCTGGAACCAGAAAAAGATGTCGCCCTTGCCGGCACTTTAAAGACGTCTGCAAAAAAAAGACATGCTACTGGCGCACATTGATCATACATCGTGGGAGGGCCTTGCAGAGGAACTCACCTCCTGGCGGTTGAAAATGCGCGAGGGCAATCAAGCTGCCGAACCAACCCTCACAGACAAAGACGGAGAAAAGCAAGCCATGAGAAAAGCGAGGGGCGGGGGAGGAAAAGGAGATTACGCCATCGTCCCTTAAGATCGGATGCCATATGTATATTTTGCGATGGTAATAAAGTTCATTCCAGTTTAAGAGGGAGCGTTTTTCTTAAAGAAAAGTTATTTTAAATATTTATATTAATGGTTCTTTTGTATTGTCCCTTTTTGATGACAGCGTTAAACTTTATGATTGTTTTTTATTTATTTTTAGGTTTTATTTTTAAGGCTTAGGTTTTCGCAAGAGTCAGAGATCTTAAGACTTAAAATACTGCACAATTGATTCTATTAAGTCATTGATAGATCTTTTTTGACTTACATCAAAACACGACATTTTTTTTAAAATTACGTAATGGTTGTTGAGCCTTTCAAGTAATACGTTTTGTATTTTTACCTGAAATTTAATCGAATCTTGAGCTTTACCGAAGTAATTACGATTTGTATAGTCACTTCAGCGAACAAAACAACTTTTTCCCTACAAAACAGAATTATTATTCATTTTTTTTTCCTTTTTGCATAAAGTACAGCAAATTCCCATAAATGTGTTATTTCCATTTCGTATTCAACATGATCTGAATTGTTTTAAAACCATAGACTATAATATGCATGTACCGCTTGCTTTAGTATTTCTGCTATATGATGACTCGAAAGACTGCTGCTCGGAATTTCCCATTCGTTGTTTCCTTTGCACTTCCGTTTTATTAAATCGCTTCGATTTTTTCAATGTAAAATTAAAATTAAAATCGAAAGTTCTATACAGCGGAAACATTTAAAAAAACAACGAGGAGCATAGATGTAATTAAAGACTACCTTATTGGTTGCGCACGAAAAATAAAGTACTTTTAAGCTCTAAAAATAGAGCAAGCGGTCCATCTTATTATAGTCTATGTTAAAACAAACCAAAAAGAGTCACGTCGTCTTTAAGTATGGTAGTAAAATAAATAGCGCTGCCGGCTCAAAAATTATTAAAGTACTAATACTAATTATATTATTATGTAATTTGTAACTTAAAAAGCCAGACGATCCTTTCTGTTCTTTAGTTTAGTGCGTAATAATGTGGAATGAGTGGGTTAAGGGACACAGCAAGACACTGTCCAAGACAAAGCGCACGCTTCAGACCGTAGTTTTCTTCCAGTCACATATACTACAATTAATCCCTCCCCCCCCCTTCCCGCTTTCCCGGTGGCTTATTTCCATTGGATCATGGGCGAGGCGGCATTGCTCGTCTGCTCCCACTATCATCCGAAGGTCTAACTATTAGACTGGGCAATGGGCTTGGCGAGATGGGTATTGTTGCACCTATTCATTAACCCTCCATTTTATTCTCAACAACTTGGCTATAGCCCAAGTATTAATACTCGAATGTGCAACGAGGCACGACCTCCATGCTGCATAAGAAATGTAGACATTTTCATTTTTGGACACACGATATTACTATTTCTTAGAAAAAAAAATATGAAAAATATTTGAATATAAATTGCGAATGGTCAAATTAAAAGGTTGAACTAAAGGATTGAGACATCCTTGCAGAAAAGCTTTAAAGTTAAGTTTACAGGGAAAGGGGAATAGTTAGTTTGGGAGTCACCCAGGGTAGTTTATTCAGTAAAGAAGGATATCTTAGGAAGTGATATTGTTTAACTCAATACAGACGCTCTACTCTTGTTTTACGTCCAATTAGGAATTAGAATAATAAGCATTTTGATCGAATGAATATCATGGAGATTTACAAAATTTTCGAATGGTTTGTTCAAGTTATGGATTGTTCTTGATACACGGGTGAAAATGTTCATTAAAAAGAGTTGTCAGTTAAATAATATATATGCCTGCATTTCGTCTGTTGTTTAAATGATTTGATATACGACTATTGTGAGACTACGTGAAATTCTGAATGTCTTCTAATAATAATAAACTTTTAAAAAGTAATAGTAACATCTTTATTGGCTCCATAGTCTCGGAAGACGATTAGATTTCGCAGGTATGGAGACCTATCCTTTAGAGACTGGCTCTGTTGCATCTCTGGCACTTGAAAGCGGGTCCGTTGGAGTTGGGCAGGGGCAGCCTATGTACTTTACTTTTCTTCGCAGTTTTTTTAGCTTACGCGACAAAGCGAAGTTTATCCTTTGCAGAATGTGTACAGGGTACTCCATTCAATACTTCTGTCCTCCCAATTTCCGACCTCTACATCTCTATTAACCTCACCAATATGATAATTGACAATGCAAGCAAAAAGAGTTGTTTTGTAAATTCGTTAATTATAGATGTAACACTTCATCTATTTTTTATTTTTTTATTTAATAGGAAAAAGCAACTACACAGAGATGAAGGACATAAATATTTGCAGTACAACTCTTGTTGTATTTTTGTTGGCATTAGCTTTCAAAGGTGCATTTTTTTATGCTTCAGCTTTGATTTTTTGTTCTTTTTAAAGTAAATTTTATAAGAAGTTAGTTAATTGTGAAATCTAAAGCTGCATATAAAGGCCAGCGATGCTTTATTTGTAATATATGTCGCATTTCTGCTGCCTGTATTCGTCCAATAACCGCTGAATCTCAATTTATATTCACTGAATGTAGAGGACAATTTAAAAACATTCTATAGAAAAGCCAAGTATGTCCGCTTACATAGACTTTGTTATTAGCTTATATACATATAGTTATGTGTAAATATTTAATTGCTTTCATCTTTGGCTAGTTAAATTCAAATTAAAAATTGGATTGTTCTTTTTCAAACTCCGACCTAATAAAAATTGAAGAAGTCACCCATGCGGAGTGACCTACCAAAAATGACAGACATGAATGCAAGGAAAATATAAGACTAACATGACATGTCATGTTCAAAGAATTCCATAAACTGAACAATCAAGCGTAACCTTTAATTGAAATCCAAAGAAAGTCAAACGGAGGCGTGGAAAATTAAAAATGACCTAATCACAAAACATGGTTTCTACTGTCTTCCCTACCCTCTTTTAACTATATTATAATTTCCTATACATTATAATAACAATACTATTTGTGACCAATAGTCACTTTAAGTACTAGTTAAACCAAATCTACTTATACAGCTACCTTTATTTAGTAGATGTCTGTTTTTATTATCCCAGAACATACAATATAACATGATAATTATCTATTAAACCATATTTTTTACTAGTGTGTTATTTTGCTTTTTTCTAAGGAAATGTTATATTTTAGTTTCAGATTCATTAGAGAAATCTACTAACCATTGTGGCCTTGAAACGGTACACATTTTTTAAATTGTATATTTTATTCTTTAATTTATTCATGAAAATACCACTATTACATTGTTAAATACATATTATTATGTATAGATTTTTCTCCCTAAATTTTTCTATTTATAATAAGCCCAAAAATCGTGTTGTTGGTGCGCATCCAAAAACGCGTAAGGTTACTCGAAAAGACTTCCGCTGCATACAACTTTAAATTTTAATCCTAATTAGAGTTCTAATCTTATAAAATACTTCAGAAGATCCTTCTATAAGGTGTTCGTCTACAATTTATACACGAAAAGTAATGAAACGAAGAAACTGAAAAATAAAATATTTACTTTTACAAATACATTATTTAATAGTTTTAATTTACATATATTTGTTAGAATTTTAAGTCTCTAATAAGCCTTTAATTTCTCTGACAATAACTGACAACTGGTATTGACAAGTCTTACTGAGGTGTGACATTTTCAAATGGAAGTGATCATGAACTTCGGGTGACATTTCCCGCCATTTTTGTAAACAAAAGCCATGCTTTTGGTGGCGTTTGACAATTTATTTCAACCGCGATGGCCATTTATGGTCTTTTAGAAATATACAAAGGCTACAAGATTAGTTGTGAGGAATCCTTTTTGAACAAAAACAATATGTAGGCAATAATTAATACTTAAGGTGTTAGTCGTGTTAGTCGCGTTAGGTTAAATTTAACTTTGTTTATGAAACAAAATAGTCAAGAGTTGCGTCCTTGGTTATAAAAAAAATACAATGCGTATATTCTTAAAAACAAGAAAAACGAAAATTCTTTTTCATCAAGCAATTAGTTAGTGATTATAAATATGTGATTCTTCATGGAGGAGTCTTAATTAGGTGTGACCTTTTAAACTGTAATGTTCGTGAACTTCCTGTTCTATTGTTAAACTAATAAACAAAAAACGCATGCTTTTGCTGGTGTTTGACAATTGATTTCAACCTCGACGGCCAGTTCTAGTCTTTTAGAATTATACAAAGGTTACAATATTAGTTATGAGGAATCCGTTTTTAACATCAAAAGTGAGTAGGCGATAATTAATACTCAAGTGTCAGTCGCGTGAGGTAAAATGTTTATTTGTTTACAAAATAAATGAGTTAAGAGTTGCGTTTTCTTGGTTATTGAAAAACAAAATGCGTAAATTCATAAAAAACGAATAACAATAATTCTTTTCAAATCTTTTGCATTAAGCAATAAGTTTGATATTTTAAAAAGGTGATTTTTCACGTCTAACTTCCACAATACATTTTTTTATTTTGTAAACATCTTTTGGAAATGAAATAAATTTTAATCCCCAACAAATTTGAGTACAACCAGTAAAGTAGCACACAGACATTGTTTCGAAGAAAATGATCCAATAAGAACGGAAATGTTATTGCATGTGACCTTTTATGCATGCATACACGTTAATACTTGTCCATTCCTCGCTACCAAAATAATTTAATTTTTTTACGACACATAGGCAATTTAAACATTAATAAAATTTGTTCCCGTCATTGAGAAAAATTCGTGCGCATAGTTTGATGACGTCAATTTAAAAATGAATCAAAATGTTCCCTTCATTGATAAAAAATCATTGCACAAACTTTGATGACGTCATCCTAAAAATAATCTCAACGCCATCCTTTTTTTTTCGATTTTTGAAGACAAATTATATAATTTGATACTGGCGAAATTCAACGTGAATCAAATGTTGTGCTTGAATTCGAGTTTTCGTTTACCAAACTGATCACTGCGGTCATAAAAAAAAAAGTAAAACCTTGACAGTGTTCACCGCAGTAACGCAAAGAATATTTGTAGCAATGTCATGTAATTCTGTCCAGTAATTAAAAAGATTATGCGACATGTACATTCATACATACCCACACTCACATGATATGATATATATATATATATATCCTAGCAGAAATGTGCCCGATTCTCCGAACGGGCTTTTATAGACTATGCAGGACCTATTATAGTTTGTTTATACAACTAAGAAGGAAAAAAATATAATAATATAAGAATCCATTTTTTTATTTCTTGGTCAAAGTACGACCAGTGTGATCTAATTTCTCCAACTCACATGTCATTTCCAAAATACTACTAATTTAAAATTATTGCGTGATATATTTTTTTACGACGTACCTTAAATCGTGGACCCATGTTGTTATAGTTGTTTTTGTTGTTTGCTATTTATTTATTTATTGTAGCTTGGGAAGCAAACTTCAATTAAATTTTAAATGCAACATGAAAATCAAATAATAAAAATAAAATTAAAATATGAAATAAAAGCCATATGAAAACAAGTTTATAAAACGTATACGACAGGAATTAAAACTGTAAAAGGTTGGTCCCGGCAATTAAAAATCAGTTTCCGCTACAAAGTTTATAAGACGTATACAACACGAATTGAAACGTGAATGAAATTTCGTCATATGATTTATAAGAGATATTTATTTATCTCATATTAAAATAGTAGTTGTATTTCGATGGTGTGCAAATGTATATTAGTTATTCGTTTAATAATGTACTAGTGGTTTAATACCACTTTATATACCAGAATCTGTGCCACAGTAAGAGAGGTCTAAATAGGAAGCTTATCAATAAAAATAATTTTAAAACAATGTCGCTGTTAGCGACCAGTATCATATTACATATTTTTAAGGGGGTCAGTGAATGAATTATTCATTTAAACATGTTTTTTTTTATTCAATAGGCGCGCGTCTGCCAAAAAGGGTTATCTTTACACCTATCTCCAGGTAATCTGTATGTCAAGGTTCGAAACTATCTTTGTGACACATATACAGATGATGGTGGATGGATTGTCATTCAAGTAAAAATTATAATTTATTATACATTTTTTTTCTTACAAATATATGTATATTGCTTTTTACATGTGTTTTTACTAGCTAGCACTCGAGTGACCTGTGTTCTGCTCCCCACTGACAACTTTTTTATCTTTTTCTGTAGTTTCAATATAAGTAGTGTCGTATTTAGGCATGTTCCACATGTTCCCATGGAACAAGGGCCCCAATACAAAACGGGTCCCCACACATTCCGCCCCCCCCCCCCAAAAAAAAAAATGTTTTATCTTTTCTTTTGGCTATTAGAATAGTTTTGTAACAGTTATTCTTCTTCTCTGGCATTGTTATTCTGGGGTTTCCTTTGCGGCTTTTTTCAAACCCCGCAGTTGAAGAGAGTTTTCGGTTCTGTGCCCAGCACCCATGAGTTGTACTCCGGGATCGGGCTGCATTGAGTCAGGGCTGAGTTGTACCGAGGTGGGGCTGGCCTATGGTCCAATCTTCGCCATCCACTGAGCTCTCCAAATGGTTATGACACTCAGTTGTGCCATTTATTTCTTTTTTTTTTATAGATTCTGGGAATACTTAGTGGATTTGTCACATCCTGGATCCAGGCACCTTCACGACTTTACACCCAGTCATCCCCATGCTACCAACACCAGAGTTCCCCAGCAGAGGTTGCGCAAAAACCTCTATCCAGGGTAGTGCAAACTGGACCTCTGTCAAACAGCACCACAAAGGGGGGTACAAGTTTTACGTGCCCGGTTTATACCCAATGCACAACCCACTATTAGTCGCCTTTTACGACATGCAAGTGGGGCTAGCAGTGGGGTTAATCTTTCACCTGGTCATTTCCAGGACCCCGATACCCACACGGGTAGTAACAGTTATGGCTAACAGAGGTTACAATGCTGCAGTTCCACTTCAAGAATTTCTGCAAGAACACATGGTTGATATTAATGATTGTCGCGGACAGTCATATGATAACGCTTCTTTAAAAAAGTTGTAAAAGCAATGGACTTCGTGCCTTGGTTCTGAACAGCAACCCGTTAGCAGTTTGGGTGCCATGCACCGCATACTCCTTGAACTTGGTTTGTAAAACAGCAACTGAAAGCTGTTCATCAGATGTGTCATTTTTTTACCTCCTGCAGCATTGTTTTACTTTTTTTTTTTACAGCATCTAGTCATCGTTACTATATTTTAATAACAAAACTAACCCGTAAAAACATAGTTTTTATTATACTCCATTTCTTTGTAAACTAAGTGTATATTTAATTTTTTTCTTTGATAGATTAAAAAAAATATAAGTGATATCATACCTTATGAATTTCACCACTAAAATTTTGCGCATCCTTTTATTTTTCTAGCATTGGCCCGCAAAAACTATAAAAAGATAACTCGCTTTGTTTCGGCTATATTGTGTAGTTTTCATTCTATTTATTTCGTAAAAACGAACACATCCGAAAAGTTTATTTACTTTCGTCTCTTCCGGTAGAGGCAGCCTTGTTTCCATTTTCTTCGATTCGCAAATTGGTCGAAGGTATTAGTGACTATTCCAAAGGCTATGATACTGAAACATTTGAAAGAATGTATTGCTAGTCTGGACAAGTCTGCAACCCAAGTTTCAGCTCGATTGGACGACGGTATGTGGTCGAAAAATAGATGCAAAGTTTTGCTAACAACCAAGCAAGCAAGCAAGCAAGCAGTCAGACAGAAAATACAAGTTAAAAGAAAGGGAGTAAAAGTAATCACAATCCTCTGATGAGCAACTGTATGTAGCCAAGAAACTGCAAGAAACATGCTTATCTTGCCGGTATAATGCAAGGAGAACATTTGCAGCAGGCAATCACCCGATACAAGAAGCTTTTTAGTCTATGGACGCTGATGATGAAAAAGTCATCACCCAATTACAGGCTGTTGGCCTTTTTAACCCAATGTCATATTTGAATGTGGACAGATATGCTGTTTTTGGCATGATAATTAAAAAAAGATTCAATGTGTTAAATTGTAGCTTTCACTCCAATTCTTTTGGCGGTTGACTAGGGTTTGATTTTTTAGGCCAGCGGGAACTCACTTCGTTCTGAGAGTGATAAACAGTCTGCAGCAATTTTTCCAAGTTTGGTTAGTCTGTCCTGATACCATTCAAAGTTCTCAATAATAATATTAATTCAAAAACCAACTCCTTGACTGTTTAATTTAATAAACGAAGAAACTTTATTATAACTTGCAAATCAAACGATGTTAGTGAAACAAATGCACATGGCGAAAATTGGTATGTAAGGCGTAGGTCCTACTGTCAGTGGTGCCTAGCGGAAAGAGAGAGAAATAGTCCGCGTCTCTTTTATAGTACCTAGGAAGCCCGCGAAATTGAATATCCCTCCGCGTTAGCTCTAACTGGTTTACGCTGGTTTCAAGAGTGATGCGTTTATAGCCTAATTAGATTTTAGTCAGCGAAGAAAAATAAACAGTCGTGTCCCGACAATTAAAGTATTTTAAAATATAAACTCTGTCGAGGGATTAATAAAAGGGTGTTTTAAACTATGTATGCACTGTAACCTAACACCTCCCTTCCACAAAAAGAAAAGAAAATTTGTCATCTGTGATGGGGAATTTTCTTTTAGCCATCACGTTTCCTAACAATATTAGTACGACTGTCAGTATAGATGTCCAAAAAAAAACAGTTTAAGTAATAGAACAATTTAAGTGCGCATTAAGCACATTTCACAATAAAAATGTAGTGCTCATTAGGCACGAACACTACAATTGTTTATAAGGAACAAAATAGGTGCTCATTAGGCACATTTAACAATAAAAGATTAGTGCACATTAGGCACATTTAACAATAACAAATTAGTGCACATTAGGCACGAACAATACAAGTATTTATATAACAACAAGGAACAAAGTAAGTCATTATGCACACAATAAAGTAAAAACAATCAAGAACAAGAACACATATACGTCAGTCCACGAAAGAGTGATGTCTTCTCTCGTATAACGAGTATATACTGATGTGTTGTTAACTAGGATGTTGTATGTTACCTTATCCATAAGTTACTTATATCGACCTTAGTTACTACCTAAGTTCATACATGTTTCATTAGTTTGTTTTACCATTGATCTGTTCCTTAACAACCATGTTATTTAGTAATCCTTTGCTACAGATATCAGATAATAACTAGTCATAGATTTTTACCCAGCCTAAGTATTAACTTTGCCTACATGAGGTTACTCAGGTTTTAATAATCTTAATGACAACCAAATATTTTAATAATATTCCAAATTCTTTAATAATATTTTAGTTCTTTTTATCTTATCTATCTTAATTATAGATAATTTTAAAGAATGAATGATGTAGTGTGAGAGTTTATATCTCTAATATTAAAGTATTATTTTACCCCATAGATTTATTGATCATTAAAAATGATTGTAACAGTAACATTAATATTAATACTGAATCAGTTTACGTCAATAATCATTTATTTAACATTAATAGTTATTTTTAACCAAGTAAGACGTTAGCTATTCGCTCTCTATAGTACAAGTTTAGTGTTTTTATTTACAACGGAATTAGTTATTCCTGAAATAGTAAAATACCAGTGTCCGTAGAGACATTTATTCAACAACTCTAGTTAAATGTACAGCTCATTTAACCTTAAATTTTTCAAGAAAAAACCACAGTGACCGTAGTTAGTTAAATGTTATTTTAACTTAACCTTTACCTTTTTAAGAGCATAATTTCTTAAGAGTATAACCTTTGAGTTGATGCTTTCAGAGTATATACCTCTGTAACTAAATCTTAGCTTTCATTTCGTTTTAAATCCAGTTATTCAGTTATTAAGTCTTTTTATTGCTTACAAGATTTTTAATTCAATGTTTAACTCTTATTTAAAAGTTTAGTCATAGCATTTATCTCTTTAATAGAAAAGATTTGACTTAATTCCCAATTACCTTTTTACAAGAAAAAAGTATTTTCCATTTATTTTAGTAAGTGCAACCAATTTAAACCTTAAGCTACCCGTTTAAAGTTCAACTTTAGAGTTCTAACCAGGTTTGTTAGATATTACTCCTCAAGCACATTACCATTATCACTCTCTTTTTAAAATTTTATGTTAAAACTTTAAGTTCTTTTGATTTAAAGGTTTTCAAGTTTAAGGATGCTCTATTATTTTTCTAAAGATGTGTACGCATTGACCTTTTTTAGTGCAAGTTACCTCTTTTTAATTTGTAAGTGTATACATTGAACCTTTTTAGTGCAAGACGTTTCTTTACTATTTATCTTAGTATAAGTGCAATTGTGTAAACGTTGACCTTTTTTGGAGTTTTTACCGAACAAAATATAAACCTATCAAGTTTTAGTATTGTTGATTAACTCACCATGTTTTGTTTTTTAATCACTTACCGAAAGAAAACACCTCACAGTAGTCATAGTTGTCAGTTGTCATAAGTACAGACAATACAGACAAACATATAAACGCCATAAGGGAAAAAATCATAATACCAATAATCAAAAGCAATTAAAAATGTAAATTACTCATTGAATTAATGTGTGTTAGTTTTTGTGTTGCAAATTGTTATGATACTTTTCTCTTGTACATTAGCAAAGTATAATTGTGCAGTGTATAAAAGTACATCTCAATAAATTGTATTATATACATGGGGTTTTGGGGAAAAACACAATTGTTTTTTAAGATATATTTTCTTTTTAATACAACATGCAAAATAGAATAAAAATCATATCAAGAAGGCATCCACAGTTGGCTGAGCGAACAAAATTGGGTTACCATTAGAATACACCTCCCTAGGGAAACTAGACCCGTTCCGGTATAAGTACAAGTCTTTATCGCGGTATTATTGTTACCAAAGCCTTATTTACTGTGCGACTAGACCCGATTATGATTTTCCGTTGTTTGTACCCAATACTGGTGTACTAGAAGAAGTGGTTTTAAGTGTTTCGAATGCCGAAATACACTGTGCAATGAGTTGTGCCCTATACGGTGCATTGCTGAGAATGTTAGAGAAAACACTAAGCAAAGAGCATATCTGATCATTTTGATCATCTGATAAGTTATCTAATGTAATTCTGAAATTTTGCGTAGTAGAATATGCTTTATTTTTGCTCTCGGCAAATTCATTATCTACCGCGGTGGTCTGGTATGTTTGAAACTCGCTCTCGGCTAAGTTACTAACCATTAAGGAATTCTCTCCCTTGACCTGTGCAACTGGTGCCATTGGCAATACATTAGTGCAATTTAGCTTTTCAGTTTCTCTACTATGGTACTGTTTTAACATGTTTACATGTACCAATCGCTTGGTTTTCCGGCGGTCAGGTGTTCTAATCAGATAGTTTACCTCCCCAATTCTCGAGTCTATGGCATATGGACCAGTGAATTTTGCACAAAGGGGTTGACCGGGAATAGGTAAGAAAACCAAAACTTTTTCCCCTGGTTGAAAAATTCTGTCCCTAGATTTCCTATCATACCAGGTTTTCATTTGGCTCTGTGCCTTTTGTAAATGCCTTTTTGATACCTCATAGGCATCATATAATCTATTCTTAAAATTTAAGACATAGGTGAGCAGGTCAGTTTGCTCATTTTGCTTCAACAAAGATTCCTGCAACATTTTGAGTGGACCCCTTACCGTGTGTCCGAATATTATGAGTTCAAATGGACTAAAGCCTAATGAATCCTGTACGGCTTCCCGTGCAGCGAATAACAAAAGAGGCACACCGGTATTCCAGTCTTTCTCATTCTCCGTGCAGTAAGTACGCAGCATGGTTTTTAGCGTTTGGTGGAACCTTTCGAGAGCGCCTTGCGACTCTGGGTGGTAGGCAGTTGCTTTTCGATGCTCAACACCAAGACTACTGATAATTTGCTCAAACAGTTTCGACGTGAAGTTCGTTCCCTGGTCTGACTGAATAGACCGAGGTAGCCCGTATCTTGTAAAGAACTCGACGAGTGCGTCAGTGACCTTTCTCGTAGTGATGTTTCGTAGAGGAATTGCTTCAGGGAATCTTGTGGAGGCACACATTATGGTCAGTAGGTACTGGTGTCCTGATCTGGTTTTCGGTAGTGGACCAACACAGTCAATTAGGATTTCACTGAAGGGTTCCCCGAATGCGGGTATAGGGTGTAATGGAGCGACTGGTATCTTCTGATTAGGCTTGCCTATCAGCTGACAAAAATGACAGCTTCTGCAGTATGTCACGATGTCTTTATGTAATCCTGGCCAGAAAAAGTAGGGGAGAACCCGACGATAGGTCTTTGAGACTCCCATGTGTCCAGAATAAGGCAAATCATGAGCGATACGCAGGATATCATTTCGATAACGGTTTGGAACGATGATTTGGTGTGTTTCGGACCAACCTTCGTTAATCTGGTCGTCGCGTGGTGTCCATTTACGCATTAGCAGGCCATCTTTTATGTAGTAGCAAACTGCTAATTTCTCTGCCTCAGGTTCGGTGAAAGCTTGCTCACGGAGCCTGGCAATGTTCACGTCGTCTTTTTGTTCCTGGATGAGTTGATGTCTAGAAGACATGTTGATATTGGTCTCAGAGGTGGTGCCGTGGAGTAGGTTGGCGAACTGAGTCGTGCCAATATCTGACTCTCGCAAGCTGGAGTTCTGTTCCGCTTGGGCTTCTCTGGACTCTGCTTTCTTCTGCTGCTTTCTTTGTTTCATGCCCCTAGTGACGGCACAAGTGGGGTGTGCAGTGCTAATTTTGCCCACACCAATGTCACTGGACGAGTTGGGGTCTTGTACCTTCGCTGAGCCTAAAGATGATAAGACTGAATTTTTCTTTATGCTATTCAATATCACCTTACCTCCAGCTAGGTCATTTCCAATGAGGAGTGCTATACCGTCAATTGGAAGGGCTGGCTGTACTCCGACAACCACAGTACCAGATATCAGTTCCGTTTCTAGCTGTATCGTGTGTAGTGGCACGCTTGTCTCGCCCATCTCCACACCTCTCAGGAGTACCTTTCTACCTGTGAATGAATCACTGGAAAGTGGTAATATACCTTCTAGAAGAAGCGACTGGGATGCACCCGTGTCTCTCAACATTAGAACTTTACTCCGACAGCTTCCATCTCCTGGCATGGATACATAGCCTTCATGGATGAAAGGTCTGAATTCTCTCAGAGTGTTGTTCTCTGGTGGACTTTTACTGGTCTGTTCTGCCTTTATCTTTGAACAACCATCAGCTAGCTTGTTTTTCTGTGGACTTAGGTTAGAGTTTGTAAATATAGTTGATGTAAGTTTACAATCATTCTCATTTTTACATTGTACAGTATTATGCACTAACTCGACCTTTTCTTTGGCTTCACCACCGGATCTCTTGTCTCTTATGTGGTTTGCTCTCGTGCGTCGCTTGGGCTTGCGTGACCCATCAGCACATGAGTGAGGAGAACTCTCTCTCACCACCTGACTACTTTTCATATGATCTTCCTTCTGTTTGGCTTTGCAGATTGGAATAGACCCATCTTTCATTGTCACACAATTAGCTTTTAGCTTGATGTTAGAGGTTTCGTCATTTCCTCTTAAATTTTGTCTTCCGCTTTTTGCCTTCCTATTGCCATTTGCTTCACATACTGGTTTGGGTGTAAATATGTCCTCTCTACTTAGAGTAATACAAGTGGCTGCAAATACCTGTTTTGGTTTTGCTGGCTTCCCATTCAGTACAAAACAGTTCTGTTTAGTATCTCCCTCTTTCTTGCAGTGGGCACATACAAGTTTCATAGGTTTCACATTTCTATCATTTGCATTATTTACAGTCCTAAAGTTATTGGAGTTGTCCGTTTTATTTCGCCTGTCAGAGTTAAATTTCTGGTTATTGAATTGCTCTGGTTTATTTCTGGATTGTTGTGATTGTTGTGAGTTTTCTCGGAGATCTCTTGTAGGATATGGATGTAAAAGTACAAAGTCATCCGCCAATCTGGCTGCTTCTGTAGCTTTAGCCACCTCCCTGTCTGCAATGTGCAGCTTAATATCAGTTCTTGTGCAGTTTAGGAACTCTTCAAACAAAATAACCTCTTTAAATTCTTCATAGTTATTATTTACTTTCCTGGAGCGTAGCCACCTGTCCAGATATTTTTCCTTTTGCCTAAGAAAATCTGCATAGGTCTGTTGACTACTTTTTCTTAGTTCTCTAAACTCTCTTCGGTATTTTTCCGGTCTACCTACATAAACACGTAAGACCTTTTGTTTAATACACTCATAGTCACTGCTTTCTTGTTCACTCAGTGCCAAAACAACGTCCTTTTCCCTTCCTTCAGTTAATGCCGATCTAAGAATTAATGCCATTTTATCCTTAGGAAATTCATAGTCTTTAGCATTTTTCTCCAGCAATAAAAAAAAATCTTCAGGGTCGAGGGTAGAAAATTTTGGAACATATTGTAAATACTTGGCCAGTTCGATGTTTGAAATTTCTATATTTGGCGGGCGAGCATTAAGTGTTCTGCCCTCAAGTTCCATTCTAGCTATTTCGATTCTTTCATGTTTGGCTGCTTCTATTCTAGCAAGTTCTATCCTTTCCTGCTGAGCAGCTATTCTTTCTTGCTTAGCAGCCTCAGTTTTTGCTAGTTCTATTTGTAATCTTGATTGCTGATTCAGTTGCAACGCTTGATCATTATCTTCATCCACACGTACATTTTCAGTGTCATTCTAGCTCAATATCTGATTAGTTTCAACATCATCAACTATTAGTTGGTTGTTATCTGCTAGGCACTCCCTGATCCGCTGTTGTAATTTAGTACGAGTAGGGGTAACCTGCGTAACAGATATCTCTAAGCCATGAGCCAATTCTTTGAGTTGAGTCAGCGTTAGCCTATCTAACTCTTCAGTAGTAAACATTCTATTAGCATCCATTGTGCTTGATCAATTAGAATAATAATTTTGCGAAAAGCCTATACTGTGTAAAGATGTAATTTTACTTGGCCATTTTTGTTACGCCATTTTCTTTGTTATTAAAGACCAAGTGAAGAGGTTTTTCTCAAAGGAACGAGATTTGGAATAGCCTCATACGGCATTGACGTATCACAAGGGAAATAAATAAATTAAAATAGACGCTATAAATCTATTTTTAACCATTTTGTTAAAAATAAGAACCGGTAAAAGATTCAAAGCATGTGGCAATAGATTCAAAACACGTGACAATATTCATTTTTCCTAGTCGGAATCCTTTATGTTACGTCACTTTCCTATATTGCCGGAAATAAAAACATCTCAAATGGCTACGAGATTTGGAGTATTCCTCCGAAAAACACACACATTTAATTGCAAATATTGAACTAATTACTTAAAATTTATCTTTGATATTTTGTATAAATGTTTTTTATTAACATTCAGATACTGAATACACTATTTACTATCAAAATCAAATGTTAACTCAATTTTGATAAAAAGCTCTTCACTTGGTCTTTAATGCAATTTATTTACATTTGTTGAGTTATTTTTTTGACATATCGAACGATATTTGGGTTCAATTATTTCTGGGGCCAAGCGGTCCAGGGGCATCTCCAACTTAGATTATTACCACTAATAAAGCTCTATAACTAATTTATTCATTACGAAAGACAATGACCTTTTTTTATTAACTTTTAACGATGAAAACTTCAAATAACAAGAGATCGATTATAATTTGGAATAAAGCAAAATAAATGATGTAATAAGAACGTCCAAAAAAGGGGGCGTAGCCCACTTCGTAAGTTTGGCAATTCGGACTACAATTTATTTTTCAAATATAATAAATATATTTTGAAATACATTTATCATATACTACATTCAATTTCCTTTCCATTGATGTATTACAGAGGGGGCAAATGCCCGGGGGCGACATTTTTTGGGGAGGCGCAAATATAGCTTAAGCTCATACCAGAAATTTGAGAACAGTTGAAGGGCAAATAAAATTTGAAAGACAAATTGTGAACAAAAAGAATAATGGATAACGATGGAAGAAGTTTAATTCTAATTTATTTACACTCAAACTGTTTTAAACAGATGTTTCATAAAAGATTGGTTCATCTAGAATATTTTTAATGAAAAATTGAATTTTAAAATGTCTTTAATGATAATTAACTAAGCGCAGGCACTAAACAAAGCAGTTACATTATGCATGGGGGCGTCGCTGAAACTTTTGCCCTGGGGCGCTACATAGGCTTGTGATGGCATTGTATTAATGGTCGCCAATGAGTTTTGTAAACAATCATTCTCAGAATTGAATTGATATAAAAACAACAGGCTGCGAACAACCATGAATCAGGAGCGAGGTTACAAGGGGCCCCCACATAAAGTTAGGAACATGGCCCCCACAAACCTAAATACGGCCCTGAATATATGTAGGCTAGTTTATTTTTATTTTCGTTAATAATACCATTCTCAAAGACTATACAGAATTTTAGGACTTAAAGCTTTCCAAAATTGTTTTTACCAAGTACATTCTTAAAACTTATTTATATTTTAGAGATGCAGGCGACGGAAATTCGACTATCAGTCGAACTTAACAGTGTGTCCAAGACCACTTAACGTCCATGACGAATAAATATGACCTATTTAAAATAACATCCACCAAGAAAAAACATTTACTCTTCACTCAGGTCAATACATTTTCTTGTTGTTGTTTTTTACTCACAGAGACGAGTTCACAAAGACACAAATTTCTATAGAAATTGGACTGAATATAAATACGGATTTGGAGATGCGTGTACAGATTATTATATTGGAAACGATTTTCTTGCTTCTAAAACATTGACGGTAACTTTACTATATTTGAAATATTTGTACTGTTATATTGTTTTTACTCCCTTTCTTTTAACTCATACTGTTTGGTTGCTTGCTTGGAAAACTTTGCATCAATTTTTCTACCACTTCCCGTCGTCTAATGGTGCTGAAACTTGGGCAGCAGAGTTGTCCCGACTAACAATACATTCTATCAAATTTTCAGTATTATAGCCTTTGGAATAGTCACTAATACCTTCGACCAATTTGCGAATCGAAGAAAATATTTCACTTCATACATGGCTTCCTCTACCGGAAGAGACGGAAGTAAATAAACTTTTCGGATATGTTCGATTTTACGAAATAAATAGAATGAAAACGACACAATGTAGCCGAAACAAAGCGAGTACTCTTTTTATGTCTTTTTGCGGGAAAAAGCTAGAAAAAAAAGGATGCGCAAAATTTTAGTGTGGAAATTCATAAGGTATGATATCGCTTATATTTATTTAAATCTATCAAAATATAAAATAAATATAGGTCTAAACTTAGTTTACAAAGAAAGGGAGTACAATAAAAAAATTTTTTTATATGGTTTAGTTTTTTAACTTTTTGGGTTGACATTTTTTTTAAATAGCTAGAATAGTTATACCAGTTCTTAACATTGTTTTCGGTATCATAATAACCTAATGCAGAATGGAGTGTTTAACTTGTGCCTTTGTAATCTGTTATTGAAAAGAAAACTATAAATAATGAAGTGTATGTTCCAGAGATTATCGGCATAGAGTTGATTTATTAAAATGTCGACGTCAAGTTTGAGGAAGACCATTCAGGAGGTGGGAGGTCATTTCCAGCGGGAAAAGAATAACTCTTGATGATACTATGACTACATTAGGCTAGAACTCACAATAGCTTCGAGAGCTAAGACTATTCGTTTCTGAGAGCTCTGGATATTATGGTAGTAAAGTAAAGTATCCCAACGGACAAAATCTATACACAGGGCCGGTAAAGCATCGTTAACCAGATTATGTGACCACGGCACACTAGGGGCTTTTGTGGCGAGTACAATGCCCAGCCGTCTTTAGCTTTAGTTACTTAAGTCAGGTACCCATCAGAGCTGGGTAGACTCAGAGGCACCCTCGGGACCCGGGAAGAAATCTTAGTCTTCACAAGATTTAAACTCTGTTTGGACTGAGAGCTGTAATTATTAATCCTTTAGAGATCTGAATAAATACTCTGTCGTGCATCTGAGCACGTCCAAGAGCAGTGGAAAGTGGGTCACCCGTCCTATCTTTTCGATAGCGCTCCTGCAGAATATGCTTCACTGTCTCCTTCTCCTCGCCACAGTTGTGACACCGTGAGTCGAAGTTAAATCGGAGCCTGGAAATGAAACAGTGGCCTGTGAGGAATTGTAATATGATGAATTGTTCCGACCTAATTAGCCGCCACTATGGGTCGTTGCGGGTTGGGCTGGTCAGATGCCGCCATACCTCTCGGCTTTTCTCCTATTTGTGTCCAATCTCTCATTCCATTTTTCTGTCTCCCACCTCCAGATCATTGTACAGGCCATTTAAAAGGAGCATGGTGTGATGCCTGACTTATCATAGGTGGTGGTGCACAGCCCACTTTTTTCACAAGGTAGTTTTATTCTACGTTTCCTGGTAGACCTGTATGCCCTAGGACCCACTGTTGAAGCACGTGGTATCCAAAGCGCTAGCACAGCTCATCAGAATCAGTCTCTCAATTTGTGAGGACCAGTTGCTCAGATTCTCAGTAACCTGGAGCACCGACAACGCATCAGTCAGGATTATAACGGTGGTAGAACCGATGGCGACTTTGACATAGCAAATGAGGATCCGTTCCAGAGCCCAACTGATGGCCTCGGTCGCCGCAGTTGCAGAGACCATCACATGTTTCGTCTCTATTCGGTCAGCCGGCTGTACCGGTGACTACATTTCGCCACCCTTCAGTGTAGACATGGACAGTCACAGGCGGTAGTGCGTTTATTGTGTCCATGTTAGGATGGGACGTTCTGTAGGTCCAGCTGTATTCCTGCATGCAGATTTCTTCCCAGACTTCCAATGAACTAGGTCGTCCAAAAATAGAAGCTTCTTACAGCCAAGCCTTTCTGGTATAGTGACGTAGATCATTAATTTACACTAGGGAAAGGGACGCATGACAAAGTAAAGCCCTGTGACAAGCCGTTCTCCAATGTTTTCGGCCTGGAAAGTCTTGTCTCGTATCTCGCCTGGATTGTCCTCTCTGAAAAGAACGATTTTATTAGTTCTAAATGTCCACTCTACTCAATTTCTTCATGAGGCCGTGCATCCAGAGTTAGTCGTACGCCTGTTTGAGGTCTAGGAAAACTGTTATAGTGGACTCTGCCCTCTGGAATCCATTTGCCATCACTGGAACAAAGAGGTTTGTTTGGTCTATCGCCTAATCTTCACCAGAATTCGAACCCAGGTATGTCAGCCGTACGCACATCCACTCGGCCACCATGCTCAATTCTAAATAATATTAACTCCATAGCATTTAGAAGTTTACTTACGATTCTAATGAGATCAATGGAAATCGTGTTTGCCGACTTGATTGTTCCAAATCTGGCCATAGTGACAAAGCGTTAAACTGAAAAAGTTATGTCCATGTTGTGGGAAAGCAAAGACCATCCACCATGACACGGACCGTGGACGACGAAAAAAAAAGGAAAAAATACAGAGATGTGAGGACAACTCTCAAAATAGAAATCACTTTGTTATACCAGAAAAAAAATGCAGAGAAACGTGACGCTTGAAGTAAGCTAATGAGCTTTGTCAGCGGTCCGAAAAGCTTAGTTAAATAATATTTAATGTTCCGAACAGGAACACTGCTATTTAAAAACAAAATATAAGCACAGCAGAAAGATAATATCTAGATCTAATAAAACACAAATAAACAAAATAAATCCATCGTGGACTGAAACAGGAGCTTAAAGTGAAGATTTAAAAGTTAAAAATCTAAAAGTTGAAAATCTAAAATTTTAAGATTTAAAAGTTGAAGATCTAAAAGTTGAAAATGTATAAGTTAAAGATTTAAAAGTTGAAGATCTATAAGTTTAAGATTTAAAAGTTGAAGATCTATAAGTTGAAAATTTATAAGTTAAACATTTAATAGTTGAAGATTTAAAAGTTGAAGATTTAAAAGTTCAAGATCTAAAAGTTCAAGATCTAATAGGTATAAAAACTACTTCAAACGTTCTTTAGAAGACACTCGAATTTATTACAACTGAAAAGAGACTACATTTCATAATTATGTTTAGAATTATTGACTGCACATTTGATTTTTTTTAACTCCGCCTATGAAAAAGTAAAAATGAAGATTAGTTAAGCCAGTGCACCGTTGCAAGAAATTATATTAGCCATGCTAAAAAATGAAATGACTCCCATTGCTCTTCTACAGTTTCGATATGTCCGGGAATTTGAACACAGATATGGACTCTGATAAGACTTGATATTTCTGTAAATATCTCTTTTTACTATAGTTTTAATGTAAATAGACCTCAAATTAGTTATAGTCGGACCAACTTGATTTATAGGGATGGATAACGCAGCATTCACCAGTTTCTGTGGCCACGGCATACTGTGGCCAGCACTTTGCACAGCAATCTTTACTTTACGTCAACTTAAGTCAGGTACCCATCAGGGACAAAAATCCTAGCCTGCACCAGGATTCGAACCCGGGACCTTCGGTACGCCAGCCGAACGCGCTGCCCATCAAATTAGTTATAGTATAGATGTACAATAACGGTCAACCATTATATATTTTATATTTAGATAATACATATTTAACATTAATATCATAAATATATTATTATATATATGCTTTATATTTAGAGAGAATATATAGTTAACATTAATATAGATTATTTTGTATACGCTTTATATTTAGAGATAATATATAGTCAACATTAATATAGATAATTATGTATATTCTTTATATTTAGAGAGAATGTATAGTTAACATTAATAAAGATTATTTTCTACATGCTTTATATTTAGAGATAATGTATAATTAACATTAATATAGATTATTAATGAATATGCTTTATATTTAAAGAGAATGTATAGTTAACTGTATTATAGTCATTTTTTTTATATTAATAAAAACATTTTTCTAATACCCAGCGGTCAGTGCAATTATTATTCTTTTTAACAGAACGTTTTTGAACTGAGAATCGATATGACCTACATAGAAAAGAACTATTTCGCCCATTACAAATCATTTAAAGTAGAAAATGAAGAGAATAACTACACGTTGACTCTTGGTGAATTCACTGGAAACTTAAACAATGACTTTAAGGGACGTCACAACAGAATGCCATTCTCTACATACGATAGGGAAAACGATAGACAACCAGTAGAGCACTGCGCTAAAAAATACCGCGGAGGCTGGTGGTACAGTAATTGTCACCATGTTAATCTTAATGGTGAGTTTGATAACACGGCCTTCGGACAAGGTATAAACTGGTATAGTCTTACCTCACTACACGATGGCCTGTCGTCTGTAGAGATGAAGATGAGAAGAGTCTAATATATTTGCTTGTATAATCGTCGAATAAATGTTAAATTGTACATCTATAACATGAATATCTGTATTCTCCTAATCAGTTTTAATAAATATGAATATGATGGCAGTTAAAAATATTTTTTGAATTATTTTTTTTATGTTCTATTTATATATTTACGACTTTTGGTCTTTTAGTGTATTATGCAACACACTAAAAATAAAAAGTTCACATTTAAACATTTCAATTTTAAAAGGAAACTATGGATTATTTATCGAATTAAGTGAAATAAAGGAAATTTTAATTCCAAGGAAATTACCAGCCAACGAAACCAAATAACAAAAATTTCAAGAAATATTATCTTATTTATTAAAAACGTTTCTTTTATAAGGAATAGTATTGCGTCCTACGCTCATCCGTGGTCCAAGTTTAGCCTTGCATTTTTATTAGTGTTTTAAATGATGTTCAGTTACTGGTCTTCCTGGGTTCTTCAGGCAACCCATTCCATGTTCAAATGACACTCAGGCAGAAAGAGTACTTTTATGCATTTGTTCAAGCATAAGGGATAAGAAAATTGTTTTTGTACTAATGTTTATCTGAACATTGTAACATTGTTTTTGTGTTGTATTTCTAAATTTCTATATGCCAATTATATTTAGGAGGAGCTTAGAACTAACTGTAACTAGATTTGAAATATTAAAATTGTAAACAAAAACAACATTAGACCTTTTTTTTATGGATCATAGGGAATCGAAACATTAAATGTTAATTTAAAAATAAGGTACTAGTGAAAATAATACAAATCATGCTAATTTATGTGATTTTTCGATATACAGTATCTCATAATAGCTTATCTGATTCCAATCTGCCTCCATTGAGATTTATCAAATTATTTATAACAATAAGATATCAATGGACACTTCTTATAGCGCTTCTATCCATGCTATTAAATCATTATTATTATTATGAAACCAAAAGTATTCAGTGCGTTCCTATGGGTTTTATTTGTAGCAGTTCTATATATATATATATATTGAATATATAATATAGAATATATATATATATATATATATATATATATATATATATATATATATATATATATATATATATATATATATATCATATACTAAAATACGAGCAAAAACTGTATATATGTATGTATGTATGTGTGTATGCTATACTATAATACGAGCAAAAATTGTATGTATGTATAAGTGTGTAAGTCTGGAAATTTTCTTCAAAAGCGCTCTAACGATTTTCTACATGTTTTGATATTTTGATGCATGACTTGTTTCACCTAAAAATAATTCTACAGCTTTTCGGCCCCACAAATAAAAATCGGAAATGAACGTTAGACCGTTAGACGAAAATACCCATTATATTTATTTAGATAATTGAATTGAATTGAATTGTTGAATTTCCGGCTCATCAACATCGAAGGTTATATAGAGCCTTTTTGATAACGTTGTTGTCATTTTTCTCTTGTATCCATTTTATTGTTCTTATATCTTTAGATTTTGTTGTACAGTTGTATGTCTTTAATATAGTTTATTATATGTTTTGGTTTAATTTTGCTGAAAAGTTCATGAAGAGTTCTACAGTAATAGAATTTACGTCGAATGTCATCAAATGTGTTACATTCCAACAAAATGTGAGACACTGTTAAGTTGGCATTGCAGAAAGCACACATTGGGGCCATTTCTCGTTTTAAGATAAACGAATGTGTTAGTTTCGTATGTCCTGTATGTAGTCTGCAGAGAATAACTGCGTCCTTTCGAACAAGTTGGCCTGTATCATGCCAGGTTTTTGAATTTTCCAAATACTGCAGTTTATTGCATTCGGTTTTCAAGAAGTTATTCCATGTTTGTCTTTCATGTTTAATTATTAAAGGTTTCAAGTCTCGATATGGTATTGGGATAATACTCTCTGATAACAACAGGGCGGCCTTAGCCTCTCTGTCAGCTTTTTCATTTCCATCTATCCCTGCATGACCAGGAACCCAACAGAAAACGACACGTTAGCCTCTTTCATATATTGATTGGTATTTTGTCAAAATGTCCAAGGCAGATATATTCCTGGTATTACAGTTTCCCATAGCAGTAAGACAAGATAACGAATCGGATAAAATAACAAAATTTTGGTTTTCTGATTCCTCTGCAATGTCTAATGCCAGGCATATTGCTAAAGCCTCTGCAGTATTTATTGAGATACTGGAATTATATTTTCTTTTTTTACTTGTATTTGAGGTAAGAGCAACCGAAGATGTCGCTGTATCATTTTTCGATCCGTCTGTGTATATTTGTACATAATTTGGGTATTTTTGTAGCACTTCTTGGAACATATCCATGCAAAGATCCTTTTTATTTCTATGGTTTAATTCTAAGTTTATAGGCGGGATTTCAAAAAGCCATGGTGGAGTTTTTGGTATATAATATCTTTTTATAAATCTAAATTCAATTTTAGTTTCGATCATTTCTTTTTCAATTCTAAGTCCAAAAGTTGGTATATATTTTGAGTTTTCAGTAAAGCTGTTTTTTTTCTTGTGGGTGAAAAACACATAAATACGCTGGATTATTCGGTAAGGATTTTAGTTTTAGTGCATATTGTAATGATAGCTTGAGTCTTCTATTTTGTAGTGGTGATTCATTTGCTTCTATTTGCAAACTGGTACATGGAGTAGTTCTAAATGCTCCTAGACATAGACGTAGACATTGATTTTGTACAGGATCAAGCATTTTTAGATATGATGTTCTTGCTGATCCGTATACTAAACATCCATAATCTAATTTTGATCGAATGTGTGATCTATATATTTTCAGTAGACTTTTTTTCTCTCCTCCCCAATCTGTATTTGCTAAAGTTTTCAGTAGATTTGTGGATTTTTGACACTTGGATTTTAGTTCCTTTATATGTAGCAGGAAATTTAATTTACTATCAAATGTTACTCCGAGAAATTTGACGTTAGTAGTTACAGGAATCTGTTTTTTATAAAGGTATAGTTCAGGGTCGGGGTGTTTTTTGTGCATCTGACAGAAATGCACTACTTTTGTTTTTTGAGCGGAAAATTTAAATCCATTCTTTTCGGTCCATTCTTGAATTTTATTGATTTGAAGTTGTAGATGATTCTGTATTTCTATCATACAATTAGCTCTATAATAGATCACAAAGTCATCGACGTATAGAGAACATTTTGTATTCTGTAATAAACATTCAGTGATATTGTTTATTTTTATATTAAATAGTGTAGGCGACAATACGCTTCCTTGAGGGACACCTTCTTCTTGAATAAATGTATCTGATAAATAATTTCCAATATTTACTTGGAATGTTCGGTTGCTTAGAAAGTTTGATATAAATTTGGGTAAATTTCCTCTTAAACCTAAGGAATATAGATCTTTTAAAATTCCATATTTCCATGTAGTGTCAAACGCCTTTTCTAAATCGAAAAAAACAGCTATCACATGTTCTTTCCTAACAAAAGCTTCTCTAATAAATGTTTCTAATCTAATGAGATGATCTGTTGTTGAATGATTTATTCTAAATCCACATTGAGTCTTTGATATTAAGTTATTACTTTCCAGAAAATATATTAAGCGTTTATTAACAATTTTTTCCATAATTTTACAGAAACAATTTGTGAGGGCTATTGGTCTGTAATTTATTGGATCTGTGTGATCTTTTTTCTCTTTAGGTATTGGAATGGTAATTGCTTTGCTCCATTCCGTAGGAAATATATTTTGTTGCCAAAGATCATTGACAATTTTTAATAGAGTTTTCAGTGTTAACGTTGGTAGCTGTCTTATAATCTCATTATGAATTGTATCTGGGCCTGGTGCAGTATTTTTGGTTTCTTTAATACATTGCGTAAGCTCATTTATTGATATTGGGGAGTTGTAGTATTCAAATATATTTGTTTCAAAATTTATAGCTTCTTTTTCTAATTCTCTTTTTATTTTTTTAAAGGAGTCTGTATAATTTTCAGACGATGAATTTTTTGAAAAGGTCTTTCCAATTTCATTTGCAATATCTTGTGTAGTTTCTGCATAAGTGCCATCAGCCAGTTTGATTTGTTTAATTTGACTTTTTTTTGTATTTCCTTTAATTTTTCGAATCATTTTCCAAATATTAGTTATGGGTGTGTTTGAATTTATTTTGTTAATATAATTTTGCCATGCAAGCCGTTTCTGTTCTCTGATTACTTGTCGGGTTTTTGCTCGTTCAATTTTAAAGGCTTTCAAGTTTTCTGGAGATGGGTTGGTCTTGAAAATTCTAAGCTGTTTATTTCTAGTTTTAATACTATCTTTACAAATGTTTGTGAACCATGGTCTATTTTTTTTTTTTTTTATATGTTGTTTTAGGTATAGTCCGTTCACAAATTTGATATAATGATTTTAAAAATGTTGAATACTGTTCTTGAGCATTAGAATGTATATTTATTTGACAGAGTATTCTGTCGCATTCTAATTTGAATGTATTCCAATCTGCTCTTTTAAAGTTCCAAGTTAATGGTTGTTGAGTTGGTATTTTGGAGTTGGTAGTAAGCAGAATAGGCTGATGATCTGAACCATAATTATTTTCTAAAACACTCCAGGTAAAGTCCGTAAATAGAGTTGAATCTGCCATTGTTAAATCGAGATAAGATGGAGATAAATACGTAGAACTATAAAAAGTCGGAGTACCATCATTAAAAATGCATATATTTCTTTCCTCTAGTAATCTTTCAATTAATTTTCCTATTTGGTTTGTATTATGACTTCCCCATATAGGGTTATGGGCATTAAAGTCTCCCATAAGTATAATTGGAGGTGGGAGTTGTTTAATTAGATCATCTAGTTGAGAATATAGTATTGTATGATCTGGTGGAATATAAATTGAGCATATGGTTAATGGTTTTGTTAAGGTAAATCTTACTGCCACAGCTTGAATGCAGGTATTTATTTTGATCCTCCTATGTAAAATATTGGATGCTATAAATATGGAAGTACCTCCGCATGCAATTTTTTTAGAATGAATTTGGTGATAAGCGGTATAGCCACGCAATTCAAATGATTCTGTGTTTAATTTTATTTCCTGTAGACAAATTACTATAGGATTTGTCTCAGTTATAATAAGTTGTAGTTCTGGAATATTGTATTTTAGTCCTCTACAGTTCCATTGTAAAATATTCTTATATTCTGAATTCATATCCAAGAGTGAATATTTGTAATATTAATTTCTTTCTTTCCTTATTTTTTTTTATTTGGTTTTTGAAGGGTTTTTATTATAATATTACATTGAGCTTGATGTGGAGACTTGTTTGTTTTCCGATTACTGTTTTTTGAAATTGTGTCATTTTCTATTTCATTTTCTTCTATAATTTCCATGTCGTTCTCCCGTGTACTACTATCCGTTTCTTGTTGTGTCCTAGTTTCTGAATTTAAAGGTTGAGACATTGTTTCTTTTTGTATTTTTAAATCAGTTATTGAATCATCCTTTTCACATGCCTGTCCCAAAATGTCCATAGTTTTATTTCCTTTAGATTTTAAGTCCTTACCCTGATTTATTTCTTTCATGTTTTTTTTCATATAATTCTTATTTGATATGTTCTCTGGGTTAACTTTTCCTGGAAGCATTTCTTCTATATTTGATTGTGTTGAGTTTTCTTTAGTGCATATTATTTCATTTATTTCCCATTTTTTGAATGTTCCATCTTGGTCTTTGTAGTACAATTCTGGTAAAGTGGGTGTCTGGGTTTCAGCGTGTTTGACTTTCTTTATGTCTGTTTTAAGAGCTCCAGCATAATTCTTTTCACTTATTAAAGATTTTTGTGTTAGAATAAATTTCTTTGCATCTTGATAGGTTATATTTTTTTGAGCTTTTAATTTTTGTATATCCTTTTCTTCAATCCATCTTGGACACGTTTTTGAGAATGATAGATGTTTTCCTTCACAATTTACACATTTCATTTCTGCACTGCATGTTTCCAAGCTGTGTCCTTCATTTCCACAACGTGGACAGACAGCATTTCTTTTGCAGTGTTTTTTCAAGTGACCTAATTTTTGACAGTTAAAACATCTCATAGGGTTTGGTATGTAGTCTTCAATTTTGATGTTTAAGAAACCTGCTCTAATTTCCTTTGGAGGAGTTGGTTTATTAAAAGTTAAAATTATTGTGTTAGTTGCAATTTCTTTTTTATCTCTTTTTATTTTTATTCTATAAGCTGAGATAACTCCTTGATTTTTTAGTTCTTGTGTTAATTCATCTTCCGTACAGCATTCCAACTCTTTTGATTTTATAACTCCCTTTGAGCTGTTTAGGAAGGCATGGGCTTTTGTTTCTATGGCTATTCCTGCCATACTAGTTGTTCTTAATAAATTGGTTGAGTGCGCTTTTTTTTCGCATTCCACCAGAATCTGTCCAGATCGTAATTTCTTTACAGATTTAGGTGCTCCTGCCATCCCAGTTATGGCTTTTTCTATCACAAAGGGTGATAATTTAGTTAGTGGTTTTTCTGTTTCTTTAGATGAAATTGTAATAAATCTTGGCCATATTTCTGTATTTTCATAGTTGTTTGAATCTTCACCTCTTTTTCGTTTTGTCTCTCTGCCTTCCATGTTTTCAAGAGTTTGGGTTTGTATATACCCGCGGCTCCAGCAGCTTTTCAACGTTTTAGTAGCTAGTTTTAGTTTGTTTACTGTTTCGTTATATTTACAAAAAAATTAATAATAATTAAAATCACAAAAAAATACTTCCTAATAAGTTTCAAACTTTAAATAAGTACGTATTTTCAATAAAAATCTCAAGGACGTAAACATTGAGGTCATAACATCACCGCCATCTTGGTGCGAATCATTTAGATAATTGATTTTGGCCGTGAAAACGTGTATTGCGGCTTTCAAGAGTGTTGTTTCCTGTGTCGCAATTATGACGTTTCGGAAATACCCGAACAGCAACAGAAAGATGATTAATTTCTTGTTTAGACTACTGTTGCGCACCGATGATAGATATAATTTAAAGCAAGACCAAGTGTACTTCATGTAATACATGGGTGTGCAAACTAAAACCAGTGCGTGACACGCGGGCTGCAATAAAATATTATGCGGCCCTCGAGGCTTTTTTAGATTATATAACGTCTTCAATGTATTTTAGAAAATTAAAACAAATAAAATATTTACGAATTAAATAATAGTGAGATAATAGTTTAATGTTTAAATAATAACAGAATTAGATGAGGTTTCAGCAAACTATAGGCCTATATTTAACTTTCTTTTAACTAACATTGTTGGGAAAAAAAACTTAAAAAAACAACAACTGCATAACTGTATAAAGTATACTCTGTAGTAGTATACACTACACTGTATATAGCATACACTGTAGTAGTATACACTACACTGTATAGGCCTATAGTATACACTGTCGTAGTATACACTACACTGTATATATTATACACTGTAGTAGTATACACTACACTTTATATATTATACACTGTAGTAGTATACACTACGCTGTATATAGTATACACTGTAGTAGTATACACTAAATTGTATATATTATACACTATACACTCTAGTAGTATACACTACGCTGTATATAGTATACACTGTAGTAGTATACACTACATTGTATATATTATACACTGTAGTAGTATACACTACACTTTATATATTATACACTGTAGTAGTATACACTACGCTGTATATAGTATACACTGTAGTAGTATACACTAAATTGTATATATTATACACTATACACTCTATTAGTATACACTACACTGTATATAGTATACACATACATTGTATTAGTTTACACTTTTTTACTCCCTTTATTTCAAGTTGCAATTTTTGTCTGTCTGGATGGTTGCAATCATCGTGCAAAAATTGGCTTCGATTTTTCGACCTATTCCCGTGGTCTAATCGAGCTGAAATTTGGACAGCAGACTTGTGGCAACTAGCAATACATTCTATCAAATTTTCAGTCAAAACAACCAAATAATACTACACTTATGACAATATTCATTTCTTAAAAGGAAAGTATAAGAAAAAATTTGGTTTCACTTTAAAAATGCCTGTGCAACTTTTTATAGTTTTTCGGCCCAAAGCTGGAAAAAAAATTATGCGCTAAGATTATTTTTAGAACAATTCATACGGAGTAAGGAGATATTTTTGAGAGTTTCGACACATATATTTTTCTGTACGTTTCATTTGCAGTGTCAATCAATTTTTTAATTACATGATGGTAAACTTAGTTTGCAAATAAAGTGAGTATAATAAAAACTTCGTTTTTATGGTTTTCTTGTTTATAAAATAGGCCTACACATGTTTACGAATGTTTTATTAAATATATTTATGATTTGCTTATATAATCCTACCAAAGTAAGATTATTAGAATAGGTTAGCATTGTGAATTCGAAATGTGGTAAACTAGTAAAGATGTATCAATGTATTCGTATTTTCCTAATAACAGTAGTCAGAAGTGTAATATACTGTTAGTTTTATTGAGGGGGGGGGAATTAAACAAATCATCTACCGTAACGTATATTATAATCTTTTCATTTGCAGTCTTTCAATGAATAACCTTATTTCACCTTTAATTATTCAGTATTTAACTGGCGTTATGCACAAAATTTTAATTATTTTATATTTTTTTACAATCATCTGTAAATAATATATCTTTTGTTCCTGTGTTAATGCAATGTGGTAGGTCATTAATATAAATATAAATAGTAAGGGGGGAGTCCTAGAATAGTTTACAGTTATTGGTGATCATTTAGAGCCATTAATTATCATAATTGGGACCAGGGATGCCAAAATTTTTGTTAGTAAACTAGAGTGATGAACTTCATCGAACGCTTTTGAAAAATCTAGTAATATAGCATCAATTTGGTTGTTATTATTTAATCTCTTAGACAAGTAATCTATTAAGCCTATTAATTGAGTTTGACATGATCTATTTTTTCTGAAACCATGTTGATGATTACACATTGCATTACGTTTGTCTAGATGATTTACTATACTAGCATTTTTATATGCTCATTTATTTAGCATAAAATGCTTGTTAGGGAAAAAGGTATGTAACTTATTCACCCCAAATAAACATAAAACATACAGCTTAATATAATAGGGCAATTGAAAATTGTCATGAAAGCCAAATAAAATATTTAAATACATTAAGTCTGAATTAAATGAGAAAGCAAGAAAGACGTTTTGCTCGTAAACTAAACATTTACTGCGATTGAAAAATGATTTAATATATTCATCAATATAAGTTTTGAAAAATGTGTTGTGTCTCTTAAAAGAATGCATGTTTAGTAAGAATTAATGTCAGTTGATTTTAATATATTGAGGTATCATGTTGCGCATTATGTTAAATGACCATCTTATTGATTATAAGCACACATTCTGTTTAATCTACGCCATGTCTCACTTGTAGTTTTGTAATCTCTATAGTTGTAGATGTTCTTGATGTTTGTGTTTTATCTGAGAATTTAAGTACTTCTAGTTGAAGTTCTAGTTGTTTGTGCTTTTCTGAGAATGTGTGTATTTCTCGTTGTAGTTGTTCTAGTTGTTTGTACATATCAGAGAATGTGTGTACTTCTCGTTGTGGTTGTTCTAGTTATTGTGGTGATCTGAGAATTTGTGTAATTCTCGTTGTTGTCGTTCTAGTTGTTTGTGCTGATCTGATAATTTGTGTACTTCTCGTTGTATTTGTTCTATTTGTTTGTGCTGATCTGAGAATTTGTGTATTTCACGTTTTGATGGTTCTAGTTGTTTTTGCTGATCTGAGAATTTGTGTTCTTCTCGTTGTAGTCGTTCTAGTTGTTTGTGCTGATCTCAGAATTTGTGTACTTCTCGTTGTAGTCGTTCTAGTTGTTTGTGCTGATCTGATAATTTGTGTACTTCTCGTTGTATTTGTTCTAGTTGTTTGTGCTGATCTGAGAATTTGTGTATTTCACATTTTGATGGTTCTATTTGTTTGTGCTGATCTGATAATTTTTATTTTTTTTGCACTTCTCGTTGTAGTTGTTATATTTGTTTGTGCTGATATGAGAATGTGTGTACTTGTCGCTGTAGTTGTTCAGTTTGTTTGTGCTGATCTGAGAATTTGTGTACTTCTCGTTGTAGTTGTTTTAGTTGTTTGTGCTGATATGAGAATGTGTGTACTTGTCGTTGTAGTTGTTCAGTTTGTTTGTGCAGATCTGAGAACTTGTTTACTTCTCGTTGTAGTTGTTCTTGTTGTTTGTGCTTATCTGAGAATTTGTATACTTCTCGTTGTAGTTGTTTGTGCTGATCTGAGAATGTGTGTACTTCTCGTTGTAGTTGTTCAATTCGTATGTGCTGATCTAAGAAATGGTGTATTTCTCGTTGTAGTTCTTGTTGTATGTGCTGATCTTAGACATTTTGTATTTCTCATTGTAGTTCAAGTTGTTTGTGCTGATCTGAGAATTTGTGCACTTCTCGCTGTAGTTGTTCTAGTTGATTGTGCTGATCTAAGCATTTTTTGTATTTTTTATTGTTTATGTTCTAGTTTCTTGTGCTGATCTAATAATTTGTGTAATTCTGGCTGGAGTTGCTCTAGTTGTTTGTGAAGATCTGATAGTAAGTGTTGATCTAATAGTTAACGTACTTCTCGTTGTAACTAGCTCCGTCTTAATTGTTGATGCAAGTGTTTTCGATTGAGAGATACTAGTTGTTATATATAATCTATATTATATTGTTTTGACGGGAAATGTTACAATATAATAATATATTGATTCATCTAATATTATTGAATTAAACGATAAGGCCCATAGTATATTACATACGTAGTTTTATTCACGTTTTATGTTTTATATCCACCGCTCAGAGATTTAAAACCGAATGAAACTTTTTCCTTTCTTCTTACACACCGTGTCAGTTGTCCGATTAACGCATATCTTATCTTATTCTTTATCGCTCCCCCATGGAGCATAAGGCAGCAACAAAGTTCCGCCATGCCATTCTATCCTGGGCGAGCCATCTGATCTCGTGCCATGTTTTATTGGTGGCCTTTGCTTTGTCATCCATCGTTATCTTCCAAGTTCTCGTTGGTCCTTCCCTTCTCCTTTTTCATGATGGTTTCCATATTGAAGCAATCCTTGGAAGCCTCTTTCTATCCATGCCGAGAACGTGACCCAGCCATCTCCATCTTCTTTTCATAATTTCTTCAGTGATGAAGTTTACTCCTGTTCTCTTGCGAACTTCACTGTTGGAGATGTGATGTTCCCAGTTAATCTTTAGAATACGCCAAAGACATCTTCCTTCAAACCATCTGAGGCGGCTTTCGCTTTTTGTTTTGGTTTTCCAGGTCTCTGCAGCATAGAGAAGGACTGATTGTACATTGGACTTGTAAATTTTCAGTTTTGTTCTTAGCTGCAGAGGGATGACTTCCATATTTTTCCCCAGTTTGTTGAAATCTTGAGCTCAGATGTTGCTGTCAAGGTATTTAAAGTTTTCAATCTCTTGTATTTCTACCCCAATGGCATGTGTCTTTTGAGAGCTTCTTGTCTTCACGTTCATGAGTTTGGTTTTGCCGGAGATAATCTTTAATCCAAGGCTATTTTTCACGCATTCATTAAATTCATTTATTCATTCATTCCTATATTTACATAAACACTACCACTATTGTTTCTCATACACACTAACATACACACGTAATCAAGTATTTGTTCCCTTCACTCATATAACATTCTGTCTCTCCCCTTTCTCCTGAGATGAACAATTGCTTAACGCTTTCTTACTAACTTCTACCAAAAACTCTCAGCAGTGTGCAAATAGTTATTCTATGTTGTTTAAAATTTTGTTCATTAATGCTTAATGAGGAAACACCTTTAATCAATCAAATTTCAATTCATTTTAATTTACGATCGAATCATTTTTATCTTTATCTTTTTATCTTTATTGTCATAGAATCCACATGTTGATAAAGTAGTTTAAAAATCAAAATAAACATTAAGCTTCATTAAAAGAAAATTTGTAACAGTTAAAATGCTACATAACATTAGTTATACTTTTATTGTAATATGTTTCGTTTAAACGTGTTTAAATTAATATCTAAAGACATCATTAAACATCCAGGTTAAAGATTGTATTGGTTGAAACTACGAACTCAAACAAACAAACTGCAGTATTTTGTAAACATTGATTTCAGTTAAATAATTATCCATAATTATCAAATCCATGGTCGAGCTACATACATCAGAGAAAAGAGGACTGCGTTCAAACACACTTAATCTAGAGCTTAAGGCACAAAGAGAAACATTTGCAGGTTGGGCTTGGGGGCGCAGCGTTACTGATTGACCTAGGTTGCCAAATACGGCCCTGCATAGACTAGCAGTTAATATAAAAACCAAATTTATATAGCTTTACAATTGCATAATTTAGTAGGAATACATGTCCGTTTATTTTAATCGAGATGTCAAGTTGCATGTCAAGTTCAATGATCAACTTATTGATAATAACCACACATTGTGTTTAATTTGTGACTTAATCCATGTTAAAGATAAGTTAATTATATAAATATATCATGTGGGCGAGACATAGAGATATATTACCATTTTTTTTTATTTGTATGGCTTAGTAGTTTTCCGAACAAGGCAGATATGCTATAACTTAAAATATTGCTGATGTTAGCAATATTAACAATTTATCCTATACTATAATACGAGTTAAAATTGTATGTATATCCTATACTATAATACGAGTTAAAATTGTATGTATATATATATATATGTGTATATATGTCTGGAAATTTTCTTCAAAAGCGCTCTAACGATTATCTTCATGTTTTAATGCACTACTTGTTTCACCTAAAAAAAAATCTACAGCTTTTCGGCCCCACAAATAAAAATCGGAAATGGACGTTAAACAAAAATACACATTAGATTTATCGTAGATATTGATTTTGGCCGTGAAAACATGCCCTTGCTCGACCCACATGTAGTGCGGCTTTCAAGAGCGGTGTTTTGTTGCGTCGCAGTTATGACGTTTCGGGAATACCCGTAGGCTTACTACAGCAGAAAGAAGTTTAATTTCTTGTTTAAACTACTGTTGCGCACCGATGATAGAAATAATTTAAAGCAAGACCAAGTGTAATTTATGTAATGCAGGGGTGTCCAAACTACAGCCAGTGGGTAACGCGCGGGCGGACAAATGATAGTATGCGGCCCTCGCGGCTTATTTAGATTTGAACGTCTACCAATATATTTTAGATTAAACTTCAATATATTTTAGATTAAATTTAAAAAAAAAGAAAACAAATACATATTTACGAATTATCTAATAGTGAGATAATAGTTTGCCGTTTAAATAATAACAGAATTAGAAGAACTTTCACCAAACTAAAGGTCTATTTGTAACTTTCTTTTATCTGACATTTTTTGAAAAAAAACAACCTCTAAAACTTTTTTTGTGTTTAAACAATGAATAGCTGTATATAGTGTACACTGTAGCAGATTACACTGCACTGTATATAGTGTTCACTGTAGCAGTATACACTACGCTGTATATAGCATACAACGTAGCAGTATACTCTACACTGTAAATAATAAACACTGTTTTAGTATTCACTTTTTTAAAAATTCAATTAATGTTTCATTAAAAATGTGTATGATTTGCTTAAAAAGGCCTACCAAAGTAAGATATATTAGAATATGTTAACATTGTCAATTTGAAATCTGGTAAACTAGAAAAGATGTAAATTCAGTATATTCGTATTTTCCTTATAACAATAGTCAGAAGTGTAATATACTGTTAGTTTTATTGAGGGGCGGGGGGGGGGGGGGGGGGGAGAGAAATTAAACACATTATCTAACGAAGCCTACATATATTATGATCTTTTCATTTGCAGTCTTTTCAATGAATAACATAATTTTACCTTTAATTATTTAGTATTTAAGTTTAATGCTCAAAATTAAAAAAAAAATGTTTATCATACCATTGTTTTAATTAATCAATATTATATTTTACCGCGATAGTTTATTATAAATAGTAACACAAATGGAGGATATTAAATAATGTTAACACAAAACTATATTTTTTTACTTTTTTCGTAAAACAATGTTTGGAATAATACATTGAAAACATTGAAAATCTCTATATATAAAAAGATCGTGTTTGTGTCCCCACGGATCCCTATTGTGTCACTGACTTTTTTAGGCCTAGTCCTATATACTGTCTAATAGCTTTTCACATCTGACATGTGCCTTCTCTAGCTAAGTTGTTAACGTAGAGGACTGCTGTGCGTGCGAGCGGGTTCGATTCTCCAGTTAGACTATGCCTATTTTTTTTACCCGATTTACATTTATTCGTAGACCTTTTTAATTCCTATCAAACATATTTGCCGGCCGTAACTCATTGTTAGCTTGAATGGGTTGAGGGAGGGAGTTGAAAAAATTGACATAATTTTATAGGAAAGTTTGACAGTTGTTTAAGTTAAATAATTAATTAATTAATTGGTTATTTATATAGCGCCTCACTCCATACTAATAAAAGCATGCTCGGCGCGCTCACAAAATCGAAACGACAATAACGCTCTAAAATAGTTTTAAACAAGGTTTCGGCCGATGGAGGCACGAAACGACTATAACATTTTAAAATAGTTTCAAACAAGTTTTTTGCTGATGGATGTGTATTTGATCAATTTAGTTGAAAAGAAAAGTCTTCAAATTCTTCTTGAAAGCCTTTTTTGACATAGAGTTTTTCAGTGTCTCAGGTAAGCCGTTCCACAGTGAAGGCGCCACAGATTCAAACGAGCGTACACCAATAGGGGAAGGGGTAGAAGAACTAAAAATTGTAACGTAATTCACGATATTTTAAATTTAAACTTTTCATTTTCAGTCTTTTAAATAATAATAATAATAATATTTGTAAAGCGCTGCCAACAAACATAATGTAAGCTCAGAGCGCGTTTAACATACAACTAAGAATACGGATATTACACTAGGCCAGGTGACAGAGCTAAATTGATGATAAAAAACAAGACAAAACAAATAAATGTAGCATTAACCGACTTAACCCATAAATAAGACAGTAAGTTTCTAAAGCATGTTAAATGTTATCGAAGGTAAATATTGAAATAATGAGTTTTTAAGTTCTTTTTGAAAGTAACAGTAGAGCTTGTTCGCCTCAGTTGAATGGGAAGTTGATTCCACACTTTCGGACCGGATACTGAGAAGGCTCTAAGGCCAACGGTCGTCAGAGAGAAACGGGGCTCTTCCAGAAGCGATGAGTTTGTAGAACAAAGTGTTCTTTGCGGGACATAAGGTCTGATTAGTGCCTTGAGATAGGACGGAAACTCGTATTTAAAAATGCACTGATGGCAAAGTAGCGCCACTTTATACTCAATTCTGGAGCGAGCTTAGAAGGGCAGTTCCCGAGTCTCTTTTAGACTTGCACATAAACAAACGCGCAGTACTTTTATGTATTCGTTGTAGCCTGGCGATTTAATGACATAAATGACATATATTTCTGTTGGATTTAAAACTGACAACTCTAGCCTTCATGGTTTTTTTTGGTTTAAAATGAGATTAAGCTGTTGTTGTTTTTTTGTTTTTTGTTTTTTTTTTGGGGGGGGGGGGGTTATCGGTCAAAATCTAGATATTAGACTGCACAAATAAAAATCTGCTTCGACTGTTAGAATTTAAAGCCCATGTTATTCATAGTAGAAAAAAGAAAAAAGACAAATACAATTTATTGGTCTGGTAAAGAAGTATTTTTAAAATGTATGCACTGTTGTTTTACATACACATGATGTTAAGGTACAAGCGCCTGCTCTTTATTACCGATCGAATGATCGGTCACCTGGTACTATATATATATGTGTATATATGTCTGGAAATTTTCTTCAAAAGCGCTCTAACGATTATCTTCATGTTTTAATGCACTACTTGTTTCACCTAAAAAAAAATCTACAGCTTTTCGGCCCCACAAATAAAAATCGGAAATGGACGTTAAACAAAAATACACATTAGATTTATCGTAGATATTGATTTTGGCCGTGAAAACATGCCCTTGCTCGACCCACATGTAGTGCGGCTTTCAAGAGCGGTGTTTTGTTGCGTCGCAGTTATGACGTTTCGGGAATACCCGTAGGCTTACTACAGCAGAAAGAAGTTTAATTTCTTGTTTAAACTACTGTTGCGCACCGATGATAGAAATAATTTAAAGCAAGACCAAGTGTAATTTATGTAATGCAGGGGTGTCCAAACTACAGCCAGTGGGTAACGCGCGGGCGGACAAATGATAGTATGCGGCCCTCGCGGCTTATTTAGATTTGAACGTCTACCAATATATTTTAGATTAAACTTCAATATATTTTAGATTAAATTTTAAAAAAAAGAAAACAAATACATATTTACGAATTATCTAATAGTGAGATAATAGTTTGCCGTTTAAATAATAACAGAATTAGAAGAACTTTCACCAAACTAAAGGTCTATTTGTAACTTTCTTTTATCTGACATTTTTTGAAAAAAAACAACCTCTAAAACTTTTTTTGTGTTTAAACAATGAATAGCTGTATATAGTGTACACTGTAGCAGATTACACTGCACTGTATATAGTGTTCACTGTAGCAGTATACACTACGCTGTATATAGCATACAACGTAGCAGTATACTCTACACTGTAAATAATAAACACTGTTTTAGTATTCACTTTTTAAAAAATTCAATTAATGTTTCATTAAAAATGTGTATGATTTGCTTAAAAAGGCCTACCAAAGTAAGATATATTAGAATATGTTAACATTGTCAATTTGAAATCTGGTAAACTAGAAAAGATGTAAATTCAGTATATTCGTATTTTCCTTATAACAATAGTCAGAAGTGTAATATACTGTTAGTTTTATTGAGGGGCGGGGGGGGGGGGGAGAAATTAAACACATTATCTAACGAAGCCTACATATATTATGATCTTTTCATTTGCAGTCTTTTCAATGAATAACATAATTTTACCTTTAATTATTTAGTATTTAAGTTTAATGCTCAAAATTAAAAAAAAAATGTTTATCATACCATTGTTTTAATTAATCAATATTATATTTTACCGCGATAGTTTATTATAAATAGTAACACAAATGGAGGATATTAAATAATGTTAACACCAAACTATATTTTTTTACTTTTTTCGTAAAACAATGTTTGGAATAATACATTGAAAACATTGAAAATCTCTATATATAAAAAGATCGTGTTTGTGTCCCCACGGATCCCTATTGTGTCACTGACTTTTTTAGGCCTAGTCCTATATACTGTCTAATAGCTTTTCACATCTGACATGTGCCTTCTCTAGCTAAGTTGTTAACGTAGAGGACTGCTGTGCGTGCGAGCGGGTTCGATTCTCCAGTTAGACTATGCCTATTTTTTTTACCCGATTTACATTTATTCGTAGACCTTTTTAATTCCTATCAAACATATTTGCCGGCCGTAACTCATTGTTAGCTTGAATGGGTTGAGGGAGGGAGTTGAAAAAATTGACATAATTTTATAGGAAAGTTTGACAGTTGTTTAAGTTAAATAATTAATTAATTGATTGGTTATTTATATAGCGCCTCACTCCATACTAATAAAAGCATGCTCGGCGCGCTCACAAAATCGAAACGACAATAACGCTCTAAAATAGTTTTAAACAAGGTTTCGGCCGATGGAGGCACGAAACGACAATAACATTTTAAAATAGTTTCAAACAAGTTTTTTGCTAATGGATGTGTATTTGATCAATTTAGTTGAAAAGAAAAGTCTTCAAATTCTTCTTGAATGCCTTTTTTGACACAGAGTTTTTCAGTGTCTCAGGTAAGCCGTTCCACAGTGAAGGCGCCACAGATTCAAACGAGCGTACACCAATAGGATAAGGGGTAGAAGAACTAAAAATTGTAACGTAATTCACGATGTTTTAAATTTAAACTTTTCATTTTCAGTCTTTTAAATAATAATAATAATATTTGTATAGTGCTGCCAACAAACATAATGTAAGCTCAGAGCGCGTTTAACATACAAGTTAACTAAGAATACGGATATTACCCTAGGCCAGGTGACAGAGCTAAATTGATGATTAAAAAAATACAAAACAAATAAATGTAGCATTAACCGACCCAACCCATAAATAAGACAGTAAGTTTCTAAAGCATGTTAAATGTTATCTAAGGTAAATATTGAAATAATGAGTTTTTAAGTTCTTTTTGAAAGTAACAGTAGAGCTTGTTCGCCTCAGTTGAATGGGAAGTTAATTCCACACCTTCGGACCGGATACTGAGAAGGCTCTAAGGCCAACGGTCGTCAGAGAGAAACGGGGCTCTTCCAGAAGCGATAAGTTTGCAGAACGAAGTGTTCTTTGCGGGACATAAGGTGTGATTAGTGCCTTGAGATAGGACGGAAACTCGTTGTTAAAAATGCACTGATGGTAAAGTAGCGTCACTTTATACTCAATTCTGGCTTTCACGGGGAGCCAGTGGAGCGAGCGTAGAAGGGCAGTTCCCGAGTCTCTTTTAGACTTGCACATAACCAAACGCGCAGAACTGTTCTGTATTCGCTGTAGCCTGGCGAGTTAATGACATAAATGGCATATATTTCTGTTAGATTTAAAACTGACAACTCTAGCCTACATGTTTTTTTTTTGGGGGGGGGGGGGGTTAAAATGAGAATTAAGCTGTTTTTTTTTTTGTTGTTGTTTTTTTTTTTGGGGGGTTATATGGCAAAATCTAGATATTAGACTGCACAAATAAAAATCTGCTTCGACTGTTAGAATTTAAAGCCCATGTTATTCATAGTAGAAAAAAGAAAAAGACAAATACAATTTATTGGTCTGGTAAAGACGTATTTTTTAAATGTATGCACTGTTGTTTTACATACACATGATGTTAAGGTACAAGCGCCTGCTCTTTATTACCGATCGAATGATCGGTCACCTGGTACTAGACTTTATTTTACTTATATAATAACATGATTTTTTCCGTATTATTTGTTGGGACTTTTAAGTAAATGAAGCTACAAAGGGTCCCAAACATAGCTGCGAAAATTGTTCTGAACAATATGGAAAACTCATTAACCTGTCTAAAAAAAATGCACTAGCTACCTATAACATTCAGGATACAATTCAAAGTTCTTACTATGCTCTATAAGAGCCTTCAGGTCGATCTCCCCAGTACATGAGATCCATGGTCGAGCTACACACATCAGAGAAAAGAGGACTGCATTCAAACACAATACATCAACAGCTTAAGGTACCAAGCGTAAAAAGAGAAACATTTGCAGCTCGCTCCTACAGCGTCGTAGCACCTCTGTGGCGGAATGAACCTTCAAACACAATTAAACAAGCAAAGAATATATACATTTTTAAAACCAAAATTAAAAACACACCTTTTCGTATGGTAAATGTTTAAGCACATTCGAATACTTTGTTATGAATAGCGCTACATAAATATGTAATTTGTAAAAAAAAAAAAACCCATAAAAACACATTTTTTTATTATACTCCCGTTCTTTGTAAACTAAGTTTATATTTCATTTATATTTTAATAGATTAAAAGAAATATAAGTGATATCATACCTTATGAATTTCCACACTTAAATTTTGCGCATCCTTTTTTTTTCTTGCTTTGGCCCGCAAAATCCATAAAGAGATAACTCGCTTTGTTTCGGCTATATTGTGTAGTTTTCATTCTATTTATTTCGTAAAAACGAACATTTTATTTACTTTCGTCTCTTCCGGTAGAGGCAGCCATGTTTTCATTTTCTTCGATTTGCAAATTGGTCGCTGGTATTAGTAACTATTCCAAAGGATATGATGCTGAAAATATGATAGAATGTATTGTAAGTCTAGACAAGTCTGCTGCCCAAGTTTCAGCTCGATTGGACGACGGGAAGTGGTAAAAACATCGATGCAATGTTTTCCAAGCATGCAACCAAGCAAGCAGACAGTTCGAGTTAATAGAAAGGGATAAATAAAAAGAAAAGGAAGTAGGAATTCGCGTCACTTTAAATTAATTTTCTGGATCGGTTCAACGTCAACCAAAGTTTGGTGAGCTCGATAATTATCAGTTTTAGATTGGTTTGTGGTTTGTGTACCAACATTATAAGCTTATTAGTGCGGTTAATCTTATTGTTGATTTCTGCCAGTGAAATGGATGTTTAAATTGTACATATGTTCAAGCATTATATGCTAAATGCTTCATTGGAACATACATCGAGGAGCTGGAACAAAAACTTAAACAGACAACAAAAGACCAGTGAAGTTGTAACATGTGGAACGTGGATTTCGTGCTGTTACCACTATGTTACCTAATGAAAAGAAACAAGTTGCAAGTAAGAGAGCGTAAAAACCCAAGGGTTTCGTTAATTTGAACCAAATAATATCAACAAACTTCTAGCAATACGCACACCACTAATCTCTAAAGAGAATGGATTAGGCTCGGAAGTAACATTCTTGAGGAAATTTCCGCCATTTTGTTTCCATTGTCACTGATCAATATATATAATTACCGTGAGATTTATTTATTTAGATGTTTGTTTCTGCTCTATATTCTCGTAAGCCGTTTGACTAATCGGGTTAAAAGTTAAAATTGGAAACGTCATCCAAAATAAATTTGTATTTTATCAACACTATTGCCTAATTTGTTAATTTATTTTTTAAAATAAATTTAGACCTATTACTAATCACCGTATTTTAATGTTATAAAACGTGCGCCGTTTCCAAATGATGTCCCTTTGAAGTGCTTTCAAATGTAGTGTTTGTTCGGGACCGGGTTTTCCCGTACTGCGGAATATTGCTGTCTACTTTTTTTATTATTAACTTTTTTTATGGTTTTGTATTTGTTTTCTTTTGATCGTATTATTGTTAGTTTTATATTATTAATAAGAAGTCAGAAGCTTGACAGCAACAATCCATATGCATATTGTGTAAAATGGCATCAACATAGATTTCGTTCCGATCTATTTATAAATCAGTGGCACAGTAAGTTTTAGACATAATTTTGTTTCTATCGGTAAGTGCAGTGGAAAATTTTAGTTTACTCTTTCTTCTATAGATCAGTGCCTTTCTTCACTTTGCTCAAACCAATTGAAGAATGTGCAATCCATTCTTTTTATAGATCAGTGGTGCACACATTTAATGCAACACATTTGAAAAGCTGAAAAAATGGAGTGGGAAAGTCGCATTGAGAAAATAAAATTGTCAAAGGGGGGCGGTGAGACGAAAAAGGTTGAGAACCTATGATCTAGCTTGAATGCTTAGATTTATTTATAAGTTAAAAGCCAATATTATAGGCTATAAATATCCGAATGAATGATTAATTGGAAGTAATAACAAATAAAAAAGAATGCATTGAGGTGCCGAGTTTCTCGCGTTATTTTCCTTGGTCTTCTAACATCAGTTCGTTCTTATTGAATCAAACTACACACTCTAGTCGAAGTTAAACATACACTAGGCTAAGGTAAGGTAACTATTTACATATTGTATGTGGTAGTGCGATAGATATATGGAGATATTTTTATTATATACGTATTTTTAAAGGTATAATAAAATAATAATATTAAGTAAAATTGTTTTTGTTTTTTTAAACGGCTTTTAATCATAACATATTTAAAATAAAACATTTCAAATATACAACATACATAAAGTACACTTATTACATACAAACTTTAACCAATTGCAGTCATACATTTCATATTACACTACACCATCAAACAAAACAATTCTTTAATTTCAATTGATTTTTTTTTATAGTCATGGGAACGAAATATTTTGGTGTCTTTTTGTTAATTGTCTATTGTTTGTTGCCCATTTAAAAACAATATCAGCGTAGCTCTTTCCCTGGAATCACAAATGGCGTGGAAAAAGAGAGGGCCTGATGCCTTTTAAGGCAGCACCTTGCCTCCTTTTCTACTTCCTTTATTTGAACCTGGACCGGCTACTGCAATGCGTAAGCAAAACACATGGAGCGGTAGTTACCGGTTATACCCGATCTAGGCGCCAGGGGTCGTGTCTTCGTCTGAGCCACCTGTTAATGAGCATACTATACTGCCCTGGTATGTGCAAGAGGTGATTTCGTTCAGGTTACTGTCTCCAACCTTGATTAGCTTCTCTTGTTTCTAAAAGACTGTCATCGTTTCTTTCTTCTCCAAGTTGATCTGCAGTCTGGTCTTGAATGCTTCTTGGGCCAGGCTTTACCAGCGCCATTCCTTCGATTTCCACTCACTTTTGCACACCACTTATTGACACGTGTCAGTCACAATACACATGTTATCGGCAAAATGAATGACAATGGCCATAGACTGCTCGAGATCTGCAACGCTCATAACCTGTGTATAACTAATAACTTCGTCAACTGCAAAAATATCCACAAAGTGTCACGGAGACACCCTTACTCCAAGCACTGGCACCAGCTCGATCTCATAATTACCAGGCACTCAGAACTGACCAGTGTACTCCAAACACGTAACTACCACTGTGCCTACTGCGACACAGACCTATCCATGGTTACAAGCAGAATAAAACTAATTCCAAAAAAAAAAAATACATCACTCTAAGAGCAAAGAAAAAACAAGCTTAAACACATGGCATATTAATAGCTCATAGATCAGGGAGCAACTAAAAATTAACTTGGGTCAGCTCTCAAGGATCATATCTAGCAGAATGATGTTTTCTAGCCACGTATTTAGACGTATCAAATGTTTTACTAATGGTCGCGCCACCTGGTGGAGGTTATGCAAACAAAACAGAACAGCATTTCGACAAGAGACATGAAAATGTGAACAACTTTATCAATAAACTGTGAAGGTGAACCTGGGAGTGTATATCACACTTTTGAACATTCAAAATGATATATATGCCGCATTGCTTCACCTTTTCAAAACCAATTGCAACACCTCCATTGCCATTCTTGAAAATTTGAAAGGAACAGTGAAGACTGGTATGAAGCGGATGGGATTTAATGGAACCCGTAATGGAGGCAAAGTGATAAGCCATAAATGTCTACAAAGTTGCCACAGGATCTAATACGCTGCCAAAACTCAGAAATGCCCTGAATGTTTTTTTGCGCCAATACATTTTGGGTAGATTTGAGTACAATTATTCAATCTGCTGCTAATCAGAGAGATTCCAACAGAAATGTACGAAGGCAAAAGAAATGCCACTGAACCCCAAATTTGAAAGTCAGCTCCACTCAAGTCGACGACAGGTAAGAGATCACGCACGAGACAAGCAGATGCAGCGCTGCCTTTTGCATGTTGTTTAAATGATTTGATTTACGCCTATTAAGAGACAACATGAAATTCTGAATGTCTTATAATAATAATACTTTTTAAAAAGTACTATTAACATCTTCTTTGGATGCATAGTCTCGGAAGACGATAAGATTTCGCCAGCATTGGGGCCCTATCATTGAGAGATATGCTCTGTCAAATATATGTCACTTGAAAGCGGGTCCGTTGCCAGGGGCAGCCTATTTTCTTTACCTTTCTTCGCTCCTCTTTTAGCTTCTGCGAAAAGGCCAAGTTTGTCATGTGCAGCATTTGTAGAGGGTACTCCTCCCAATACTTCTGTCCGCCCAGTTTCCAACCTCTACATCTTTATTAACCTCACCAATATGATAATTGTCATTGCTAGCAAAAAGTGTTTTCTTTTTACATTTGGTAATTATATATATATTATATATATATATATATATATATATATATATATATATATATAGATATATATATATATATATATATATATATAACACTACATCTAATTTCAGATTGATTTTCTTTAATAGGAAGAAGCTACTACACAGAGATGAAGGACAGAAATATTTGCAGTACAACTCTTGTTTTATTTTTGTTGGCATTAGCTTTTAAAGGTGCCTCTTCTGTATGCTTTTGTTTTTATTCTTTTATTTTTCTATAAGATGTTAGTTAATTGTGAAATCTCATGCGTTTTTTTTTTACCCATTTTCTGCTTGCGTCCCACTTATGGGACACTTCGTAAAAAATCCTTTTCAATAAGTTTATGTCTTATAAATACCAAAAAAAAAATAGTTTTTTGCATGGTACGAGAAATAGTTTTTAATTATAACTTTGCTTTGCCAACAAAATGTTAATTTTAATAACATTTATATGACCTTGACCTTTCAACTTGTAAAAAAATTATGAAAAAAATAAACATTCTCAAAAGTAAGTACACGTTTATCAAATATGATTACATTTTGAGATTAAACCACATGAAATATGTAATTTTAGCATTTATCTATCAATTATAACAATATAAATCTTTAAAAAATCACAATAACTTTGTTCTATCAAGTGTAAAACAAGCGTCCAACAAATGGGACACTAGTAACGATTGCCCCCGTGTAAAACGTCCCATTTATGGGATAGTAACTAGAAGCATGCTTATTTATTTTTATGTAAAAAAAAGTCTATTTTTTTATAAAATTAATTTTTGTTGTTTAATTTTGAAGTTTAGAGTGTTAAATATTGAAGCTACGACACACTTTAAGAACTAGATCACAGTTTTGGATAAGATTTTTAATTAAAATGAGTTGTTGTTTTTTTATAATTCTATTCGCTTTATAGATATTTTTTTTTTATTTCCATGTAGTTTTGTTCTGGATTCAAATGGTCAGTTCGTCATTACCCAACCCTTAACCCGTGGGTTGGTTGCTGAGAGGACAATTATTGACTGCTGTGTCATCACTCGCCACTTGTAACGTTTTTATGCTGTTTGTTTTTGTGTAGTTGACGGACTGGTCCGAGGTCGATGATCAACTGGAGGCAACGCCTCCCCCCTCCCAAATTTCATTACAACTTGACTCATTGTTTGTATCTACTTCTAATCAGTGATACTCGTCATTTTTAGCCTTTCAAAAACTGTGTAATCATTATGTAATATTTATTGTATTTACTTCAATGACTTCATCTTAAGTTGTATTATTAGCTCATCTAACTAATCCTCAAACATCTAAAGCCTTCTTTGCCCGAACTCTTTAGGTGGTGACTCTTTACTCGATACATTAACTCACAATTACAATACAACTATTTTCCAGAGTAACTAGCGACTAGAATCACTTACAATAGTGAGCTTTTTATATCTAGAATGAAAGTAAATAGAAAATAGGCGTTAAAAAACTTGAATTTGACCAAAAAAAATGGAAAAAATATAGAGCTAACTATACTGGCCTTTCACACAGGCCGCTGGTAGCCAAAGAGTTAACTTACACTATGACACTAATAAATGTGATTCCGTTATAAACCTTTAACGGGAAAACATGGAAAACGAACTGACCCAATATAAATGTACACGGGACACTTGTTGCTACTGTCCCACTTATGGGACTTTGTTAAAACGTCAATATCAAAAAAAGTTTTCAATTAAAAGAAAAATCAAAAGCCAGTCCTTTCATTGTGGCCCAAAAACAAAATATTATCCAAAAATGAACAAAATTCACGACCTCAGCAGAATTTGGGTTAATAGCCTGCATATAAAGACCAGTGATGCTTTATTAGATGCAACCTTTCTGCTGACTATATTCGTGCAATAACCGCTGCGTCTCAGTTTATATTCACTTAATGTATAGAACCATTTAGTATCATTGTATAGAAAAGCCAAGTATGTCCGCTTATATAGACAATGCCATTAGCTTCTATACATGTAGTTATGTGTAAATATTTAATTGCTTTCATGTTGGGCTAGTTAAATTCAAATAAAAAATTGGATTGGTCTTTAACAAACCCCGACCTCATAAAAATTGAAGAAGTCCCATTGCGGAGTGACCTACCAAGAATGTCAGACATGAATTCAAGGAAAAGATAAGACTAACATGACATGTCATGTTCAAAGAATTCCAGAAAATGAAAATTAATCGTAGCCTTTAATTGAAATCCAAAGAAAAATCAAACGCATGAAAAAATAACATTACAATTACCATATTTTTACTAGAATGTTAAAATGCTTTATTCAAAGGCAATGTTCTATTTTGGTTTCAGATTCATTAGCTGACTCTACTAACCATTGTGGTTATATAACGGTATACATTTTTAACTTTTATGTTTTATTATTAAATTTATTAATTAAAAAGTAAGCTTACCACTATTACTTTGTTTAGCTAAATACATATTAAGTGTATATCTATTAGCGACCAGTATCATATTAAATATTTGTAAGGCGGGTCATGAATGAATTGTGCATTTAAAATGATTTTTCTTCCATAGGTGCGCGATTGCCAAAAAGGGTTGTCTTCATTCCTATCTCCAGCTATTATGTATGTCCAGGTTCGAAACTATCTTTGTGACACACAAACAGATGGCGGTGGATGGATTGTCATTCAAGTAAATATTATAAATTATTTATTAATTATATTATGTATATATATATATATATATATATATATATATATATATATATATATATATATATATATATATATATATATATAAATATTATATAGAAGGTAAGAGCTCATGCATTAGCTAGTCCTGCCTGGAGTTCCTCAGGTCCCGGTACTTGGGCCCGCACTGTTTCCGATCTTCATCAACTACTTGGGCGACTGAAACCACGCTAAGTTATGAGTTATGACTCTTTGCAGATGATACCAGCCTGTATACTCACATCAAAAGAACAAATGACGCAATCCATCTACAGGATTACCGTAATAAACTGGATACCTGGGAATCAATTGGCTAACGGTGTTTAACGACGGTAAGTGCTACCTCCTCTCTATTTCAAGAAATATGACAAGGATCCCCACCTGCTACACCTTGCACGGTAACACTCTTGAGACGGTATCAAATGTCAAGTACCTCGGAGTGCATATCACAGAAAACCTACACCGGGTACACATGTCCAATCTAATGTTACCAAAGCTAACATAGTATGCGCCTTCGTTCATAAGAATTTTAAGGAATGCTTCACAATAATTCAGACCCAGTGCTATAAGAATTTAGATCGACCTATCCTGGATTACGCATCGATGGTTTGAGATACCATCAATAACACCTGATATCTACATTGAAGAGGACCCAACGAAGTGCAGCAGGACGTTTCTAATAAAACTACGGTCTTAAAACAAGCACCTCTGCTTTTGTGATCAAAATTTATGTTGATCCCCGCCAATACTGCAGAGCGGTAGACAAAATCCCCCTGATGTACAAGATCATGAATGGCCACTTGGACATGTCCACAAAGTCAGTCTCATCCTACAAGTTTTCCGCTCTATCCGAGGTAATCAACTCAAACTGCAAGCACCGACGTTACCACATTTTTTTTTCCGTCAGCCTTTTCACTGTGTAACACACTGGACCATTTACTGTGTAACACACTGGACCTAGCCTCTATCACTGCCCCCTGTGTACCGGCTTCAAGGATTGGACTAATTACCTCAAGTGAGAACTTGTCGTCTCTTTATAACTATTGTTTGTATGTTATACAATTTGTATACGTAGTTAATGCACACTTTAATTCTAAGTTCCCAATGAAATTACCCTTAAATTGTGGACATTTTCCTCGGATTTAACAGGGACTCCACAGTACAATGAAGAAGAAGAAGGGATAGTCATAAAATGACATGCCTATTTTTAACCCGAATACAATAATAAATATATATTTTAAATTGCAATAATTTTTAGTAAAAAAAAAAATTCATTAGTTTATAATTATTATAGGTTCTTGTTTATTATACTGGATACATTTCTTATCTATAGCTTCATGTGTATGCAAAGCCTGGTGTTTTTTCCTCTGTTTCCCCCGGCGACGCCGGGCAATTTAGATTTTTTTTAATTAAAAAGAATTGCCTTTTTTTTTCAAAATTACCTACCTAAATGTCTTTAGTAAATTATACTAATATGTTTTTATATTATTATATCTATTTAGCTTTATCTTCATTGTAGGTAATCTAATTTAAATATGTAGCTTATACAGGCTTATTTACTTGTTCCTGTACAACGCCGGGAAATTAGCTTGAATATATGCGACATATAAGGGCATTGTGACCGAGTGTCATCACGTCCGGCTGGCGTAGCTGGTGAAAGCTAGGATTCGTTCCCTAAAATGAAGGTATCCCTTAACCAACCCAGCTCTCATTGGTACCTGATATTAGTTGGGGTAAAGTGATGGCACCTGAACATTTTGCTAGCCGCACAGTCCCCTAATATGCCGTGGTAACAGAAACTAGTAACAGCTGCTTCGGGTGCCCTATAATCATATATGATAAACACATATATATATATATATATATAATAGATAGATAGTGGATTGATATAGATAGATAGATAGATTTAAGTGTTTGTGTGTTTTACATTATGTTTTTCATAACAAACTTTCCTTTGTAAAATACATTCTATGTCTATCTGAATGTTTGCTATAGCTATATAACTATATACATACATATATATATATATATATAGATATAGATATAGATATATATATATAGATATATATAGATATATATAGATATATTAAATATAAAATATAATGTAAAACATAAAAACCCTCAAATAAATTAACATTTCCTTTATGTATTTTGTTGTTTATTTTACTTTTAGAGACGAGTCCACAGAAACATTAATTTTTATAGAAACTGGATTGAATATAAATACGGATTTGGCCATGTGTGTACAGATTATTATATTGGAAACGATTTTCTTGCAAATAGAACATCGATGGTAACTTTACATTCCCTTAAAAATATTTTACCAGTTAAAGTTAAATTTTATTTTGTTTAAATTTGATTACAATTGCTAGAAGAATTGAAAGACAAAAACGCTTTCTGTATCCCTTATATTTGATCAAATGCATATAAGTACTATTGCTTCCCGAGTGGTATACGGGCCTGAACAAACGAGTAAAACCAGTACCATTTAAAACATAACTAAAGATGCAGACTAGACTGGGACCATGGATGAGCGTAGGACGCAATAATCTTCTTTATAGAAGGAGCGTCTGTAATATATACGAGACTAATTATAATATAAGTTAATAAAATTTAATTAGTGACATAATTTCAAAACGAAGACTGGCATGTTTAAATGAATCAAATGTATTTTTAACTATAAAAGCTGCAGTGTAGGCCTAAAGTTTTCGTCTTTCATCAATTTACTATATTTAGACAAAAAGGCTAAAGCTGCTTGAGTAAGAAATACCTAGACTATAGTATGTATATTTGTATCTGTAGTTGTTTATAAGACTAAAACTGTGGATAAGATTTCACACTCCTAAAACACAATGTTCATTATGTACTTCTCAAAGTAAATCGAATTTCCGAATGAGCCAAGAAGGCAGGTTATAAATTGTATGAAATCAATACTGAAGTTATAAGAATACAATAAGCCAAAGAGCTCCCCTGTGTTTATGCCCAGTGGAATTAAAATTAAAATTAGTACAACCAAACTTATTTTTGTGAGAAGTGTTGTAGATATTAATCTTATCTTATATATTACAGACGCTCCTTCTATAAAACAGATTATTGCGTCCTAATAGAGGTACAAACGGAGACACAAGAAGCCACAATAATTAAAAAAATAAATTAGTGTGATGCAACCACACAGAATGGTACTGAAGTTGGCAAAATGAGATATATAGTTTAAGGTGTTTAATAAAAGCTAATTCATTTATCTATACAGTGGAAATTTTCAAAAATCGATTGATTAGTTCAAAAGTTATTCATAATTATTTAAGTAAAGTTAAAGAAAATCGTTTTGGAAAAAAATGAAAAATAAAACACTAGCGATTTTTAACAGGTTAGCATTGTAACAGATAATCAAATATTACCATGATGAACCATAAATATTAACCAATCGCCATGAAATTAGGCAAATATTTTCATAACGTAATGAGTCAATTCGCATGCTGTTAAAGTTTGAAAGATTTTAAATAATGTTTAGTTGACTTAAAAACAATTTTATCTTTAGAAGATATTTCGTATGATTTTATACAAAAGTTGCATAAAAATACATTTTTTTTTAAACTTGCAAAAAGAATTTTAGTTTGAAAATTCCACAGCTATAAGTTAAGGCATTCAATATGGCAAATCAATAATAATCTTAAAAATTACCTAGGACCCATTTTACAAATTATTTTGCATTTATTGAAAATTAAGTTTTACCGACTTCAGTACCGGTTCGTGGGGTTGCATCACTTTTAAATGTGCTTTTAATGCTCTATTGCTATCTCCCCATTAGAAATCATTACTGCTATATGTATCTTAGACAAGAGAAAAAGACCGAATCATATGCTAACTTACCCTAGATATTTGCAAAGTGATTCCTAAAACTCATGTTAAAAACCCAATGGCAAGAACAGATAAAATTATGTAATAACATGCTGGTGTAAAAAAATAAAACAAACAACTTTTGACAAGGAGATTTAAAACCAAAAGTGCATTTAGAAAGACTCTACCTTGAGAAAACTTGTGGTAGAGAAAGGTAGGTGGTCAAAAGCAGACTTTAAGGAAGTCGGTTGTTACCTTGACAAAGTATGTCAAGTCCTTAATAGGAATAATAGGACATCCGCCCAATTTTCTGTAGAAACCACTGATCTCTAAAAAGAATAGATTGGTCTCGGAAGTAACATTCTTGAGGAAATTTCCGCCACTTTGTTTATACTGTCACTGATCAATATATATAATTACCGTGAGTTTGTTTATTTATTTAGATGTTTGTTTCTGCTCTATATTCTCCTAAGCCGTTTGACTAATCAGGTTAAAAGTTAAATGAATAATTGGAAACGTCCTCCAAAATAAAGTTTTATTTTTTTAACAATATTGCTTAATTCGTTAATTTTTTTTTATCTTTAAATAAACTTAGACCTATTACTAATCACCGTATGTTAAGGTTATACAATGGGCGCAGTTTCCAAATGATGTCCCTTTGAAATGCTTTCAAATTTAGGTGTGTGTTCGGGACCGGGTTTTTCCGTACTGCGAAATATTGCTGTCTACTTTTTTTATTATTAACTTTTTTTATTGTTTGGTATTTGTTTTCTTTTGATCGTATTATTGTTAGTTTTATATTACTAATAAGAAGGCAGAAGATTGACAGCAACAATCCATTTGCATATTGTGTAAAATGGCAGCAACATAGATTCCGTTTTGATCTATTTATAGATCAGTGGCACAGTAAGTTTTAGACATAATTTTGTTTATATCGGTAAGTGCAGTGGACATTTTTAGTTTTTCCTTTCTTTTCTATAGATCAGTGCTTTTCTTCACTTTGCTCAAACCAATTTATTAAAAAGGCGCAATCCATTCTTTTTATAGATCAGTGGTAGAAACCCACAGTGTTGATTCATTATTGTGTTGTAACAAGTAACCCCATGTAATAAGCAAATGAATGCCGGGCTCGTTATAGTTTTGTTGAAACAAACACAGTGTTAAAATATAACTCAGTTTCATATATTACAATTTAAACAAACTCAGGGGAAATATATTCACATAGCTTGCGCTAACTAAGACATCAAGGAGAATCAAACAAAACTGTTATACACTTCCATCTTTCACGCACTTCCGTTCAAGATTGGTGCAACAACAAGAGATTGAATATAAAACAAAACCAACACCGGCGTAAAATGACAGTGTGCATTTGGGTATACAAAGAAATTTACACTTAAAAATGAAGGCTAGAGAGATGATATTATTCAAAATCGAAAGACGCATATAATACTAAGTTATTTTACAACAAAGAAATACAACGCGATTTTGCATCTTGAGCTCGGAAGCTACAATCGCCTGAAATTATTTTAGAAGCTGTGCTTCAGTGTTTCCATTTTCACCACATCGAGAGAGCATCAGCTGTTAAAATTAGTCCTGGAATAGTTTAAGGGCAGTCTCTGACATGCCAGATGTAATATAAGTTTCAATTTTTAATTAAAAGAAAGTCCTGTGTATGTAGTTTTTAAACGCGTTTGCATCCCCCATTTCGCTTTCGGTTTCTTTACAAGGCTAAATGTGTTCGATGTTTGGTGATATTTTGAAGTCACAGATTCATGAGAAATACAGAATGATAGTAAGCATATTATCTGCCGTGACTAGGGTTGTTTAAACGAAAACCGGAATACCGGATTCCAGTTTTGAAACCGAAAACTGGTTTTGATTTTCAAAACTGTACTTCGGTTTTTTGGTTGGTAGGTAATCAATACTTCAGGTAGCACACCCCTTTTTGGGTTCTGGTGGAAATATTTTTTAATAATTAATAATGTTGGGTTCGCACAAAACATTTTTTGAAATGCATTGTTAACACTATTTAATCTTATATATATTGTGTTTCTTTTTTTCCAAATACCAACTATGGCTTCCGATAAGAAAACATCAAACCAAATGTTAAGTTACAGTCATAACTAAAATTAATCTTTTTACTTTATATAATTTCCTTTAGATATGGTCTCCACTTTCATGTACATGATGGAGGGAGAGACGCCAAATTCCTTGTGACCCTGACCAATTCGGATAGACACCGCGTCTGTGCTTTATTATTGATGGCACTATTAAATACACAATCTTTTGGTCGTGTATACGCGAAACATTTCAATACATTATTTTACAAGTATAAGTCCACGATGTGCTGGTAACTATTCCTTTGGAAACTTTCATTTCTCTAAAATTCACTTCGACGAAAAATTATATTTGTCTAAGTTTATAGAAAAAGAGTTTCGATATGGCTAGTAGAATATATCACATATACCTTTAAAACTACGCACATTCGGCTTTTCCGCCTGTGACTTAAGGCTTTGCGCGGGGGCAGAGGGGTGGGGTAAATCCGATTTTAAATCGGTTTAATAGAAACGAAAACCGGTTTTTAAAACAAAACATGTATTAACATCCCTAGCGTGGCCCTGAGGTCCAAATACAACATTGCATATAGAATTTAACATTAGTGTAGTTTTCTTTATCTACTATGACAATCAGATAACATATTATAGCGTTTAAACTTTAGCAGACGTAGATCCTTAGAGGCACTCATAATTAACATAGAATACCAGCGCAATAGCCATATTCTACAAAGATTGCATCTGCAACGAAGACATACAAGACTGAATTGGTCAGGACATCGGGAGATATAACAGCTTGGCTATAGTAAACTATCGCTTAATTGAAATGGTGCAATAGTAATCATTCGCTTAATTGAAATGGTGCAATAGTAATCTAGAGCTAAATTGAGATGGAGCAATAGCAATCTAGAGCACAATTGAACTGGAGCAATAGTAATCTAGAGTTAATTGAAATGGTGCAATAGTAATCTAGAGCTAATTGAAATGGTGCAATAGTAATCTAGAGCCAATTGAATTGGTGCAATAGTAATCTAGAGCTAAATTGAAATATAGTAATAGTAATCTAACGCTAAATTGAACTGGTACAATAGTAATCTTACGGCAAATTGAAATGGTACTATACTAGTCTAGCGCTAAATTGAAACGGTAATATAGTAATCTAGCGCTAAATTAAAATGTTACAATTGTAATCTAGCGCTATTGAAACGGTGCTATAGAAATCTAGCGCAAAATTGAACCGGCACAATGTAATTTAGTGAAAGTGATTCAAATGGTACAATAGTCATTTAACTCTAAATTTAAATGGATTAATAGTAATCTAGCACTAAATTAAAATGTTGCAATAGAGCGATTACAATAGGCATGGCTTATGTTTTTTAGCAACGTAATTGTGTAAATAGCGGCCATCTTGGTGATAATGGCATTAATGGGGAATACAAATTGATCCTTACCATGTGTATTTTAAACCCAAAATATAAGGAATTAGTTTCCATAAACCTTGATACTAGTCCTTAGTAGTCCACCCACGAAATAAACAAGATTCTAAACGTGTATAGTTTTTCAGTTAAATATTCTGCACTTACGGAACCTTTTCCATTGATTTTGAATGGTTTAAAATTTGAGCTTTGAATGTTAATTTACATCGCTTGACAGTGTTTTATATATGTTTTACGTTATATTGTTGAAACGATCATATTTTAAAATAAAACCTTCTTAAAGGCTATAGTAATACGGCTGCCATTCATCACCACCAGACAAAGTAAACAAACAGCACGCGCCTTTTGTAACGTGAGTGCAATCGCTCTATAGTAATCTAGCGCTAAATTGCAAGATATTGACACGTATTTTTTTAATGAGAAAAAGTAACAATATCTGTGTGTTTTAAACATTTATTTAATAGAAATAATTTATCTTTTTACAGCACAATTATGAACTTAGAATTGATATGACCTACAAAGGAATAAACTATTTCGCCCAGTACGAATCATTTAAAGTAGCAAGTGAAGAGAAAAATTACAGGTTGACTCTTGGTGAGTTCTCTGGAAACATACATGATGACTTCACTCAGCATCACCAGAACATGCCATTCTCCACATACGAAAAAGATAACGATAAGCAACCAGTAGAAAACTGCGCTGATATATTCAGAGGTGGCTGGTGGTATAGTAATTGTCATAAAGTTAATCTGAATGGTGAGTTTGGTAACAAGGCTTACGGAAAAGGTGTAAACTGGGTTACTCTAACATCACTCTTTGACAGTCTTTCAACGGTCGAGATGAAAATAAGAAGAATCAGTTGATAACATGTAAAAGCTTGACCTTCTGTAATTCATTTTCGGTTTTAATAAACATGAATATGAAAACTATTTATAAAAATATTTTTAGTTTCTCTTTGAACCAAATTTTACTTGAAACTTTAAATCATAGACTATAATACACATGGACCGCTTTAATATTTCTACTATATGATGACTCGAAAGACTGCTTTTCGCATTGATTTTCTCAATGAAAAATTAAAATTAAAATCGAAAGTTCTATACAGCGGAAACATTTAAGAAACAACGAGGAGCGTAGAAGTAATTTAAGACAGCCTTATTGGTTGCGCACGGGAAAAAAAATTACATATAAGCTCTAAAAATAGAGCAAGCGTCCATCATATTATAGTCTATGGTTAAATGTTTCAATTATATTTTGTTTATGTTTTTCTTTCAGTGTAATATTTTACTCATAAAAGATATGTAAAAATAGAATAAATAAAATTTCATAAATACACATATAAACAGAAGAATAGTAAACAATGAATATAGAGAGTACACATACAATTTTTGTTCATTTAGAGAATGCCTACCTACAAAACTAGTCTTAATCAAAGACTGAAAAACATACTTACTATTACATAAAAAAATTTTTAACAGAATATATTTTTAACCTAAAACAAAATCATTGTATAACCTAAGAATATGTATTTTTATTTGCAGTTAGCTTATTAGACTTACACTATTTTATTGCAGTAAAAAAAAATAAGAACTTCGATAAACTAGTTATATATAATATAATCTGAAAACTATACTATATAATAGAGTTTAAAATAGTAAAAAAAAAATAAGAAATATAAAATTATAAAAATTGTAAAGTTTTTTTTCATGTTTCTATATTATTTTTGTTACTCTGCAATGTTAATGAAAGAAAAAATGTAATTATGGTTCTGAAGTTAATAGAATATTTTTTTTCATAATTGTTTCTTTATATCAGAAACGAATTAATGTGGAGAAAACAGATAACTTTATAATAAATTGGGAACATATTTTATTAATATTCAAAAAACATACTTCGTATTTTAAATTAAGACTGTTAAGAATAAACTATTTTTTCCCAATGTAGTAGTGGTAGAATGGTACGGCGTGATATCGATGTCATACCATGCTTTGAGATTCGCGGTTGATATAAATCTAACAAGTAGTCAAGGGTCCACAACATCCCCTTGAAGTTGTTTCACATAGGTTCGTAAGGACCAATAGAAGTCAACCATTTTTAAGACCCCGTGGTTTCGAAACCATTCAGGGGCAGTCCTTTTTTACAAGTCGTCAAGTCCAAGTCGTATTTTATCTACAATTGTATTTTACTGTAGATGTACATAATTCTTTTTCTTTAAAATTAAAGTTTTTTTTGTGTTTCTTGTGTTTAGAAAGTCTAGAGTTTTATGGTCATTTTCTCTAGTTGAAAGCTAAGTTGTTCCTTAAATAGTTTCTTACAACGTTCAAGTATAAAAGGATATACCATCCTGGTACCCTTATGTGTTCAGGGATGTTAAACAGACTTTAGATACATCTTAGCAATGACAAAATTTAATTTTATAATACGCATATGACTCTGACTAAAGCCATTCTCTACTGCCCCCAAATATTGTCTTTAGACACATTACGGACACATAAGACTAAGCCAATATAATACACAACTAAAGCTTGACATCGGAAGATGCCAGTGTGCGATTTCTCCTGTCCTATTTATAAAACATCTCCCAACAGGTTTCGGAAACAGAAAACCACCAACAGCACTAAACTGTATAGAACAGAGACAAGCAGAGACAAGCCTGAAAACAACCGTGCAATTTACAACATCTATAGGCCTTAATAATGATTGGAAATTGTAGACGGCATAGAAAAAATGAAGTGTTTAGTGTTGATGAACCAAGTTAATAAGAACTGGATTTATTGGCATTCTGTTATCTCTGAAGTGAAAATTGTAATGTATTTCCCTCGCAATGAATCAACTGACGTTACAAAGGATATCTTTGGATTTGGCTTTTTCAAAAGCATAAAATTTACAATATCCGCATTACTATCAGACAATATATCTTTTAGTGTAAAATAGTATTACCATTGGTGTCATATTTTATCACAATTAGTGTGATACCAGACATTACTGTTTGTGACACCTAGCGTACTGAAGGTTCTCGGTATAAATCCTGATGAAGGCTAGGGTTTCTACCCAGGTCTGGACAATGTCTCTGAGCCTACCCTCATCTGATTCGTTAGGAAATGCTGGTCATTGTGGGTCTTGTGCTGTTTATGCAATCCCGTAGTATACCAGGCCAACAGAAAATTGTAAATTGTGCTTCACGGCCTTCAATTTGCTTATCCTGGATACTTCACTATTACTATTGCGAGGCCAGACATTATAATCAAAGCACGTAGACAGCGGAAAATTGGAGGGGGGAGGGCATGACTTAAATATATATAGCCTTAAAATTTGACCATGAACAGCAATATTTCTATTTATATAAATTTATTGTTCTTAAATGGATGTGTTTCCTCTTAATCTTGTTAATATATATTCCTTCAATAAACCCGTTTTTTTTTCAATATCAATTTTTGTTCCTAGTGGGGAGTAGGGGGAAGGGGGGGGGGCAATGATAGTATCCTAATATATCTAACGGCAGTCATAAATATTTTCAAGTTGTTTTTCTTTTAATTGTGCTTGCGTTCTATATAATACAATATTAAGTTTATTTTTTTTATAACTCATTCTAAATAACTTTTTTTTACGCTTTAAAAAAAATGGAAAAGTAAAATGTTGTAATTTATGAACAAAAATCCCAATTAATGTAGTCAAAATTTTAAGAGAAAAGTAAAGGTAATAGTAAAATGTAAAGAGAAAAGTAAAGGTAATAGTAAAATGTAAAGAGAAAAGTAAAGGTAATAGTAAATTTACAGAGAAAAGTAAAGGTAATAGTAAAATTTAAAGAGAAAAGTAAAGGTAATAGTAAAATTTAAAGAGAAAAGTAAAGGTAATAGTAAAATGTAAAGAGAAAAGTAAAGGTAATAGGCCAAGTTTTATATTTCAAAGTTGATAGATAAAAAAATTACAGATAAAAAAAAGTCTATAATGAGAGATCGAGCTTTGGAGATATTTCATAAATGTATCAATAAGTCTTTCTAAAATATCGAAAAAAAAAAAATTGTCTCTTTAATCGAAGAGATTTGTGGCTATTTTTGTGTGGGTGTGTGTGGGTGAGGCAGTCAGAGACAGAAAGGGAGAGTGTCTATAATCTTAGCCCACTCACGTTTAGGTAGCGATCTATTTAAAATGCTCAACGTCATCTAGTTTACGATTATAGAAAATACATTTAACTTTTTATAGCCTATATAGACTACTAGCATAAGTGTCCAGTTCTTCAAACTAGCTAAAATAATTATCAAATACACTGTAACTACACATGCAGTTATAATGCAGTTATAATGTTATTAAGCGGTGATAAATATTTCCCGATAATTTTAACGTGAAGGAATTTTGTCCCCTTCATTTCCAAAGTTAATTATCACGTGACCTTATTTAAAGTCATGTGATTTTCAGAGTTACATTGTTTATTCCAATACCCTCCAGTTAGCTCTGAAGATAGTCGTAGATTCTCACTGAACTTGTCTACTATCTGCATGTCTCGCCCCTATAACCTTGTTCTTTTGTTATATATTACCGACAGTTTCCTGACCAGTGTCTAGTTCTACCGCATGTTAAAGACGTGTATATATTTTGATGGTCAGATGTCTAATGTTTTTGTCTGTAACTATTATAGTTTTTTCTTGTGTCCGTTTGTCTTAATGACCTGTCGGATGATCGTGCTGTGTGAGGTTATGATCTTCTGTAATCGCGATTGTCGTCTGTCAGGTGTTCACCCAAATAAACATAAAACAGACAGCAGAAAACGGATAACTTGCTCATAAACCAAGTATTTAATTCGATTGAAATAATGATATAATGTATTCATCGATATTAGTTTTGAAATATGTGACGTCTCTCTTATACGAATTAATGTTTAGTAGGAATTAATGTAAGCTTATTTTAATATATTGAGGTATCCTGTTGCGCATTATGTTCAATAAACATCCTATTTATTATAACCACATATTTTATTTAAACTACGATATCTCTCTTGTAGTTTTGTGTTGTATCTAGTAGTAGATGTTCTTGCTGTTTGTGCTGATCTAAGAATGTGTGTATTTCTCGTTTTAGTTGTTCTTGCTGTTTGTGCTGATCTAAGAATGTGTGTATTTCTCGTTTTAGTTGTTCTTGTTGTTTGTGCTGATCTGAGAATGTGTGTATTTCTCGTTGTAATTGTTTTAGTTGTTTGTGCTGATGTAAGAATTTTTTTTTATTTCTCGTTGTAGTTAAACATTAAGCTTTATTAAAAGAAACTTTTGTAACAATCAAATTCTACTTAACATTAGTTAGATTTATACTAGAATACGCTTCGTTTTAATGTGTTTAATATATAACTAACCCATAAAAAATCCAGGCTATAGATAATATTGAATGTATCTACGAATTAAAACAAACCGCAGTACTCTGTAATTGTTTTTCCTTGATTTCAATTAACTAATTATCCGTCGAAAGCGAGGCCGAGTAGGGTCGCCGCGCAACAGATTCACCTAAGATGCAAAATACGACCCTGCATAGACTAGCTAACATAAGAACACAATTTATATAGCTATGCGAATGCATGCTTAAGTAGGAATAAATGTCAGTTTATTTTAATATATTGAGGTGTTATGTTGTGTGTCAAGTTCAATGATCATCTATCTTATTGATTATAACCACACATTCTATTTAATTTACGACTTAATCCAAGTTAAAGATAAGTTTATTATATACATATAGTATGTGGGCGAGACATAGAGATTTATTACCATTTTTTATGATTTTTTATTTCTATGGCTTAGTAGTTTTCCGAATAAGGCAGATATGCTATAACTTAAAAATATTGCAGATGTTATCAAGATAAAAAATGTATTCACTTTATTTTACTAATATAATAACATGACCATTTCCGTAATATTTGTTGAGACTTTCAAGTAATGCAATTTAAATCTAAAGCAGTACTTAAAGATTGAACGATTTGTATATTCTCTCGACTACTGGAACATTTATTTCTTCTTTTCTTAACCTTAAAAAACTGGGAAAATAAAATACACGGGAAGATAAAAATTAACAGCCACGGAGTGGCTACTTAAGCTCCATTGAAAGATCTAGCAACTTGCCCTCGTTCAATGTACATTCCCGGCCTATTTTGCGGAAGAGGTTTATTACTATGAACAATGAGGGAAAGGCAGCTAGAGAAACACAACCGTATCAGAGATCACAACAGATCACCACAGGTCATTCACTGCATCCTAATCTATCTTCAATGGTGTAGACTCTAGACTTTGTCTTGACATTAGAAAAAGATAGACATAGATATTGCGAGACTGTGTAAAAATCTGAAAATCGTCTAAAAATTATTATCAATTATTTAAAGTAATTTAACCAACACTAACATTATAATTTACTTTGGTGGCAGAAAGATGTTTAGATTCAAGAATATTCAAAGTATACAAATAAGGCAGAAACTAAAAATGTGAATTTCCTGACATTGAGATCAATTTTATACGAATTCCTCCCTAAACTCTTCTAACCAATTACATAGATCGTGTGTGGTTCTGTTTTATCTCAATTACATAGATCGTGTGTGATTAAATCTTCTAACCCAATTACATAGATCGTGTGTGATTAAATCTTCTAACCCAATTACATAGATCGTGTGTGATTAAATCGTCTAACCCAATTACATAGATCGTGTGTGATTAAATCGTCTAATCCAATTACATAGATCGTGTGTGATTAACTCTTCTAGCCCAATAGCACAGATCGTGTGTGATTAAATCTTCTAACCCAATATATCATTCGTGTGTGAGTAAATCTTCTAACCCAATAATATATAGATCGTGTGTGAGTAAATCTTCTAACCCAATATATAGATCGTATGTGAGTAAATCTTCTAACCCAATAGCACAGATCGTGTGTGATTAACTCTTCTAACCCATTAGCACAGATCGTGTGTGGTTCTCTTTTATGTCAATTAGATAGATCGTGTGTGATTAACTCTTCTAACCCAATATATAGATCGTGTGTGATTAAATCTTCTAACCCAATATATAGATCGTGTGTGATTAAATCTTCTAACCCAATTACTTAGATTGTGCGCGATTAACTCTTCTAACCCAATATATAGATCTTGTGTGATTAACTCTTTTGACCCAATTACATAGATCGTATGTGATTAAACCTTCTAGCCCAATTATAGAGATCGTTTATAATTAACTCTTCTAACCCAATTACATAGATCGTGTGTAATTAACTCTTTTAACCCAATTACACAGATCATATGTGATTAACTCTTCTAACCCAATAGCACAGATCGTGTGTTATTAACTCTTCTAACCCAATAGCACAGATCGTGTGTGATTAACTCTTCTAACCCAATAGCACAGCTCGTGTCTGATTAACGCTTCTAACCCAATTACATAGATCGTGTGTGATTAACTCTTTTAGCCCAATTACATATATCATGTGGGATTAACTTTACTGCATGTACTACTTTGTGAATTTATTGAATAGTTTTATGTAGTGTTAGTTAACTGACAACTACTGACTAATTTTTTCCACTCGCGACCTTCCTAATAAATGAAGTAAGTATCTACCCTGAAATATGATAGCCACTAAACGATACCTCAAAAAATATGTGTAATACCAATTGTTCCATATGCCGAAAAAGCATGAAGGTCCACTAAGATCATCACACATTATTTATTCTATTGCAGTGGTTCTTAACCGGTGCTCCGCGGAGCACTGATGCTCCGCGAGGTAGTTGCAAGTGCTCCGCGAAATTATGAAACTCAAAATTTAATGTTCACTCACTTACTCTGTCTGATTGAGCTGAACAAATGCTTATAATAGGTAGTCCAAACGGGGAAAAATCGGCCATTTTACCTATTTTTACTGTTTTTGTAACGAAGTTTTGACTCACTTGTACTAATGCTATATAAATAACATTTATATGTGATTAAAGTTGAAGCCTTTATCTAACAAAATATTTTACTTTTAAACTCATTAATTGTATTTAAAAAAGTGTTTTGTGTGTTTGAATAGTGGGGGGTCGGGTCGTTTTGACAGCGGCTTTCAAAACGGGTCAGTAAATTTCCGTTCTCCCTCGTGTTATGCGATCGTTCGCCGCTCGGTCGGTAATCAACTCAGAAGCATGATTTGACTACCATTTTAAAGTAGGGATCCTGGGCTTTCATTTGATATATAGCGCTTTTATATATCTCATGTTGAACATATTAAAATTTATTGATTGAACATTTTAGTCAAATAAAAGAATAGAAAATATTTAAAATGTTGTAGAAAATTTTTTAACATCGACCGACAAATTGACAGCCTTTCGGAAAAAAAGTTATTTTTTAGAAAAATCGTTTGTTGGAGAAAAAGAAAGTAGATATCTTTCCTTCTCTTAATGATAACACTACCGACGAAATTATTTCAGCAGTAACAGAGCATTTAACTTTATTAGAAGAAAAGATTGAATTTTATTTTCCATCAATAATCGTAGAAACATATGACTGGATACCTAATCCCTTTGCCACGGTTAATATATCAAATAGTAAGTTGTCATACCAAGAAGAAGAAGAATTAATCAACCTATCATCGGATCGTACACTTAAAATAAAATTTTCCTAAATGGTTCTGGATGAATTTTGGATCTTTGTGCAAGAAGAATACTCAGCTCTTTCCATGAAGGCACTTAAAATATTGTTGCAATTTTCAACATCATATTTGTGTGAACTCGGTTTCTCGATATTCACCAACATAAAAACTAAAAAACGAGCAACACTTACTCATTTGGATGAAGAATTGAGGGTAGCTATTTCTAAAATTAGGCCTAATATCACTGAAATTTGTAAAAACCGTCAAGCTCATGTTTCACATTAAATCTTTTTATTTTTCTGAATTAAATTTTGCTCAATGTTATTTTTTTTACTTATTAAATTTATGTTTATTAAAAATTTTTTTTCATGTTATAATTTTAAACTCTTTTGTTATAATCTTTTATTTTCAATAAAAGTCGTACGTATGTGTATTTGTTTTGCTTGTTTTTTTACTCCTTGATTTTGGTGCTCCCCAAATTTTTGTCATGATCAAAAGTGCTCCCCGACTTCAAAAGGTTAAGAACCACTGTTCTATAGTATATCTCTAAAGAATCACTTGACTGTAAATTACTATGAACTAATCAAAGATAAAGAACTCCTAAGTCATGTGACCTACCAAGAATTGCAGACCTCATTAAAAGGAGATAATAAAAGTGTTAGTCACGTGTCACGTTCAGGAAATGCCAGAAAAAAATTATTGTATTACCCAGCAGTACTTACAATACGAAATAAGAATTGCAAGGACTTTTAAAAGAAGAAGTAGGTCAGTTTAAATGAAATATTTGGATCGTTTCAACATGAACCGATGTTTTGTGAGTTCGTTAATTATCACAGTTTTAGATGGTTTGTGGTTTCTGCACCAAAAAAAAAAAAGCTTTTTAATGCGATTAATCTTATTGTTGATTTCTGCCAGTGAAGTAGAATGTTTATATTGAACATATGTTTAAGCATTATTTGATTCATTTGAACATACATAGAGTGGTTGGAACAAAAACCTAGACAGACAACAAAGATAACCAACAAAGAAAAGTTGTAACAAGTGGAACGTGGATTTCGTGATGTTATCACTCTGTTGCTAATGAGAAGTAACAAGTTGCAAGTAATTGAGCGTAAAAACCCAAGGGCTTCGCTAACCCAAATTAAACCAAATATAAATAATCTTCTAGCAATGCACACACATTTAATGTAACAAATTTGAAAAGCTAAAAAATGGAGCGGGAAGGAAGCATTGAGAAAATAAAATTGTCAAAGGCGGCGGTGAGACGAAAAAGGTTGAGAACCTATGATCTTGTATGCTTAGATTTATTACTTAAGTTATGAGCCTATATTATAGGCTATACATATCGGAACAAATGATTAATGGGAAGTAAAAACAAATAAAAGTGAATGCATTGAGGTGCTGAGTTGCTCGCGTTATGTTCCTTTGTCTTCAAACATCAGTTCGCTCTTATTGAATCAAGCTACACACTCTAGTCAAAGTAAGACTCTAGTCTAGATAAGGTAAATATTTACATACTGTATGTGCTTGAGCAGTAGATATATGGAGATATTATTATACACGTCTTTTAAAAATTATAATAAAACAAACAATAATAGATTTATATGTTTAGTAACTTGAAGTAAATTTGTTATATTATTTTTAAAAAAAACGGCTTCAAAACATACAATATTTGAAAAATGAAACCTTTCAAATATGCAACTTACATAACGTACACTCATTGAATACACACATCAATCAATTGCTATCGTGCATTTCATATTACACTACACCACAAAACAGAAAAATACTTTAATTTCAATTGATTTATTGTATAGTCGTGGGAACGAAATAATTTTTGTGTCTTTTTATTAATTGTATATTGTTTGTTGCCTTCTATACATTTTTTCAGCATAATATAAAATGTATGAATATAATCGATTAATGTGTGTATGTATCGAGTGTATTTAAAAATAATATCAGTTTAGCTCTTTCCCTGGAATCGCAATTGGCGAGGAGAGATTGAGGGCCTTTTACCTGGGCAACGGCTTGACCTTCAAAGGCATCACCTAGACTATCGTGGCCTACTTTTTACTTCATTTACCCAAACCTGGACAGGTCACTCCAGCTTTGCTGCAATGCGTAAGCAAAACACATGGAGCGGTAGTAACCGGTGCTAAGCTATTGCTCCGTTGGCTTAGGGCTTAGAGCTAGGCGCCAGGGGTCATTCCAGATGGTGGGAGAGATAGCCATGTCTCACTGAGCATCTACAGCCTGCCTTAAGCTGGGCAGGCCCCAGCCGATAAGGTGATGCTCCGTCATGCCTCACCTGCCCCATTGGGTTCATAGGGATAAGAGTGATCAAATTAGCAAGCCAGCCGTCATCCAATCACCAGTAAAGAAGAATTAACAATAAGATTTCAGCTTTTCGACTTGCAAGCTGTTATATTCGATTCCTGGAATCCACAATGACCTTCCATTTTCCGAATAATATGTAAGATAAACTGCAATCGTCGACAAGGAACTTTGGCATCGCATTCCCGGAGGAGACCCGGCTGGCTGACAACGGAAAAATAAATGAGGCAAACCATACGTTAATCTGGCATGGACAGCCTTTAGACAGACCAAGATATCAAACTATTAACGTCATTAGACACATCACATAGCCTTAGAATGTACGCACCAACTATCTGCTCTTAAGCAGAAACATAAGACCATTTTTACGAGGCTCTGGATTTGGTAGAGTCAAATATTCTTACAAATGATAGTATATACACCCTTGGTAACTTTAACGCCAGAGTAGGTACGTATCTTTAAGCCAGTCTACCACTATTGGTACACATTGCTTGCTCACTTGCTTAGTTTAGTTCATTTAGTTTTTTGTGGAACATAGGGCCTCCGCAACAGCTCTCCAGCGCACTAGATTCTGTGCAGCTTTTTTAGTTCACGCACTGGTATTTCATTAAAACCAGGCACCCAGTGTACTCCAAACACTTAGCTATCAATGTGCCGACTGCGACACAGACCGCTCCATACATCACTCTAAGAGCGAGGGAAAAACACATGCCATATTAATAGCTCAGAGATAAAAAAAAAAATTAGCTTGGGTCAGCTCTCATGTATCATATCTCACAGAGAGGCGTCTTCATGACTCAATTCAAAAGAGGATGTGCCAGAACATATATATGCCACATGGCTTCACCTTCGCAAAACAATTTACAATACCTCCATTGCCGTCCTTGGAAAAAATGAAAGGAAAACTGCAGAAACCTATGGGATATAATAGAGCCCGTAACGGAGGCAAAGAGATAAGCCCTAAAGCCCTACAAAGCTGCCACAGGACCTAATACTCAGAAACGCCAGGAATACGGCACGGGAGACTGACACATTTTGGGTAGATGTGAGTAAATTTTTTCAATCTGCTGCTAATCAGAGAGATTCTAACCGAAATGTACCAAGGCATTAAAAATGCCAATGGACCCCAAAATCTCAAAGTTAGCTCCACTCAAGTCAAAGACAGGTAAGTGATCACAGATCGAGACAAACAGATGCAGCGCTGCATTTCGCCTGTTGTTTAAATGATTTGATATATGCGTTTTGAGAGAATACCTGAAATCCCGAATGTCTTCTAATAATAATTAACTTTTAAAAAGTAATATTAACAACATATTTGGCTTCATAGTCTGAGAAGACAGTTAGATTTCGCCAGCTTTGGAGACCTATACTTGAGAGATATGCCCTGTCGCATCCCTGGCACTTGAAAGCGGGTCCGTTCGACTTGGGTAGGGGCAGCCTATGTTCTTTAATTTTATTCTATGCTCTTTTAGCTTCAGCGAAAAGGTGAAATTTGTCCTTTACAGCATTTACACAGGGTACTCCTACAAATACTTCTGTCCTCCCAGTTTCCGACATCTACATCTAAATTAACCTCACCTATATGATAATTAACATTGTTAGCTTTTGGTAATTACATTGGTATAACACTACATCTAATTTTTTGATTGATTTTCTTTAATAGGAAGAAGCTACTACACACGGAGATGAATGACAGAACTATTTGCAGTACAACTATTGTTGTATTTTTGTTGGCATTAGCTTTCAATGGTGCATCTTTTTTATGATTTTGTTTATTTATTGTTCTTTTTTAAGTCAATTCTATAAGATCTTAGTTAATTGTGAAATCTGGTGCTGCTTTTTTAATAAACTGCATATAAAGGACAGTAATGCTTTATTTGTAAGCCTTCTTACAAGTTATGTTTCTGCTGCATATATTCGTGCAATAACCGCTAAGTCTCAGTTTATATTCATTGAATGTATAGGACCATTTAATATCATTGTATAGAAAAGCCAAGTATGTCCGCTTACATAGACATTGTCATTAGCTTCTATTCATGTATTTCTGTGTAAATAGTTTATTGTTTTCATGTTGTTCTATTTAAATTCAAAAAAAAAATTGAATTGGTCTTTTACAAACTACGACCTCATTAAAATTGAAGAAGTCCCCCATGTGGAGTGATCTACCAAAAATGACAGACATGAATCCAAAGAAAAGATAAGCCTAACATGACATGTCATGTTTAAAGAATTAAAGAAAATGAAAAATAAGCGTAGTCTTTAATTTAAATCCAAAGAAAGTCAAACTCAGGAAAAAATAGCATTATAATTATCTATTTAACCATATTTTTACTAGTATGTTATTATCTTTTTTCTAATGAAATGTTATATTTTAGTTTCAGATTCATTAGAGGAATCTACTAACCATTGTGGTTATTTAACGGTATACATTTTTTTTATATCTTTTATTATTTAATTTGATCATGAGAATACCACTATTATTTTGTTTAAATAAATATTATATGTATAGAGTTTTCAAGCTTCGTCTCCATAACTTCGTCTATATAATAAAAGCCCAAAATAAATCATTTTTAAAGCTCAAGAATCGTGTTTTCGGTGCTCATCAAATAACGCGTAAACTTTCTCCAAAAGAAACAATTCCTTAGAGACAGAAAATCGATCACGTGATGTTTTGTAAACTAAAAAAAATGGCTGATTTGACATCAATATTATTGGAAGCTATGTTTATTACAAATGTTAATTTTTCACATATTCTTGAATATTGTGATATTATAAATGATGCTCACGGAAGCAACAATGATTATAGACAAATATTATTAAAGGACAACACTTATTTGTTGATCTTTCAAAGGAAATAAATAAAAATATTTTTTTGACTGTTTACATGATAATTAGTGGTAGAATTTGCCCACCCAACAGCAGCGCAGTCAGCCATGTTTACATGTGTCTACTCAACATCCCGTGACCGGGAAATCATTCTGCATAGACCTCATTAATCTTATAATGTATTACATACGATCTTTCTATAAGGTATCCATCTACAATTTCTACATGAAAAAAAAGGAAAGGAAGAAATTGAAAAAATAAAATATTTACTTTTACAAATACATTATTTAATAGTTTAAATTTGCATCTATTTCTCGCCATTTTATGTCTCTAATATTCCTTAAAGATCAAGTGAGTAGCTTTTTCTCAAAGGAACGAGATTTGGAATAGCCCCATAGGAAAGTGACGTTTGATAAAGGAAATAAATAAACAAAACTCGACGATATAAATCTATATTTAACCATTTTGCTAAAAATAAGAACCGATAAAAGATTCAAAACATGTGTCTATAGATTCAAAACACGTGACAATATTCATTTTTCCTAGCCGAAATTATTTCATATGTTGTCGGAAATAAAAACGTCTTAAATGGTTACGCGATTTGGATTTTTCCTCCGAAAAACACACACATTTTAGAGCAAATATTAAACTAGTTACGTAAAAGTTATCTTTGATATCTTGTATATATGAATTTATTAACATTCAAATACTGAATACACTATTAACTATCAAAATCAAATGTTAACTCATTTTGATAACTTTGTTAACTTACTTGGTCTTTAATTTCTCCGACAATAACTTTTCTGACAACTGGGATAAGTATAGTTTATAGTTTTCCATTCATAAAATGATATGCAGATAACTAAACCGTAGGTCTATAATTCCGTTTGTGATCGTAAACAGAAGTTTATGAGTCATCAAATAGCAAAAATAGCAAAGTAAACGTTCCAACTCAGTATAGTCTTTGGAAATATCTAAAAAGTGTTAATGTGCCCTGAAGGCCAACATGTGCAGTTTTGAGAAAAACCCTAATAATGTGCCTTTTTCTGCTTTTAAAAAAAATTGCAATTACGTTTAAAGTGTACGTAAATCATGCTTTCAAAAATGTATAGCAGATAACTTTCAGTCTTAGGATTTTAAATATGTTTCTACCTAAAGGTGTGTGGCCGCCCAATATTATAGATCCTCTCCCTTTCTGTCTGTCTGCCTCACTCACACACATATACACACATACAAACGCAAAGATACACACATATAAGCAAGATTAGAACAAAACATACTTTTTTAGAAAAATTAAAACGTCTATAGATGTCTATTAGTAAAATCTCGAAAGTTCGATCCCTAACTTTATACCTTTTGATATATTTTATTCTCTATCAATTTAGTAAAAATATCTAACGAAGCAAACATTACTAAACATGTAGGTCTTTATACAGTCGATTTCTTTTTTTTTCTTTCACCTACTCCTTAAACTTTGACCATTCTTTGAAATTTTTGTTCAGAAATTAAAACATTAAAACATTCATGTCTTCCACGTTAGTATAACGTACAAAAGTATTTAGAACGGGTAATATAAGAGTATTCTAAGAGTATAAGAAATAGAACGCAAGCACAATTTAATAATCTTAAACACTTTATAACTGTCTTTAGAATTATCATTTTATTATCCTTTCCTCAACTTTCTCAAGAGGAAAAAAAATGATTTAAAAAAAGGTTATTGGATAAATGGTACAGATATTACAAACATTTAACCATTAAAAAAAAAACACAACAGTTTAAGTACACTAACTTGGTAAACAAAAAAAATATGTCTTTTAATGTGCTCACATATTTACCCTCATGCATACATACATACATACCCACATACTCTTTTTGAGATTTTTGTATATGTATAATGATTAATTTGATATAAATATGATATGATGATATGGTATATTTCTCCTCGAGTGGCATTCGGGCATGGAATGGGTTGCCTGAACAAACCAGGAAAACCAGTAACTTAACATCCTTTTAAAACATTGATAAAAATGCAAGACTAGACTCGAACCACGGATGAGCGTAGGACGCAATTATCTTTTTTATAGTAGGAGCGTCTGTAATGTATAAGATAAGAAGACACATATTTATCTAAGATTAAAACAGGAGTTTTAATTCGATGGTGGTGTGCAAATGTATATTAATTAATAGTTGAATAATGTGCTAGTGGTTTTATATTACTTAATATACCAATATCTGTGCCGCAGTAAGACGGGTCTAAATATGAAGCTTATCAATAAAGTAAAAACAAATAGCGCTATTAGCGACCAGTATCATATTAAATATTTGTAAGGCGGGTCAGTGAATGAATTGTGCATTTAATTTTTTTTTCTTTCATAGGTGAGCGACTGCCAAAAAGGTTTATCTCTATACCTATCTCCAGCTATTATGTATGTCCAGGTTCGAGACTATCTTTGTGACACACAAACAGATGGTGGTGGATGGATTGTCATTCAAGTAAAAATGATACACTATATATTTAGCTTCTTATATATATATATATTTATATATATAGCTTTTCCAAGTGTCTTCACTAGCTGCCATGCTAGTGACCCGAGTTATATTACCCATTGACAACTCTTTTTTTTTTGCATGCAATAGCAATACAAGTGAGCTAGTTTATTTTATTTTCATTAATAGTACTTTTTTTTTTCAAAGATTGTAAGAATTGTAAGAATTGTAAGAATTGTAAGAATTGTAAGAATTGTAAGAATTGTTAGAATTGTAAGAATTGTTAGAATTGTAAGAATTGTAAGAATATTAGGACTTAAATCGGTTACCGATTTTAATTCCAAATATGCATCATCGATCTTCACCCTCTCCTCCACAATATATTGCTTTCGCTCCATTGGGGAGAGAATTTAGCGTTTCGTTATTAATATTCCTAAAAATGAAACAAAAATATATCTAATTTTTGAAAATTGTAAGAATATAAAAAATGGTACAATTTTATTGGCCGACCTTGTATATATATTAAATATAAAATATAATGTAAAACACAAAAACTCACATATAAATAAACATTCAAGTTTTTTTTAAACAATACATTTTCTGTTTGAATTGTGTTGTTTATTCTACTTTTAGAGACGAGTTCACGGAGATATTAGTTTTTATAGAAACTGGATTGAATATAAATACGGATTTGGCCATGTGTGTACAGATTATTATATTGGAAACGATTTTCTTGCAACTAGAACATCGATGGTAACTTTACATTCTCTTAAACATAAATTAAGTTTATTTCAACTAAATTTGATTACAATTTCTAGAAGAATTGAAAGACAAAACCACTTTCCTTATCCCTTATGTGACATCAAATGCATATAAATACTATTGCTTCCCGATTGCCATGTGGGCATGTAATTGGTTGCCTGAATAAACCAGGAAAACCTGTAATTTAATAAAACTAGTGGAAGAGAACCTTAGATGTCCCAAATCAGACTTTAAGATAGTCGATTGTTAGCGTGGTAAAGTCTGTAGGCCTTACACAGTCCTTAAGAGGAATTCCGCCCAATATCGTGTAGAAAACCACAGTGTTGATTTATTCGTGTTCGCATTTGGGTATAAAAAGAAATTTACATTAAAAATGCAGGTTATAGAGATGATATTATTCAAAAGCTAAATACGCATCTAATAACAAGTTGTTTTACAACGAAGAAATACAACGCGGTTTCGCATAATATTGAGCTCGGAAGCTACGATCGCCTGAAACTATTTTAGAAGCTACGATTCAGTGTCTCCATTTTCTTCACATCGTGAAGCTGTTAAAATTAGTCCTGGGCAGTTTCTAAGATGCTAAATATAATATATGTTCCATTTGTAAAATAAAAGTCCTGTGTATGTAGTTAGTAAACGCATTTGGGTCCCCCCATTCTGCTTCTCGGTTTATTTACAAGGCTAAACGTGAGAATAAGAGGATGTTAGTGAGCATATTATCTGACGTAGCCTATAGGTCCAAATACTATATTGCATATATAATTTAAAATTATGGGAGTTTGGTTTATATAATTTGACAATCAGATAAAGCAATATAGAGATTAAACATTAGCAGGCTTGGATCAATAGAAGCACTACGGCTTAACGTATACTACCAGTGCAAAAGCCATATTCTACAAATATTGCATCTGCAACGAAGACACAGGTGACTGAATTGGTCAGGACATCGGGAGATACAACCGAATGGCAATAGTAATCTAGATTTAAATTGAAATGGTGCAATAGTAATCAATCGCTGAATTGAAATGGTGCAATAGCACTAAATTAAAACGTTTCAAAAGTAATCTGGCGCTAAATTGCTAGATATTGACAAGTATTTTCCATTTATAAAATGTTACAATATTTGTGTGTTTTTTAAACATTTATTTGATACAAATAAAAAAATATTTTTTACAGCACAATTATGAACTTAGAATTGATATGACCTACAAGGGAATAAACTATTTCGCCCAGTACGAATCATTTAAAGTAGCAAGTGAAGAGAAAACTTACAGGTTGACTCTTGGTGAGTTCTCTGGAAACGTACATGATGACTTCACTGAGCGTCACCAGAACATGCCATTCTCTACATACGATAGAGATAACGATAAGCAACCAGTAGATCACTGCGCTAAAATATTCAAAGGTGGCTGGTGGTATGGTAATTGTCATAAAGCTAATCTTAATGGTGAGTTTGGTAACAAGGTCTTGGGACAAGGTGTAAACTGGGTTACTCTTACAACACTCTACGACAGTCTTGCAACGGTCGAGATGAAAATGAGAAGAGTCAGTTAGTTGATAACATGTATAAGTTTGAACTTCTGTAACTTCATTTTCGGTTTTAACAAACATGAATTTGAATACTGTTTGAAAGAAGAATTTTAGTTGTACTTTAAACCAAATTTTAATTACAAACGTAAAATTTTTCATATATATTTTTAATAAATGTTGTTTTTTTTACTCCCTTTATATTAACTTGCGCTGTCTGTCTGATTGTATGCTTGTCTTATCTTATCTTATCTTATCTTATACATTACAGACGCTCCTTCTATAGAGAAGATTATTGCGTCCTACGCTCATCCATGGTCCGAGTCTAGTCTTGCATTTTTATTAATGTTTTAAATGATGTTAAGTTACTGGTTTTCCTGGTTTGTTCAGGCAACCCATTCCATGCCCGAATGCCACTCGGGAAGAAAGAGTACTTATATGCATTTGTTCTCGCATAAGGGACAAGGAAAGTGTTTCTATCTTTATGTTTATCTGAGATTTGCAACAGATTGTTATTGTGTTGTATTTCTAAATTAGAGTTTAATGCCTTATGTATTATTACTACTTTACTCTTTGCCCTTCTGTCTTCTAGTGTTTCTAGGTTTAATGATTTGACTAATGGTGTTACTCTTGTTAATTGTTGTCTGGTTGGTTGCTTGCAACTTTGCATCGATTTTTCGGCCACTTCCCATCGTCCGATCGAGCCGAAACAATACATTCTATCAAATTTTCAGCATCGTAGTAGCCGTTGGAATAGTCACGAATATCTTCCACCAATTTGCGAATCAAAGAACAAATTTTACGAAAAAACATGGCTGCCTTTGACGGAAGTAACTAAACTTTTCGGATACGTTCGTTTATACGAAAAAATACGAATGCAAACGACAAAATCTAGCCGAAACAAAGCGAAGCGACGATCGTGGCTTCACGCATTTAAAAAGAAATGCGGAATAGTTATAATTAAATATGTATTTGCCGACATTACCGATTCGAAATTTTAGTTTTGTAGTGAGTGGAAATGTAAACTTAGTATACAAATAAAGGAAGTATGATAAAAAGTGTGTTTTTATGGTTTTCTTGTTGTGAAATATTGTGCACATAAAAGATATATATGAAAATATAATAAATGAAATATCATAAATACACATATAAACAAAGAACATTAAACAATGAATATAGAGAATACACACACAACATTTAGTTTCTTTTAGAGAATACCTACCTACAAAACTAGTCTTAATTAAATACTGTAAAACATACTTACTATAGGCCTATTATTAAAAAATTTAAACAGACCATTTTTTAATCTAAAACAATCCAATGTATAACCTAAACATTAGATTGAAAACATTTATTACAGAAGCTTTTGTTAGGAAAGAACATGTGGTAGCTGTTTGTTTTGAATGGACAAGTCTTAATGAGGCGTGAACTTTTGAACCCGAATGTTCATGAACCTCGTGTACTATTTTTAAACTAATAACAAAAATAGCATGCTTTTGCTGGTGTTTGACAATTGATTTCAACCTCGACGGCCAGTTCTAGTCTTTTAGAATTATACAAAGGATACAATATTAGTTATGAGGAATCCGTTTTTAACATCAAAAGTGAACAGGCGATCATTAATACTCAAGTGTTAGTCGCGTGGCGTTAAATTTTTATTTGTTTACAAAATAAATGAGTCAAGAGTTGCGTTTTTTTTTGGTTATTAAAAAACAAAATGCGTAAATTCATAAAAACGAATAACAAAAATTCTTTTGCATTAAGGAATAAGTTTGATATTTTAAAAAGGTGATTATTCCCTTCTGACTTTCACAATACATTGTTTTGCTTTGTAAACATCTATTGGAAATGAAATAAATTTTAATCCCTAACAAATTTGAGTACAACCAGTAAAGTATCACACAGACATTGTTTCGAATAAAATGATCGAATAAGAACGGAAATGTTTTTTTCACGTGACCTTTTATGCATGCATACACGTTAAGATTGTCAATTAGAAAAAGCGTTTGACACTACATGGAAATATGAGATTTTGAAAGGTAAATATTCCATCGGTTTGAAAGAAAATTTACCAAAATTTATATCAAACTTTCTAAGCAACCGAACATTTCAAGTAAAAATTGTTTATTATTTATCATATACATTTTATCAAGAAGAAGGTGTCCCTCAAGGAATCATATTATAGCCTACACTATTTAATTTAAAAATAAAGAAGATCACTGAATGCTTATTACTGAATACAAATTGTTCTCTAAACGTCGATGACTTTGTGATTTAGTTTAGAGCCAACTGTATGATAGAAATAAAGAATCATCTACAACTTCAAATCAATTAAATACAAGAATGGACCAAAATGAATGATTTAAATGTTCTGCTAAAAAGTAGTGCATTTCTTTCAAATATAAAAAAAAAAAAAACCGACCCAGAGCTATACCTTTGAAGAAAACCAAATCCTGTAGCTATTAGCATCAAATTTCTCGAACCAATATTTGATAGTAATCTAATTTTCCTGCTACATATAAAATAATTAATATCCAAGTGTCAAATCCACAAATCTTATGAAAAAATTAGCAAATATAGAATTGGGAGGAGAAAAAAAAGTCTACTGAAAATATATAGATCTCAAATTAGATTAGATCAAAATTAGATTAGGGATGTTTAGTATACGGGATAGCAAGAACATCATATATAAAATTGTTTGATCCTGTACATAATCTATGAATACGTCTATGCCTAGGAGCATTTAAAACTACTCCATGTAACAGTTTACAAAATAAGCACATGAACCGCCACTTCAAAATAGAAGACGTAAGCTATCATTACAATATGAACTCAAACTGAAATCCTTATTAATTAATTTAGCGTATTTATGTGTTTTTCACACACACAAAAAAACAGCTTTACTAAAAACGCAAAATGTATACCAACTTTTGAGCTTAGAATTGAAAAAGATGTGATCGAAACAGAAATATAATTTAGTTTAAAAAAAATTTTAATTTATCGAAACTCCATTATGGCTTTTTTTAAAATCCCGCCAATAAACTTAGAATTAAACCATAGAAAAAAGGATCCTTGTATAAATATATTTTAAGAAGTTATAAAAAAATTCACAATTATGTACAAATATACACAAATGGCTCTGAAAATGATACAGCGCCATTTTCGGTTGCTTTAACTTCAAGTAATAGTACAATATTTATATTCGAAAGAATGACATCATGAAATGACCAAATCAAAACTGAACCGTCATTATTCAGCTATTATAGAGATTAATTTTTTACCAACCACGCCTGCAATCGTTGTCATTAAATATTCCAACTCGGACATCTTGAATAAGTCTCTTAGCTTCTGATATAGCACTTTTACTACCAGACAATTTTACCGAACTATGTCTTGAGTCTTGATGAATCTCTTTGTTCTGCATCCACTGTCTGCCTCCATAGAACTGATACGACTACCTTCACGACCAATGATTCATCCAATTTATGATGATTTAACATATATTGTTTAGATTCTCCACCAAAAACACCACCACTGCCGCCACAACCACCCTTTCCAGATACACTAAGACCTACCGCCCGGGGCTGTCCATGTCTACACCGACGGGTCGGCTAACGCAGACACCGGTACCGCCGGCTTTGGTGTTTACATAGAGTACCCAAGGCAACCCGAATAGAGACGAACTATGGGGGCCTTGCGACGGTCTCTGCAACTACGGCGCAGAGATCGAGGCCATCAGTCGAGCTCTGGAGTGGATTCGCCTTCGCCACGTCGAAGGCGCCCTCGGCTCTACAACCGTCATTATCCTGACTGATGCGTTGTCTGTTACTGAGAATATGAACAACTGGCCCCCTCAGATAGAGAAAATTCTACTGGCTTCAGACGAGCTAATCCAATACTTTGGAGACCGCGTACTACTGCAGTGGGTCCCAGGGCACACAGGCCTACCTGGCAATGAGAGAGCAGACCACCTTGCCAAAAAAGGTGGGCTGAGTACACCCACCTCCGAGGAGCCCGGCAGTACACCATGCTCCTTTGAGAAGGCCCGTACATTGATCCGGAGGTGGGAGACAGAAAAGTGGAACGAGAGCTGGGACAGCTCTGACAAGGGCCGAGAAGTCTGGCGGCATTTGCCCCGGCCTAACCGCGCCGACCCATGGTGGTGCCTAAATAGGTCGGAACAAAGTATCATATCTCAATTCCGCACTGGCCACTGCCCCATTGGGGCATACTTCGCCAGGTTCCGGCCTAACTACGACTCGCGGTGTCGCCACTGTGGGGAGGAGGAGGAGACAGTGGAGCATATCCTGCGGGAGTGCCCCCGTCTCGTCGATCGAGGAGATGGGACGGGTGACCCACTACCCACTGATCTCTATGGAGATAGAGCCGTGCTCAAACGCACGGCTGAGTTCTTGCTCAGAGCTACAAGGGAATAATACTCCCAGCTCTCGTTTCCAATAGGAGTTCAAGTTAGTTAGTTAGTTAGTTAGTCTCTATTATAATCATCACGTCTGCCTCAACAATCTCCAGTGTCTCTTTCCCCACGACACCAGCCTTGATTTCGTCTGCCATAGTCACCACCACCACCACCGCGACTTCCACGACCACCAAAACCGCCACGTCTTCCATCACCAACTAAATCAAATTCATTAAGACACTCTACAATCGTCCTTCTGGCATTAATAATAATATTAATTGGTCATTTATATAGCGCCTCACTCCATGCTAATGCAAGCATGCTCAGAGCGCTCATAAAAACGAAACGACAATAACACTCTAAAATAGTTTTATACAAGTTTTTTTCCGATGAAGGCACGAAACGACAATAACATTCTAAAATAGTTTTAAACAAGTTTTTTTTTGCTGATGGATGTGTACTTGATCAACTTAGTTAAAAAGAAAAGTCTTCAAATTCTTCTTGAATGCCTTTTTTGTCACATAGTTTTTCAGTGTCTCAGGTAAGCCGTTCCGCAGTAAAGTAATTAACTACTTCTTTTTCTGTCCTTGTATGTGAAGTTGTTGACTCATCTTTTTCCTTTAGCGTGACCTCGTTTATGTCTTCACTAGATTCTTTCCTTGTGTCACTATCTTCACTGTCTCCTCCATTTCTCCCTTTGTCACTTTTCTCTCTCAATTCGTCTATCCTCTCTTTTAGTTGTTCCATCTCAAGCTCTAACATTCTAGCTCTTGTCGCCAACATTGCTGCTATACTTGTTATATTCGTGTTCATCCAATCTTTTGATCTGCCTTGTTACTATTCCTCACACCAGAATTATTTCCAATTAACAGTTCAGCTGTCGGGTTTTCTAATACGATAGCTTCAGCTCTTCCTGTTATATACGGCGTTTCTATATACTCTATGGCTACATGTGCTTTTCTAATCGTGCCATTAGCCAATATGACCGAGGCCGTTCTGTTTATATACTTATTTACCTGCACATATTTCTTCTTAACCACAATTGTCCCACTTCCGGTATCTCGAATCGCTTTTACTTTTCGCCCAATCACAAATGCCGGAACATGATTGGCCTCGCCAGTCGATGCTAAAACTGCAGCAACATATTTACGACTTGTCTGTGCATTTCTGTCTTGTGTTTCATGTAATCATCTTCTGCATTCCCTAGCAAAATGTCCTGGTCTTTGCAAGGGAAACAAATCAATGGTTGCCTTTCTGGTGGTTGACTTAATAGTTGCTGGCGATTTTCCAAGTGAGTTGTTTGATTTTCTCTGTGCGACACTTCCTTTCCTCTATGAGACATTTTGGAGTTCTCTGTAAAGTGTTTGGAGTTCTCTGTATGGTGTTTGGTGTTCTCTGTATGGTGTTTGGTGCTCTCTGTATGGTGTTTGGAGTTCTCTGTATGGTGTTTGGTGTTCTCTGTATGGTGTTTGGTGTTCTCTGTATGGTATGTGGTGTTCTCTGTATGGTGTTTGGTGTTCTCTGTATTGTGTTTGGTGTTCTCTGTATGGTGTTTGGAGTTTTCTGTATGGTGTTTGGTGTTCTCTGTATGGTGTTTGGTGTTCTCTGTATGGTGTTGCGGTCTAGGTTCTTTGTGCTTGTACGCCTGCAATTAGATGTTGCTCATCCTGTCTTTAACTTATTAATGTAAATGTAATATTATTGTCTTATATTTTTGTAAACTTTCATTTTTTCTATCAAGGTTGCATTGTATCTTGTTTTCTTTTCCTGTAAAAACGCAGAGGTTTTGATGATATGCAGAGCAACTTATCGACCCACCCACCCCAAATCTGTTTTAATTTGTCATGATCATTTCTATCAATTTCTGCTAGTTCCAACCAATTGTCTAGCGCTCTGCGAAAATCTCCCACTATCGTGTCCGGATCTCCCGTCGGCCTCATATCGTGGAATTGTTGTCTGTATTCATTTTCGGTTGCGCCGTAACGTGACAAAAGAGCTTTTTTCGGTTTGCTCTTTAGAAACATTTTGTATGATTTCTGTGGCCTTTCCATTTAGTTTCCTGTGCATTACCGCCTCAAATAAACTTTTGTCAGGCTTGAGAGAAATGGGATGTGATTTCAATTGTTGAAGCCATGGCTCTAGCTTTACAGAGACGCATCGAAATCCTATGTTTCTATTTTCTGTATTAGTCCAATTGTTCTGTTTGGTGTTTTTAACTCTAATTCCTTTATCCATAAATGTCTCTCAAATCTTTCTATTTCTAATCTTACCACTCTTTCTTTCCATTTAATTTCCACTTCTCTCTATTTCTGCTGCTATGTCTTTCTTTCTTTTTCACGAAATCCATTAATTCTGCGCCTTGTAAACTCAAACCAACACCAAACTGTTGTAGCTCTTTATTGTTTTTTGTATTTTTTCTTTTTTCCCAATATATTTTAAAAACATAATTTCAAAAACCAAAATAATAAAGCGTGCACTATTTTAAATTTCCTCTCCTTCACATGACGTATTGTCTAAACATTGACCTTTTAAATTATATCTTGTACTATGTTGATTTTTTAATTTGTACTTGTATTCTATTTTTTTATTTAGCTTTTTTCTAAATTCGTTATTTTTAAAACTTTTATCATAGTACGCCTATAGAGCGATTGCAATAGGCGTGGTCTAGGTTTTTTGGTGAATTAATTTTGTAAATAATAGCGCCATGATAATGATAATGGGGAATAACATTGTTCTTTACCATGTGTATTTTAAACCCAAAATATAAGGAATGTGTTTTAATAAATCTTGATATTTAACTGTGATTCTAGTCCTTAGTAGTTCGTCCACGAAGTCAACAAGATTTTAGGCTTTTTAATAGCTCTTTTAAAACATTGTACATTCTGCTTTATGCTTTACTTTTAGATAGTAAGATAAATAGGCTAACTTTCGACCAGAGTTATCTTCGATTAAATATTCTGCAATTACGGAACTTTTCCCATTGATTTTTAATGGTTTAAATTTTTGCTTTGAATGTTAATTTACTTTGCATGACAGTGTTTTATATAATATATTTTTTTACGTCATAGTGTTGAAATGATGAAATTTAAAAACAAAACCTATTTGAGCCTATAGTAATACGGCTGCCATTTATCACCAATAGACAAAGTCATGCTTTTTGTCACGTGATTGCAATCGATCTTTTACTTGTAGCTCACCACTCCTAATATTATCTATTGTACTGCGCACCAGTTATGACAGTATAATATGCAGCCACTTATGACACCATTTGTTGTGGGCTCGTTTTAATTTTAACTGTTGTTCTATTCTTGTTGATTCTAAAATACCATCACAACATATAAAAGTACGTAGAATAAACGTCACGAATCTTCAATCTGAAAGAATTAATGACTCCGCTGTCCGCATTACTGAATTGCTTTATTAACGATACAAACTTAGGAAAATACAAACATTATATCAAATCATCTCATGTCACTTAACAAGTTACTCACAACCTAAACTTTCGACTTCCTTGTTCATAATCTCTAACCCGACTTATCATAACCTTAACTTTTGGTCTACTCTACACTTCACTCTTCCCCTTGCCATTCAATCCATTACAGTGGAGTTTTTAGAAATTTTTATCAATCTAAATTCAATTTCCGTTTCGATGCTTTCCTTTTCAATTCTAAGTCCAAAAGATGATATACATTGTGAGTTTTTAATAAAGCTTTTTTCTTCTTGTGTGTGAAAATGAGATAGATATGCTGGAATAGTTGGTAAGGATTTCAGTTTGAGTGCTTATTGTAATGATAGCTTGAGCCTTCTCTTTTGTATTGGTTGATCATTTGCTTGTATTTGTAAACTGTTACATGGAGTAGTTTTAAATGATCCTAGGCATAAATGTATTCATTGATTATCTACAGGATCAAGCATTTTTAGGTATGATAATCTTGCTGACCCGTATACTAAACATCCCTAATCTTATTTTGATCTAATTAATTTGTGATCTACATATTTTCAGTTGACTTTTTTTCTCTCCTTCCCAATCTGTATTTGCTAACTTTTTCATAAGATTTGTTTATTTTTGTATGAAGCTGGAAATTTAATTTATTATCGAATATCCCTCCGAGAAATTTGATGCGCATAACTACAGGAACTAGTTTTGTATATAGGTATAGTTCAGGGTTGGAATGTATTTTGTGTATATGAAAGAAATGCAATATTTTTTTTAGCAGAGAATTTAAATCGATTCTTTTCGGTCCATTCTTGTATTTTATTGATTTGAAGTTGTAGATGATTCTTTATTTATATCATACAGTTAGCTCTATAATAGATCACAAAGTCGTCGACGCATAGAGAACAATTTGGATTCTGTAATAAGCATTCAGTGATCGTGTTTATTTTAATATTAAATAGTGTAGGCGATTAAATGATCCCTTGATGACCACATTCTTCTTGAATAAATGTATCTGATAAATAATCTCCAATTTTTAATTGGAATGTTCGGTTGCTTAGAAAGTTTGATGTAAATTTTGTTAAATCGTCTCTTAAACCGATGGAATATAGATTTTTTCAAAATTCCATGTTTCCATGTAGTGACAAACGTCTATTCTAATTCGAAAAAAATAGCTACCACATGTTCTTTCCTAACAAAAGCTTCTCTAATAAATGTTTCTAATCAAATGTTTGGGTTATACTTTGCATTTTTTTAGGTTAAAAAATATTCTGTTTTAAATGTATTATAAAATAGTAAATAGGTTTTACAGTCATTGATTAAGACTAGTTGTGTATGTCACGATTCTGGAATTAAATCGCAACACTTAGCACTCATGGATAGATCATAGCGCAGAAGTAGTGTAGAACTGGAACATAGGTTAGCGTAGAGTTAGATTAGGGAGTAGAAAAGTAGCCTGGAGCTATTACCCTCTCTCTCTCTCACGCAATAGGAACACCCCAACCATCCCTCCTCCTCACCTCTCTTTAACCCTCTCTACACTTTTTTCATTCCCGAATTCAGAGTTGCTACTTGATTCAGCCAATTGGTATTACACTTGTATGTGTGATTGTATGTGTGTGTATTCTTTAATGTATGTATATATATATATTCTATTATGCTGTCAATTATGATTCATGTTGTATTTTGATAGTACTACTAATTTATTTTGCTAAACTCAGCATACACGTAAAACTCCACCCACCTGTAGACACCCCCACCCACTGCTACACCTTTTTCATTATCTCCCCTCTTCGTCCCCTACTCAGCGCCTTTGGGCATAACCCCTTATCCACTCGAAGTAGTGACATCTGGAGCGAAGCGTCTCGCACATACGTAAGCACCTTGGGCTGAGCTCGACCAGAACCAAGTGACACAGGTACATCAAGGGAAATAAGTCATTATCTTATCCTTTGTATCTCCGTATACGTCTACCCACTCCCCCCCCCTTTTCCCCTGGGCCCCACCCCGCAAAAGTCGGCGGTACTAATCGTTCACCTACACCCACTCCTAAATTCCCCCCCCCCAATAGTCAATCCTTTATGCAAGTATATTTCAAACCAGCCAACCAGAACATATGTAATTCTAAACTAATGTAGCTATCCAATCAAATTGCCCACTGATCACGTGACTAAAACCCACGAAAGCCCGCTTAACTAGTTTTAGGACACTTCGGCTCAAGCGTGAGGCGGAGAAGGTTGTTCGATTCTAGCCTCCACTTATTCAGTTGTTCCATAGGATATACCGCCTGCATGTGTATAGATAGATATTTTGTCAGTCTAAGTATTTTCATGAACACAGCTTCGTTTGCCTAAATTTTGGATAACCTAGCAGTACCATGTGTTGAGTGTTAACTGAAGCCTGTGCAAATTCATATATGTATCTTGCCATTGAGTGAAGAATTGAAATGATAATAAACACCTGAACTTAACCAACGATTTGTTTGCCTACTTAGGACTATCTGTGTGTCCGTCATAATATCTAACGAGCCAAGAGAGAAATAATACTTATTCCAGGGCGATTACAGTCACGGTAATTCATACCCCACGACGACCTGCCACTACTATCCCACTCACCTACGACTCCGCACCCCTCTCATCGCCCAACTTCTGCCAGGTTGATGTCCTAATCGTAAACACATCCTGACAGTGTAAGTAGACTTTCTCTTAACGAAACATTGTTTAATTTTTTTTTTCGTTTATATGTGTATTTATGATATTTTATTTATTCTATTTTCATATATCTTTTGAGTAGAATATTTTACAAAATGAACAACATACGTTAAAAATATATATGAAAATTTAACGTTTGTAATTACAATTTGGTTAAAAGTACAACTAAAATTATTATATAAATAGTATTCATATTCATGTTTATTAATACATGAAATAATGTTACAGAAGTTCAAACTGTTATATGTTATCAACTGATTCTTCTCATTTTCATTTCGACAGTTGAAAGACTGTCGTAGATTGTTGTAAGAGTAACCCAGTTTACACCTCGTCCGAAAGCCTTGTTACCAAACTCACCATTAAGATTAGCTTTATGACAAGTACCATACCACCAGCCACCTTTGTATAATTGAGCGCTGTTCTCTTCTGGATGTTTATCGTTATCTCTATCGTGTGTAGAGAATGGCATGTTCTGGTGACACTCCGTGAAGTCATCCTGTACGTTTCCAGAGAACTCACCAAGAGTCAACCTGTAATTTTTCTCTTCACTTTCTACTTGAAATGATTTGTACTGGGCAAAATAGTTAATTCCTTCGTAGGTCATATCAATTCTTAGTTCATAATTGTGCTGTAAAAAAATATTCTTTGTATTAAATAAATGTTTAAAAAACACACAAATATTATTACTTTTTCTAAATGGAAAATGCTTGTCAATTTATCGCCAGATTACTATTAAAATATTTTAATTTAGTGCTAGATTAATATTACATCATTTCAATTTAGCTCTAGATTACTATTGCACCATTTCAATTACGCGGTAGATTACCATTGCAACATTTTTAATTAGCTCTAGATTACTATTGCAACATTTCAATTTAGCTCTAGATTGCTATTACACCATTTTAATTTAACTCTAGATTATTATTGCACCATTTCAATTTAGCTCTAGATTACTATTGCACAATTTAAATTTAGCTCTAGATTACTATTGCACCATTTCAATTTAGCTCTAGATTACTATTGCACAATTTGAATTTAGCTCTAGATTACTATTTCACCATTTCAATTTAGCTTTAGATTACTATTGCACCATTTCAATTAAGCTCTAGATTACTATTGCACCATTTCAATTTAGCTCTAGATTACTATTGCACCATTTCTATTTAGCTCTAGATTACTATTGCACAATTTGAATTTATCTCTAGATTACTATTGCACCATTTCAATTTAGCTCTAGATTACTATTTCACCATTTCAATTTAGCTCTAGATTACTATTGCACCATTTCAATTTAGCTCTAGATTACTATTTCACCATTTCAATTTAGCTCTAGATTACTATTGCATAATTTGAATTTATCTCTTGATTACTATTGCACCATGTCAATTTAGCTCTAGATTACTATTGCACAGTTTGAATTTAGCCTTAGATTACTATTTCACCATTTCAATTTAGCTATAGATTACTATTTCACCATTTCAATTTAGCTCTAGATTACTATTGCACCATTTTAATTTAGCTCTATATTACTATTGCACCACTTCAATCTAGCTTTAGATTGCTATTGAACAATTTGAATTTAGCTCTAGATTACTATTGCACAATTTGAATTTAGCCTTAGATTACTATTGCACAATTTGAATTTAGCTCTAGATTACTATTGCACAATTTGAATTTAGCTCTAGATTACTATTGCACAATTTGAATTTAGCCTTAGATTACTATTGCACAATTTGAATTTAGCCTTAGATTACTATTGCACTATTGGAATTTAGCTCTAGATTACTATTGCACAATTTGAATTTAGCCTTAGATTACTATTGCACAATTTGAATTTAGCTTTAGATTACTTTTGCACTATTGGAATTTAGCTCTAGATTACTATTGCACAATTTGAATTTAGCCTTAGATTACTATTGAACAATTTGAATTTAGATCTAGATTACTATTGCACAATTTGAATTTAGCTATAGATTACTATTGCACAATTTGAATTTATCTCTCGATTACTATTGCACAATTTGAATTTAGCCTTAGATTACTATTGCACAATTTGAATTTAGCCTTAGATTACTATTGCACAATTTGAATTTAGCTCTAGATTACTATTGCACAATTTGAATTTAGCTCTCGATTACTATTGCACAATTTGAATTTAGCCTTAGATTACTATTGCACAATTTGAATTTAGCCTTAGATTGCTATTGTACAATTTGAATTTAGCTCTATATTACTATTGCACCATTTCAATCTAACTTTATTTTACTATTGCACCATTTCAATTTAGCTCTAGATTACTATTTCACCATTTCAATTTAGCTCTAGATTACTATTGCATAATTTGAATTTATCTCTTGATTACTATTGCACAACTTGAATTTAGCTCTAGATTACTATTGCACAATTTGAATTTAGCCTTAGATTACTATTGTACAATTTGAATTTAGCTCTAGATTTCTATTGCACAATTTGAATTTCGCTCGAGATTACTATTGCACCATTTCAATCTAGCTCTAGACTACTATTGCTAAGCTGTTGTATCTCCCGATGTCATGACTAATTCAGTGTCGTGTGTCTTTGTTGCAGATTCAATCTTTGTAGAAGATAGTTATTGGGCTGGTATTGTATGTTAAGCCGCAGTGTCTCTATTGATGCACGCCTGCTAGTGTTTAATCGCTATAATGTTTATCTGATTGTCAAAGTAGATAAAGCAAACGACCATAATTTTAAATTCTATTTGCATTATAGTATTTTAACCTATAGGTCACGGCAGTTAATATGATCACTATCATTCTGTATTTCTCAAGAATCTGTGACTTTAAAATATCACCAAACATCTTACACGTTAAGCCTTGTATAGAAATCGACAATTAAAAAAAGGGATGGAAACGCGTTTAAAGACTGCATATACACGGGCTTCCTCTTACAATTGAAACACTGACTACATCTAGAGTGTCAGCGTCGTATTTCTTCGTTGGAAAATACCTTAGTATTAGATGCGTATTTCGCTTTAGAATTATATCATCTCTTTTGCCTGCAATTTTTTTTTATACCCAAAATGCACACAAGAATGAATCAACTCTGTGGGTGTCTACAGGATATTGAGCGGATGTCATCTTAGGGACTTTGTAAGGCCTACAGACTTTACCAAGCTAACCACCGACCTCCTTAAAGTCTGCTTTGGGTCCTCTATCAATATCTACTACAGTTCTCACAAAAATATTTTTCATATTGTATTCTTATAAATTGAGTATTTATTTTATACAATTTAAAACCTACTTTCCTAGCTATTTCGGAAATTCGATTTAGTTTAAAAAGTACATATTAAACATAACGTTTTTGGAGTGTTAAGTCGTGAGTAAAATTTAAGTCTTAGAAACAAATACAACTATAGATACAGAGATGCATACTGGTGTCTATGTATTTCCTAGTCTTTTTGTCTAAATATAGTAATCTGACGCTAGACGAAACTGTACGCCTACACTGCAGCTTTTATAGTTTAAAAAAATTAACGGTAATTTAAACATGCCGGTCTTCGTTTTGTTATTATGTCACCAACTAAATTGTATAAAGTTATATTATAATTATTATAAAATTTTAATCAAATTTAATTAAAATGAAATACAACTTAAAGTGGTAAAATATTTAATAGATAGTAAATTTACCATCAATGTTCTATTTGCAAGAAAATCGTTTCCAATATAATAATCTGTACACAGATTGCCAAATCCGTATTTATATTCAATCCAGGTTCTCGAAAAATTTATGTAGCTTTGAACTCGACTCTAAAAGTAAAAGAAAAAACATTTTAAAAGGAAATGTATTGTTCAAAGAAATTTGAATGTTAATTTATATGCGAGTGTTTGTGTTTTACATTATATTTTATATTTGAGATATTTATAATTAAAAAGATATAGCAAACATTCAGCTAGACATAGAAATGTATTTCACAAAGAAAAGTATGTTAAGAAAAACATTATGTAAAACTCACAAACACTCGCATATATATATATATGGTCATTGGGCCGCTGAAGCCGCTATTTTATGTTACCGCGGCATACTAGGGGACTGTGCGGCTAGCACAATGTCCAGGTGCCATCACTTTACCCCAACTAATATCAGGTACCCATGAGAGCTGGGTTGACTCAGGGATACCTTCATTCCAGGGAACGAGTCCTAGCTTACACCAGTATTCTTACCTTTTGTAAGCCAGCCGAACGTGCTGTCACTCGGCCACAATGCCCTTACATGTATATATTAAAGTTAAATTCCCGGCGTTGTCCAGGAAAAAGTAAATAGGCCTGTATAAGGTACAGATTTAAATTAGATTAACTACAATGAAGATAAAGCTAAATAGATATAATAATTAAAAAAAAATATAAGTATTATTTACTATATTCATTTAGTAAAGAAATGTGAAAAAAATATTGTAATCTGGTTTTAAAAGCAATTTTTTTTTATTTAAAAAAAATCTAAATTGCCCGGCTTCCCCGAGGGAAACAAACTCGGCCCTACATACACCTAGAGCTACAGATAATAATTTTAAAAATTGCAATTAACCAAAAGCTAAAATAATCATATAAAAATATTATTTTTTTAAAGATAAAAACAATTTAAAATATAGATATTAAAATCGGGTTAAATAAAGGCAAGTCATTTTAGAACTATCCCTTCTTTTTCATTGTACTAAGGAGACCATGTTAGATCCGAGAGGGTATGTCCACAATTGAAGGGTGATTTCATTGCGAACTTAGGATCAAATAGTGCATTAAAAAAAAGTATTTAAAAAAATATAAATATTTTAAATATTATAAATATTTTCTAACACACAAACAATAGTTATAAACAGACGACACGGTTTCATTGGAGGTCGTTAGTCCAATCCTTAGATGGTTTACAAGTCTGTACAGAGGGGGCAGTGATAGAGGCTTGGTCCAGTGCGTTTCAAAGAAAAATGGCTGACGGAAAAGAAAAGGAATATTTGTAAAGGTCGGTGCGTGCGTGTAGAACATGCAGTTGGAGTTGATGACCTCGGGTAGAGCGGGAGTCTTGTTGGATTAGACCTGACTGTGCGGAGATGTCCACGAGGTCATTCATTATCCTGTATATCAAAAGTCGGCAACCTAAGTCACGCGTGCCAAACTTGGCACGCATAGCGATTTTCGATGGCACGCGAGAAACCTCCATGAATTTTTTTATTTTTTTTTATTGATTTTCCGGTTCTGAATGAGGAAAACTGACTGTTAAATCCGATGTTTCTGAATGGCATATCAATACATTTCAGTGAGTTGTACGCATTGACAAGGGCGGGGTCAAACAGCACTTGACCTGTTAGAACACTAAATTTGGATTACCGTATATCTTGAGTGAAATCAATTTTAAAACATTTAACTATATGTACTTCCCTTTATTAAGGCATATATTAAGATATATAGTTGGGGTTTGTAGTGTATAGTTTGAGGCACTCAAAGTGGTGTTTTCTAAACTTTTAAATTCATGGACTCATTTTTTCATACATCATCAAGCATAACTAACTTGATCTTACTACAACCTTCTTAGATGTAGATGTATTATAAGTGGAGGGATTATGACGATTTTGAAACGCTGCCAGTTGAGTTTTAAACATACAAAAACAATAGGCATCGAAATGCCAATTTGCGGGAAAATCTGGAAGGAAGATGCTTAGGAAAGTCATCTGCTATCCTCATCTGCCAGGCGTTCATTCTCTCTACTTTCAGTTTATGGTTCAACTTACACTTGTGAACAGTACTTATTGCACACGAATGCTGTGTTAAGCATTCAAACAGGCCACTACTCAGAAATGACTAAATATGTATCTGCCATTAAAAATTAGCGAAGACAAGGCGCTCTTTAATTAATGCAGACTAATATCATTTAAAAGTGTGTGTATGCTCATCTTTTATAATTAAACATAAATATATATATATAAGTTATTCTAAACAAAAATTGTTTTTTTATTAATTTAATAAATATAAGAGACTTTTTAATAGCATTATATTATGCAGTTGTTGTCATTATTAGGCTAATGTTAAAATGATAAACTCCTAATGGTTAAATGGACAAAAAATTAATGCAGGCAATGTTTATTTACAACTGTTTGACGTAAATTAATTGTATCTCTCTAATTAAATCTCGTAATGAATAACATAATAGTGGAATTTTTTTTTTTTTAAATAGTCAGTAATACTTGTTATATTAGAAAACATAACTTGTCTGGCATCACTATTGAATCAAATTTAGAAACTTTATTTTAATTAATGGGAAATAATTAGCCAGTTTTAATTGAGCTAATATTTATATTATTAATATGTTCCTTATTTTTCTTTTATAAAATGCTAAAGGGCCTACAACTTATAACTTTATAATGACCAAACTGTAAAATATATTTGAAAAGTATATAAATAGTATGTGACTAAAAAATTATATGCACATTACATAAACATTACATTAACTACCCAGATTGTACGATTACTACGTATCAGTTCCGCTCAACAATAGTAACTCAAAAGTACTTAATATGTTAAACAAATTAAAGAAATCTCAGTTATAACTGAGAACAAAATATAATCAATACAAGGAGTTGCTAGAACCTTATTTTGACAGCCAAATTATAATGTTTACTAAATAGTTACCATAAATGTGAAAGTTAAATAATAAAATATTGTATTTGGTTTAGTGTCTAGATGCAAATAAAAAGGATGATAATCACTAACACGTTAATTTTGTTCAATAATTAAACGCTTTTGACAATTTTCCCTATACATTTCCGTTGCTTTTGGCATTGGTCTTGTCACAGAGTTAAATTAATAAATATTAAAACACGTATAATAGAGCAGGTTGACATTGGGGCTGTTGGCACGCTGAATGATTTAGAAATCCTAGTTTTGCACACCATTAGCAAAAGGTTGCCAAATCCTGCTGTACATTATGGTGACTGTGTCTACCGCTCTGCAGTATTGAACGGGCTCAAGATGGAGTATGGACACCAAAGCAGAGGCGCTTGTTTAGAGGCCGAAGTCCTTTAAGATACGACGTGCTGCACGTCGTTGGGTTATCTCCAATGTGGGTAGCAGGTGTTGTTGATGGGGATCTTACACTGTCGATCTATAATCCAGGATGAATGACGAGCTACTCCTATAGTACTGAGTCTGGACCATTGTGGAGCATCCTTTGAGGTTCCTATGGAAGAAGGCGCAGGCTATGTTAGTTTTGGCAAACAATAGATTGGACATAAGTGCCCAGTGGATACTTGGTACTTGACATCGGATACCGTCTCAAGAGTGGTACCGTGCAAGGAAGAGCTGGTGGGGGTGCAATGCTCATCGGATCGCTTCGCTTGTTAATGATAAGTCGTCATAAGTTGTTGTTTGAAACTCAAATATCATGTTAACATATTTCTGGTAGCTTTGCCGATTAGTTCGTCTGGCTTTTTTTTTGTTGATGTTTTTGAAACACTTCTGGTCTGCGGCTATGTTGGTAGTTTTAGCTTTCCACCAAGCTTGGTACTTACGCCTCGAGATCTTCGTAAGCTTGTTGTTTATCCGGAGCAGGTTGTTCTTGGTAAATGTTATTATAAATAGGACATGTTTATTCATCATGGAGGTTAAGTGGTCTTGGATTTTGGATACGCTAATAAGTTTCGACTGATAGTCGAAATTTCCGTCGCTTGAATCTCTTAAATATTAATAAGTATTAAAATTTTACTTGGTAAAAACGATTTTGGGAAGCTTAACGTCCTGAAATGCAATAACAATCTTTGAAAACAATGTACTATTAATGAAAATAAAATAAACTAGCCTACCTAGTTAACAATGTTTATCATGTTACAGAAAAATAAGAATAAAAAGTTGTCAGTGGGGAATAGAACCCAGGTTACTCGCATGGCAGCTTGTGTAGACACTTGGAAATAGCGATATATATATATATATACATACATATATAAGAAAATAGATATATAATTTAAAATGTGTACTTGAATGACAATCCATCCACCGCCATCTGTATGTGTGTCACAAAGATAGTTTCGAACCTGGACATACATAGTACCTGGAGATAGGTATAAAGATAACCCTTTTTGGCAGGCGCGCGCCTATTGAAGGAAAAAAACAAACATGTTTAAATGCACAATTCATTCACTGACCCCTACTTACAAATATTTAATATAATACTGGTCGCTAATACCGCCAATGTTGTTTTTTTACTATATTGAGCAGCCTTCTATTTAGATGGTTCTAAATTAAGAATTAGATGAAAAAATTAATTTGTTTAAAATATTATTTAAAAAAAGGTTTTTTTCTAGAATTGTCAGTTGTTCCGGTTTTTTTCAAAACGTTGTTTTCAGTTGTTATATTCCGAACATTTTTATTTATTTAATAACCGATTTTTAATGCAAATTTGAACAGATATTCATTACATTAGGGACCTCAATCTGCTAAGAGGAATTTTGCAAAAAAATTGTTTTTTTTTTAAATTAAAAATAGATTTATTTTGGGCCTATATAATGTAAAAAAAAGTGAGGGATACAAAGATTGAAAAAGCTATACATATAATATGTATTTAAGTCAACTAAGTAATAGTTCTATTTTCATGAATAAATCAAAGAATAAAAGATACAAAGTTAAAAAATGTGTACCGTTTCATAACCACAAATGTTAGTCAATTTCTCGAATGAATCTGAAACTAAAATAGAACATTTCCTTAGAAAAAAAAGCATAATAACATTTTAGTAAAAATATGGTTAAAATATGGTTAAATATATAATTATAATGTTATGTTCGCATGTTCTGGGCAAGGAAGGCTGAGACTTAAACTAAAATGTACTAAATAAACGTATCTGTATAAGTATATTTGGTTTAACTTTTACTTGAATGTACTATTGGTAACAAATAGTATTGTTATTATAATGTATAGGAAATTAAAATATGGTTAATAGAGGGTAGGGGAGACAGTAGAAAACAAGTTTATTTTTTTTTATTTATGCAGGCATCATGATATTTTATGTATATATAGTATTGTTAGGGCCTAGTACATTTACAGCTCGCTCCCAGCGTCGTAGCACCTCCGTGGTGGAATGAACTTCCGAACTCAATCAAAGAAGCCCACAATATTGACAACTTTATAACAAAATTAAAAACACACCTTGTCGATTTATTGAAATACTCTTTAAAGCCTTTATTTTTTTCATGTTTTGCCAGAATTATTTTTTCTTGGTTTTATTTTAATGGGTAGTATTAGAAAATATTTATTTCTCTAATATTTCAAAACAATTACTTTATGTATGTGGTATTATTGTGTAGGGAATCGAGATACCATTTTATTGAAATAAATATTTTGTTATTTTATATTTTGATATTTCTGCAGTTTTTGTTAAAAATCTGACCTTTTTTTAAAGACACCATAAACGACCAACAAATAAACAGAATAAAAACATTTTTATTTTAATATTCAACAATCGCTCTTTTGTAATTATATTAAATAGAAAGAAAATTTATTAACCTTTAAAATGATACTAATGATGTATGGTTTCTTTTTGTTAATTATTATTATTTCCTTTCAAAATGGACAAAGGGTATATTAGAATTTTACCATGGGCCGTATTGCTGCTGAGAGTTAACACCCTTGCCCCTTATACAAGTCAAACGTATAATATGACTGAATTGTAAAGATTGCTGCTGAGAGTTAACACCCTTGCCCTTTATACAAGTCAATCTTATATGACTGAATTGTAAAATGGGCAAGGGTGTTAACTCTCAGCAACAATACGGCCCATTGGGCTATCAGTTTATCGATCAGCTGACTGTGAAGTAGTTGATGCTTGAGAAATGAGTTAGCTAACTTCATTATTTTTTCTGTTAGCTTCACTACAGTAATCTTTAGTTTCCGAACGACTAGTTAAAATAAAATAGTTGTCACTAACGTCTAATTCATTGTCAAAAAAATAATTTTAGTGCCGTGTGTAGGCCTACGGAGCGCGGTCAAAGCGTTCGTTCTCAGCCTATGATAGCCTATCCTTTTTCATTGTGTTTACTCTCGCTAAAAATGGCTCAAAATAAATAAAATTAGAGTTACTTCGCTTGATATTTCATCCGGGAATGTGTATTAATGAAAAAAATTTGTATAAAATGTGTGTGTTCGGAGCTTTTAGGGTCTAAGCATACGTACACACAAGGAACGATTCAATCATCGTTTGGGGGTTTTCGCGCAACCCAATCGACGATTGAATCGTCGTATGGGTTTTTAAGAGTTAATAACATATAAATGAACAGCGCATTCGAAAACTTTGTTATGAGTAGTGCTATATAAATATGTAATATTTAATTTGTAATATGGTGAAACATATTTTTTGGGATGGTTGCTATGGAAATGGCAACCATTTGGGATATTTTATTTAACGATTTGCCATGCACAAAAACATGTATTAACTTTTTAATTATTAAGATAATGTATTAAGAATTGGCAAAAATATTTATAAGCTAAATCTTTGAAAATGTAAAGATTAAATTTGGTTAAATTGATTAATAAATTTATATTATTTATTAGTAGGACTAAAATTGACTTAAAAAAAAAATTCAAGATAATACATGAAAAAGATGCACCTTTAAACTCTAAGGCCAACAAAAATACTACAATAGCTGTACTGCTAATATTTCTGTACTTCATCTCTGTGTAGTAGCTTCTTACTATTAAAAAATATAAATGAACAATTAGATGTAGTGTAAAATATATATAAAACTAATATGTAAAACAACTAAACACTTTTTGCTAGCAATGTCAATTATCATATTGGTGAGGTTAATATAGATGTAGAGGTGGAGGGGTACCCTGTAAATATGCTGCCGAGGACAAACTTCACCATGTCGCGGAAGCTAAAAGAGCAGCGAAGAAAGGTAAAGAACAAAGGCTACCCCAGCCCAACTCCAACGGACCCGCTTTCAAGTGCCAGAGATGGGACAGGGCCTACCTCTCAAGGAAAGATCTCCAAAGCTGGCGAAATCTAATAGTTTTCCGAGATGAAGCCAAAGAATATGTTAATATTACTTTTTAGAAAGTTTATTATTTTTAGAAGACATTCAGAATTTCACGTAGTCTGTCAATAGGCGTATATCAAATCATATAAACAACATGCAAAATGCAGCGTATTAGGTCATGTCGCACTTTAGATCTTAGGGCTTATCTCTTTGCCTCCGTCACGGGCTCCATTATATCCCATCGGCTCCAAACAAGTCTGCAATTTTCCTTTCATTTTTCCAAGGATGGCAATGGAGGTATTCTACATGGTTTCGCGAAGGTGAAGCGATGCGGCATAGATTGTTCTGGCACATCGTCTTTTGCATTATGGGGCCTAAAAATGCCTTTCTGCGAGTTATGATCCGTAAGAGCTGACCCAAGCTTATGTGCCCTGATCTCTCTGAGCTATTAATACGGCATGTGTTTTTCCCTCGCTCTTAGAGTGATGTAATTTTCTTGGAATTAGTTTTATTCTGATTACAACCATGGAGTGGTCTATGTCACAGTCGGCACAGTGGTAGCTACGTGTTTGGAGTACACTGGTCAGTTCTGAGTGCCTGGTAATTATGAGATCGAGCTGGTGCCAGTGCATGAAGTGAGGAGTGGATATTTTGCAGGTCATGCAGGTTATTTACAGATTGTGAGCGCTGCATAGCTCAAGCATTCGCTGGCCAATGTCATTTATTTTTCCGATGCCATGTGTACCAACGACTGACACATGCCCAGAAGTGCTGGGCAAAAGTGAGTGGAAATTAAATGAATGGCTCTCTGGTAATAAAATGGCAAATGATTAGAAGCAGAAGAAAAACAACTCCTAAAATAAGTCCTCCGAGATCAATTTGCCTAAACCAACAAACAAATGAAGAAAAGTGACAGGAAAGACAAAAGGATTTTTTTTACGAAGAGCTTGCAACAGAGGCCGAAATAGAAGCAGCAAAATGAGAACCCAGTACTCTATACAAGGTTACCAGAACACTTTCGAATAAGAAGACAAACATGAGCAAACTGGTTGAAGACAACCAAGGAAACCACATTTACAACGAAAAAGACCAGCGACAAAGATGGGCTGAACACTTTGGGGAACAACTCAGTCACACCCCGCTATTGGCAAAGCATGATATCCCACCTTCAGACTTACTGCTTAAACTCAACACTAACCATTCTACGAAGGCAGAAGTCCTAAAAGCCCTGAAGAGTCTAAAAAATAGGAAAGCAGCTGGTCCATATAGAATCCACCAGAGGTGCTTTCGGCAGACCCATCGACCACAGCATATATTTTTCCGCCTTTGCTTCAGAAGATTTAGAGGGATGGCAAAATACCAGTAGACTCATCACAATGAGGCTTGTCTGCAGGTCAACAGCCCTGTCTGTCCTAAACAAATTTCGAAACTTCATCACCAACACCAACACAGTTATTGCTTCTCTACGGATAATCACAAACACACTAAGCAATAAGCTTCAAGCCTTTGTCAATGGCTGCCTCCGCACAGTGCCGTTGCTAGGGATTTGGGGGCCCGGGGGGCTTGGTCTCTTTAGGGGCCCCTGCACTTTGACATTCGACATTATGACATGAGAAAAAAAAACATTTGTACACTCCTTTGGGCCCCCTCCGCTCAAGTAGGGGCTCGGGAGACTTTCGAATTGGGACACTTTGATATTCGACATTATGACATGAGAAAAAAAAACATTCGGACACTCCTTTGGGTCCCCTCCCCTCAAGTAGGGGCTCGGGAGACTTTCGAATTTGGACACCCCCCTCCCCTCCCCTAGCTACGCCACTGCCTCCGCAACACACTAAACATTCAGTGGACAGAAAAAGTAAAGAACACCGACTTTTTTCGGCAAACAAATCACGATCCCCTCGAACAGCAGATCGCCATACGAAAGTTGCGGTGGATTTAGCACAGCTTATGGAAACCCCATTGGATATCACGCAACAGGCTCTACAATGAAACCCCCAGGGAAAAGGTTGGTCGCTCAAAGACCACCTAGAGACGCTCCTGCGAAGAGAACATGACAAGTTGCAACCTTTCATGGGGTGAACTAAAAAAGACTGCCCAGAATCGAGTGCACTGGAGAGCTGTTGCAGAGGCCCTATGTTTCACAATGAACTAAAGGAACTAAAAAAGTAAGGTATAAATGTGTACTGTTACGAATATCGGTCATAAATGAATGACGTAGTAAGGCATTGACCTCTTAACAAGTGCGTATCAGAGTCCAAAGCGACCAAGGTTTGACCTTTATGCCCTGAGGGCAGTTTAAATAAAATAATTCGTTCAAATCCCGTGGAAATTGGGGGATAATTCTGGATCGTAGTAATTATAGAGAAAGAGGTTAAAATGCGTATTAAGACCCTGTAGAATCTTCGATGATAGTTTTCTTTGTAAAGTCCCGACCTCCTTAAAGTAAGTTCAGTTTAAACGTTTGTAGAGTGAAGTCGCTATATTCATACATGTACATATAATGCCATTTTATTGATACTTATGTTGCCACCAGTTGATGAAGTTTATTGATCGTTTATATTGAGTCTACAATTTAAATAAAATTGTTTATTCAACAACTGGAGTTGTTTGATCTATCGTTGTTGAGAAAGGTGTTGAAGATAATTATCACGAATATAACTACATTACTGCATAGACCTGTCAGTCAAGGAACCCCTAGCTTGGGCTACAGATTAGCAGAATCTAGAGACTTCTAATAAAGATACAACTATATTCATTGAATCCGATTTAACGAGTCGTAATAATAGTCATCATATAGAGGGCCATAACAGTTTGCGGGCTTGCGTCCGATATAGTTGTATAGTGAAGCATATATTCAAGTTGTGTTGTGTTGTGTGTTGGAGCAGTGACCTACTGAGCAAGCCTAAGAACGCTGAAATTATTCTTCCGATTGGAAAAACGTAAGTTGGAAAAATTTACCACTTTATAAATCTCTTAACTAAAGAATGGAATTTATTGAAAATCCAGAAGAAGAAGTTCTGAAAACTTTATCAATAAAGAAGTTAAAAGAGATCGCTGAGATCTTAAAGATAGAAGTTACTGAAACTACACCATCGAGGACTGTGTTGACACAGCAGATAAAAGATGTGTTGATTGCGAGTGGCAAGTTGAAAGTAGAATCAAGCGCGGAGGAATATCAAGTTGAAGGTCAGACGTCGAAATCTTCAATGTCCGAACAGTTGCGATTTCAACTAGAAATGAAACGGATGGAATTGGAAGATAAACGAGAACAAAAACGTCTTGATCGTGAAATAGAAGAAAAACGTCTTGAGATGGAAGATAAGAAAAGTCAAAGAGAAAGTCAGGAAAGAATAGAACTAGCGAAGATAGGAGCTACTAAAAAAGAATCTCATAGTGATGTAGAGATGGCCAGATGGAAAAAGCTAGTCCCTACCTACATTGATAAAGAAAGTGAAATAGCTAATTTCTTCCAGACCTTTGAAATTTCTTGCAGAGATTTTAAGTTCCCAGAAGATAAATGGGGAATATTAGTCAGAACAGCTTTTACTCAGGGAAGGGCAAGAGATTGTGTTCTGTTGTTAAAAGAGGAGCATTTAAATGATTATGAAGTCATTAAAGACACTGTACTAAAAGCCTATAACCAAATACCGGAAAGTTATCGGAAAAGGTTCCGTCAGTACACAATGTCCCCTTACCAAACACACTTAGACTTCCTTCGAGCAGAAGAAAAGCTAATGGATCAGTGGATAAAATCCAGAAATATCTCCACATTAAAAGAAATGAAAGATATCATTCTGTTAGAGGATTTTATTAACAAAGTGAGGCCGGATATAAGAATGTATTTATCCGAGCGTGACATCACTGACCCACATAAGGCTGCTGATTTAGCTGAACAGTATACATTGTGTCATAGGACAGCTGGTGAAAAGACTTTTAATAGATCACAACGGCAAGGAGAAAACACACAACAACAACATCGTGAAAAAGAGCATTTTGTGAAACAAAATGATGTTAATAAAAAACCTATCATCAAAAACGTCCAATGTACTTTTTGTAAAAGGACAGGACATAGCATAGAAGACTGTTGGAGTATACGAAGCGACAAAAGACCTAACAAAGTGGTAATGTGCACTAGCCATAAACCAAAACAAAAGGTACAAGAAAGCGAAAATACAAACGAACTGAATTCGAAGAAAGATTCTTCTAAACCAGAAACACTGAGGGTGGATTTGCCTGAGAGCAAAAGTCAGAAGGTAGAGAAATCTACAACTGAAGATAATGAGGATAAATATCCTGATTATAAATACAGAATGACTACTATTGGATTAATGGTCCAAGTCCAAAGAGACGAAAAAGTAGACCAAAGTATTTTTGACTCGAACAAGAGTCTGAAGTCATCGAAAGATGAAACAACACCCGAAAGTCATGGTCAAGGGAAGAATAAAATTGACACAGAGACCCTGTGCAGTTTTCAACCGTTCATTAGTGAAGGTTGTGTGGCCTTACAAAAGGAAGGACCACTGAAGTCCGTAAAAATATTACGAGACACAGGGGCATCATTAACCCTGCTGCTTAAAGATGTATTACCATTGAATGATAATACATTGACAGGACAGACTGTCCTATTGAGAGGTTTTGAATGGAAAGAAGAAATACCTCTACATAGGATATACCTCACATCTGACTTGGTGACAGGATATGTGACAGTTGGAGTAATATCAAAACTTCCTGTTGAGGGCATATCCGTTATCCTAGCAAATGATTTGGCGAAAGGGAGGGTGAGACCTGAACTGATTGTGAAGGAAAATCCAGACCCTAGTCCTATTGTGGAGACAGGAAAAGAAAAAGAACTTTATCCTGTAGGTGATGTCATAAAGGGTATGACACCACAGAAAAAGAAAGAAGAAACTATCTCACAAGAAAAGAAAAATAAAGAAGAAATTCTCCCACGAGAGAAGAAAGAGGAAGAAGAAGTGGAACGTGATACTACTATTTTCTCCATGATTGATGATTGTCCGAAAGGAAATGAACAATCAAAGAAGTCATCACAAAATGAATTGATTGCTGAGCAGAAAGTAGATCCAGAGTTGCTACAGTTGCATGAGAAAGCTGTCGACGAGAAAGAAAATCCTACTACTGATGTCTATGAACATATAGACCACAGCATAAACAAACAACAATGCAAACCTGCAGTTGCCGGTACAGATGAAGATTGGAGGAGCATCACTGAAGAAACGAGTGCGGAGAGCTGGACCGAAACTACCAAAAGCTATGGGTTATCACAATCCATACCGACAGATCGAAGGACCAACTTCGCCCCGGAACTCTTCAATCCAGTCCTAAGAAACTTATGCCTGGAGCAGGAGATGTCAACTGAATCCCATCCGGAAAGTCGAGGAGCCTATGGACCAATCTTTGGACCCACTGTCCAAGGACCACTCAAACTACTTCAAGAGGAATGGCAGACCGAATTGGATCTCCTTGGGCTGATCAAGTACCTAGATAAGTACATATATTTTTTGTCTGACATAACTGTGTTTGTTAGAAAAAAATTGTACACTGCTCACATGCAGATGCCATTGTTGTGTGATGAAAGAAAGGCAAAAATATTATATCATTTGAAAATGATAAAGCCTTACCTTCTGAAAACAATTGGAATAAGCTTGATGTTGTTAACATTGTTACTCTTAATTGTAAAATTTATGCCTGGAGTTCAGGATGAATTGAATGACAAATTCACTGATAGTTAGTTACCAAACTTACTATTTTAAAACTAAATCCCTTACTTGTGATGAAAAAGGACATAGTAAAAGTATTGTTAGAGTAAATATCATTATAGTGTGATATTTCTAAACAAACTTGTTAGTTTGAGCATTAAAATAATTGCTATAAGAGAAAAAGATCAGTTTTATCCGCAGAATTGGTTTCTAAATCAGAGGACATTATAAATGTGGACTGATTATAAGATATGTTTGAGAATCTCTGGAAATGATAATTGAAACATTTGGCAGAGAGGATAATCTGATTGATAAAGATGTAAATGGTTATTGATAAAAGAGAATTTTCTATCACTAAAGTATTGAGAAATGTTTTATGATTGTACTATGGATTTATATTATCATGTACTGTTATTGAAATATTGCACTGAGTCAAGATGCAAATTTCTTCTATGTGAATTTATTCATTTGTTATATTATCATTGAATGTATGATAATGTAGGGTAAAAATAGTTGCAGCAAGGCAGAACTATGACTAACAAGAATTCCAAGAAATGTATTATATATGATTTTTCACTTTTAGGATACTGTTACATGAAAAGCAGACCAAAAGTAGAAACTAATAAAACTTATCCTTGTTTTGTATAAATTTAGGATATGTGCCACTGACTTGACACTGTAAACCAGAATGATTGAGAATTTCATGGTTGAAAATTTATAATGTTGACATACCAATGTTCAACTAATGTATGATTAATTAAGGATTTCATGTCAAGATTGTAAAACTAATCTATATTTTTTCTGTATTAGTTAAAATAGATTGAATGAATTGTATTGACAAGCAAAAGATTGGGTAGACCTGAACACTGTGAAAGTAACAGGAGAACCAATGAATAAAACCTTTTATGGAATGGAAAAGAGCAATGTATTCCAACCTTACTGACTGAAAAGCTTGGATATGGAACTAACCATTCAGACCAGCAGTTTGTTTTGTACATAAATTGTTACATTGATTTCGCTCTGAAAAAAATTAATAGTAGCCTATGCTTAACTCTTTTCTACTTCAGTAATATTGTAATTGAAATGTCTTTAATGTAATTAAAAGAAAATAAGTACTTACTATTTAGTACTAAGATTGTATGAAGATAATATAATCTGCTTTGATTGATAGTTAATTAAGTAAATTAACCAAATTTGTTTCAAGTAAATCCATGTCTGCATGAAAGATAGAATTTTTCAATGTGAACTCTTTTAAAAAGAAAATAATGACGTCAAAAGGTCATGGTAAAATGAGAAATTGAATTATTTTTAATGAAATTGTCTATAAACTATTTTAATTCGTGAACAGACTATGTTTAATGTTCTTAAAATAACATAAATGAATTTGACTTTGAGAAGATAATGGTTGTTAAATAATGCTCATTTAGTTACGATAACTATTTAATCGCGTAGCAATTTTCTTTGACCTAGGCTGTGATGAGGTAAATTTGCATAGCGATGTCAACATTGTTAGAATCAATTGAGAATGAGAGAGTGATCGCAAGGAAGAGGGAGAGAAAGAAAAAAGAATACTGACCTAGAAATTTTGGGTTTTGACAGACAGTGTTGTCTAAAGCCTACAGGCTCGAAAAAAATACTGTCTACACGAGCAATAATGTTTGTAACGTGTAATTAGGTCAGGTCTAGTAGTATTTTTTCATCAAGAGCGAGTTTTTTTCTCCTTATGAAAAAATAAGTCGTGTCTGCATAGACATTGAGTGATTTTTTCTTTTGTTGTTTGATTACAAATGTAAAAGATATTAGTTTATAATTAAATGGACGAGAGAGTTTTTATTACAGTGGAATGTTCAATGTAATAGAAGTTATTAACTTGTATTATATTATATCTATTAAGAATGATTATGTATTTTTCTTGTATACAAGATTTAGATAAACAATTTAATTGTCCATTGTTTTGAATTAAAAATTGAATGATTGAATGACTATAGTTAAGCCATTTGATAAGATGAATTTATATTGCATATATTATTATGTTATTGTTATCAGTTCGATTGAATTATTGGGATCGCCAATTGAACTGTATTGTTTTCCCCGGAATATTTTCTTTTATAATTATTCCTTAAAATTAACATTTTTTCAAATGTAAAAGAAATAATTATAAAGCTTTAGAAGGGGGGGGGATGTTACGAATATCGGTCATAAATGAATGACGTAGTAAGGCATTGACCTCTTAACAAGTGCGTATCAGAGTCCAAAGCGACCAAGGTTTGACCTTTATGCCCTGAGGGCAGTTTAAATAAAATAATTCGTTCAAATCCCGTGGAAATTGGGGGATAATTCTGGATCGTAGTAATTATAGAGAAAGAGGTTAAAATGCGTATTAAGACCCTGTAGAATCTTCGATGATAGTTTTCTTTGTAAAGTCCCGACCTCCTTAAAGTAAGTTCAGTTTAAACGTTTGTAGAGTGAAGTCGCTATATTCATACATGTACATATAATGCCATTTTATTGATACTTATGTTGCCACCAGTTGATGAAGTTTATTGATCGTTTATATTGAGTCTACAATTTAAATAAAATTGTTTATTCAACAACTGGAGTTGTTTGATCTATCGTTGTTGAGAAAGGTGTTGAAGATAATTATCACGAATATAACTACATTACTGCATAGACCTGTCAGTCAAGGAACCCCTAGCTTGGGCTACAGATTAGCAGAATCTAGAGACTTCTAATAAAGATACAACTATATTCATTGAATCCGATTTAACGAGTCGTAATAATAGTCATCATATAGAGGGCCATAACAGTACCAATATTTGTAGACTAGGCTTAAAGATACGCACCTACTCTGGCGTTAAAGTCACCAAGGAGGTATAGAGGTATTTTGTTACTGCTTTAAAGTAGAAAATTGGGGCGTACATGCTAAGGACATGTGCTGCGCCAAATGACGTTAATTGTTTGATACCGAGTATCCTCTCAGTGCAATATACCACTTTCTCAATATGTCATAAGTGATTTTTTAATGGAGAAGCCAACATCAGCAGCCTTGGTCTGTCTATGGAATGTCAGATGAACGTATGGCTTGCGTCATTTATTTTGCCGTTGTCAGCCACCGTGTCTCCTTCATGCATGCAATGCCAAAGTTCCTTGTCGATGATTGCAGTTTATCTCATATATTCTGTTAATGGAAGGTCATTTTGGATTCCAGTGCACAGGAATCGGACATCCCACTTTGCTAGTCGAAGTGCTGGAAACTTCTTGTTTATTCTTTTTACAGGTGCTTGTATTATGGCTCGCTTGTTTAGTTCATCACTCAGATCCCCATGCACCAAATGGGGCAGGCGAGTTATGGCTGAACATCACCTAATTGGCTGGGGGCTGCCCAGCTTAAGGCGGGCTGTAGATGCTCAGTGAAACATGGCTATCTCTCCCATCGCCTGGAACGACCCCTGGCGCTTATCTCTAAGCCAATGGAGCAATAGCTTATAACCGGAAACTACCACTCCATTTGTTGCGCCTACGCCTTGCGGCGAATCTGGAGTGACCTGTCCAGGTTTGGGTAAAGGAAGTAGAAAAGGAGGCCACGATAGCCTAGGTGATGCTTTTAAAGGGCGAGCTGCTGCCCATTCAGCTGTCACTTTCTCTCCACGACGATGGTGATTCTAGGAGAACAGCTAAGCTGATATTATTTTTAAATACACTCGATACATACACACATTAATCAATTACAATCATGCATTTTATATTACACTAAAAATATATATATAAGCCAACAAACAAAAGGCCATTAACAAAAATACACCGAAATTTTTCATTCCCATAAATCAATTGAAATATAGAATGCTTCCGTTTTATGGGGTACTGTAATATGAAATTGTAATAGAATCATTTGTGTATGTAATGAGTGTAATTTATATAAGTTTCATATTTAAACGTTTTATTTTAGATATTTGTTTAAAGCTGTGTTTTTTTAAAATAAGATAACAAATTTACTTCAAGATAATAAACATATTAACTAATCGTTATTTTAACTTTTACAATACGTGTATAATATTAATCTCGCCAAATTGCTACCTCTAAACCACAAACTATATGTAAATGTTTACCTTATCTAGCCTAGTGTCTTACTTTGACTAGAGTGTTTAGTTTGATGTTTACTTTGATTCAATAAGAAAGATCTGGTGTTAGATGGTCAGTGAACATAGCGCACACAACATGTCACCTCAAATCATTAACTTTTTTTATCATTAATTCCCACTAAACATGCATTTGAATATATATAGCCTACACTATTGGCTCATAACTTAAGTAATAAATCTAAGCAAACAAGCTGGATCATAGGTTCTCAACCTCTTTCGACTCACCGACCCCTTTGACATTTTTTTTTCTCCACGCTTCATTCTCACTCCATTTTTTTGGGTGAATCATTGGAAATGTGCATTGCTAGAAGTTTTTTTTATTTTTGCTTACATTTTGGATAGCGAACCCCTTAACTTTTCACTCTCAATTACTAGCAACTTGTTTCTTTTCACTAGCCACATAGTGGTAACAGCGCTAAATCCACCTTCCACTTGTTTCGACTTCACTGGTCCTCTCATGTCTGTCTAGTCTTTGTTTCAAGCCACTCGTTATAAGTTCACATAAAGCATATAATGTTTGAGCTTATGTAGAATATAAACATTCAGCTTCACCGGCATAAATCAACTATAAGATTAACCGCACTAACAAGATTTTGGTGATAAATGTACTAGAAATTTATTTTCCCGAAGCTTTCCGAATGCAAAAGAAATGTCAAAGGGGTTGGTGAGTCGAAAGAGGTTAAGAACCTATGATCTAGCTTGTATGCTTAGATTTATTTCATGTACTTAAGTTATGAGCCAATAGTGTAGGTTATAAATATTCGAATGCATGTTTAGTGGGAATTAATGACAAAAAAGTGAATGATTTGAGGTGACATGTTGTGCGCGCTATGTTCAATGATCTTCTAACATCAGTTCGTTTTTATTGAATCAAACTAAACATCAAATTAAACACTCTAGTCAAAGTAACACGCTAGGCTAGATAAGGTAAATATGCCACACTTGGCACGCTGAGACATTTTCATTGGCACGCGGAAGACCCTCAAAAAAGCAATTCAGGTATTTGCTACGAGAAATTGAATGCCAGAGCAGTTTAAATTTTTAGCTTTTGACACTTTGAATGATTTATAAATCGTACGGTAGCCAAGCGGCAGTTCGTTCGACTGGCGAGCTAAAGGTCCAGGGTTCAAATCCTGGTGCAGGCTAGGATTTTTTCCCGGGTCTGGATTGTGTCCCTGAGTTTACCCAGCTCTGTCGGGTACCTGGCCTTAGTTGGGGTAAAGTAAAGGCGGCTGTGCATAGTGCTGGCCACACAATCACCTAGTAAACCGTGGCCACAGAAACTGGTGAACGCTGCCTACCTATGGATCAATTCGGTCCGACTGGTAATTTACACTATTATCAAAAGTTTGCCGATCCGTGCACTGGAATTAGAATCGGGAATTACAAAACAATCCCATCAGTTTCTGTGCCGAATTTCAAATCATCACTGAAGGGTTGGGCTAGATTCAGTGAGAGTAGTAATCCACACTTTTGATCCCAGAGCATTCACAATGAAATCACATTCACAATGAAATCACATTCACAATGAAATCACATTCACAATGAAATCACATTCACAATGAAATCACATTCACAATGAAATCACATTCACAATGAAATCACATTCACAATGAAATCACATTCACAATGAAATCACATTCACAATGAAATCACATTCACAATGAAATCACATTCACAATGAAATCACATTCACAATGAAATCACATTCACAATGAAATCACATTCACAATGAAATCACATTCACAATGAAATCACATTCACAATGAAATCACATTCACAATGAAATCACATTCACAATGAAATCACATTCACAATGAAATCACATTCACAATGAAATCACATTCACAATGAATTCACATTCACAATGAAATCACATTCACAATGAAATCACATTCACAATGAAATCACATTCACAATGAAATCACATTCACAATGAAATCACATTCACAATGAAATCACATTCACAATGAAATCACATTCACAATGAAATCACATTCACAATGAAATCACATTCACAATGAAATCACATTCACAATGAAATCACATTCACAATGAAATCACATTCACAATGAAATCACATTCACAATGAAATCACATTCACAATGAAATCACATTCACAATGAAATCACATTCACAATGAAATCACATTCACAATGAAATCACATTCACAATGAAATCACATTCACAATGAAATCACATTCACAATGAAATCACATTCACAATGAAATCACATTCACAATGAAATCACATTCACAATGAAATCACATTCACAATGAAATCACATTCACAATGAAATCACATTCACAATGAAATCACATTCACAATGAAATCACATTCACAATGAAATCACATTCACAATGAAATCACATTCACAATGAAATCACATTCACAATGAAATCACATTCACAATGAAATCACATTCACAATGAATTCACATTCACAATGAAATCACATTCACAATGAAATCACATTCACAATGAAATCACATTCACAATGAAATCACATTCACAATGAAATCTCATTCACAATGAAATCACATTCACAATGAAATCACATTTACAATGAAATCACATTCACAATGAAATCACATTCACAATGAAATCACATTCACAATGAAATCACATTCACAATGAACTCACATTCACAATGAACTCACATTCACAATGAAATCACATTCACAATGAAATCACATTTACAATGAAATCACATTCACAATGAAATCACATTCACAATGAAATCACATTCACAATGAAATCACATTCACAATGAAATCACATTCACAATGAAATCACATTCACAATGAAATCACATTCACAATGAAATCACATTCACAATGAAATCACATTCACAATGAAATCACATTCACAATGAAATCACATTCACAATGAAATCACATTCACAATGAAATCACATTCACAATGAAATCACATTCACAATGAAATCACATTCACAATGAAATCACATTCACAATGAAATCACATTCACAATGAAATCACATTCACAATGAAATCACATTCACAATGAAATCACATTCACAATGAAATCACATTCACAATGAAATCACATTCACAATGAAATCACATTCACAATGAAATCACATTCACAATGAAATCACATTCACAATGAAATCACATTCACAATGAAATCACATTCACAATGAAATCACATTCACAATGAAATCACATTCACAATGAAATCACATTCACAATGATATCACATTCACAATGATATCACATTCACAATGAAATCACATTCACAATGAAATCACATTCACAATGAAATCACATTCACAATGAAATCACATTCACAATGAAATCACATTCACAATGAAATCACATTCACAATGAAATCACATTCACAATGAAATCACATTCACAATGAAATCACATTCACAATGAAATCACATTCACAATGAAATCACATTCACAATGATATCACATTCACAATGATATCACATTCACAATGAAATCACATTCACAATGAAATCACATTCACAATGAAATCACATTCACAATGAAATCACATTCACAATGAAATCACATTCACAATGAAATCACATTCACAATGAAATCACATTCACAATGAAATCACATTCACAATGAAATCACATTCACAATGAAATCACATTCACAATGAAATCACATTCACAATGAAATCACATTCACAATGAAATCACCTTTAAATTGTGGACGTTTTCCTTGAGTCAAACGGGGTTTTCTACAGTAATATGAAGAAGAAGGGTATTGGAAGAAAGGCCCAGGATAGAGATGCCTGGAGGACCCTTTTTGGCGGCCAAAGACCACAGACATCGATTAAGATCGTCTGCTGAGCCTCGAGGGCGCAAAGGCATAAGATGACATTTGTTTGTGGTTGTTATTTTTATGTTGAAATGTTGGCATATCTTCTGTATTTGGATATTTGTTCAAACTGTAGCATAATACACAGATAGGCTACTAAAATACTTCAAAGAAAATTAAACACTATTTATTTAAAGAAAAAGATGTGTGTGTGTAAAAAGTATACAACTAAGACTGTTTTAAGAGAGCTTTCTTATTAACGTTTATTAAAACTGAGAAAGGGATTATAGAAGTTTACAGTGCATACTTAGACATATATTCAGATTTCTGCTATTCTCATCTTCACCTCAACAGACGAAAGACCACCTTGTGTGGATGTATGAGTGAGCCACTGGATTTCTTTTCCGTAAACTCGGTTATCAAATTTACCATTTAGATTAACTTGTTGACAATCGTAATTCAACCAACCATCTCTGAATGTTCCTTCGCAATTAAATCCGACTTGTTTATCGTTTTCTTTATCGTAGGTAGAAAATGGCATATAGTTGTGTACTGCTATGGAGCAAGTAATAATACAAGGGAAATGACTCATGTAAAACAATTATAATATTAAGTAAGAATTAAAAAACTCGGCATAAAACCCATTTTTATATATTAAATAAAACCTATATAGGAAGTGGATAGTCACATGACTGACCATGCTCATTCTTTAGTCTCTCTCACGATCTTGTAATGGTCGGAGGTCTCATGTACGATAGACTCAGAAATTGTTTTTATATATAAATACTAGAACGTTGTTATGAGTATAAATATTATTTCATTGGATGTAAAGTGTGAACTGTTAGTAATAATTATTAAATGATATGTGCTGCAATTAGGCGTTCTTTTATTTGATTACAAGTTAAAATATATTGTGGTGAATTCGTCTGTTCAATGTCTGATAACTGGAGACCAATATTTCAGCTACTGTAGCAGAAACACTCTCAAGAGACTGATTGTATTAATTGATGTACCAATAATAATTAAGGACATCAACATGTACCCACACGAAATTATTGTCTACATTTCCAGAAAAGTTACCCAGTGTCAGCTTGTAATTATTTTTTTCATCTTCAACTTTAAATGATTTGTAGATGGCGAAATAGTTCTTTCCATTGTAGGTCATATTAATTCTTAATTCATGATTGGATTGTAAAGAAAAAGAAATTATTATGTTTTTGTTTCAAACAATCTGAAATCAATGTTTAGCACACAAATATAATATGTTTCTCTTGATGGAAAATACTTCGAAATAACGTGTCATTTTGCTAATGTGTTAAAATTGGGGTTAGACTAAAACTTTAGACCACCTAAAGTCTAAGGCTTAAGGCCATCACACTCTTCATTATGTCTAAATGTAAAGTATATAAAAGGTTATCAAATTTCAAACGTCAATGATTAATCAGAGATATACTTACATTAAAACTAGAGTAAATTAAAGACATGTACAAAAATATCACAAACCTACTGTGTAAACCGTGCAGAAATAATACAATGTTCGCTCGCAATAAAACAATGAACTGATGTAAACATTACTAGACTAAATAGATACTTGACAAAATTGGACACACAAACAATTGTATCGGGTCATTTCCTGTTAGTGTGGATAGACTAATATTTCTCGCAACTAATTTCAGCTGAGTGGACCATTGAGGTCCTGTGATCCGCGCTTAATAAACCTGCCATTTAACCTTTTTTTTTTTTAGGCGGTCTTTGTAAATAAATTGTTTAGTTAATATTGTGATTAGGATGCCAAAATTAGCAATTAGTTGTAATTAATGTATGTTATGTAGATCAATTTTGAAAGAGTTTTTCTATCGGTTTTTTTTTACTTCTAAAATTAATTCCTTAACTGTATTGCTACCCAATTATGGACCAAGTTGACATTTTTTACCGACTATTATAGGAACGTACTATTAGCTGAATCCGGGTACAAACCGAGTAATTTTGACGACAATGGGCATAAATCTGTTCTTTTTGTTTTAAAGACTTACGGGCGAGCCACCACGTTAATGATCCTAGGGGTATCCGCAGTTGATTTATAAGCTGGACTAAGGAAACCGTACACTGCTATACGGCATGCCGCGCCTTCATCGTGCCGTGGGCTGGATGGAGACCGGACAGAACCATGCTGTGCCCCCCCCCCCCCTTGGTTCACCCCTACCAACGTTACGTCCTGGACTATAGAATCATTGGCTCGTCCGGGTTTTTGACATGACATTTGATCATGGTATCTTCCACAGTTATGACAGTTTTTGTACGGTATCACATCATCAGTTCCTCCATGTTTATATACTAAAAGACCCGAATAAGTGAACCTGTCTTTATTCATTATTTATTACACACTGAGCTGTCTAGGAATTTTCTGGTCACCATTTATTTACAAGATTTTAGTGTCATTTTATTAGATTTTAGACCTACATTGCTGGTTTCCATAGAGTTTAATAAGTTTTGACCGTATCTACGTTAATGAAGGGTGATATCTTTTGCGTGATATCTCCTTGTAAGAAAAGCCTGGGTATTCATATTACAATATACATGCATATACTATAATATAGTATATTATGTTATGCATTTCTTATATCATCAGCTTTAACTTTTTCATATAATATAGTCTTTATCCCAATACACTTATCAACCTACAGTGTACATTGTCAATACCAGATTAATTACAACTTACTTACATATTATGGCCTCTTAGTTTGCCTTTTAAAATTGTCTCACCGATTGAAATGTTAACAACGCATATAGATCTAACTCTTATACCAATCGATAAAATCTTTTTTTTAAAGCATAACGGAGTTACCCTCAATGTCTTAGAAGCAAGAAAATCGTTTCCTAGATAATAATCTGTACACGCATCTCCAAATCCGTTTTTATATTCAGTCCAGTTTCTAGTATGCGAGAACAACTGTATATAAGTACTCTTTCTTCCCGAGTGGCATTCGGGCATGGAATGGGTTGACTGAACAAACCAGGAAAACCAATAACCTAACATCATTTAAAACATTAATAAAAATGCAAGACTAGACTCGGACCACGGATGAGCGTAGGACGCAATAATCTTCTTTATAGAAGGAGCGTCTGTAATGTATAAGATAAGATAGTAAAATTTGTTTCTTTCTGAACTCTTCTCTAAAAGATAGGGAAAATAACAACAACATACTTGCAGGAAATACATTTTGCTAATTACGTGAAATGTTAATATGTAAGCAAGTGTTTGTGTTAATTTACGTTATATTAAAGTTGAATACGAATACCTTTATATTTTTAATAACTTAAATACGTAATGTTAATATATACGGTAAAAAATGTATCCTTCTAAAAATGTACTTTTGAGAAATACAAAAGGTATATTTATATACGTAAAATCAGTTAATGTGTTCTTTTGAAAGTGGACTATTAAATTTGATTAAAACATAAATTTGGTGTCCTTTTACTTGAAACACAATCCATCCGCCCTGATCTGTCTGGGTGTCGCAGAGATAATTTTGTACCTGAACATACTTAGTACCTGGATCAGTATTTATATGTCTTCGGCAGCGTCGTGCCTATTAGAAAAAACATTTTCGATGCATAATTCATAGTTCTAAACAAGTGTTATAGATAGATAGATAGATAGATAGATAGATAGATAGATAGATAGATAGATAGATAGATAGATAGATAGATAGATAGATAGATAGATAGATAGATAGATAGAAAGATAGATAGATAGATAGATAGATAGATAGATTGATCGATAGATATATAGATAGATAGATAGATAGATAGATAGATAGATAGATGGATGGATGGATGGATGGATGGGCGGGTGGATGGATGGATGGATGGATGGATAAATGGATGGATGTTCTTTTTTTTTCCCAGCACAACCAATAAGGCTGTCTTGAATAACTTCTACGCTCCTAGGAGTGCATTAAAGGTTTCTGCTGTATACAATTTTCGATTTTAATTTTCGTTTTCCATTGAGAAAATCATAGCGAATAACTAAAAAGAAATTCAAGAGGACTTAGTGCGATCGGAAATTGCGAAACTATGTGTTTCAAGTTATCAAATATCAGATATATCAAAGCAAGCAGTCCATCTTATTATAATCTTTGGACATACATACGCATTAAATTAAGCAAATCATTTAAAATATTTATAATATAATATTTAAATAAACATAAAGGATAAGAATTCAATATATATATATATATATATATATATATATATATATATATATATATATATATATATATATATATATATATATACCTTTTTATAATTGCAGGAGTCAGCAGAATTTGCTAGCGAATCTAAAATGAAATATCAAATTTCATCATAAACGAACATTTTATAAATCGGATAGTAAACGTTTAAATATAATGATGATGTTATAGTTGTACGTTGTGGGTTTAAACTGAAATTTGCAAACTATAAGTAGCTGTATAACTATTGACATAGCTTGTATTTAACCCATGACTTAGCCATCCACGCAGATGAGGGACTAACAACCAAATTTAACATGACTATTAGTTGTGTTGATAATGCAAGCTTATAGAAAATGATTATAATACTTGTATATATTAAATTACCCTTCGGACCAAACTGAGCATAGGGCTGGTGAAGTAGCGTTCATTAGTTTCTGTGACCACGGCATATGTGGCCAGCACAATGCCCAGCCACCTTTACTTTACCCCCAACTAATGTCGGGCACCCATCAGAGCTGGGTAGTCTCAGGGACACTACTCAAGTCCAGGGAAAAACTCCTAGCCTCCACCAAGACCCAGGACCTTGGGATCGCCAGGCGATAACCGTGTTACATATATGCCCATTAAAATGACGAAGAAAATACTTATACTTCGCTTTCCGTTCTAAAGAATTTCTTTCCTTTTTAATATTTATATTCTATCTTATTACTTACTAAATGTTGCTGATAAGGGTTTGATAACTGGAAAATCAACTTAAAATGGTATTTAAATCAATCATCTAATTGTGCCTTAAATCTAGTCACTTTTAATATAGATAAATAGTGTAATCACGTTTTGTCAAACTATAGTGAAAATATTCATTTCTCAGTTGTGTTTTTATGATAAAGTTGTTTATCTCCACTTTTATTATCATTCTTTATTGCTCGTGTCATTTATAATATAATATAAAACAACGAAAGTTTTGCTAAGTTAATAATATAAAGGATTTCAAAAGCGATGTAAGCCTACCTTGAAAAGCCGATGCTAACAAAACCATAACAATTGTTGCACAGCACAATTGTATGTCCTTCATCTTCCTGTAGTTTGACTTTGTTGCTCCCTGTTTATAAATACAATGAAGTATTAGATTAAATGTTATATAATATAGCAGTATATTTAAACAATTTCTCAAACCTTGTATTTCGAGAAAAGTTGTAACTGCAACTGCCATATGAAACACAACATAGGGCTATTGCTTCTTAACTTTTGTTATAATCCAACTCTTTTTTCTTATAAGTCTCCAATTTCTTTTTATCTCTATTTATTTCCTTTTCTACAATTCTTTCTTTATCTCTCCATTTCTCTTTCTTATATTTCATCTTTTTCTTTATTTCACTATTGTTTGTCTTAGTCTCCAGTTCTTTCTTTTTTCACTCCTTTATTCATTCTTAATATTGTTATTACTATCTTTTTATCTCTGACTTTAAGTTTTATTTTCGTTTGTCTTAGGATCCGAGGCACTGTTCATCTATGCGTCTCCAAAAAAAGAATGAGACTCATGGGTATTAGAAAATGCATTCAACAATATTCTCACTCACCCACATGGCATATTTAAATACTCACCTTGTTTTCACCTGATCTCTGTCCCAGGTAATGTAGACAGGTGGTTACAATGAAGTCGAAAGAATTGTTCTAAGCCTTACAGCGGTTCCCAAACTGGGGGGCGCGACCCCCTCGGGGGTCGAATGACCAATTCGCGGGGTCGCCAAAGACCTTCGGAAAACGTATGTTTTCGGTGGTCTTAGGAGCCGAAACACAGTTCATCTTTCCGTCTCAAAGCGAGTCCACCTCCATGCAGATACATCCGCATACTACGTGTAGATTACTTGGCATAATGACATCAATACAGGTGTATGTGACAAGGTCGGCGCCATAATGCACGTATGCGGACCAGTAACACGTGTGTAGAGAGTTGTGTTAACAAGCCTCTTCTCTGTTAAAAGCAGCCATTGTGTTAAAAGCAGAAGTATTGGCGATAAAACGACCGACACTTCATGAATATTTTGGAATTTAGTGTAGATTTTGTTCGGTCTGGATTTCAAAATAATTAGTGACCAAAAGTAATCGGAGCTCACTTTATGATATATGGACAAATATTAGCAACAAAGACATTGCTACACCAGTTAAAAGAAGTAATATAAAGCGTAATAAGTTGTGCCCTTTAGTAAAAACAAGATCTTTAAACAGTCGACTGTTTTCGCAATTGTGCAACGAGTATGATGCTCCGAACAATGCTAGCTGTTTCACACTTTTGAGATGATTGTCGAGAGAAATTAAAACTTGTTTTTTGTAGCTTTATTGTGAACTAGTTTTTTTAAATATATTTTATATCAGAAAGCAAGACTGCTCTTTGAAGCACTTTTCGGCGATTAAAGTGAACTGCAGACAATAACTTACTTGGTTGACATTTTGTCGTCTTGAATTAGTTAAATTTATCACTGCAAGGAGGAAAATATAACATGCCTTAAATTATTTAAAAAGATCCGATCATTTCAAATGAAACTTGCATAAAAAAAATTGAAAATTAAAATGAAATGTAGGCTATATGCTGTCTACTTCAGGCCCCACGAAGAGGGCGTGTGTTTGTGTGTGTGTGTAGTTGCGCCGGGGCCCATAAGAGTTTATCTTTGTAATATTATTTGTAAGATCAATGCTGAAATTTAGGAAATATTACATTAATTTAAATTAAAAACTGTACTAGATTAAAGTTTGTGAATAGGCTTGTAAGGCTGTTGTTATGGACTGTCACTATGATGACTATTATTACTAACTCGTTAAATCGGATTCAATGTATAGTTGTATCTTTATTAGAAGTCTCTAGATTCTGCTAATCTGTAGCCCAAGCTAGGGGTTCCTTGACTGACAGGTCTTTGCAGTAATGTAGTTATATTCGGTATAATTATCTTCAACACCTTACTCAACAATGATAGATCAAACAACTCCATAATATGTTAAATAAAAATTTTTATTTAAATTGTAGACTCAATATAAACGATAAATAAATGCATCAACTGATGGCAACATAAGTATTTCATTAAATGTTATAAAATATACAAGTATCAATATAGCGACTTCTCTCTACAAACTTTCAAACTGAACTAACTTTAAGGAGGTAGGGACTTTACAAAGAAAACTATTATCGAAGATTCTACAGGGTCTTAATACGCATTTCAATCTCACTGCGATCCAGATTATAACCTTCATATTCCACGGGGTTGGACGAATTATTTTATTTAAACTGCCCTCAGGGCACAAAGGTCAAACCTTGGACTCTAACACGAACTGTTTAATAGGTCAATGCCTTAGTACGTCATTCATCTATGACCGACATACGTAACACTATAAATGATATGTTTACATTCTAATGGTAATTCGTATGGCAGTTTCATAAAATGGTCCACAGACCTTTTAAAAGATTCCTGATTTCTATAAACGTATGTAATGCAAATAAATCATCTAGATTTGACTAGTATTGAAAAGTGGGATCGAACCGGCACTTTTTTTTTCTCATGCGGCTCCTGGTCTACTTTATCTACTTTCTTTGAAAAACATGACAAAATGATTACGATGATAAATTCTGTGAAATAACACTTTCACATGCTAGCAGCCGAAATTTCACGATACTTTCCAAATCTACCTAACACTACATATCTATGTACTTGCCAGAAGCCCACTCACATTCAAAGCTTAAGATATTCCCGAGAAAGCACAAAGTTTATTGAGCGTATTAACAACGATGCATAGAGAACTGATTTCTCTATAATGCCAGGTACAAAATTCTGAATCAAATGTTTGCAGTCATAAACTATTTTGACTGAGATTGTGTTGCGCCATTTTCTTCCATTTCCAACAAAATATCTTAGTAAACATGATTTTCCACCTTGTTAGCTATCAAGTCTAAACGAAGCAGACTTATTGTTGGAGATCAACTGCTTAGTTGTGCTCTTGCAAAGACTGTCCCGAGAATTCTGAACCGATGAGAAATACGCAATGTCAAAAATGACAATCGGTGACTTTTGAGTTGTAATTAGAAATTTAGGCCTAATAAACTTGGCCTAATCCTATACCGGTATCTTGCAATATTTAATTACATTTGTTTTTATGTCTACTTTTCTAAAATGATTAATCGCTATTCTGTAATAAGGTTCAATTTGTAACAGTAATAAAAAAACGGTGCTTGGTCCTAATAATTTTTGTAGCGTAAACTATCTTTGGCAAAAATGAATTGGGCATTTGGACTCATGTGTGAGTGGTCAATCTTCATATGCCTAGAGTTTAGAGTCTTTATCTCTATGGTTCTTGAATCTGTAGAAGTTTAAAAACTGAAAACAAAGCGCCGTGTGTTTTTAATATAGGTTATATAGTAAAAAACGGTGCTTGCATCTACTATTTTTTTTCTCCCCAACCAGCTGTGTCAAAAATCATATGGGCATTTGAACACATCTATTAGTGGACAGTGGACATGTGCCTAGAGTTTAGACTGTGTGTCTATTTCGGTCTGGACTGTGCTGTATAAAAACAGTAGTGTAGTGGACGAATTTTATTTGTATTCGATGTATTTGTGGAAAATAAATGGGTAGACGATTGGCTAAATTTCGGTTGATGAATAGTCGGTAAACAAACTGTCAGTAGGCGTAGACTGTTGTGGTAAACGAATTGTCGCGGTAAACGAAACGTCGGTAGACGAATTGTCGCGTTAGACCAATTGTCGGTAGACGAAGAGACGTTAGACGAGTTGTCGCGGTAGACGTATTGTAGGTAGACCTTTTTTCTGTAGACGAAGTGTCGTAGATGAAAAGTCTGTAGACGAGTTATCGTCGTTATACATACCTACCTTAACATTGCACTGTTGCCCCTGTCCTTGAAGTCGTTGGTATGGTTCAAACCTATCGTTACCGGTACGCCCTGCACAAAAGAACCATTCTTGCTCGTCCGTTTTTTTTATGAGACCTTATAACTCTCTGTCCTTCTCTCTGTATCTCTCTCTCTCTCTCTCTCTCTCTCTTTCTTACTGTGTTTCTGTCTCTCTGTCTGACTCTCTCAGTCTGTCTATCTCTCTATCTGTCTCTTTCTGACTCTCTCTCACTCTGTCTCTCTCTTCATACTGTCTCTATGTATCTCTGCCTCTTTTCATACTGTCTCTCTATGTATATCTGTGTCTCTCTCTGACTATCTCTCTGTGTCTCTCTCTCTGTCTGACTCTCACTTACTCTGTCTCTCCCTCGCTGGGTCTATGTCTCTCTCTGACTATCTCTTCAAACTCTATTTCTCTCTCTGTCTTTCTCTCTCTCTCAATATCATTATTTTCGCTGTTATATTGCTGGATATAAAAAAATTTAGTAATATAATATAGACGACAAATATACCACCACACCTTTCCCACTTCCTAATTAATTGTCTATTCCTAAAAGCTTAATAGCATGCTATTTTGGTCCAATATTGGATTGGACAATATCATATTTTGGACAAAAGTTACGCAAATATTGTGCTACTTTAGAAAGCTGTTGGGATCTGTGGTTATCACAATACAGTTTCCTGATACTGTTTTACCAATCACACAACATATTTGTACTGATTTAAAGAACTTAATATTCGTTATGTTTAACATCTAATTTATAATTATATTATTTAGAAATGATTCAGGAAAGAAGTTTACAGTACAGATCAAATTAAAAATTAGAACACAAAGATTAGAGATCCCACAAAAGTAAACATAAAGACTATGTTATATGAGTAAGGCTAATTTTTATTTCTATATCTCTACAAATTGCATTTATAAGGATGTAATTATTAAAATAAATACAATTGGAAGAAACTAAGAGATTTCAAAAGGCAAGACTAAACTAATACCATCAGAATAATTTTCATATTTATCTATAACAAATTCTAAAAACTGAAGTGAACTAGGATGGAACAAAATATTTGATGCTATGTATGGTTACAATAAAGAAACAAAAACTGAACAATTTAATTCTAATCAAATAAAAAGGTTATAGTTATAAATACTTCATACATTTACAATAAGTTTTTTAAAATGCCTACTATAAAGTAAAAAGTAAAGTACCCGTCGGATCAAATTGATCCATAGGTACGATGAAGCAGCATTCACCAGTTTCTGTGGCCAAAGCATACTAGGTGATTGTGTGGCCAGCACTATGCACAGCCACCAAAAACTTAGGACTGATCCCTGTGGATAAGAATCAAACACCCTCTTTGGCGTGTTTCTAAAATATAATAATTAGATTTTATTTAATGAAAACGCTAAAGAAAAAAACACATGTCAATAAGGAAACACAAAAGTAAGAAATGAGATAAGGTCATGAGTCTTTAAATAAACCAATTTTGACACACAAACAAGGTAACTTTATATATATATATATAGATTAAAAAAAATTGCCAAAATAAAGACTAAAAAATTATGTACAAAAAAATATATATTTTAAAACAAGCTAAATAGCCCAGCGTTTCCCAGGTGAAAATAAAACAGGCCTGTATAAGCTACATATAAAAAAATTATAAACGACAATAAACAGAAATCTATAAATCCAATAAGTAAACATATGCATTGAAAAAAAGTGTAAAAGTTAAAAAGTTACATTATTGTAATTCCAAAAAATAATTCCTTGCTTTTAACAAAAATTCATTAAGTTAGTAGTCTACTTGCAAAAGGTGCTAAGTGAAACAAAATTGATAGACACATTTTGACTCTTTACAACTCAATTTGGCATCTTCAGTTTGGTGCTTAATATTATCTTGAAAAAATAATACAGTAATGAGTACTTTTAGAGGGCTGAACTAAAGATAGCATATAAAAAGATATATTATTAAACATTTCAGAAAAATGACTTAATATCTTTTGAAAATGATCTACTCAAATGCAATTTTCAAGCTTGAAAACATGCCATAGCAATAACATAAAAATGTATGATACATATTAACAATGATTTTTTTTTGTAAAAAAATAGATGACGGTAGCCTAATCATTGATGGATAGCCTAACTTTTAAAGCAGTTTCGCATTTTATATTTTAATTCTTATTGCGCGCAATTTTAAAATACATTAGAAGTACGATAATCCGGCACGTTCGGGATCGCCTCGGTGCCGGACTACCGAAAATTCTGGTCTATCGGGCGTTGCCCCTTCTTTTTAGTGTTGGCTTTGGGGACGTCCATTAATTACGTCAACAAAAGAGGGGGGAGGGGGGGTCTGAAAAAGTTTGACAATTGTTGACATGGGGGAGGGGGGGGGGAGGTCAAGAAAAGTTGACGTCAACAATCTTGCTTTTTATGAAGTAAATAATGATACAAATTTAGTACAAAATTCGTCCTGTTAAACTTACATAGATAACATAAACAACATAGTTTTACGTTAATACAAATATATCAGTTATGGAAACTACATTAGACATGTCCTTTTGTGTCCATCTTGCTAGTTTGTAGATCTATGTATGGGTGGAAACTAATGCAATTGTTAGCAAGGCAAAGTGACCGACCAATTGTAGAAAACCTTACCTTCACTGTCTAGCGTAGGGTTGCCAGACACATGGGTGTCAAAAGGAGGACTTCGAGAGACAAAAAGGAGGACATTGTGTTTCAATTGCATAGTTTCGCATTTAGCCCGCAATATGTATAATTTTAATACAAGAGCTGCCACTAAGTTTAAATGTGTATTGGTAACCTGAGCAAGAAACAGTTTTGTTAAAAATAACATATAAATTCAATGTAGGCTAAAAGGCAGCTTACATTTGGTTTGGCAACTTTAAAGCTCATGCACGAGTCTTATAAAAAAAAGGATAATTCTTTTCTTGTACAAATGATCACCTGTTTATTAATTATATTCTTAACATGTTAATACTAATTTTAAAATTTATTTGTACTTATGCCTACAAAACATTAAAATATTACAAAAGCTGGACATTTTAAAGGTAGGCCTATTGTGCTTTGCCTGCCGGACGGAGGACAAGAGTCTAAATAGGAGGACATGTCTTCCTTTTGCCGGACGTCTGGTAACTCTAGTCTAGCGAGACATGGAATCTGGAATAACAAAGGAATACAAACACACCAACAAACTGTCTGCAGAGAACGTTCAGAAAGCCAGTTTTTTTTTTGCCGCTCAGTACATCTAAATTAGGCTAGGCGCCAGAGTCTGTCGTTCGTTATATAAGCCATGTAAACGATGGCTGGGATTGACAATAGAACTAAAAACAATAATAGGCCCTCGCCGAGACTATAACTAATGTTTGTAAAGCATTGAATGAACTGAGTTTTGTGAATCCAACATGGTTATTTAACAAATATTTTCTTCAGAAAAATAATTCTTGGCCCATCCCATGAAGTACGAAATACTTAGCCTACCTTATTTCCTTTTAACATCTCTAATTCAGATATATAAACGAATATATTTTTGCTCACTACGTTATAAAAGGTGAAATATTAAAATTAGGTCGATTAGGCTACATATTTAGTAATTTGTACGTTGTCGTTTATAATTTTCTGGAAAAATTTAATGAGATAAAAATGTATTAGTATCAGTGGCGTCGCCAATATTGCAAGAAGTGGGTGGCAAATAGTGCAAGGAAGGGGGACAGAGAAGGCAACTAACGTGTGTATATAATGTGTGTGTGTGGACAATAATGTAATACGGAATAGTGAACATATAATTAAAACTAGGTATGTTAAAACCGGTTTTTCTTCAAAACCGGTTTTTGGTTCTATAAAACCGGTTTAAAACCGGATTTTGTTTTTTCTCCACCTTTTCCCCCACCCCTCCTTCCCGCGCAATGTCACAAGTTACTGGCCGGAAATGCCAAACGTTAGTAGATTTATAGGTATATTTGAAAAATAGTTCAAATTTAATTAGTGTTTGCAGGGTATTCAAGAGGTTGATTTCTTTGAATACAATATGATTTTGTACACTTTACTATAAAATTCTTTAGAACTAAAAAAAATCTCGGCTAATTGATTAAAACCGATAATAGCTTTCAATAGTGATAATCAAATTTGCGATTATCGTTTACCATGATATTAAAAAGTATATGAAGAGGATGACTATGTTAATTTAGGATGCTTAGTACGCAATCCAGTGGTACTGCCACCGCTCCTGCTTATCTGTTTGGAACATAGTTTAGGCTCCAACGAGCCATCATCAAAGACGTTTTTTCCAAAATTTTCCAACACAAAGGATTGTAACTGTAACTTAACATTTGGTTTGATGTTGTTTTTATCGCAAGCCATAGTTGGTATTAGGAAAAAAAAGAAACAAAATATCAAAGACTAAATAGTGTAAGCAAGGCATTTCAAGAATTGTTTTGTGTGAATCCAACATTATTTATTAAAAATATTTACATCAAAACCCCCCAAAGAGGCTGTGCTACTTGAAATAATGATTAGGCCTACCTCCCAACTAAAAAACCGAAACCCGGCTTTGAAAATCAAAACCGGTTTTTGGTTTCAAAACCGGAATCCGGTATTCCGGTTTTCAGTTAACATCCCTAGATAAATAGAAGGCTAATTTACAACTGGTGCACTATTTCCCCCTAAACTATTTGACAATTAACGTTGTACCAAAAGCTATTTTAGTGAAACGTAGAATTAGACATGATTAAATATGTATATAAAAAGAACAATTGTAAACATATGAGAATTATAATGAATTAGAAATATTTTTAACAAGTTTTAAAATGTATTATATTAATTATAGTAGGCCTTTCCGTTTTAAATATATTTTAAACATAAAAGCAAGCGTCTAAAATTGTGTTACTTGTTTTCAGGGGGGGGGGGGTAACCAATTGTTGACGTAATTATATAGGGGGGGGGGGGGTCTTTGAAAGTTTGACAGTTGTTGACAAGGGGGAGGTAAAAATCGCCTAAAAATTGTTGACGTAATTAATGGACGTCCCCTTTGCCGAAAAACAAATGTAAGCTTACTTTGTTTTTTTAACTACATACATAAAAAATCGTAATTATAAGAACAATTAGGTTAATAATTAAACTACAAATACAGTATGCAAATACAACAAGGTTTATTTTACATTTCATATAATGTATGCACACGTACTGTAAAACATATTTCACTTAGATTAAAAAAAGTCACGAATATAATATATACATACGAGTAGAATATAATTTGGGGTGGTTGTTCAATAAGACAAACTACGACTAAGAAAAGGTTACTATTTCATACAATTTTAAATTTCAAACGTTTTATTATTTCCCCTTCTCCAATTACTTCTCAAATAAAAAAAAATCTTAATTATGTAGGCTAGTTATTATTAATTTATGTCAGTATTAGAGAGTATTATCGTGAATGCTCTCCATGGTCATGGCATCACGATGAACCCGCTTTTTAAGCCGCCAGTTGTAAACAAAATCATAGGCTATGGATTTGCCATTAAAAAAAATAAGTTTTCAATATGAACACGTTACGTAAGTAAATTAAATAACTTTTTTTTTCCGCAGGGGAATAATATTAATATAATATATAATGTAGATTTATTGCAGAGAGCCTCGCCAATACTCGGTTATCGTTTTAATAAAAAAAATCAGACTCGAGACCTTGAACTTCAACTTGTAAACTGGAATTTAAATTTCAAGTTTAAAGTTTACAAATTAAAATTATTTTTTACTTACAAACATATTCGACATAGCGGCCTATAACTATAATATATATTAGGCTTATAAAATAATAATAGTTATAGATTTTAAATTGATCAAGTTAAATGAATTAAATAATTAAATGGAAAAATCTTTCACAACTAGCGTACTAAAACTTATCAGGTCAGGCTTTTCAAAACTAAGCCAAGCCGCACTTATTGCCTAAGCTTGCTGTTCCTTATTTTTTTTAATACTGATTAGGCCTACTGTTATTATTGACACCTAAATGTAATATTTAATTTGTATATTAAGTAGCCTAGCCTACCTATACAAATAGCAGGGTTAACCATTAACCGTTGCTTTGATATCTCTGCTATTTGATAACTTAAAATACTCTGTTTTGGCTTTCAGATTGTACCATGTCCTCTAGACTTCCAGTTTAGTAATTCACTTTAATTTTCTCAATGGAAAATTATGATTATAAAATCAAAAGATATTTATAGCGGATATTCTTAGATAGCCTATGTTTAGGAGTCATTTAGGACAGCATTGGCTGCACATGGAAACAACAACACGTAACTCTAAAAATAGAGCAAAATATCCATATTTAATATTATTATAGTATTTGATCCTATGTTAAGGTCGCAGATAACAAACTATTGTATGACTAGGCCTATAGTGTCTATAGTCAGAACCGCAATAAGTTATAAGGCAATAAGGAGGAGTGAAAAAGGGGGCACCCAGCCTTGGACTACGGTAAATTAGTCTTAGACTAAGACTAAGTCATAGCAGTAAATTAGTAATGTGTCAATGTTTATTCAGATAAGTATCGATACTCATTAATAAATAATAACCTAATTAAGCCTATTCTGAGCCCATAATGTTGTTTTTCTACTGTAAAAAGAAAGTTAATTGTACTTTTATACATCAGAAACTTCAATTTAGAATCAAATTTTGCACAAATGATGAGGTATGCTCTACCTGATTATAATTATTTAATTTTAAATTAATTATAATTCATTATACAATAACAATTATTGTAGAATCCGCGCTCATATGGGTGGTGAAAGTTTGGGAAGACTGACTAAGGTTTGTGTATTGTGCTATAATGGACAAAACTAGAAAGCTTTATGTAAATAATTGGTAACTATCTCATTAAGGAATCCTTAACTTAAATATTATTTTAGTGCAAACTTGTTAAGAGCTGTTGCTATCAATTCTATGAGTATAGAAAACTACATCCACAAATAAGATGTTTATTTTAGTAAGGCTTTAAATATTCACTCCCCATTAAAGATAATACTATTTACACTTACCGGTATTGTATATAAACATTGTAATTTGTTTTAAGTTTAGGAAAAAAAAATATTTAAAAGTAATAACTAAAAAAAAAGTAAAGTATTCTGTTGGATAAAATTTGATCAGCATTCACCAGTTTCTGTGGCCATGGCATACTAGGGTATTGTGTGGCCAATACAATGTTCAGCACCTTTTCTTTATCCGAAAAGTCAGGGACACCCTCCTCATCCAGGAACAAATCATAGCCTTCACCATAATTCAAACCCAGGACATTTGGTATGCCAGCCAAACGCGCTGCCGCTCGGCCACCATGCCCCATTAAAGTAATAAGAACCCTATTCAATGTTCAGTATCATGGAGAAATATTTTCTCATTGAATTTATCATATAGAATAAATGTTCATTTTAATTCTCATTTCAGCTTTTGAAATTTACATAATAAAATATGAGTTAGCCATATTGCCTACTTATTTGTAATAACACTTTTCTTTTTCAACACTTCTATTTCAGTTTAGGTATGATGCCAACCAAAGTGATAAAGTCTGACAATTTATACTACAAGTGAACTGGAATTAGTAAGGCTTAAAGTCTTTAAAAACTTGAAATCAGTTCCCTGAAAAAGTCTACTCAAATAATCTCCAAAGAAAAAGAATTTGACAGCGTTATATTTGATAGAAGCCTAAATCTTTACTCAATAAAAATGGTCACATTGGAAGATATCACTTTACTAATTTAAAATGGACTTGCTTATTGAGCGAGTACCAATTATGTCATACAGCCCTCCAAAATATGTAAAATTCAGCCGCTGATTCTCTCTTGGAAATATACACATGAGCTACACAAACATTTCTATGTGTCTTAAAAAATAAATACATAAGTGACTTCAGAATGGATTTAACCCTGAAAACAATACAATTTAACCCACCAATGAAGAAGACTGCAAAAGATATCTATGTCTAGTGCGTACAGAAACTGTTATAAGTCTCATTAAACTAGTTCTTACTCCAATTCTTTCAAAAATACTTGTTTCATTCAAAGTTTATTACTACAATGTTTATTCAGATATCATAACAAATTTGTGTACATCACACACCTTGACTTCTATAAAATTTTCTATAGTATGAGTTCCTTCTCCAGTTGAACACATTGCTTTTAAGTCCTTGGTACATGTCACATGTAAATGTTTATAGTGGATGTGCATGTTTTATTATTCTTTATCTTGGTCTGCAATTTAGAAATTTTGAGATATGCCTATTTATATGACTCTTGCTCTAAGTAGTTATAGTAAAATTTAACAAACAAACAAACAGACCATTAGTAGGGCCGTAAAAGCAGCACTCCCTATTTTCTAATGTCAACATAATGCCAGGTTTTCTCTAAATATTCTCTGGTGCACACCAGTTTGTTTTATTATTGTAATAAATATAAAAGGCTTATATAATGTAACTATTGTAATTAATAATGTTTTTTTTAAAAAAAGCTCCTTAAATTGACTTTGATGATGCAGAAAATGTTTGATTTTCAACGTAAATTAATTTTATACATCTAATTACACAATTAAAAATAAAAGAGCGAAATGCTCAATAGGTATAAAGAAATACTAATTTAAAAGCAACGCTAGTTATATTAATTTTGTTTAAACTCGTTTGGCATCACTAGCATCAAATTTGGAGAATTTCATTAAAGGGAGAAAATAAATTGCTTACAATTTATAACTTTAAAATTATCAAACTATAAAAGATAGTTTAAGATTATATAAATATTATATGACTAAAGAATTTATATTCTAAACATTACATAAACTACCCAGTTTGTATAATCAATGTGTATCTATTCCACTCAAATGTAATACATTTTCAATCAGAAAATTTTCATTTTCAATAATATCTTGACAGCTTAGTAAGCAAAAGGTTGCTTTCCCATCTCCTAGACGTCCACAGGGCTTAAAGGTCCAAAAGCGGCTAAGCACTCCTGGACTGAGGCAAGACAGTCTTAAACAAGCTATCGCGGGTGCCCTGACTAACAAACTAGAGCACTTATGTTTTGAGGACGATATCGAGGCCAGCTGGGCTGCTTTCAAACAACTGGTTTACTCCACAGCATCTGAGACGATTGGCACGACACGCAGAAACCATGAAGACAGGTTTGACGAAAACAGTGAAGAAATGAAGGCTCTACTTGACCCAAAAATATCGTCTCCTGTGTGAACATATTAATGACCCCAAGTCCATGGCAAAGAAAGAAGCCTTCTCCAGAGTACGTCGAACTGTTTAAAATCAGCTTCGGAAACTGAAGGATGCATGATTGAGCCAGAAGGCCGATGAAATACAATCCTATGCTGATAGCAAAGACATGAAACATTTCTAACACTCTCTCAGGGCTGTTTACAGCCCAGTGTCTTCGGGCCCAGTTTCCCTTCTTGATACATATGGCAGCACACTGATAACAGATAAAGAAAATATTCTGGCTCGCTGGGAGAACACTTCAACTGTGTCCTCCATATGCCCTACACCATCAGCGATGAGGCGATCAATCGACTGCCACATGTAGAAATCAACGAGGGAATAGCTGACCCTCCATCAGAGCTGGAAACAAAAAAGGCCATTGATCTCCTGTCTAGCAGCATAGCTCCTGGAGCTGACTCCATTCCTTCCGAAATATATAAATTAGGTGGACACAAACTGGTTGAACGACTCATGGCCATTTTCTGCGAGATGTGGAAACAAAATAAAGTCCTACAGGAATTCAAAGATGCAACCATCATCCATCTCTACAAGCGCAAGGGCAATCGGCAAGCATGCGACAACCATAGGGGGGATAGCGCTTCTGTGCATCGCAGGCAAAATCCTTGCAAGGATACTCTTAAACAGACTTACAGCTCACTTCGACCAGGGTCTATTGTCTGAGAGCCAGTGCGGTTTCAGGAAGGAGAGAGGAACCATTGACATGATCTTCGCTGCCCGCCAACAGTAGGAGAGAATGTTATTGGGTTTGATCGAACACAGCTTACAACCCAGCTCACAATGGCTGAGTGATATGGGTCTTACTATTTTTAAATTTACCAAACTGATGTGCACCAGAGAATATTTAGAGAAAACCTGGCATTATGTTGACATTAGAAAATAGGGAGTGCTGCTTTTACGGCCCTACGGTCCTACTAATGGTCTGTTTGTTTGTTTGTTAAATTTTACTATAACTACTTAGAGCAAGAGTCATATAAATAGGCATATCTCAAAATTTCTAAATTGCAGACCAAGATAAAGAATAATAAAACATGCACATCCACTATAAACATTTACATGTGACATGTACCAAGGACTTAAAAGCAATGTGTTCAACTGGAGAAGGAACTCATACTATAGAAAATTGTATAGAAGTCAAGGTGTGTGATGGACACAAATTTGTTATGATATCTGAATAATTCATTGTAGTAATAAACTTTGAATGAAACAAGTATCTTTGAAAGAATTGGAGTAAGAACTAGTTTAATGAGACTTATAACAGTTTCTGTACGCACCAGACATAGATATTCATTGCTGTCTTCTTCATTGGTGGGTTAAATTGTATTTTTTTCAGGGTTAAATCCATTCTGAAGTCACTTATGTATTTATTTTTTAAGACACATAGAAATGTTTGTGTAGCTCATGTGTATATTTCCAAGAGAGAATCAGCGGCTGAATTTTACATATTTTGGTGGGCTGTATGACAGAATTGGTACTCGCTCAATAAGCAAGTCCATTTTAAATTAGTAAAGTGATATCTTCCAAAGTGACCATTTTTATTGAGTGAATATTTAGGCTTCTATCAAAATATAACGCTGTCAAATTCTTTTTCTTTGGAGATTATTTGAGTAGACTTTTTCAGGGAACTGATTTCAAGTTTTTAAAGACTTTAAGCCTTACTAATTCCAGTTCACTTGTAGTATAAATTGTCAGACTTTATCACTTTGGTTGGCATCATACCTAAACTGAAATAGAAGTGTTGAAAAAGAAAAGTGTTATTACAAATAAGTAGGCAATATGGCTAACTCAATTTTTATTATGTAAATTTGGAAAGCTGAAATGAGAATTAAAATGAACATTTATTCTATATGATAAATTCAATGAGAAAATATTTCTCCATGATACTGAACATTGAATAGGGTTCTTATTACTTTAATGGGGCATGGAGGCCGAGCGGCAGCGCGTTTGGCTGGCATACCAAATGTCCTGGGTTTGAATTATGGTGAAGGCTATGATTTGTTCCTGGATGAGGAGGGTGTCCCTGACTTTTCGGATAAAGAAAAGGTGCTGAACATTGTATTGGCCACACAATACCCTAGTATGCCATGGCCACAGAAACTGGTGAATGCTGATCAAATTTTATCCAACAGAATACTTTACTTTTTTTAAGTTATTACTTTTAAATATTTTTTTTTCCTAAACTTAAAACAAATTACAATGTTTATATACAATACCGGTAAGTGTAAATAGTATTATCTTTAATGGGGAGTGAATATTTAAAGCCTTACTAAAATAAACATCTTATTTGTGGATGTAGTTTTCTATACTCATAGAATTGATAGCAACAGCTCTTAACAAGTTTGCACTAAAATAATATTTAAGTTAAGGATTCCTTAATGAGATAGTTACCAATTATTTACATAAAGCTTTCTAGTTTTGTCCATTATAGCACAATACACAAACCTTAGTCAGTCTTCCCAAACTTTCACCACCCATATGAGCGCGGATTCTACAATAATTGTTATTGTATAATGAATTATAATTAATTTAAAATTAAATAATTATAATCAGGTAGAGCATACCTCATCATTTGTGCAAAATTTGATTCTAAATTGAAGTTTCTGATGTATAAAAGTACAATTAACTTTCTTTTTACAGTAGAAAAACAACATTATGGGCTCAGAATAGGCTTAATTAGGTTATTTTTTATTAATGAGTATCGATACTTATCTGAATAAACATTGACACATTACTAATTTACTGCTATGACTTAGTCTTAGTCTAAGACTAATTTACCGTAGTCCAAGGCTGGGTGCCCCCTTTTTCACTCCTCCTTATTGCCTTATAACTTATTGCGGTTCTGACTATAGACACTATAGGCCTAGTCATACAATAGTTTGTTATCTGCGACCTTAACATAGGATCAAATACTATAATAATATTAAATATGGATCTTTTGCTCTATTTTTAGAGTTACGTGTTGTTGTTTCCATGTGCAGCCAATGCTGTCCTAAATGACTCCTAAACATAGGCTATCTAAGAATATCCGCTATAAATATCTTTTGATTTTATAATCATAATTTTCTATTGAGAAAATTAAAGTGAATTACTAAACTGGAAGTCTAGAGGACATGGTACAATCTAAAAGCCAAAACAGAGTATTTTAAGTTATCAAATAGCAGAGATATCAAAGCAACGGTTAATGGTTAACCCTGCTATTTGTATAGGTAGGCTAGGCTACTTAATATACAAATTAAATATTACATTTAGGTGTCAATAATAACAGTAGTCCTAATCAGTATTAAAAAAAATAAGGAACAGCAGGCTTAGGCAATAAGTGCGGCTTGGCTTAGTTTTGAAAAGCCTGACCTGATAAGTTTTAGTACGCTAGTTGTGAAACATTTTTCCATTTAATTATTTAATTCATTTAACTTGATCAATTTAAAATCTATAACTATTATTATTTTATAAGCCTAATATATATTATAGTTATAGGCCGCTATGTCGAATATGTTTGTAAGTAATAATAATTTTAATTTGTAAACTTTAAACTTGAAATTTAAATTCCAGTTTACAAGTTGAAGTTCAAGGTCTCGAGTCTGATTTTTTTTTATTAAAACGATAACCGAGTATTGGCGAGGCTCTCTGCAATAAATCTACATTATATATCATATTAATATTATTCCCCTGCGGAAAAAAAAAAGTTATTTAATTTACTTACGTAACGTGTTCATATTGAAAAATTATTTTTTTTTAATGGCAAATCCATAGCCTATGATTTTGTTTACAACTGGCGGCTTAAAAAGCGGGTTCATCGTGATGCCATGACCATGGAGAGCATTCACGATAATACTCTCTAATACTGACATAAATTAATAATAACTAGCCTACATTAATTAAGATTTTTTTTTATTTGAGAAGTAATTGGAGAAGGGGAAATAATAAAACGTTTGAAATTTAAAATTGTATGAAATAATAACCATTTCTTAGTCGTAGTTAGTCTTATTGAACAACCACCCCAAGTTATATTCTACTCGTATGTATATATTATATTCGTGACTTTTTTAAATCTAAGTGAAATATGTTTTACAGTACGTGTGCATACATTATATGAAATGTAAAATAAACCTTGTTGTATTTGCATACTGTATTTGTAGTTTAATTATTAACCTAATTGTTCTTATAATTACGATTTATGTAAGTATGTAGTTAAAAAAACAAAGTAAGCTTACATTTGTTTTTCGGCAAAGCCAACTCTAAAAAGAAGGGGCAACGCTCGATAGACCAGAATTTTCGGTAGTCCGGCACCGAGGCGATCCCGAAGGTGCCGGATTATCGGACTTCTACTGTATTTTAAAATTGCGCGCAATAAGAATTAAAATATAAAATGCGAAACTGCTTTAAAAGTTAGGCTATCCATCAATGATTAGGCTACCGTCATCTATTTTTTTTTTTAAATCATTGTTAATATGTATCATATATTTTTTTTGATATTGCTATGGCATGTTTTCAAGCTTGAAAATTGCATTTGAGTAGTTCATTATCAAAAGTTATTAAGTCATTTTTCTGAAATGTTTAAGAATATATCTTTTTATATGCTATCTTTAGTTCAGCCCTCTAAAAGTAGTCATTACTGTATTATTTTTTCAAGATAATATTAGGCACCAAACTGAAGATGCCCAATTGAGTTGTAAAGAGTTAAAATTTGTCTATCAAATTTGTTTCACTTAGCACCTTTTGCAAGTAGACTACTAACTTAATGAATTTTTGTTAAAGGAAAATAATTATTTTTTGGAATTACAATAATGTAACTTTTTAACTTTTACACTTTTTTTCAATGCATATGTTTACTTATTGGATTTATAGATTTCTGTTTATTGTCGTTTATAATTTTTTTATATGTAGCTTATACAGGCCTGTTTTATGTTCACCTGGGAAACGCCGGGCTTTTTAGCTTGTTTTAAAAAATATATTTTTTGTTTACATAATTTTTTAGTCTTTTTTTTTGGCAATTTTTTTTATCTATATATAACTTAAGTTACCTTGTTTGTGTGTCAAAATTGGTTTATTTAAAGACTCATGACCTTATCTCATTTCTTACTTTTGTGATTCCTTATTGACATGTGTTTTTTTCTTTAGCGTTTTCATTAAATAAAATCTAATTATTATATTTTAAAAGCACGCCAAAGACGGGTGTTTGATTCTTATCCACAAGGATCAGTCCTAAGTTTTTGGTGGCTGTGCATAGTGCTGGCCACACAATCACCTAGTATGCTTTGGCCACAGAAACTGGTGAATGCTGCTTCATCGTACCTATGGATCAATTTGATCCGACGGGTACTTTACTTTTTACTTTATAGTAGGCATTTTAAAAAACTTATTGTAAATGTATGAAGTATTTATAACTATAACCTTTTTATTTGATTAGAATTAAATTGTTCAGTTTTTGTTTCTTTATTGTAACCATACATAGCATCAAATATTTTGTTCCATCCTAGTTCACTTCAGTTTTTAGAATTTGTTATAGATAAATATGAAAATTATTCTGATGGTATTAGTTTAGTCTTGCCTTTTGAAATCTCTTAGTTTCTTCCAATTGTATTTATTTTAATAATTACATCCTTATAAATGCAATTTGTAGAGATATAGAAATAAAAATTAGCCTTACTCATATAACATAGTCTTTATGTTTACTTTTGTGGGATCTCTAATCTTTGTGTTCTAATTTTTAATTTGATCTGTACTGTAAACTTCTTTCCTGAATCATTTCTAAATAATATAATTATAAATTAGATGTTAAACATAACGAATATTAAGTTCTTTAAATCAGTACAAATATGTTGTGTGATTGGTAAAACAGTATCAGGAAACTGTATTGTGATAACCACAGATCCCAACAGCTTTCTAAAGTAGCACAATATTTGCGTAACTTTTGTCCAAAATATGATATTGTCCAATCCAATATTGGACCAAAATAGCATGCTATTAAGCTTCTAGGAATAGACAATTAATTAGGAAGTGGGAAAGGTGTGGTGGTATATTTGTCGTCTATATTATATTACTAAATTTTTTTATATCCGACAATATAACAGCGAAAATAATGATATTGAGAGAGAGAAAATGACAGAGAGAGAAATAGAGTTTGAAGAGATAGTCAGAGAGAGACATAGACACAGCGAGGGAGAGACAGAGTAAGTGAGAGTCAGACAGAGAGAGAGACACAGAGAGATAGTCAGAGAGAGACACAGATATACATAGAGAGACAGTATGAAAAGAGGCAGAGATACATAGAGACAGTATGAAGAGAGAGACAGAGTGAGAGAGAGTCAGAAAGAGACAGATAGAGAGATAGACAGACTGAGAGAGTCAGACAGAGAGACAGAAACACAGTAAGAAAGAGAGAGAGAGAGAGATATATAGAGAGAGAAGAACAGAGAGTTATAAGGTCTCATAAAAAAAAAACGGACGAGCAAGAATGGTTCTTTTGTGCAGGGCGTACCGGTAACGATAGGTTTGAACCATAGCAAGGACTTCAAGGACAGGGGCAACAGTGCAATGTTAAGGTAGGTAAGTATACCTACGATAACTCGTCTACAGACTTTCCTCTACGACACTTCGTCTACAGAAAGTAGGTCTACCTACAATACGTCTACCGCGACAACTCGTCTAACGTCTCTTCGTCTACCGACAATTGGTCTAACGCGACAATTCGTCTACCGACGTTTCGTTTATCGCGACAATTCGTTTACCACAACAGTCTACGCCAACTGACAGTTTATTTACCGACTATTCATCAACCGAAATTTAGCCAATCGTCTACCCATTTATTTTCCACAAATACATCGAATAAAAATAAAATTCGTCCACTACACTACTGTTTTTATACAGCACAGTCCAGACCGAAATAGACACACAGTCTAAACTTCTACAGATTCAAGAACCATATAGATAAAGACTCTAAACTCTAGGCATATGAAGATTGCCTACTCACACATGAGTCCAAATGCCCAATTCATTTCTGCCAAAGATAGTTTACGCTACAAAAATTTTTAGCACCAAGCTCCGTTTTTTACTATATAAAGCCTATTAAAAAAACAAGTTTTATTAAACTTAATATATATAGTTTAGGGCTGTCTTTTATTAATTAAAGTTAATATATATATATTTGTTAGGGCTGTCTTTTTTTATTATTATAATTCCCCAGGCCAAACTGGCAAATAAATGTTGTTTTTGCCAACTCTTATATAGTGTAATCTGTCACATATAGAAGTTCGGATTTAACCTTTATATTATTATTACGGTGGTCTATAACAGGAGTTGGCAACCTTTAAATAATAGACCTAGCTAGTATGCCAAAGTAGCACTTCTAAGGCCAGCAGCGTAAAATTCAACCTGGTGTACCATAGACTCATAGATTGTATTTTGTTCGTTTTGTTCTTACAATTATACCAGACGCAACATAATGCTCATAATATACATAGGCGTAGATACGGGTAAAGAAGGGGGGGGGGCATGCTCACCTAAACCTCGACCAGGGAAAAAATATTTTCTTACCGATAGGACCGAAAGCTATAATATAGATTTAACAGATGTGTATAATTTGTAAGCATTCACCTTATTTAATCTTTAATGAGATTCAGCCTGCCATAGCCCCCACCTTTTTTCAACCATGCACTATGCCCTCCCACCTTGCACTATTCCCCCCCTACCCCAAACTTTTTCCCCCCACCACAACTCTCTCTAAAGACCAAAATTTGCTTTCTACTTCATTAAAGAAGTGGAACATAAAACTAACTTGAATGTATCAATTAATCTTATTAATTTATATTATGAGCCGTATTGCTCTTAGGCCTTCTAGTTATTTCGCTAATTTATTATTATTGTTAATTGTAAGCTTACATATCTATAGGCTTTTTTAGATCACTTTAAGCTTTTTTTCAGGTTTTTATTTAAGTGTTAGACAAGTTATTTGTTTTCTTAAAACGGCTTTCGTGTGAGAGAGAATCTGTTTACATGTGTGTAGGCCTAATTAAGTTGAACCAAAAGCTGAGAGTATAGAGTTGGCTATTAAATGCAACTCTCATTAATTATCTCGATGACCAGAAGTTGAGAATAGCTTTTGACTTTTCTTAAAATCTTCCAGATTTTTTCAGCAAATCGGCTTAAATATTATATGTATATCGACCTGAATGAGCCATAACGTTAGAGTGACGTACTTGGATGTTTTTAATTTGATCGATATCAAAACACAAAACAAGCAAAGACCAGTTTTAACAAACATTTTTTACATTAGCCAAACAGTTCAAATATCGTTTAACCCAATCTTTGTAAATTCAAATTCAACTCATTAGGTTATTTACTGTTAGGTAATAGTCAAATCACTAAACTTAGAAAAACTAGAGGACAGAAGGGCAAAGAGTAAAGTAGTAATAATACATAAGGCAATAAACTCTAAATTAGAATAACAGCCTGTTGCAATGCTCAGATAAACATAAAGACAAATACACGTTCCTTATCCCTTATGCCAGAACAAATGCATATAAGTACTCTTTATTCTCGAGTGGCATTCGTGCATGGAATGGGTTGCCTGAACAAACTAAGAAAACTAATAACTTAACATCATTTAAAACAATTAAAACCTTAAACAAGATGCAAGTATAGACGCGGACCACGGATGAGCGTAGAACGCAATAATTTTCTTTATAGAAGGAGCGTCTTATATAAGATAAGATAAGACGTGATGTCTATGAGAAACAACGACATCAACTGCCAGTCCTCATCATTCGTCTGGAATAAGCATATGCCTACAAGCGTATTAGTTTTTATCAAGAATCAACGTAGGCCTAATTTCCACAAAACAAGAAACGAACCGAATCTATTCAAGATTTCACTAAGACAGTTAAAGCTTGAGAGATATAAAAATAGAGAGAGAGACTGAGAGTCAAGGTTTATATAAATGCATTATATAAATGCCCTAGCGAGTAGGGGTCGGCAACCTAAGGCGCGCGTGCCAGACTTGGCACGCAGAACGATTTTCAGTGGCACGCGAGAGTCCTCCAAGAATATTTTTAATGCAAGTGAAAACAACGTATGTCATCCTAATTAATGGGTGCTGCATAGCGAACTGCATGGGAATCATATTGGACATCGACTGGTTTAGGTCAGGAATGTTTGTATACAAAGCACTCATCATTGGACTTGCGATATGTGATTGAAACTACTGTTAAGATAGTCTCTTCTAGAAGAAAGTGATACGGAGTATAGGATAGATTCGTATCTTGCCTGGAAGCAATTCAAGAGGTATCTTGATGAAAAAAAAAACACATTCCGATGAATGAGGGAACTGACTGTTGAAGCCGATGTTTATGAATGACTTGGCGACACTTTTCAGCGAGTTGAACTTACAAGGACATTGTCGAAAAACACTTAAAGTGTTGGGCCACTGAAATGAATTTGCATTAAAACTGGACATATCTTGCCGTGAAATGAATTTTAAAATATTTAACTATTTCCCTAATTTAAGGCAAGTTAAGATAGATAGGCCTAATATAGCATATATAGAAAACGTTTACAATTATTCAAAATGTTATATGTTGCGGCAATATATCAAGGTGTAAGTGCCCATAAAATGGCTAAAATGACAAAAACGCTACTGCGATGGTTGTCAAACAAAAAAAAGATTTGTCAAATTTCTTGTAAACCACTTTGGGAGGCTGCTGTTAAGCTCCAATTGAATTTGTTACGAACTTTGCCCTCTTTACCCAGCTATCCCCTTATAGCTGACCTCTACATTCATTGGTTGAGGCCAGTGACTGGCTAGTGTGTTGAATGTGTCACGAGTGGACACGGGGCGTGGGGGCTTACTTTTTAAGTCGTCGAGCTGTGCGGTTGTTTTTCAGTTGTTATGTACTTGTTTTATTGAATTAAAGAGTTTTTGTTCATTGAAAAGTAATGAGTCGACTTGAGAATCCATAAGAATTAATCTACTAACCATACCCCTAGATCAACGCGTTACAATTGGGATCTCGTCCGAAAAGCAGTTGATGCAGTAGTCTGGAAAAACTGTGAGTAACATTAACATTACATTATAATGGAGTCACCGATAACAGACTTTTCCATCTCCAAAGAAAGTAATATTCAACTGGAGTTAGCCAAGATTGAACTAGCAAAATTTGAAATGGAACTAGCTAGTAAGGAGAGGATGGAAAAAGAAAACCTAGCTAGTAAGGAGAGGTTGGAAAAACTAGCAACGGAAGAAAAATTAGCCACACTGGCTATAGAGGAAAAAATGGCACAACAACAGATAAAACAAGAATCTATTACTAAACAGACTCAAATAAATGATCTTTTCAGGTACATAAAATGCGTACCCAAATTCAATGAAAATGAACCTGTTGACCAGTATTTTGACCGTTTTGAAAGAGTAGCCACAGACTTTCCGTTCCCAAAAGAAAAATGGGCTGTACTCGTCAGACAAGCACTCACTAAAGTCGCTAACGGCAAAGCACGAGAGGTCATAAGTTTATTGAAAGACGAAGAGTTGGATAATTACCAATATATCAAAGAAGCCATCATTAGAAGATACGAATCGGTACAAAAAAGTCATAGAGAGATGTTTAGAAAACCCACAATAGAGAACGCCGACGACCTAAATACCCAGCAGAAAAAACTCGCTGAGACATCTCAACAAATCGTGTGTCAACATTGTAAAAAAGTAGGTCACGCACGAGGAGACTGCTGGTTAACAAACAAGAAAGGTTTAAAACAACCAAACAAAAAAATCGGAGCTGCTGAGATAAGTGAAAGTATAACACTTGTCACGTGCGAAATCAGTTACTGACGTATGATGATATTTTTAGTAATGTATTATTATATATTCTTTTGATTCATATCCATCTTGGATCTCACAAGGTTGTATAAGAATTTGTATTGATGTTATTCAATTAGATTTGATGTTTATTTTACTCGTTTGATGTGAATCTTTTGTGTATGAAATGATTTAGATAAACTGTACCTTAATATAAAGTAAATCCACAATCCTGTTTGAATGATTGAACACAATTTTATTCCAACAAGTTGAGATGATAAATATAACAGTAAAACAGAACACATGTATCAGTATTATCTGATGAAACTTAATCAGTTGAGATTCTTCTATATCGTACTAAGCCGTAATCCTATCTTTAAGAAAGTGGTCAAAAACAGTCCTCACACATTAGCGCCCAAGCTAGAACTAAACTAACGATATTCAACCCTCGTGCATATGACGTATTTTAATGCTATGACGTAGTGTCTAGACATATACATGTTTTATTCCTAACACGGAAACATTTCGGGTTTAAGATTATTTCTTTTTAACTTTAGTTAATAATAATAGAACCAATATAATTATGGAAATAAAACTTTTGTAACACACTACAGCCTGCGTGTCAAAATTGTAATAAAATCGGTCACGCACGAAAAGATTGTTGGTTTCTGAAAAAGAAAGTTTCAAAGCACTCAGAAAATAAAATGGGAGCTTATGATATGATTGAAGGTCAACCAAGGCCAAAGCCTGTGTGTAAGAACTGTGATAAACTAGGTCACACACTAGAGGACTGTTGGTTTATGGAAAAAGAAAAGATTCACAGCAAACAGAACACGAAATGAGAGCCTACTGTCGTCAACCTAATACAAAGGTAGAAACGTGCAAGGTTATCCAGTGTGCTGATGAAAGAAAGAAAGATAACTTAGAAAGTTCATCAATGAAAGAATTTTCACCTTATATAACTAAAGGCGACACAAAAGATTCACAGCAAATAGAACATGTCATGGGAGCCTACTGTAGTCAACCTACTACAAAGGTAGAAACGGTCAAGGTTATCCAGTGTGCTGATGAAAGAAAGAAAAATAATTCAGAAAGTTCTTCAATGAAAGAAGTGTCACCTTTTATATCTAAAGGCTGCATATCGATCTCAGATAATAGAGAACTCACTACAAAGGTAGAACCTGGTAAGGTAAACCAGTGTGCTGAAAAGAAGATAGAAACTTCATTTGAAGAGAAGATAGAAACTTCAACTCTTGACGAATTTTCGCCATTTACATCTGAAGATAAAAATAAGCTACAAAAACCAGTTAAAATCCTAAAGGATACCGGTGAAACTATGTCCCTGAGTCTAGAGGGTATATTATCACTCTCTGAACAAACATATACTGGACAAAAGGTACTAATAAAAGACACTGAGATGCAACACGTGGAAATTCCGCTTCAACGCATTCATCTTAAGTCCGAACTTATTTCCGGTCCAGTGATTGTAGGAGATAAACCTACACTTCCAATTGACGGATTCTCTGTCATAATTGGAAATTATAAGCAAAAGGCTGTGTAAAGCCTGAACTGATTGTGACTCATACTCCTGAAGTCAACAATACAGAAGTAGAAGATACTGAACTGTACCCTATTTATGCCATCACCCGAGGCATGAATCAAAAAGACAATAGGGACAAAACACCTGGTGGACCAGCCAAAAATGGCAATACTCGGAGTGAAATCGACTTGGAAGCTACCTTCTTTTCCAGGTTGGTAGAACCACCTGCAGACAACGGAGGAGATAAGTTATCTCCCAGGCAGCAACTAATCCAAGAACAACAAAAAGATACCGAGCTGGAGAAGCTGCGTGAGAGAGTTGTGGCTGAGTCTGACGTGAGAGATGGCCCTGTGCAATATTTTGTACGTGGTGAAATGCTGATGAGGAGTTGGAGACCTCGGGATGCGGCGCCGGAGGATAACTGGAGAGTGGTGGAGCAAATCGTGGTTCCGGTGAGGTACCGAGAGGACATTCTTGAGGTAGCGCATGACTCGCCCTTTTCGGGTCATTTAGGGATAAACAAAACATATCAACGCATATTGCCCCACTTTTATTGGCCTGGGTTGAAACGTGACGTCACCGCCTACTGTAAATCGTGCGAATCATGTCAACTCGTAGGCAAGCCAAACAGGACAATACCAGTTGCGCCACTACAGCCCATCCCTGCTTTTGGCGAACCTTTCTCGCATATTATCATCGACTGCGTGGGACCCCTTCCCAAAACTAAATCAGGTCACAAATACTTACTGACTATGATGTGTACCGCAACTAGGTATCCAGAAGCGGTGCCCCTTCGCAGTATCAACGCAGAGAAAATAGCAGAGGCGTTAACCGAGTTTTTCACCCGGTATGGTCTACCCAAATCGGTGCAAACCGACCAAGGAACCAACTTTACTTCCAAACTTTTTCAACAAGTTCTAGATCGATTGAAGATACAACATGGAATGTCAACGGCATACCATCCAGAAAGCCAGGGAGCGCTAGAGCGTTTCCACCAAACCTTAAAGACCATGTTAAAAACTTATTGCCATGACCATCAGAAAGATTGGAACAAAGGAGTGCCATATGTGTTCTTTGATGCCCGTGAAGCGATACAAGAGTCCCTGGACTTTAGTACATTCGAGTTGGTTTTAGGACACACCGTCAGAGGTCCATTAAAACTGCTTAAAGAAGCCTGGACAGATGAACAAACCGAGAAAAGAGGACTCATTGGCTGTGTAGATAAGTTTAAAAATCGTTTGTTCAATTCTTTTGTATGTGCTAGAGACAATGTAAAACAAGCCCAGCGCAAAATGAAAACTGTTTTTGAAAACAAATCACGAGTTCGCACATTTGCGCCAGGGGAAAAAGTGTTGTTATTTCTCCCCACCAACACTCAACCCCTTGCTGCTAAATACTTCGGTCCATACGAAGTAGATTCAAAGGTCAGTGAGGTCAACTACATGATCAAACCTTATGTAGGGAAACGGTAGAAGGTAAACATTCGCCTCCAACTCACCCCATGTCACCTATTGTTGTTGAGCCTGACGAACAACACTGTGAAATTGACCATAGATTTAGTGGGTGTAAACTAAAAAACTCCACTGTGCTTGATAACATTGATGAAAAACTAAAACATTTAAAAATGTCAGAAAGTAATGTCATCAAGTCCATTATTCTAGAATACCCTATGTTATTCAATGATGTTCCTACTAGAACACACTTGATAGAACATGATGTCATTTTGAATGAGAATGTTTCTCCCATAAAACAACACCCGTATAGAGTTAACCCTAACCAGTTAGCTATTATTCAGAAAAAGATCCAATACATGTTAGATAATGATATCATCACCCAAAGCTGTAGCTATTGGAGTTCACCATGTCTCATAGTTCCAAAAGCAGATAAATCAGCCCGCTTTGTACTGATTACCGCAAACTAAATGCAGTAACTAAAACTGTATTGTGAATTGTATTGATGACAAGGAAATTGGTAGACCTTGAGCACTTACACATATTTGTCTTATGTTAACTTATGTTTGAAAAAAAAATAAATTATGCTATTTCTGCTACCAAAGAATTATTAAGTTTTCAAAAGTCTATAAGATGTAATTACTTACTAATTGATATCAAGATTTTGTTGTTGTTGGATGCTCATTTTTTTTTTGGTTGATTAAGTAAATTGACTAGTATTTTGAATAATATTCATATTTTAATGAAGATGAAATGTTTAAACTAAGAATTTATGTTGTATACAAAAAAGAGTGTGCACAGAAATTGATGACGCAATTAGGAAAATGTCACTGATATCATAGAAATTGTATTTATAAATGAATTTTCTATAAACTAGCTTCATTCTGTCACTTACAAAGTTTAATTTCTTAAATTTAACATAAATTAATGTAATTTTGATGTTATACTATAATTATAGTCGTAAGTTTATTAAATCTATAATGCTCATTAATTATCGCAACTTATTGTCGCGTAGAGATTTATTTTTTTTACCTTAAGAGGTGATGTGGTTAATTTGCATTAGAAAGAGAGAGTAGAATGATACTGATAGAGAGATAGAGAAAAACGTGAGAGAGAGAAGGAGAGTATTGTTTGATTCTAGGAATTGGGGTCAACAGTTATCTAATGTGTAGTTAGAAAGACGGCCAGCAGGCTTGAAATTGAAAATTAAACTGTCCTAGAGCTGAGACCGTAATTGGGTCAAGCATACACTAGTGAACAGTGGAAAACTTATGCTATAGAGATAGTATGATTTTTATGAATGGAAAGAAATTTAATTTCAATACGGGAAGTGTCGCCGCGGTTGAGTTGATTGTCGGTTGAGTTGATTGTCGGTTGAGTTGATTGTCGGTTGAGTTGATTGTCGGTTGAGTTGATTGTCGTTTTTATTGTTATGAAGTTATTGACAATGACAAAAGATGTTTAGTTCAGAATTAAATGGACGTGGGTTGAGTTCACCTTAAAATCATGAAAATTATTGCATTGTATTTATTTTTCAATGAAGAATGAGATTGTTGTTTTCTGTCAAGAATTAAGCTATGATATTTCTTGTCTTGCCAGAGTTAACCTGAATATTGTATTACTGTATTTTTTTATTTTAATTTTTTTCTCTTCCCATCTTGTTTTGACCTCGGTCATTTTTCAGTGTGTATAAAAAAAAAATTGTTTTTCACGCTTCACCGAATTTATTATTGTACAATGACAAGGGAGAATACTGATAACTTCTAAAGTTATGCCCCTTTTATTTTGACCTAAATGGTTTATGTTAAGTTGAGTTTTTCTCTTTTTATTAAGTTAATTATACTATTATGCTGTTGTCAGTGTTGTGCGTTATATTTACACTGCTGTGTTTAATTAATAATGTCACACTTTCTTCCTTATGTTCTCATAAATTTTTCCCCTATTATTGTCACATACTTTTGTTTCTGTACCTTGAGATATTTGTATAAAAAAAAATAATTTAGTTTAAGATTAACAAAAATATATTTTTTTATCCCCGGATAATAGGGTGTTACGAACTTTGCCCTCTTTACCCAGCTATCCCCTTATAGCTGACCTCTACATTCATTGGTTGAGGCCAGTGACTGGCTAGTGTGTTGAATGTGTCACGAGTGGACACGGGGCGTGGGGCTTACTTTTTAAGTCGTCAAGCTGTGCGGTTGTTTTTCAGTTGTTATGTACTTGTTTTATTGAATTAAAGAGTTTTTGTTCATTGAAAAGTAATGAGTCGACTTGAGAATCCATAAGAATTAATCTACTAACCATACCCCTAGATCAACGCGTTACAAATTATACACCATGAAAGTTTGTGTGCAAAGATCTCTTCATTGGACTTTTGCTTTGTAATGGCAACTGTTGTTAAAATAGTCAACTTTATAGTTACCTACTCTTCGTTGATTCACCGACAATTCAAATCTTTACTACAAGAAATTGAAAGTTGTCAAGACCTTGCTCTAATTAAATTACAATAACATTTAAATGACTACTTTACTTCTATAGTCATGGGCTCGCTTAATTAGGAAGGTCCCAGATCTTAATAATTACATAGAAAAACAATGTAATTAAAACATTTACACATACGTAAATGAAACAACAAACACATGATGTTTTATTAATAGAACTACTATAAACTATTATACTTTTATTAATAGTGATTTTAAGGATAGAGATAATATAAAATTAAATAATATCAAACTGATATATAGTAAACACAAAGGAAAACATTATATCTATACTAAATGGTTATTACAAGCATATGAAACGTAATATATAAAAGAATGTTATCAAAACACAACCGTTACAATATCATAGCCTATGCCACACGTCTCCACTGGCTTGGTCCTCAACGGCATCACACTGCCTCTCCTCTGACGCACCACCGGACGCACTACTGAAGTACTGATGCACCAAACTGCCATCAGCAACCAGTCTACACCGCGGCCGTCTACACGTCACTACTAAGCCACTGCCACGTCAACCACCGCCAGCCACCGGCCTTTTGCCACCAGTAGTCAGCCACTTTGCCACCAGCTGGCCACCGCTCTCGACCATGTTGCTACGGTCACCACCGCTATCAAACTATGGGTCCCCAGCCTCAGCACGGGCCTGGGTACGGCCGTCACCTACATAATAGTCAATAAAAAAAACTTTATGTGTGTCCTAAACTATATCTATATATCTATATATTGTCTATTGGAAGGTATCGATGCAAAACTCAACTTACCCGTGTCAGAAAACACTCATCTGTCTGTGGACAGTTGACTTGGCTTGGGTGTGATCCAAACATCAGACCACAAGTCCAAGTTCTGTACACATTTTTCAGTGTTCCTACGTTAAATAGTTTTGCATCGAACCCACCATGTCCCACGCCTGTCAGTGTCTAACTAGATTTATTAGCGTGCTGGATTCTGTCTCTCTTTGTCCATGCAGAGTCCCCCTCACTGTCGCACCAGTATCAACTATCACTAGCTCCAGTCTCGGTGTTTACAGTCCGTACTAGCCTACACCTACACACTAAACTTGTCTCTAAACCTATAGATCGTCCTTGCCAAACATTCCTAAGTCGATCTATGTTTCAGTTATGATATTGTGATGCCGTGAGACCAAGCCTCGAATAAAACAACTCTTTGACAAAAGTGAATATAGAGATCTTCTGTTGTACAGCAGTGTTCGCTGGCTTAGTCAAGGTGAAGTGTTGAATAGATTCGTTTCGTGTCTGGAAGCAGTATACGGTGTTTCTTGATTGTAATAAATCGAGAAATGTAAAGACACAGTGCATAATTGTACTCAGACTTTATTATGTAATGAAGACTAGTACATTCAAAATGGTAGAACAAGGACGTCGCTAACATACTAGGAGATTATGGGTAAACAACAAAAGGGGCAGCACTCTCACAGTTCACACAATGGAAAACAACACAACAAATAGACATAATGGTTGCAACATTCCTCCTCCTTTAATTTCTAGGTTGCCCAAGATCCAAATCGCTCTGGAACACGCCTAGTACGACCTGATGTTCGAGGTACTGGGGATACAGGTGACAACTTATTTTCCAGTGATGGTATTGGTATGTCCGAAACCCGAGGTACCAGGGCTGCATGAGAGGCCAACTGATTTACTGGCAGAGCTTCCGTTGCTGGAATGTTCACTATTTCCTCCGGTACTGCTGTCTGAAACTCAGGCTCTACATTCATTCTTGAATATGAACTGGTTGTGGATTTATTATGAACCTCATCTGTAAGATCAAGTAGAATGTCCGGAATGTCCGCATACCTATTACGAATATGGTCTACATGTCTCTTAACCGTTCTTCCATCTGTCAGTTTGATGACATAAGAGAGCGGACCGGTCACTGACTCTACGGTCCCCGGAAACCACACTCTAGAACCACCACTATGAGTATAAACTTTATCACCTAGTGCGAAAGTGCGCGTTTTACAACCTTTATCGTGCGACTGGGCCTGCAGCGCTTGTTTTGTCTCTACGCGACTTCTCAAGTCAGCCTGGAGCATTGAAATGGGTGTACGCAGGCACCGGTTCATCAGCAACTGTGATGGAGTCTCTTGGGTTGTGCTTTGGGGCGTGGTTCTGTATTTGAACAAGAATTTGTTTAGCCGCATTTCCCACGGAATAATATTTTCCATTTTCCTGATGCTAGACTTGAAGATTTGATCTGCCCTTTCTGCAAGTCCATTGGTGGATGGATGTCTTGGAGCCGAGAGCATGTGTTTTATTCCATGCCTTGTGCAGAATTTTTGGAAATCATCACTAGTGAATGCCGTACCATTGTCCGATACTAGAGTGACAGGAAGACCATGAGTTGCAAATATTCCACTGAGTGCAATGATAGTTGCCTGGGTTGATGTATTAGGAACATTTATCACTTCTAGCCATTTCCAATGGGCATCAATTACAATCAGAAAGACTTTACCCATAAAAGGACCGGCATGATCAATATGAACCCAAGACCAGGTAGAACTTGGCCTTTTTTAAGGGTGGAGCTCTGCCACCGCTGGTACATTTTGATTTTTGTCACATGAAGAACACTCTCTCACTGCTGACTCAATATCATGGTCCATTCCTGGCCACCAGACGTAACTTCTGCCTGTAGCCTTCATCCTTGATATACCGATGTGAGTATCATGAAGTAGACACAAAACTGCCTTGCGACATTTGCTAGGAACAATAATCCTGTTTCCCCATAGGAGACAGCCATCCATGATTAATAGTTCCTCCTTCCTAATGTAAAATGCATTATAACACTTATCAACTTTGCCTGGCCAACCCCACCGGACCCATTGAAACACTTTTGACAGAACACGGTCCCGTTGCGTCTCGGTCCGAATCTCCTGAGAACTCACTAACGGAGCAGCTGAGTCGACCATGTTGACAACCAAAACCATCTCTTGAGGCATTGTTACAGATTGAGGTAGGTCCGGGAGTGGAAGTCTACTCAAAGCATCCGCATTAGCATTATCAACTCCTCGCTTGTATTCAATGCTGTAATTATAGGCAGAAAGTGTTAAAGCCCATCTTTGTATTCGTGCCGACGCCATTGCTGGAATTGTGCAGTCATGGCCAAACAAGTAGGTCAAGGGCTTGTCGTCATTCACGAGGATGAATCTATTATTTCCTGTTCGGCCATAAAGATATTGATGGAATTTAGTGACCCCAAATACCAAAGCCAGGGCCTCCCTGTCAATTTGTGAATAGTTCATTTCAGCTGGATTCAAGCTACTGGATGCTAATGCTATGGGCCGGTCTGTACCATCGGCATACCTATGACTTAGCACCGCACCGATTCCTTTCAGCGAGGCGTCACATTGTACCAGAAGTGGTAAAAGTGGGTTGTAATGAACCAATAAATCAGAAGTACTGATCATGTCCTTTGCATAGTGAAAAACTGTTTCCTCTCGTCTCCCCCATTTCCAAGAAACGTCTATTTTTGTAAGTTCGTACAATGGTGCAAGCTCAGCAGAAAGATTCCTGAGGAACCTATAGTAGTAGTTTATGAGACCAAGGAAACTTCGAAGTTCAGTTTTGTTTGTAGGTGTTGGTGCTTCTTTTACAGCCTTCACCTTCGCTGGGATAGGATGAAGACCCTCCGCGTCTATGTGGTGACCCAGATACTCAACTGAAGGCTGCATGAACATACATTTGTTTTTATTTGCCTGCAGCCCTGCTTGCATGAGGCGCTCAAGCACAAGTTCAATATTTCTTAAATGCTCGCAGTTATCTCTTCCTGTCACAAGAATGTCATCCAGATAAACGCAGACACATTTTACTCTTTCAGTACATTACAGATAATTCTTTGAAAACAGCCCACTGCTGCGTTAACCCCGAATGGGAGACGTTTCACTTTAAACAGGCCCATGTGAGTGTTTACAGTCAGATATTTGTGGTACTCCTCATCCACGGGTATCTGTGAATAGGCTTCATGCAAATCAATTTTTGTAAATGTTTGTCCACCTCTTAATTCTGCAAACATGTCTTCAATTCTAGGCAGGGGGTAAGGGTCAACCTTACAGGCTTGATTTATCGTTACCTTGTAATCACCACAAAGCCGTATTGTGCCATCGGTTTTAAACCGCTGCCCAATCGCTGTAATCAACCGCCTCCCATATGCCAAGTTCTACATTCTTATCAATTGCCTCTTGTACTTTGTTCTTGATGGCATAAAGTACTGGTCTGGCCTTAAAAAACCGAGGTTGTGCTTCTGGATCAATGAAAAATTTGACTGGTGGACCATAGTAGTTGCAGAGGCTTCCTTCAAAAATAGCTGAATATTTCAATAGCAAGTCATTAATATTCACGGTTTGGATATTATTGATGCTGTTCCAGTCTAGGCGAATAGCTGTTAACCAATTTCGGCCAAGAAGTGAAGGCCCACCACCAGCAACCATGACTAAGGGTAGGACCGCATGTTGTCCTTTATATGTCACGTTAACGTTTGCATACCCATGCACAACGATGGGTTCTCCTGTATAGGTAGTTAAAGCGCTGTGAAACGTCGACAGCTTAACGTCCTGGAAGAACTCTCTGTATGTATGTTGTGAAATAATTGTAAGAGAGGCCCCTGTATCCACCTGCATCCTTATGTCCCTAGACTCTACCTGTAACACCACATCTATTGAAGGAATTTTCTTCTGTAGTAAAGCAACACTAGATAATGAGAAACACTCATCAGAAGAGTGCTCTTCCTGAGATACAATGTTAGTCGGATTTGATCGTGACATGTTGGGGAACCTTTTGAACTTAGGTACCTCAGCCTGTGGTGGTTTGACATTAGTGGTTCTGCAGGTTCTTTGGATATGACCCTTCCTATTGCAGCCATGGCAGATGGCATCTTTGAACCAGCAATCTTGCCTGAGATGAGACCCCCCCCCACAGCCGTAACATGTTAAAGGAACCTTGGGTTTTACTTGAACTTGCACTTGTAGGCCAACATTAGTCGAGGTAGACCAGGCCGTGGCCGCCCCGAGTATGTCCTTTGCATTATACTCGGCAGCTTCCAATGCCAAAGCCGTCTCCAGTGCCGTGTTATTGTGTCCTGCAGTGACAATAATTTCCTTTGCATGGCCTCGTTGTTTATACCAACAATTAAAATGTCCCTAAGTTGCTCACTTAGGTCAGTAAACCTACAATCGGTTGCAGCCTGCCTTAATCGTACCACAAAACTTGCAATGGTTTCCCCCTCCTTCCTTTTAATTGTATAATTTTTGAACCTTAAAACAATGCGGCTTGGTGCCGGGTTAACGTGGTGCTTTACCAGTGACACAAGCTCAGCAAAGGTTTTAGTAGCGGGCTTCTCAGGGGCAGTAAGTGTTGATATTAAATGGTATGCATCTGGCCCAACAGTAGCTAAAAATACTTGCCGACGTTTTTCATCATTGTCTGAGCCATTCGCACCGAAGAAATGGGCTTTATTCACACGTACTTCCGCGTCACGTGTTGTGCGAACGGAAGTCGCTGCATAACTCATTGTTTACAACATGGTAAAGTACTGCTCAGCTGTTGGGTGTTCAAATTACCAAGGGAAATCTACATGTAAAGGAACGAAAATAAGTTTTCATCGGTTTCCATTGAAAGATAAAGAACTCCTCAAGACATGGTATGTCAAAATAAGACGCAACAATTTTGTGGCAAAAGAATGGGACCTATTATGCTCCGAGCACTTTGAGGAAGGAGAATTCGACTTTCAACTTTTCACGGGTAAGGACACTATGACTATTACTATGATTCAATATCAGACAATAATCAATAAGGCTAAGGGCAGGGAATTTGTCAGAGGCCCTCGCTAGGCATGCATACATCTTTTATGTATCGAATAGTTAGATGTGAACAGTTGATAAGCCTATTAATTTAATAAAAAAAATAATATAGGCCTAGATCTAGATTACTTTTATTAAATGAATAAATGGTAGGCCTACTAATTTGTCAATTCTTAGGCCTATTTATAATTCATAAGCTTTAACTTTTGCACTGAGCATGCTAATTAAATAGCTATGAGAAATGCTCATTATTACCTTAAAAGGTTTACATAATAAATGTACATATTCCGTGGATAGGAAAATGATTTATTTTTATATAGGCCTACATAATATGCATAATATAAATCTCCCAAAATAATAGGCCTACACTACTTCATATAATGCCATTAGCCTAATTATTAACCTAATATTTAATATATATAATAGCCATAGCTGACATAACTAATGGCTATGCCCTATGATAATTCATTCAGTCAGATTTGTACATGTATCAGGCTTAGGCTATGCCTATATATATATTATATAAAATATAATGTATTAATATTAAATTTATACACACTCTCAAAATACCTTATATTAATTTTTTAATTACGGTATAGTAATAATTTAATCTTAGGCTACCAATGCTTAGATATTAAACCTGACCTCTTGTTTTTTATTCAATGTTTAAGTATATAATATTATACTTCAAATATCAAACTATATATTAATTATATTAACTTTATTTTTATTTAAATAATGCTTCAAAAATCTATATCAATCTGTATTCAGCATCTTTTAATACAAATTGATTAATTATGTTTATTAATAGTAAATACAAAATTTCAGGGAGGCGTCAGCTAAAAAAAGGAGCAGTACCCAAAATCTTTTCTCACACACCAGTTACCAGTAAGCGCAAAAGAACATCTTATGAATTTGGGTAAGTGTTTCATTCAATTTATACATTAAATATTAATATACATGATATTTTATTATCTCATCTTATAATTTTAATAAACAATGACATACACATGGTTTTATGCTAGTTATTTATATATACATGTATATAAATGTTCAAATGATGTTAAATCAGTAGTTTTCTTGTTTTGTTAATACAACCCATTGCATTTTCCAATTCCGATGCTCTGTATAAAGCAATGTGTAATTCAGTCCCGATAATTAGAGCATGTTTGCATTGATATACTCATGATCCCCCATCTGGCTTGCTTTTGACATGAACACATTATGTATAAACTTCCTGTGTGGAATAGTAATTATTTATAATATATAGGGAATATACTTTTAAATTTTTATTATAAGTTTTTATTTTTGTAAAGAGTCAAATGTGTTTATATAAAACTATATAATTTTATTTCAATGTGTGTTGATTTCATAATTTAAAAATGCAGTTTTACAATTAATTGTCAAGTGTTTATGTTATTAGCTATTAAATTAATGTGATTATTGGATTCACTTTAGTAAATATAGTGTCAGTTCCACTACCACCAGCCATCATTCAACATATTCTAATTTCCATTGCTGACAACTATTTCAACCAATAATATTCCTTATCATCCATCTCATAAAACACTAATAATTATGACACTACCAAAGGATGATTTTTAATATTAAACAAAGAACCATCATCATCATCTTTATAATTAAATTTATGTTTATTAACTGACAAGGATCATATCAATTATTCTCTTTAGACTTAATGATTCAAATAAAGAAAATGAGACCCCTGTAGAACTTCATGAGAAGAAGGATGTGGGCTGCCAAACGGAAAAAACAGACTTATCAAAACTATTGGAAGTACTTAAAGAAAAGGATGAATCAATACGTCAATTAACAATTCAAAAAATAAAGTTGGAATTTTCATTTTCTTCAATTTCGGGAAAAGGAGACAATATTTTTCATTCCATTACAGGATATTCCATTAAATATGTTTCTGTTATGTTTAATTTTTTCAAACTTGATGAAGCTCTCAAATCCAATAATAGTACCCCTAAAGCTTTGTGTCCAATTGATCAATTTTTGCTAACTATTGTGAGACTTCGGCATGCTGTTAGTGAAAATTTTTTATCAGTTTTATTTCAAATTAGTCAGTCAACAGTTTCTAGAACATTTAACAATTGTTTAGAAATTTTGTATCAAAAAAGCATAAATGTAGACATATGGCCACACCCCCTTAAACATGCCGGCATTGGCCCCATTCGGAATCAATTAGAGTTTTCCACCCTTGCCGTAATCCGTACCTATTAGGTTGCCAGCAGTTGCCCGCATGGCGCCCCAATGAAAAGCGATATCGCTATGCTAGGAGGCCTTAGTAGGCCAAAATGGCCGCCATTTTGGCGTCGATACCCGCGCTGATACCTGGGTCGATTATGGGCCAATGCGGGCATTAGACATGCGGGCGCGATTAGGGTTTGCCGGCATTGGGGCCTAATGGATATCCCCCTCCCTTCTCCGGCTTTTCATTTCGTTTCCATTTCGGGCCAATGACGGTAGTTTATTACCAGCGCAATGCGGTTTTTGCCTTCATTGACCCGTATATTTAGTCCTTATCAAACCAACATTGGGTGGATTCGGATTTTACCTTTATTTACCCACTTTTTCATAATTATAATACAATATACAAAAAAAATTATTATATAAACACATATAGTAAAAACAAGTAAAACAAAACAAAGAAAGTGATTTTGTTTATATTTTATTATATTTGTATTCAAAATATTTTTTTGCAACATACAATAAAAAGTATATATTCAATCAATAAAGCAAAACAGTGACAGTAAATAAAGTGCAAAAACATGGAAATGGTAGAGTATTGAAATTAATAACATTTTTTTTACATAACTACATCAAATAATTTTGGTAAAGTTAGGGTAATAGTACAAAATAGTTGGACATAATATATAGATATGCCTAAACAATAAATATGATATAATATAGATAAAATATTTTATTTTTACTTGATATACAACTTAATTTATTAATTTAACAATAGCCATGCAGCAGAGTAATGGGAAAAAAATAAATTTATGTGAAAATATATATAGGCCTACTAGCCTACATCATTACTACAAGCCTACATAGAAATATATATTGATAAAATATAGCACTATGTAAACAGACATTATAAGTTAACATTGTGCAATCAAAATAAAAAACAAAATATGTAGGCCTTTGCAAGCCAAGTAGGCTAAGCTATTTTAAAATATAGGTATACATTCAAAATACCAGTTTTTACAAATTTTGTGGAGAAAAAAATGTTATTGTCTAACAATAAAATAGCATTAGTGCAAAATGGAAGATTAATGGGACAATATTATTTAACCCTGAATAATGGGCAGACCGATAATGTATTCCAATAATTAATCAATTTAACACTCTTGCTAGGCCTACAAAAATGAAGATAAATTGTACACAATAGGCCTACAACTAAAATTGCTTTATGTATTTAAAAATAGGACTCAAAATATCTTTAACACAAAAACATGTAATATATTGAGGAACACAAGATATTTTAGGGCTGTAATTTTTTTTTTATACTATACACACACACTTATATTATTTTTGTATGCTAACTCAAGTCTTTTTCACAAAACATTAAATAATGCAATAAAGTATCATCTTTAATTATACTTCTCCTATAGGCATATCATAATAATAATAAATAACATTTTGAACCAATTGTGATATTGTAAAAAGCACAGTAATGGAAATGGAACATAAGATATTTCTTTTAAAAAAATATACAGTTGAATACATTTGAATATTATAGACAATCAGACACACATACGGTTAACCAAAAAAGAGGGTCTACATTCATTAAAATATTATGTAATGATTACCGTTAAAAGTACTACAATTATTAAACAAAATTAATAAAACTTTTGACACAACTTGTGATATGGTTAAAAAGCACACTAATAGGCCTACAGTAATGGGTACAGAACATAAGACATTTATTTTAAAAAATATATACATGATTATAAATTGCTTGAAGTTAACCAATATGAAAAAGTAAGCTCTACACAAAATTATAAGTTGTATGTTTACCAAAAAAAAAGCAACACATTCATTATAATGTTATATATTTAAAATTCATTATATTATAACCAGATCAGTTACCGTAAGTCTTTTCAGAAAAATGTATAGTACATATATATCACTTTAAATTATACAGATAACTTTTAATTTTTCAAAGTGAAAATATTTTAACAAAAATAACACCCACCACAAAATGCCACAACTGACAATGAGTACTGGTACTTAGTTTAACCAAAAGATTTATTATTTTCAAAAGCAACTTTCATAATTAATAAATATGAGCCATTTAGAATACTGGGTACATTTTTTTGCATACAAAGAATAAATCCATGAATATTCAACCACACACTACTTCCACAGGAAAAATTAAACTGATTTGCTCATACTATGGGCTATAAATAAGTCAAGGCAAGCACACATGTGAAAGTTTTCTAAGTATATCATGGTCCATTCATCAGCCATTATGTAATCCTACAGAAATCTTTAATTAGCACTGTCTGGTGGATAACACATCTTAATATCCTAGTAGAGAACATTTGTATATACTGCCAAATGCACACAGGTTCTTCTATTAAATCCAGCCATAGAATTGTCCACTATGGTTGTGGAAGGACCTGTCTTGTCAGGCAACTTAGCAAATGCATTATTTGCGAATTGCATAAGTCAAAATCAAGTGGATGTGGTCTTGGTTATAGTGTTTGTACAATAGTCCATATTTCATAAAATCTCCAGGTACATAAAAATGTCAGATGCTGATCTATTGGGTCCTCTTGGGCTTTTTTGTAACTGTAGTTTGGTTAATTGATGAGTACTGCTTTCCCTAAATGTTCACACCTGGCACTGGCTCATCAATAACTAATTTTATTGCCTGGATGATATACTAATCATAGCCCACAAATCAGTCTCCATTCATCATAAGTAGACTGCAGTTCAAGCTTCATCTGAAAATAGAAGTGAAATTTGAATTATAACAAGTTTTTCAAGTAAAAAAAAACAATGTTAACAAGGATAAACAGATCCAATTATCTTTAAAAGCAACAACTGTGTGCAAGCAATTTATTTTAAATTTTAATACGAGTTATCACTGTTGCAGAATAAACAGCACAATTTCGGCTTTCATAGCATGTGACATTACATTAATAAATTGAATTTTTCTTTTGGTTGTTATGAATAAAAGGCATGAATATGATAATCAGTTTTAAAAGAAAAGTATGACAAAAATCAATACCTAGATGCCTAGTTTCAACTGACTAGAGACTTATTTAGCTTTGAAAATAAAGTATAACACAAGTCAATATGCACATTTTAGTGAAGTTTAGTAGCTTACAGATTGAAAAAAATTTCTCCTTGGCCTTACCTTCCCCTAAGTTTTATTAAATTATGTTTTCAAGCATTATATTATTAAAATTGTTAGAACTACACTATGGTTGAAACCTATGGTTAAACAAGTCTAACAAGTATATGCACCTAGATGCCTAGTTTTAACTCGACTTATTACTTTACAAATAATTTACTCACCCGCTTGCTTATTATATCATCTATTTCCATATCATCTGTATAGAGTGGCATAGACTAAGACCTTCCAGCATGAGATTCTGAAAGAAAATAATTTAGCATTGAATCCTTAATGATGCCTTGACTGATGAAATAATAAAGCATGGGCCTTTAACTATAATCAAAACATATTTATGAAATTTAAAAAAGATTAATAGGCCAAACTTGGATTACACAAATTCCTCAGTTCAAGTCAATCAAGTCCAATAAGTTAATATTTTAAATATAAATTCACTATTTAAATATCATGATATGGGCCTATGTATAATATATATATATTGTATTTATTTTTACACTAGGCCCATATCTATTTAAATTTTATTTAAGTAGGCATATTAGTCCTTTAGTAAGTTATTGTTTAGACTAAATTTAAGGTTAATAGACGTAACAATTAATCTATTTATACTACTAATATTTAGTAATACTATACACTATATTGATCTTTTATTCACATGGTACTTACTCACCTCTTTATTAAAAAATCAACTCTATCAGATGACTGCATGAATGTTATCTAATAGTTGTAGGCCAGGGTGCAGCCTAAAAGAAGACTGTTGAACTTTTTCAATTGACTCGACTCTACTCCACACTAGCACTCCACAGCTTCCAACTTCAGACTGAAAAAAATAATTCCTGTTAACTTTTAATTAAAATACAAATTAAAAAAGCCTACATAACAATAGTCATAGTGTCACATTATAATTAGTAGGGCCTATAATCCTATAAATATAAACTAAGACTATAGGCTATAACAAAGCAGTATAAGGTCTAATCATATTGACCTTGTCATATAGCTAACAACAAATAGTAGGATAGTTCAATATAAATATTATGGACATGTTGATTAATATATATAGTCCTATTATATAGTATAGCCTATAAGTCCTACAAGTTATTTATAATGATATCTGCGTAGACTAGTAGGCATACTATTTGGCTAATGTGACTTACTCGACTTCTTGTGTTTAAGTGGTCATCTGCTGTCTTGTATCTTCACACCATTGTCCAACTGATAACTGAGCGTAAGACTGAAAAAATTGTTTAAATAAAAAAAAAGGATTATTAATTTAATTAGTTCTTACATAGTTAATTAAATACTAGACTAGTATTATAAGCAGGCCATAGGCCCTATGCAATTCATGATTCAGCTTTATAAACTGTTCTTATTTTCCTGCAATGATTCGAGTTTAATAGACTATACACTATAGACTATATGATTATTTATGATATAGGCCTAGATCTATAGTAGGCTATATTCCGCTATATAATTATATAGACCTATGGCCTATACCTATAGTATAGAGGTTATATAAAAGAAAAATATTAATATATTATAGTTAGGCTTTAGTAGGCCTATTATAATACTAAATTATAGGCTAGCCTATCAAATTCAATATCCTATATATATATATTCCTATACTCCTATACTTAATACTATATAACCATATAACCATATATATAAACTAGGCCTATACTATATTGATTAATTTATATGAAGGTTTACAATTTAATTTAAGCCTGAAATAGACAAGACTATCTAATTATAATAAATGTTAGACCTAGAAATCTAGACTAGATTTAGAATAAATAAAATAAAATAAATTTAAAATAGAATAGGACGCAATAATCTTCTTTATATATAGAAGGAGCATCTGTAATAATCATAATGTAGCCTATAAGTTACCTACCTATAAGTGTATAAGATTTATTAGGATAAATGAAAAACTAAATGGTAATATTTTATTAATAATCTAGTCTAGATCTATATAATAAATATAATTAATTATAGTTTAATGATAATGTATTAACTTATTTTATTATTATTAACATAGTAGGGCCTATAGAATAGACGTCTATATAGGATAATTATAGGTCTATTCGACAATTCGATTGGCCTCATGGCATATGAGCTTACCTATTATATAATAGAATTCATAGAAAAACAATGTAATCCTTCGGTTCGAAGAAAACAAGAGTAACAAGAGAATTAGAACAATTGTGAATCAAGAAACAGAGCCTTTAACTACAAAATGGCGCGCTACGTACCCCTATAAACATGCCCGTATGACAGCCATTGGGAAAAAACCGCATTGAGATTAGGTCCATTAGGGCCCCCACAACGCGTAAATGGACTCGATTGGGTTTTGCCCTTATCTTGCCATAATGGTTTTAGCCCGCGGTTCCCTGCATGGAATCCGAATCGGCTCGCTTTGGGGTTTTTGATTACGGCTGACTTTTACAATGTCCGAATAGAAACCTAATGTCGGTAAGCCCAATTGCTCTTGAGATGACATACTTCCCTAGACTGTGTGAATTTAAATGTTAAGTGGCCATGTGGTTTGGACACTGAGATGAACACGTTGAAGCGTTAAAAATATACCAGTTTTATTACCTTTGGTCAGTAGATCTAAGAGGATAGTACGCTTCTTTCATTTTGTAAAGTTACCATCTTTTAATTACAATGAATAGCTCTAGGCTATACACGTTGAAGTAATAAAAAAGTGACAAGTTTTATGGCTGACTGGGGCAGAATCTAATAGTACCGTAATATAGTTTCTTCTTTCATGTTTTTTTTAATGTGACCGCATTACTTAATAGCTACTTGCCGTCTTGGTGTCTTTGAATTACATTAGACTAGTACATGTATTGTAACCTACATATATACTATTTAATAATTTTTATAGTGTTTTTTTTTAATTAAAAAATTATAAATTCTTTTTTTTAGTACAATATAGATCTAGGCCTACGTATAAGTATAGGAGACGGTATAGAGTCTAGATGTAAAAAAAAAAAAAAGAGAATTAAAGAATTTAAAGTTGGCTATCTTTTTTTTTTTTGGAGACATTATATTTCATTAACGTGAAATATTTATATATTTTTTAAATTACTCTATTTTAAATATCGGATTTAAAAGAAACGTAGATTTTATAGTTTAATAAGTAGGTAAGCCTATAGTACTATAGTCTATAAAGATATATTCAATGTCGATAGGAAAGTTGATGTTTTTTGTTTTTTTTTATTGCCTGTATTGTCCAATGTTGAACCTTTTTATGATATTTATGCATTCAAATAAATTATTGGACTGTTCAAATTCAATGCTTTTTGTGTAAAATTAAATATAATTTAATAATATTAATTAAAGAAAAAAAGTGGGATCGTATTGGATTTGAACCCATTACCAACTGGTGCGAAATCAGTTCGTTATGCCATTCGGCCACTAACTCTTGAGACTGCGAGCATTTATTTAATTTATTAGCCAAGTTAAAGTTAAGAAATTAAAAATTGAACTTTATAATTAACGTTTTAATGAAATAAATTTATTAAAAATAAAACAGGATAGTTTTAAATGTGTGTTTTTTAAAATGATAAATTTAATGATATATTTTTTAATTAAGAAAAGCATTTTATCGAAAACGAAACAACTAGCTGATTAGAAATCCCGCTCAGTCGCGTGCAGCGTGGTGTATTTCAAACCAAGATGTCGCGCCCTATGAAACGGCCTAACTTGCTGATATATATATTATATCATATATGGACGATATTTATTAGGTGAGTAAATATTATAATATAATTTGCATATATATTTGTTCGGAATTTTAAGTAGTCGAATTTTTAATTATAGTTAGTAGACTATCTGTTGATATTTTATTGACAATTATTGAATTACAAAATACAATTTTAAATAATAAATGGAGTGTGAATGAGTTTACTATGATTATGACTATGAGTAGGGCCTAAGTCAAGTAAGTCTAACTAAGTAGGTACGTACTAGTTACTACTAGACTAGTAGGCCCTCGGGCTTAGGTCTACGCCACCTTCTAGTATTTTAAAACGTTCTTATGATTTTAATTTTAGAATGATTTACAATCAGTCAAGTACGTGTGTTATCATTAAATTCATAATAATTAATCATTTGTTTCTAAAGTTTAGTCCTTGATACCTCATTGACTAATTGATAATTGACATTGAACAATTGAATCGAGTCGATAGAGTGTTAGAGATAAAGTTCTATGGTTCTAGTCTAGATCTAGCTTAGATCAACCTTTTAGCCTCATCATTTCTAAAGGCTTAGGATCTAGCCCTGGCCTAGGTTATTATACTTTATTATCAAAATCCCTCATACTGAGTCATACTCATACTCATACAAATAATAGGACATGCTTTAAATTTAAATATGATTTTTACTTTGCGGAAAAAAAGTTTACATTTATAATTATAATTCATTTTAAAATAACTACTACAGTATAAGGCTAATGCTGAGGCTAAATGGTTGATATAATTATATAGAGTCTAGGCCTAATATATAAAATACTAATTTAATAATTATATTGATAAATAATGTGATGCTATGACTATTATAATGTAGGCCTAGGCTTTTATTTCTTTGTATTTTAATTAACAGGAATTCCAATTTTTTTTTCAGTCTGAAGATAGAAGCTGTGGAGTAGAGTTGAGTCAAAAGAGTAGTACCATTGAATCTCATTGATTAAATTTATTGATAGGCTACACCTTGACCTATAACTAACTACTAGACAACATTCATGCAGTCATCCGATATTGATATAGATGATGATTTAATAAACAGGTGAGTAAATACTAGCCTGTTTTATATTTTTTAACCAGATACACGTGTTAATGAAACTTAAACTAAATGAAAGTTAATGAGTTAACAGTTTAGTTAACTTAATTAATGTTAAAGATTAAAAAATAACTTTGATGTAGGCTACAGATTTTAAAAAAAAGTAAGGCTAAATAAAATTTTTGTTTTGTAATTATAATTGCCTAGGCCTATTAAACTTGAATCATTTCAGGAAAATAAATAGTTTATCATGCTAAATTTCATAGGGAAATAGGGCCTATAGTATAGCCTATACTATACATGTCTATATTATATAGTGGCTATACGCCTAAACTTATAGTAACTTATAGGCTATATATATAATATATATATTACATGTCCATAATATTAAATTGAACTATCCCCTACTATTTGTTGTTAGTTATGGTTATTATGATTAGACCCTTTACTATAAACTGGCTATTGTTATAGCCTATAGTTTATATTTATAGGATTATAGGGCCTACTTATATGTATATACTATAATAGAATAGATTATAGCCATAGCGGCCTGTATGAGTCTAGGTCTAAAGTTTAGTTATACCTATTGACTATTATATTATGTTGTAATATTTGAATGCTTGAAAAAATTTTTTATGGAAAATGTGAGTGTAAAATTTAGTTTGTCGTTACAAATTATAACTAAAATTTTGGGTAAAAGTGTTAGCATAGCTTAGATAAAACTAAAATATTTTTTTTCTTTAATTATGTAACATTGAGAGGGTCTACAATCTGTAGTTATTGAGTATAAACCTTTTTCTACAAATCTTGTCCTGTTATGATGGATTTTTAAAAATAATATTAATATAAATTATATAATTTTGTATTTCTATTTTGATTAAAAGGAATTCATTTTTTTTTAGTCTGAAGATGGCAGAGCATTGATGATGGTGTAGAGTGTAGACAGAGTCAAGATTGTAGTGCTATTTTATAATCTACTATTACACCCTGTTGGCCTATAACTACTAGACAACAGTCAGCTGATAGAGATGACAGATGCTGATTTACTTAGCGGGTGAGTAAAACATAAAGTTGACATAGGCCTATTTGTTAGTTTTAAAGTCTGAACAATAACTTTTTATACTTGTATATTTATATAGGCTTATATATTATTATGCATAGACTTATTTAACTTAATTTCATGACATTCAATACCGGTAGTTTAAATAGCATTTATAGGAATATAGGTTATATTATTTAATATTTATTAATTTATAGAGGTTATATTATTTAATTTTCTTTTTACTTTTTAGTTCTTCTAATGTCGCATGTTGGAAAATGGTGCACTATTGCTGATGTTAAAGGATATAAAATGACATAACTAATGGGTGAGCAAATACTATGTAAAACTAAATAGGTCTATTTGTTAAGTCTAAATCATAGTTATGTTTGAACTTAACTATTGTAAAAAAAAATAATTTAATAAAACACTAGGCCAAGTAAGGGTCAAAAGATAATTTTTTGTCAGTGACTATGTTACAAAACACACTAAAATTCATACATAATGTGATGCTATCCCACAAACCAGTTCAGATGTTGGTAAAACCAATTTTTCAATAAAAAGCAAACTAATGTGAAAGGTTCTAGGTCATTTTTTAGTTTCTTATTGCTTTGTAATGTTATAGCTGTGAAATTTTTAAGCTAATATTATTTTGAGAAATTCATTACTTAAAATGTGTTTTTATGCAGCTTTAGAATAAAATCAAACAAAAGATATAGTTATTAAGTCAACTTGTCTAAATATTGTTTCAATTTACAACAGCTTGTTTATTGCTTTTTCTAAATTTAGCGTCAATCATGTAATATTTTTTCATCTTGGAAATATTAAACATTTTAAAAATGCAATTTTTTTTTCATCGGTACTGTTTTATTATCATTTGTCTCCAAAAGAACTTACCGTTACCTGTAGTTTTGAATAACTTTTGAAGTAATTAATCGATTTTAGAAATGTTTTCACCACTGCATCGATAAATGAATTGACTTTTTTAAAATTAAAAACCTGATCCTTAATATCTTATTTTGCCTACTGGTACTTAGGTACCAATTCTGTGGGGTTGCAGGACTGACTTCTGTTAACATTAGTCTTTAAAAACTGTCTGTTTTCAATATCAAAATCTTTTATTCATATAAACCGGAGACAAATTTAATTATTATCATGTCACAGTCTATGAAAGCCAAACTTGTTCTGTTTATTCTGCAATGGTGAAAACCAGTACCAATATTTAAAAGAAATTGCTTGCCAGCAGTTGTTAATTGGATTTCTGTTTATCCTTGTTAACCTTGTAGTGTTTTTTTTTAAAACTTAAACATGTTATAATTCAAATTTCATTTTAATTTTCAGATTTTGAAGATGATGTATAGCGTGTACTGCCGTGATGGATGGAGATTGATTGTGGGCTATGATTAGTATGTCGTTGGTTAAGGCCTATACAATTTACTGAACATCCAGGCAATTAGTTTTTTGATGAGCAAGTGCTAAGTGTGAAGATTTATGGAAAGCAGTAAACATCAATTAACCAAGCTGCATTTACAAAAAGCCCAAATATCATGTCCACAAGAGGACCCAACAGGCCAGCAAATGACATTTTTATGTGTCTTACGATTTTATGAAATGTGGACTATTGTACAAACACTTTAACCAAGACCACTTATAGTTGTGATTTTGACTTGTACAATTCACAAATAATGCATTCGCTAAGTTGCCTGACAAGTCAGGTCCTTCCACAACCATAGTGTACTTTTTTTTCACAAATCATTTGAGCATGGACAATTCTATGACTGGATTTAATGGAAGGCTGTGTGCATTGGGCAGTATATACATCTAACAAAAGTTCTCTACTTGGATATTAAGATGTGGTATCCACCAGATAGTGCTAATAAAGGATTTCTACAGGATTACATATTGGCTGATGAATAATAGACCATGATATACTGAGAAACCTTTCACTCGTATCAGAAGATCTGTTTAATTTTTTCTGTGGGAGTAGTGTTTGATTAAAATTCATGTATAAATACATGTATTCTTTGTATGCAAATGTACCCAGTATTCTAAATGATAAATGGCTCGGCTCATATTTATTAATTATTAAAGTTGTTTTTGAAAATTGTAAATCTATTGGTTAAACTAAGTACTCATTGTCAATTGTGGCATTGGGTAGTGAATGTTATTTTTGCTAAAATATTTTCACTTTGAAAAATAAAAGTTATCTTTATAATTTAAAGTGAAATATATGTACTAAAAATTTTTCTGAAAAGTTTTTTTTACTTACCTGATCTGATTATAATATAATTAATTTTTTGGTAAATATGCAACTTAATTGCTTACTTCTTTCATATTGGTTAACTTCAAGCAATTTATAATCATGTATATATTTTTTTTATAAATGCCTTTTATTCTGAAACCATTACTGCAGGCCTATTACTGTGCTTTTTTACAATATCACAAGTTGTGTCAAAGTTGTTTTAATTTTGTTTAATAATAGTAATCGTTTTAACGGTAATCAGATAATCATTACATAATATTTTAATGAATGTAGACCCTCTTTTTGATGACCGTATGTGTCGGATTGTCTATAATCTCTTTTTGATGACCGTATGTGTCGGATTGTCTATAATTATAATATTCAAATGTATATTTTTTAAAAATCTTATTCTTATGTTCCATTACCATTACTGTGCTTTTTACAATATCACAATTTGTTCAAAATGTTATTTATTTTTATGATATGCTTATAGGACAAGTAGGCCTATAATTAAAGATGACAATTCATTGCATTATTTAATGTTTTGGAAAATTTTTATGGACAAAGCTATGAAAAAGACAGTTTACCGACTAAAATAATATAAGTGTGTGTCTGTGTGTGTAGGCCTATATAATATTAAAAAAAACAATTACAGCCCTAAAATATCTTGTGTTCCATTTAAATCCATTGCTTAGCAATGTTGTTGTTTTTTCTCAATATATTACTAGTTTTTGTGTCAAAGATTTATTTATTTTAATATATGAATAGTCTAAAAGACATTCATGTATGGTATATCTTTTTATACATTTTGAGTCCTATTTTTTTAAATAAATAATGCAATTTTAGTTGTAGTCGTATTGTGTAAAATGTATCTTAATTGTTGTAGGCCTAGCAAAGAGTGTTAAATTAATTAATTATTGGAATACATTTGTATACAATAGTCTATATTTATGAAATTATATATAATATTGGCCTGCCTATTATTCAGGGTTAAATAATATTGTCCAATTAATCTTCCATTTTGCACTAATGCTATTTTTTTAAACATCACATCATGTAGGCTATTTTATTGTTTTACAAAAAATAAAAAATGTTTCACAAAATTTGTAAAACTGGTATTTTGAATGTATGGGCCTACCTATATTTAAAAAAACTACTGGGCTTGTATAGGCCTACATATTTTTTTTTGATTGCACAATGTTTACATATAAATGTCTGTTTACATAGTGTTATATTTTATCAATATATATTTTTATGTGTAGGCTTGTAGTAATGATATAGGCTGCAGTAGGCCTATATTTCTTTTCCCATAAATATATTTTTTTCCCATTACTCTGCTGCCTGGCTATTGTTAAATTAATAAAGTTGTATATCAAGTAAATATAAAATATTTTAATCTATATTATATCATAATTAGGCATATCTACAGATTTCTGACTATTTTGTAGGCTACTATTACAATAAATTTACCAAAATTATTTTATGTTGTTATTTTCAAAAAGAATGTAATTATCTTGAATATACCACTGCCATGTTTTTGCACTTTATTTACTGTCACTGTTTTGCTTTATTGATTGAATATATATACTTTTTATCGTATGTTGCAAAAAATATTTTGAATACAAATATAATAAAAATATAAACGAAATTACTTTCTTTGTTTTACTTATATTGACTATATATTTTTTTTTGTTATTTATATGTATAATTACGAAAAAGTGGGTAAATAAAGGTAAAATCCGAATCCATCCAATGTCGGTTGATAAGGACTAAATATAGGCCTACGGGCACAATGCAGGCAAAAACCGCATAGCGCCGGTAATAAACTACCGCCATTGGCCCGATATGGAAACTAAATGAAAAGCCGGTGAGGAGGGGAAATATCCATTAAGCCCCAATGCAGGCAAAACCTAATCGCGCCCGCATGTCTAATGCCCGCATTGGCCCATAATCGACCCACATATCGGCGCGGGTACAGACGCCATAATGGCAGCCATTTTGGCCTACTAAGGCCTCCTAGCATAGCGATATCGCTTTTCATTAGGGCGCCATGCGGTCAACTGCTGGCAACCTAATACGTACGGGTTAGGGCAAGGGGGGAAAACTCTAATTGATTCCGAATGGGGCCAATGCCGGCATGTTTAAGGGGACACCATCGAGTTCTTTCATTGGCTGTAAGATAAAAATAAACACTAAAAACTTTGACTACAAATGCAAGAAACTAATCTCTTACTGACTCTTAGATCTACTGACCAAAGGTCATAAAACTCTTTTTATCGCTGCAACGTGTCTATCTCAATGTCCAAACCAAATTGCCACTTAACATTTAAATTCACACATTCTATTGAAGTCTGTCATCTCAAGAGCAATTAGGTTTCTAGTTAGAAATTATTCCAAGATGGCCGTAATATGTCGGCAATTCAGGGAGATTTTTTTTTTTTTTTTTTTTTTTTTTTTTTTTTTTTTTGCAGGTAAACGCGGGTTGAAACCAATAGGGCAACATTAGGGGAAAACCTAATCGAGTCCATTTATGCGTTTTGAAGGCCATATTAAGACCTAATCTCAATTGGGTTATTCCATATATACAATAAAATCTTGAAAAAAATGTAAAATTAATAATAAAAAATTGAAGACATTAGATGTTTAAATCAACCTACCTGGTATTGAATTTTTTGTTTAATTATTTTAATATTTTTAACGAAACTCAAATGAAAGTACAAAAAAAAATATTTGTAGGCCTATTCATTTTACTCGGTAGATCTTGATCTAGATCTATTCATAATAAAGAAATTTTTTTGTTGTTTAACTTAAATATACAATTTATTATTTTATTAATGTCTAGGTCTAGATTAGATCTAGTCTATATTTAAATTCTACAAAAAAAAAAACATTTAAAAAATGATATTTAAATTTCTAACATCTACGGTAGCCTACTAAAACTAACTCGATTTATAACTTTAAAAACAGAACTAATTAAATACGTTTATTCCATCAAACAGTTAAAAATACATGAAAATGTTATAAACAACAATATATATATCGTGTATTACTAGAAATCTATATAATTTAGGTTGCAATACTAGTCTAACGTATTTCAAAACTAACAACACAAATAACTAGATCTAAATCTAATGAAAAACACGAAGACGGCAAATATAGCCTAGAGCTATTATAAACTATCATGAAACAAGAAAGAAACATGAAAGAAACCTCGCACTCTTAGACTCCCACTGAGTCGGTCATAAAACTTTTTTTTCTCTTACCACTTCACGGGATGGCCTGAGGCTATTCAATGATATGGGTAACATCACAAAAAGAAAGAAAAAAATCTTTTAGATTTCTAACCACAGTCGCCATAAAACTGGTCTCTATTAGCACTTCAATACGTGTAACTCCAAAACACATGGCCACTTAACGTTTAAATTCACACATTCTAATGAGGTTTAGGGTATTAGGTTTCTATTCGGCCTTTTCAGAAGTCTGCCGTAATAAGAAAATCCTAAAAGAAAACCATACGGCATTCATTGCGGCAATTTCATTAGGACGGGGTTAGGAAAATCCCTAATCGGTACGGTGCGGGTAAAACCTAATGACTAATGGGGCCTGCGCTAGCCCCCATAGACGGTATTTGACTTTCAAATGGAGATGTTTAAGGGGACAAACATCAAGTGAAAGCTTTTATGCCACCCACATTTTTTCAACATTTCCCTTCATGCAGGGTGATAATAGATTGCACGGAATTTTTCATTCATCAACCATCTAATCCAACAGAACAACAAAGTAGTTTTAGTTATTATAAAAACCACAATACTGTAAAATCATTAATTGGAATTGCGCCAAGCGGAGCTATAACATTTATTTCTGATCTTTACAATGGCGCTATATCTGATAAAGAATTAACTTTGAGGAGTAAAATTATTGATAAGTTAGATCCTGGTGATTGTATTTTGGCTGATAGAGGTTTTACAAGTTTAACTGAGATTTTAGAAGCCAAAGGTTGTACTCTTTTCACTCCAAATTTTTTGAAAGATAAAGTTCAATTTCCTTTAAGTGAAAGATGTGAAAATAAAAATATTTCTTCACATAGATGTCATATAGAAAGAGCCATTAGTAGGATAAAAAATTTTCAAATTCTAAATTGTGAAATTTCTTACAATTTACTACCAATCATTAATGAGATTCATTATGTATGTGCTTTTCTTTGCAACTTTTCTGATAAACCACTCATAAATGTTTTAAAATAATTTTCAATTACTATTTTTTTATTAAAATGTTTCAATAATGACATTTTATTAATTACAATGTTTAAGGCAGGAAAGTGCATTTTTCTGCTTTGGACCGCATATAAAATGTTATAGAACAAGAAGGGCCACACATTCTGAACATTTATTTGCATTATCAATGCAACCAATTTTAAAAAAATGGTAAGAAGCTCTTTGGGGGCCACGCTACAAGACTTGGTGGACCTTTTTGTGGCCCTCTTGCCGCTTGTTGCACAACCCTGTATTAAGGTATAATAGTTGAAATGGATGACACTAAAAACATACAAGGCTAAATAAAAAAAATTAAATATTTTATTTATTATTATTTTTAACATATTATTATTACCTAATGTATATAGTCATGATTGGCAGGTATTTCTTGGTCTTTCTATTTACCTCTTGCTTTGGAAGATACACATAAATGCTTGTCTCCAGAGTTTTGTTGCAGGATTTGTTATGTTTGTATTTTCCAACTCCATTGTCTCATTGTTTTATTTTATTCTATTGTAAATTAAATTATTATTTGCCACATAAATATATTTTTCATGGTCACAGGTCAGCATATCTCTAGTATATTGTTTAAGCAGCTGTTGTTGAAAACTTTTAATTTAAAGTATGTGGTTTTTGTCATTCTCACATTATCTGCATACAATTTTGATTATTATTTCTTTATTATTGCAATGTCTACATTTTTCTTCTATCTTTATAAATTCAATGTTTTCCTTCCACATATGCTTATAAATTATTGTAATGGTGGTTTAGGTCGTCCGGTCCCTTACTTAATTATATAGTTAGTGAGTTAGTGTTAAAAGTTAATAAATATCTAATGCTATGTTCCTGGAAAACATGTATTGTTTCCTTGTAAATAGTTTTCCACATAATTTAAAACAATGATTGATATCAAATTTTATTATATTTATTTTTGTATCATTACATTTATTTGTTATTAGTTCACAATTTTAACATTCACCTGTATAATTGTACATTTCATAATGTCTGACTTATATTTTTAATAACATATGTTAAATTTATTGCATTGACAAATGTAGACGTGTCATATTAACACATATTGCAATAACAAATTTTTCATTTCTATTGAAACAAATTTTATATTTATTCAAGACACATTAAATATGAACTTTATGTACAATAACATGATGTCAACCGTATTATAAAGAAGGCCATCAAATTTTAATGTGTCATAAACAAATGGATGTACATGTTATTAATTATGTTTTTTACAAATATAAATAAGTATTGCATTTGGATGTAATAAATTATGTGATTAATTGTTTTATATCATGGTTATTAATTGTCTTAAAAATAATATGTCAGTAATGTTATTGAATTCAGTAATATTCATTGAAATAAATATAATATAAGAATGAATATTTTGTTATTGAATACTGTACTATTTATTTACCAAAAAATAGACATGGAATCAATTTTTTATATTTATTATTCTAAATTATTTTTAATAATAAATTGTAATAATAATAAATTCAGATATTAGTGGGTTTTAATCATTGTGCAGGGTAGAAGTTTTTGCTCCAGGTCTGCAGTATGTCGATGAGTCTACCCATCTCTGAAAAGTAACTGAAATTTAATGGGGTAAAGTAAATGCGGCTGTGCATAGTGCTTGCTACAAAATTATCCAATATTATGCCATAGCCGGTTAAAGTGTTGCATGCTGCCTAAACCTTCCTATATATAATTTGTCAATGGATACTTTACTTTAATATTATAATAGCAATAATTATATAAATGTATATATAATAGAAAGAATTCAATTAATTCAATTCAAGACAATTATATCTCATAAAATAATGATTTTATTATAATAAAATGTCAAACAAATTTAGTGATATTTATCACATATTACATGGAAATGTTGAGTTTTGCATATGACAAAATATCATTAAGAAAGAAATAATGGAGAAGTATACAAATTAAGTTAATACATTCTACAATGAGTCAAAACTAAAGTAGCAATGATGAAGTGAAAATATCACTTACATAATTTAAAAAACAAACCCAAATGGCCACTGCTTAAAGAATCTATGTGTCTTTTCAATTACTAATTTCAATTTGACACTTAATACTATGTTGATTACTAATAAAAAAAAGTGTCTATAGTAATATAAGTAATATATTAATTTTTGTAATGATATGATAACAACAAAATCAAAAATCATAAATATATTAATAAGTTTTAACATACAGTACTTGTTGAAAATAATATGAAATACTGTATAAGAAATATAATTATGATAAAGAAATGTATGGAAATATTTTATAAGATCATTATTTGTATATTTTCATGCAATATAATTTAATCATGAATGATAATTTTTTACTTACCAAACATTTCATAGTATACTATTTGGGGACTAAATTTATAATATGTCCCCAAGATCCAGGGGTAGCATGTTTTACTATGAATAACAAGTGCAATCTAGACAAGGCTTAGTGTTAGAATCATTGTGAATTCTTTTTTTGTTCCCATGACGTGAAGTTATCTTTATCTCTAAACATCTGTGATGTTTAAAGATGTTTGATCTGTCCTATGATCAGTCTTACAGTAGTCTCCAGTTAGTTTATGGCAGTGGATGAAAATGATTACATACATTATAAATAGTTATAATGATGAGATGAATAATATTTACATCATTTAAAAACTAAAACATAGTCAACTAATAGCAAGAATCCACAATTAAAAACCATGATTAAATAGATGGTTAAATTTTTATGTAATGTATAAAATGTACAAATTTAATTCTATCTCATGAAAACATAAATTCATACAATATTTATTTCATGGACTACAGGAGCAAATGTGTTGAGAGTGGGAGTATAATATTCTCACTTTTACAAATTATGATAAAAATATTCTTAACTAATATCCTTCATGCACTTACCAATTATTGATTTAAAAAAATGGAATATATTAAAAAAAATTATATATATATTGTTTTTATATTGAACTGAAAAAAAAAAAAACATACCTCAAATAATATAGAACAAAAAATGAACTCCAAATGTAAACACCAATGTAACCTAAAAAAAAAAGAAATACATGATTAATTTAAGACACTAGCATAATATAGGTATTATGAAGTCAAATAACTGCAAAAAGATTTAATAATATTATTGAACTAATGCAGTAAAATATAATTTCAATTACATATATACCAAAATAAAATTATTATAATAGATATGTATTGAATGAAGAAAATTATTATAATGTAAAAAAAACAATGCAAATCTACAATGCAATCAATTATTTACAAATGTGTAAAAGTAAAACAATAGTGCTATCACTTAATATAAACAAAAGATATTAATTATAAACTCTCTCTATTTAATATTCAGTGTATTTAGTGTATTCTGTGTATTCAAATATTATGATATAAAGATAATTATATTCAATTTGTATGAATAGATCATAATTAATTGATATTTTTTGATGACAACATAGGTAAATAATGTTGAAAGTAAAACTTGGACAAATTTGATAGATTTTTTTCACAAAATTGAGCTTCAGCATGAATAACTTCTAAATGAAGTGGCTTTCTAAAATCGTAAAAGAGAGCCAATAAACATTTGTTTATATTACTGCAAAACATCTGAAACTGAATTTGCGTGTAATAACTGTGATTATGTTTCAGTTTCCATGTCACTTCAGCAGTATTAAACATTAAACAAAAATCTTTTCTCTCTCTTGAAAGACATTCTAAAGTTTTTTTGGAGGGATTAAATAAACATTTAATCTCCACTAACATGCTGTCCATATCATTATAAAGAAAGCCATCAGGTGATGCACCAAGAAATGGGTATAATGGATGCACCACAAGACCAGTATTTCTAAATATATGATTTGGAAATTTATTTCTAATAATATTTTTTACCATTTCCTCACGGTCCTTACCTAAACAGATTGGAAGAATGGAACTTAAATTGTTGGAAGGTTTAAATAAAGTTAAGGCCAGATCATCTATATCTTTTTTACTTTTACTTTTTTACTATGTAAAACTATATGTACATTAGATGCTGTTAATCTTTTTTGTCTTTCAATTCTCCAGCAGTCATTATCTTGAGACATGGTGTTCTTTTCTAACTCAACAAGTTCTACAATATTTTTTCTAACATTTTCATGATAAAATAAAATTTCATTTAGTTTAAGCCGTTCAGGAATATCATTCCCAAAACCTGAGGTAATAAATGCAGGTAAGGGTCGAAACTACGTAACCTCATAGCGGTGACTCTGTGTAACGGAGCACAGATCCGAAAAGTTCCACCTAGGAACGTCGTGTAGCTGGACTGGTGAGGCCCGCATGCGGGTGAAAAGGCAATGCACGATAGGACTCTGTTCCGGCTAATAACGTAGGTCCCCGGCTCTTCATTGCTGGGGAGTGTCTCCTAGCCTCCGCAGTAGAAGGTTATGGTCCAGCGCGATGGAGCTAGTTTCCAATACTGCAGCATTGCAGCCAGCTGTCCTCTGATGGCTAGCTCAGACTTTAGGAGAAAGTCGTGCTAAACGTACCTCAACGACATTGAGGACAAACACCAGCAAACGGTTGACTTGACCCTTTACTCTGGGTCTTGCAGGTAGTGCGGCAGAGGCATTGCCGATCATTTGTTTTGCTACGTCACTTTAGCCCCCCTGGGCGATCGCTCCCCCTGGGGCAGACAAAAAAACATGGCTTGTACAACCGAAACGAATACCCCGAGTCTGGGTATTACTCAGTTGAGCTGCCCCGGTCACTTGCCAACTCGCGTTGGGGCATTGACCGATAAGTCCGCGACCAACGTGAACTGTCAGTTTCCAGTCTCCATCTCGGATGGAGGAGAACCACGCGGTTCTGAAGTCTCAGGAAGTGGGACCGCTCATATGAGGGTAGAGGTATTAGCTTGTGACCCTTCTAGGGCAGGACTGCCATTGCAGGGGCCCAAGGTGTGCACTATCTCTGTCCGTACGGGAAAAGCAAAGCCTGGGAATGGTGAAAACCCGGGCGCTGTTGTAGCTAAGCAGCAGTCGAAAGTCACCCTCTGCCAAGCGGAGCACAGATCCGACAAGCCCCACCTAGGAGCTTCGTGTAGCCGGACTGGAGAGGCCCGTTCGCGGGATTCCCGGGTGAAAAGGCAAGACACGATAGGACTCTGTTCCCAGGATAAGCAGAAAAGCAGCTGCCATTTGCCAGCCAGGAAATGTAGCCGCTCTAGACGGGAGCATTCCTGGAAGACTGGAGGTCAAAGCGGCCTACGTAATGGCAGTAAAACCAGGGCTGGTGGTACCCTGTGTCCCGGTGTACATGACATACATCCGGGGAATCCCACCTTGGGTGGTCAGGTCAGTCACAATAAGACCGCGTTCTGCCAATCCCCGACGGTGACTCCCGCGACTAGTGATACGGCGCACAGATCCAACAAGCCCTTAGGGGTTTCGTGTTCCCGGTTTAGGGGTGCTCGTGCGCGGGTATCCCGAGCTGAGAGGCGTAACACGATAGGACTCTGCTCCCAGCGAAAGCGGAGGAAGCCCGACGGTAGACGTGACCTAGGCAAAGGCTCGCACCAAAAGAGCGCCCAGCTCCGGGTGATGCACCTGAACGTGTTCGGCCTGATCCCCAAGTCTCTAGAGATCCTAAAACTCTTGCATGAGTATGATATTGACGTGGCAATGTTCCAGGAGTGCAAAATTGGTAAGAAGAGGGTGGCATCCTTTTCGGGATATACGATCTTCCGATGCACCTGCTGCTTGGGAGGCAGTGGAGGGCTGGCAACCCTTGTCCGAAGTTCACTACAAGCTCGAGTGGTGAACCGCAGAACGGGCAGTTGCAAGACCGATATCCTAACCCTGGAGGTGTTGAAGAATGGAAAGGCTTATACCCTGACCAACGTCTACAACCCTCCGAAGAAGGATTTGGACCTCACCGTGGAGGCACATCTTTCTCGCACTTGTATTGGCGGTGATTTCAATGCGGCATCACCGGCCTGGGGCTATGCTGTCGCCAACAACTCAGGACGACTGGTGGAGGAGCTATGCAACAGCACGACGCTTATCCGATTACAGGGTACCGATACCCCAGCTACCTTTTTCCACACGGGAAATGGCAGTGAATCGAGGCCGGATCTCACGCTCGTGAGTGCTGATCTGGCTGCTAGCACCTCTATGGAAGTCTTGGGCGATGTTGGGAGTGATCATTTGCCCGTGTTGGTCACTATCAATATAGGAAAAGCAAGCAGCGAACCTTCCGGGCCCAGGAAGTGGATCTACTCGAAGGCACGATGGGACGAGTACAGAGTGCGCACCGATCGCGCTCTTGAAGAAGTGCTTATCGAGACTGGGCCTATCGACTCAGTGTATGGTACGATGGTCAAAGCCATACTAGGGGTTGCCAGAAAGACGATACCAAGGTCACATGAGAAGCGCAAGTTCAGACCGTTTTGGACAAAAGCCCTAGGAGAGTTGGTCCGCAAAAGGAGGGCTGCTCGCAAGCTCGCGAGCAGGCGGAAGACGGCCGAGAGCCGTCGAGAGTACAACCGTTTAACGGCGGAAGTAAAAGGGGCTATCGCGGAGGCAAAGTTGTCGAAATGGACTGATACATGTGCTGGATTGGACCTTGCGGATAACCGGCAGGCATGGAACCTAATCAACCACCTTGAGCGAGCTGAGGTAGCTAGCAGAGCACCAGCTTCGTTGGCAAGAGCAGGGGCAGGCCCCATGGTATCGGATACCAAGCGGGCTGAGATGCTCAACCGTCACTTCGTAAGTGTCGGAAAACTGGGTGGAAGAACGAGTGTGTCTGCTGGGCTTGATAAAGTCCGGAAGGCAAACGAACGCCACATGACGGGAGAGGGTGAGGCTAGCACATTCACGGTGCCCTTTACTCGGCAAGAACTGGAGTATGTTTTGAGACGGTGCAAAGCGAAGAAGGCCCCTGGGCTGGATGGGATCAGCAACGAGCTGATCACTCACCTTGGGGCTGGTGGCAAGGGCAAACTCTTGGAGCTCGTAAATCGAACATGGTCTGAAGGTGTCCTACCGAAACAGTGGAGAGAGGCCTTGGTGGTACCCATCTTGAAGAGGAGTAAAGACCCGGGTCAGGCCGAAAGCTACCGACCGATTTCCCTAACATCGTGTGTAGGGAAGGTAGCTGAGAGATTAATCAATAGGAGGCTTGTGAGGTTCCTAGAGGATAATGGACTGGTTACCCCCACTCAAGCAGGCTTCCGTAGCGGAAGAAGCTCGATGGATCAGGTGACGCTCTTGGTCCAGAAAATGGCTGACGGGTTTCAGCGGAAAGAGTCTACACTAGCAGTGTTCCTGGATTTTAAACAGGCCTATGACAAGGTCTGGCGGCCGGGGTTGTTGTTGAAGCTACAGAGGCTAGGAATAGCCTCTAACATGTACAATTGGATCAAAGGGTTTCTATCCCGAAGAACAGTTGCAACTCGTTACGGGAAAGCGGTTTCTCGGAAGCGCGTCCTGGAGCAAGGATTGCCCCAGGGCTCAGCACTGTCCTGTACATTGTTCCTGGCTTTTATCAACGACCTGCCGAACTATCTGGGATGCTCGTCGCTGCTTTTCGCAGACGATCTTGTGGTCTGGTCGACCGGGAGGGAAGCGCGTGCTCTCGAGCGGGCCCTCCAGCAGGATTTGAACGCAGTAGCCTGTTACGCCAAGCTATGGGGTATGGAAGTAAACTGCCTAAAAACAGTTTACTCGCTCTTTACCCTCGGAATCGATATCCTCAAAGATCCGATCGAGCTGAACATTGACGGCCGCGCCCTGGCATGCGACCAGAAGCCGGTCTATCTCGGAGTGACACTGGACCGAAAGCTAACGATGTATGACCATGTGAGGTTAGTCCAAGAGAAAGCATCTTCTAAGCTGAACATTGTCAAGAGACTGGCCAGTACTGGCTGGGGTGCGAAGGCGAGTGTGTTGAGAAATCTTTACCTAGGAGCGGTAAGATCTCAGATCGATTACAGCCTCCCGGTGCAAATCTATGCGTCTGATACTGCTTTGAAGACGTTGGACTCTGTACAAAATCAAGCCCTCAGACTAATATGTGGAACGTTCCGAACCGCCCCGACATCGGCTGTTGAAATCATGGCAAACGTGCCGCCTCTGAATGGGAGAAGGAAAAGGGCCGTTATTACTGCTTACGAGCGGTATAAGCGGTTGGAGGAAAGTTCCCCCCTCAGGATGCTCGTGGATTCCTGGGTGGGAAGAGCTCGGATCTCAATGCAGTCCTTCATGCACCACGCACTGAAGCTCAGCGCAGAGATTGGACTCCCGGTCGACCGCATGCCCATGCGGAAGGGAGTGGAACCTCCTCCTCACCTATCTTTCAACCTACCAGAGATACGGGCGAACCTGATGGAAGCAGTCGGACCCAGCGCTTGCCTGACTGAGAGGCGCGCAGCTGCTCTAAGGACGGTACGGGCATACTCGGGATTCGTTGAGGCATACACTGATGGGAGCGCGATCAGTGGTACCGAAGCGCGTTCTGGGTATGGTGCTCTTGTGTCGTACCCGAAGGCAGAAGAAAAACGGGCTGAGCTAAGTGGGCCGTGTGGAGCAATCTGCATCTTTGATGCGGAGATGGAAGCCATCAGAATTGCCGTTGAGGCAATAGGGAAAACGTTCGAAGAAACACCATCTGCTCGTGATGATGTGGTTATCTTCACTGATGCACTTTCAGTTCTCCAAGCCATCGACGGCTTGGGGATTTGGCCCGAACTGCTTGTCCGACTATTAGCTGCTATTTCCGATCTGATCCTCAGGTACGAGGTGAAGGTCATCTTGCAGTGGAGTCCAGGTCATGCAGGAGTCCCTGGCAACGAGATAGTGGATGCCTTGGCCAAGAAGGGATCCCTGACACCCACTCCGGAGGGTCCGTCCACCTTCGCGAGTGCCCGCAGATCAATACGTGAATGGGAGACAAGACAATGGAACAAGAGTTGGGACGAGTCTGACAAGGGTCGAGGTGTGTGGCAGCAACTAAAACGGCCAAATCGAGCTGATCCGTGGTGGAAGCTCCGCAGGAGAGAACAGGCTACGATAGCCCAGTTCCGTACAGGGCACTGCCCTATTGGTGCCTATTTCGGACGATTTAGGCCCAATTTCGATTCGCGGTGCCGACATTGCTTTGAAGCAGAAGAGACGGTCGAGCATTTGCTTTTAGACTGCCCTGCCTTGCAGGAGGAAAGAGTAGATGGGAATGGTCAACAGTTTGCACCATCCCTTTATGGGAACCTGGCTGTGCTACGTAGTACAAGTGTGTTTGTCCTCCGAATCCTAAGAGATTAGTCTCGATTCGATCACTCCGGTGAGTGAGGTTTAAAGTCTGGTAAGGGTAATGTATAATCATAAAAAATGATATCAGTACAAATTTTCGGACCAATATTTAAAGCTGAAAAAATTGGACATGACTGATTTAATTGAGATAGTGTTGAGTAGTCCACACTTGTGTCAATGATTTTTTTATGCGCTGATCTCTTACCAAATATTGAATTGGTTAGTTTTGGGGAAACAGGTTTGGTAGTAGGTTGATGCCATTTTTGCAGGTTCTCAGTCGTCGAAGCATACAATTCTTTTCTGCTGTAGTCTTCTACTGCAGATAGGAGACCAAACAGATGTTTGCAACATGCAGGTTTAATACCGCCAGGACATTGGCATTCTCCTTCAAGTACCTGTTGAAAAAATAAATGAAATAATAATTAGGGTATTTTCATTTAATAAATAATAAATTATCACATTATAAAACATTAATATCATACACAGTTTATACATAGTACATCATTAAAAACATAACTATGAGGCCAAAGCCTCAAGTCCACTTGTGTGCACATCAAATATAATGCCCAGCAATATTATTATACTTATCCAAAACTACTTTCTAATTCTGGTATACAAGAGATCTAGTTCTACTAAGCTGCACCATTACAAACAATGAAAAAAAAAAAATTCTCCAATATGAATGTAACACATAACCATCATACAACAAGTGAGTGTACCTACTCTAGTTTAACGAACCAACATTTAATGAAATATATGCACTAATTAATTATTAGTACTATCTATAACCTTTACAACTCATATATATATACATTTTTATTTTTTAATAGGCCTATATATTTATATTATCATACAGACATTTAAAAGAATGTATTTATTTTTAATTTAATTAATCTTATGCACTCCAGCATATATAGTAGGCATATTTGATATATTTATATCTTAGGCCTATCAAATACCTATTTATCTGCTACATGACATAATATATGTTATATTTTTATTTTTTACTAATACATTTTATCAATAATATCATATAGGTCAATAACTTTCTAATTATAACTTAGTATAGGGAAGATGTTAGATAACTATATAATTCTCATATTAGATATATTATATATACATATGCCTAATAGTTACTATAAGTTATAGACCTATATGCATTTTACCTTATAAGCCTTATAACTCATAAATTCAATACGACAATAGCATGGTCATAGTCTAAACTGTATGACTGTAGGCCTATAATTTTCTAATTATGAGTAGCCTAGACCTATAGTATAATTATAGGCATAGGGAATATGTTATATGAATATGACTATATAATTATCACAAATACTACTACAACATAGGCTACTACTTACTACAATTTATAGACATTATACTCATTATACCTTATAAATTAATGACTTAAAAACGATAAATTCAATGCGCCAATAGCATATGACAGCATATCCATAGACAGTCATAGTCTAATCATTCCATACATTGTAGGCCTATATTTATATTTTTTTGCCTCCTATAGCCGATCCTATCCAATAGGCTATAGACTATAGTTAGTCAATTATAGTTATAGAGTTATAAGTTATAGGCATTATGCTCCTATAAATTAAATAAATTTGACTAAGTATAAAAAAACAATATAAAAGAAACTAAAATAGAGTCTATATCAATATGAAGCATTTGTAGTTTTTAAAATATTAGTAGTAAAAATTACACCTACTGATCCTGATGGTTCTATTAAGACGGTAACAGTGTAAGCTGATCTTTTTTTCATTTCAGCTTTCACTCGAGCTTGGATAGTATACCGTCCAATGTCATCAACTTTAAACATAATGTCAGTAATAAAATGCTCCTTAAACAAGGATTGACCTTTAATAATAATGTGTCGATAGTCGTTGCAACAAGAATGTGCATCATTCAATACATCACAATATTGTAAAATATGTGTAAAATTAAAATGTTTCAACAACATAGGTGTAGATAAAATAGAATCGAAAGACGCCATTATTGATGTGATATCAGTACAACACGTGACCAAAATGCTATCGCTAAGGACTTGTGAATAATGCCCATTGTCTAGTATATCACTTATATCAGTATAATCGTCCCAATTAGAACCAAGTTTAAACTCATTAATATGGGCGATTAAAGGCATTTAAAATATGAATTACTAATAATATACGTAAATATAAGTAAATATACAAGTTTATCCTGGTCGCCAATGTAATAAATCGAGAAATGTAAAGACACAGTGTATAATTGTACTCAGACTTTATTATGTAATGAAGACTAGTACATTCAAAATGGTAGAACAAGGACGTCGCTAACATACTAGGGGATTATGGGTAAACAACAAAAGGGGCAGCACTCTCACAGTTCACACAATGGAAAACACTACAACAAATAGACATAATGGTTGCAACATTGATGAAACAATATTTTTCGTAATTGAGTGATGATTAATGCCTGATGAAACTGATGTTTTTGACAGACATAACGACCCATTTAAATGTTGAGCTTGCGTTTACAAGGACAGGATCAAACAATACTTGAACTGTTTGGTTACTCATTTTTACTGGAAAGAATTTGGATTGAAACTGGACATTGGACATATTTATCCGTGATATTACTAAAACATTAGTACATTATAGTTCTTCGCCTATGTTATAACTCATTCAGATCTATATACATTACACTTAGATGAGCTTAAGAAGTACATTGAAGCACTCAAAGCGGAGTTTTCTGGCAGAAGTCTATTTTGAAATGCAGCAAGTTGAATTCAAAACATCCGATTTATGGACATCGAAATTTGCCGAATTGCGAACAAATATGGAAGAAAGCTGCTTAGAAATGTCGTCAGCTATACTTAAACCGTTCATTTGTTTGAAAAACGTTGCATTTGTTTTACATTCATCTATTGGCTCAACTTACACTTGTAAACAGATGTTCTCATAAAAGATTTTCTCATACAATACAACTTTTTTAATCCCATAAGAAAGTCGCCTAACTCTTGAAGTTTAAGCAATGCTCACATTAATTGAGACAGACAAATTGCATTCAAATGTTTTTTTTTATCTTCTTTAAATAAGCTCACAAAATAATTCGAGATCAAATTTATTTGTTTTAACTTTAAAAAAAACAACAGCTTAAGCGTAGGCTAATCTATAGACGAGCATTATATTACGTAATTGTTGTAATTATCGCATTATGTGACTTAAGGCTAAGCCACACTATACTCAAGAATCACGTTTTGACTGTAATCATGTTTCAGCGAATCACTAGAATTTGTTTCAGAGCGAATAAGAAATACGCTGTTTCACAATCAGCCATGCCACACGTAAAGCACGATTGACAGAAAAACAAAGACGCGCAATTTAATTTTCAAAAGAATCAAGAAAGTGTTGAGAGTGACTGTTCTTGACGCCCTATTTTATGTTCACGACTCATGAATTCTAGCAGTGACGACGAAATAAATTTGGTATGTCCCACTGCGGATATTCTACTTAAAGCAAAAAGAAATCGAAAACGAAAATGGTGGGTTAAACCTTGGATCGAAAAAAAGAAAGATTTATGGAGCATACAATGTTCTTTTAAGCAAACTGGACGATTTAATAGCAGCCATCTTTGTTTACTTTTTTTTAACTAGGCTAATTATCATATGATCTAATTCCGCTCCCCATTGGCTGGCACAGCTTGAATCAAGAATCGTGACTACAAATTTTAGAACATGTTCTAAATCTGTGAATCATCGGGAATCACTACTGAAACTGACTTGTTTAGCGAATCACTGATTTTGCTTCTAGTGTGACTCAGCCTCTACCTTCCTGGGTGGCATGGAATGGGTTGCCTGAAAAAAAACGAGAACAAAACTTTAACATCTTTTAAAACCCTTATTAAAATTCAGAACTAGATTGAAGCCACTGTTAACCGCAGGACGCAATAAAAAAAAAACGCGTCGCTGTGTAGACAAGGAAAAGGGGAAAGGAAAAAAATTGATTAAATCACTTTTCGTCTTTAATGGACAATCTCTTAGTTAACTATTTAAACTGACACAAAAAAAAAGACTTAATAGACAAACGTCAGGGCCTATCCATTATCAGATAGATTAAAATTAATATGTAAAAGAAAAGTAAGCATCATCTCCCTTTTTTAATACGTTTTTTTTTTGTTGCTGTTCTTCTGGAAATTTAAAATAATTGAGTGACTTTAACTCTCTCTATCTCTGTCTGACTCACTCAAACACTCTCTCAACATTTCACGAATTCACGAACCCACACACGCAACCACCCACTCACTCAATCACTTTCTCTACCACAATCATTTACATACTCAATCATTCCCTAAATAACTCACTAACTCATTCACTCACTCAATCCTTCACTTACATACTCTATCATTCACTCAATCACTCACCTACTAATCATTCACTCAATCACTCACATTCTCAATTATTCACTCACTCAATCACTCACTGAATCACTCACTCACTCCCATATTCAATCATCCACTCACTTACTCACTCAAGCACTCAACCACTCACATACTCAGTAATTCACTTAATCATCCACTCACTCACTCCAATCAATCACATACTCAATCACTCACTCACCCACTCACTCACTAATTCACTCACTCACTCTTTCTATCTACTGCTTTTCCTGGCTGCAATACGATTTGTCTTCCGCCGTTGTTCGCGTGACCTCTTGTTTCTTACTGTAGTATTATTGTAACCTCGTAGAACATCTACAGTGATCTAGTGGCCCATCTTTACAATTATTCAAACTACGGTTATTCCTTCTTCGTCTACTTAACCCCATGACCTGTTACATTGATAACTTTTACCATATTTCCATAGACCAGCTGGTCATGCGGTTAGTACACCGGATTGTGAACAAAACGACACTGCCGCCGACCATCCCTGCCGCCCTGCAGGTCTTTTAATTCTGTCTAGTCTAGTCTGTAAACTTTTAAGTCATAGTCATAGCAACTTGAACCTGGAAAACATATGCACTACATACCGTCACACTAAACTTCTTATTATACTTTTCAATTACATTCAATTACATTTTTAATTTAAAAAATACTCTTAGCACGCGCACTTTTTGATTGGTCACCATTCGACTTACTACACAACTGGATTTAAATGAATTAAGAAGGTTGTAGTAGGATCAAGCCAGTTAAGCTTGATCTGTTATGAAAAAAATTAGCCCTTGAATTTAAAAGTCTTGTTTTTGTTTAGAAAACTCCCGCTTTGAGTGCTTCACTGTACACTTGAAAAAGCTCAACTATATATCTTAATAAATGCCTTAATAAATGGAAGTACATATAGTTAAATGTTTTAATATTGATTTCACTCAAGATATATGCAAATGAAAATATCGCTCTGCGTGCCACGTTTTCCTTAGGTTGCCGACCTCTGGGCTATAATATAGGAAGAAGAATAACAAAATGTGATATTACATCTCGCATGGCTAAAAATATATGTTATATTTCGTCATAAATTACATTTCAATTTATTTATATTTGCATAATATTAAGCTTATTTATTTAAAATCAGCCAATGCAGAAGCAATGATATAATATTATTGAAATATCTTTCCTAGAAACTTTCCAGTAATCCCTAAATGTATTTAGCTTTTGTCTCGATTAGTAAAACTGTTGTTTTTTTTTAGATTTTATGATATTAGATCTATTACTAGATTTTTTTTTTTCACATTCAATAGGATCTATAATGATTTTATTTCTTTTTTTGTTGTGTGTGTTGGCCTACTGTTTTGCAAGAACTTAGGCTAATATTCCAGAAAAAGACATGTGCACATTATTAATTGAATAGATCTAGATCTATTATTTGTTGTAAATTTATTTCTAACAATCAATTATTGACATCAATACTAACAGGATTAAATTTTATAACATAATAAAATCCACTTTTACAATAATAATTGTAACAAAAATAAAAATGTTCATTGTAGGCCTATCTATCTTGTACGGACAATACATTCGAGACGCTCTAACCCTGCAACAATACTATTATCCATTAGCCATAGCAAAACGTTTATTAACAGGCAAACATACAATCAGATAATGCTAACACGTTTTCAAATAATTGTAATTTTTTTTTTCAAAATGTAGGCTATTATAAGCTCTTAATGGAAACCGGAAAATAGTCGATAAACATTACAAAGTAAAAAGCACAAAGTACTCAGATAAACTCTTAAGGGTATTCCCCTTCGGATATTCCCCAACATATTGTTTTGTATAAAGAAAACTACTAGCTATTACTTTTTTTTCTAGGAAATCTCTTTTTTTTAAGAAAACTTATTTTTTGAAAATTATATTATTTTCTAAATCTAATAACCGATAGCATGATTTTGTTTTTTCTTATATTTGACATATAGAATGATCTTCCACCACATGTACGTAATTTTTTGTATCTATAATTATATATACATATATATATATATATATATATATATATATATATATATATATATAGGCCTAGTATATAATAGGCCTATATTTTTTTGTTGTTGTGATTTTGTTAATTAACTTAGCTTCTGTAAGTCTCTATTATACTCTATATGCATTGATAAGGAGCTACCTATGCTATTATTACTATTTATGTATTATTATATTTTACTCTTTGCCCTTGTGTCGTCTACTGTTTCTAGGGTTAGTGATTTGACTAATTACTAATGGTGTTACTCTTGTTAGGTGAATATTCACTAGTAATGTAACATGCATCTCTTTTCTGAATTTGTTCTAATTTTGTAATGTTTTCTTTAGTTGATGAGCCCCATACAGATGAGCATATTCTAGTAAATGTCTAGCTAATGTGAGATAGCATTTTAGTTTTATACTCTTATTACATTTGTAAAAGTTCCTTATGTTTTGTTTGATTTTTTAATTACTTCATCAATTTTAGGATTCCAAGATAACTTATCATTTAGTATTACTCCTAATACTTTGCATTGTTAGTTTGAGTTAGTTCTTTACCGTGAATAAGGTGGTTTCTTAATATTTGTTTCGCTTTCTTTGATACTCTTATCAGTTGGCATTTTTCTGTGTGAAAAGACATGCTCCAGTTAGATTCCCATTTTTCTAGTTCATATAGGTCTTTTTGTAAAAGTTCACTATCTTTTCCTGTCTATGAAACATTAAATTCGACATCGGCACTATTTGCTTAGAAACTGGTTGCTTAGCTAGGTGCTATGTTACAGGGCCGGATTCAGAACATTCGAGACCATAAGCAGTTTGTTATGGACTGTCTCTATGATGACTATTATTACGACTCGTTAAATCGGATTCAATGAATATAGTTGTATCTTTATTAGAAGTCTCTAGATTCTGCTAATCTGTAGCCCAAGCTAGGGGTTCCTTGACTGACAGGTCTATGCAGTAATGTAGTTATATTCGTGATAACTATATTCAACACCTTTCTCAACAATGATAGATCAAACAACTCCAGTTGTTGAATAAACAATTTTATTTAAATTGTAGACTCAATATAAACGATCAATAAATGCATCAACTGATGGCAACATAAGTATTTCATTAAATGGCATATAATATACAAGTATCAATATAGCGACTTCACTCTACAAACTTTCAAACTGAACTAACTTTAAGGAGGTAAGGACTTTACAAAGAAAACTATCATCGAAGATTCTACAGGGTCTTAATACTCATTTTAACCTCTTTCTCTATAGAATACTGCGATCCAGAATTATCCTCCAATTTCCACGGGGTTGGACGAATTATTTTATTTAAACTGCCCTCAGGGCATAAAGGTAAAACCTTGGACTCTAATACGCACTTTTTAAGAGGTCAATGCCTTATTACGTCATTCATCTATGACCGATATTCGTAAAAAGTTAAATTAGTTTGGTACCCCTCTCCCACCCCTTACCTTAAAAAATATAACTAAAATTTGGATAAGTAAATAAATAATGTGTGTAAATTACTATCTTGTTAATATAAATATAGATCTATTTAAAAAGCTTATTATCAAAAACATTTAACAGTTTAATTATCTTACGCTCTACTCCCTAGCGCTGTATATGTCTCTTGTTTTCTCTTCCTCTTTCCTTCTCTCCCACTCCCCGCCTTCTTTAGACATATCTCTAGGCAATTCTATAAAATCAACTTGGCCTATATTTATAGTAGTGTCGGAAAAATGTACTTAAAACGTTTGTGCCTTCAAGAAGGAACAAATTTATTTGAAATTTCCCCAACTCAAGTAAAGAGACTAAAAGAGGACATTAATTGAGTCAAAGCAAGAAAATTGCCATTTTCAAGAAAAGGTAGTGACGATAAATCACTAAGAACTTTAAGGAACATTCTCCTCAGTCACAACAATTATCGATACCAACATAAAGAGTTACTAAACTGTATACAGCATTAATATTTTTGTTAGTTGGAAATGTGTTTCAAACAAGTATAGATGGGCAGATGATTAATTCTCGTAGTGTATTCATTATAATACTTCTATTCGCGCTTCATCTTGTATTTTAGTGGCAGTTTTGTTAATGACAGGGGCGCATCAAAACGGTACAACGGTACAGCGCTCCACTGCTAAAAAATGTTTTACCCCAAACATTATAATCTGCTAGATAATCTTCAACAAGAAATTATAATAGAAAAGTTACAATTAGACCATACGTGTTGAGTTCCCAAAAACTTTTTTGAAAATATCCAACACGTTTTACCATCTGTTTTTCCATCTCCCGGATATCGTGCCCATAGGAAAATTGATAAGGCCTATATTTTTTTTGTCCGGTATTTATTTTAATTTTATACCAGACAGGCTGCTGAAATACAAGAATGTCCAGTTCAAACCTTACACTTGACAACCCTACATAGTGGTAAGTCCATTATTGTGGTGTTATATCGCCATATCTCATGTAATGTATTGTGAAGTTAAAAGCAAAGATACAAATTTTACTAAACACCGAAATATATTAGCATTATACATTTTAACAAAAATATATACAGCCGAAAGCTTGTGATAAATTATGCATAGTGGTAGAAACACACACAACTCTAAATAATGAATTAATTTTTAAGAATTATTGTACACTCTAATAAGCCTGATTAATATCTCAATTTCTACATTTAATTTCAGTGTGTACAGCTGGCTCGTGATTGATTCCTAAGATGATATTTAATTGTGTTATCACTTTGATAATATTTTACGTAATGGCTTCTGTAATTGGTAAGTAGCATACTTATAATTTATTTATAGCGTACAATACATTAATTTTAATAAGTTTTATTGCACTAAATTTTGTTTTTTTTATAAACACTTTATGCTACTAAAAATTACCCCATATTGTTTGGGTAAAACATAGATTACGTTGAGAAAAGCAGGCCTAATTGCTTTACGACCTATTCCAAATGAACGGAAGAAATACCAAATCGAGAACACCATAACAAGAAAACCATAAAAACGAAGTTTTTATTATACTCCCTGTATTTGCAAACTAAGTTTACCATCATGTAATTAAATAATTGATTGACTACTGCAAATGAAACGCACAGAAAAATATCTGTGTCGCAAATCTAAAAAATATCTCCTTACTCCGTATGAATTGTTCTAAAAATAATCTTAGCGCATAATTATTTTTTTCTAGCTTTGCGCCGAAAAACTATAAAAAGTTGCACAGGCATTTTTAAAGTGAAACCAAAATTTTACTTTTACTATCCTGTTAAGAAATTAATATTGTCATAAGTGTAGTATAATTAAGTTGTTTTAACTGAAAATTTGATAGAATGTATTGTTAGTTGGGGCAAGTCTGCTGTCCAAATTTCAGCTTGATTAGACCGCGGAAAGTGGTCGAAAAATCGAAGCCAATTCTTGCACGATGATTACAACCATCCATACAGACAGACAGAAATTACAACTTAAAATAAAGGGAGTAAGTAATAATAATAATAATAATAAAAGTATCTTAAACTTATTCATTCATATTTTCTAGACTAATCGGTAGACTATGTGCCCTGAGGTAAATCCATTTATTATGTCACCAAAATAGTTGTGAGAGGGTTTAACATTTTGACCATGTGATATGGGGAGAGGGGGTGGGGGTTCAAGATAATAAAGTCACCAATGTTACTATTTGTAATACATTTAATTGAAATGGGAATTAGTCGTACATTTGTTTAACAGTGTCTTTGTATGACACACACTCACTCATTTGTCAATATTTTAACAGTTTAATCAGCAATTTTACTCGGTTGCCAGGCTTCGACAACCGTACCCTCTCATTTTTTGCAATCACATGACAAAAAGGACGTGTTGTTTGTTTACTTTGTCTAGTGGTGACAAATGGAAGCCGTATTACTATAGCCTTAATCAAAAGTTAGCATATCTTAACTTACTATCTAAAAGTGAAGCATAAGGCAGACTGTGCAATGTTTCAAGAGCTATTGAAAAACTATACAGGCCTCAAATCTTGTTTACTTCGTGGACGGTCAAATAAGGACTTATATAACTTTTAATAAATATCAAGATTGAGGGAAACAAATTCCTTATATTTTGGGTGTAAAATAGACATGGTAAAGATCAATTTTATTCCGACATGTCTCCATCATGGCTTCTATTTAAATAGTTACGTGACCTAGAAACCTAAGCCACGTACGCCTATTACAAAATGTGAAGCCGATGGTCCAGCGGTTAGTTCACCGGACTGTCAACCAAAAATCAACTGTTACGTCGCAGGTTCTACCCCTGCCACCGACGAATCCCTGTCGCCCGGCAGGAGTTTTGGGCCTGCAAACGTATTTGCGCCAGTGTGTTTACAGCGCATAGAACTGTTCCCAACGGGATATGCGCTATATGTCTTATCTTATACAAATGCTCTATTCCAATTTTATCAAAATAAAAACAAAGATGATAAATTTAATAACCTCACACAAGCAGATTAGTAAAAATTTCGAAATAAAATTGAAAGAGAAGGAGAAGCTAGAAATAATTAAAGCCTGTTAAATATAAATATTTTTACACAACTTTATGTCATTATTGATGTGTGCAACCATTGTTTTGGCCGTGTTTTTATTTTCTAACTATTACTCATTGGGAGATTTTATACTAAATATAATGGTGCTTTGTCGTTTTTTTTTTCCTTTCCATAATAAATTATTGAATCAGCCCCTATGCCAATTAAAACAATGAGGAACTTTTGCCTTCCCTGTGTGCAGACGAAAGAATCTAAAATATAAAGTTTCGATTTGTTCATACATTCAAAGTGTTAGATCTATATATAGAGTTATAGTCACAATTTGAAATATTTTAAACAAATTAAAAATTTTATTAATATTTATTTGTAGACCATTCAATCTCTATTATATTTTAAACACAATAGTCAGCCGTATAAAAATTGTGTTGGTTTGTATTTGGAAAGGGAGGAAAGGGTTATATTATTTGACAATGTGTTAATGGAAAGTTTGACAATAATTGAAATAGGGGATGCGGTAAAAATAGCTTTAAAATGTTCGACTTAATTAAGTCTCCTAACTATATCATGTAAGCTATTAGGCACTGTCATAAGGCTTACTTCATGTTACAATTAGGTGTAACATTATATTGATAACTTATAATTTTACGAAGCCTAAAGTCTTAATGAACTTGTCGTGAATATATTTATAGCTGTTCGTTTTAATTTTAGAGATAATTTGTACATATACAACATATCCCAACAGCAAGAAAAAAAACAGTAAAAAAAAGTCTTATAAGGGATTTAGTGAATTCCGAATTGTTGTATTTCCAGCCTTTCAACATCAAAGGTTATAATAAATAAGCTTATAAGCAGTGGCGTATTTAGGCATGTTCCAAATTTTCCTATGAACAGGGGCCCCCACACAAAAGGGCCCCCCCCCTACATTTTTTAGTCTTTTCTTTTGGCAGTTAGAATAGCGCTGTTGTAGAAGCGCACAATGAAGGACGGTCTTTGGGTTGTAAACTTATGTGATAATTCGTACCTGAATCATTATTGTATTGTGCGAAACGTACCTACTTTCTTTCACAATTCTCCACATGGTTGCTGAATACTGCTATATACTTCCATACTTTCGGTTTGAATATCATTGTTTCTCAAAGACGCACAAACTACATGTTTTCTACTGTAGGTTATGAATAGATGTCAATATATGGATAAGCAAGTATTGTATTAAATCACTGCACAAGTAATGCGATTCAAAAATAAAAATGTTAAATATTTAAGAAAAAAAACACACATACATACACAAACATGAAATAAAACAGACGTAAAAAAAAAAAACATGTTTTTAAAAAAAAAATTACTAGGCTAATTAAAGCTCAGACCAGAACTAATCATCAAGACTGTAGCGGGCATGTAATTGTCAGAGTCAGAGACTGAACTGAACTAGAAAATACTGCAACAAATACTGTGAATGAGTAATCGCATTGGATTGTTAACTGACACTGACACACTGTTGGCCTACTTGGTTGTTCATGTATGAGTGTTCAAACGAGCAACTGAAGTTAAATGAAGTGAAATGCTAATTTGTTCGCCTAAGCCGCAGGCAGAGTCAGACAGAGAGGGTTACCGGTAATGGTTATCATATAGCATCAACAACCCTATACATAGGCTAACACAGCAATGTCGGAAGGCAGGGGCGGGGCCCAATGGGGCCCCACATAAACTTGGGTTCAGGGCCCCCACAATCCTAAATACGGCACTGAATATAAGCCCATATGGTCAATGTTGTTGTCTTTCTCTTTTTTATGTTTCTTTGTTGTTGTTTAACTTTTATAGTAGTGTTGAATGTCTTTAATATATATTTTTTATAGTAGTAATTCAATCAGATCACTTTGGGCCGGTGAAGCAGTGTACTATAGCAATATGTGGCCAGCACAATTACATTTCCCCAACAAAGGTAAGATACTCATCTGAGCTGAGTAAACTCAAGGACACCCGCTAGACCATGAACTAAATCCTAACCGCCACCAGGATTCGAACCTAGAACCTTTGGTACGACATTCAAACGCTTTTAAATTTATTGAAAACGTCCTGAATGGTTCCACATAATTCTAATTATGTTAAACGTCACTAAATTCCTAACACCTCAACAAAATGTGTAAAATTATTTGGGTGATGTTAATATTAGTTCTATGCTACTTCAATATATGTAGCTATAAAACAATATTATGAGTATAACTTCAGATCTGGTTGATTCTTTCTTTTGTCTTAATTAGAATTATATATTGTAATGTACTTCAAAAACACATATTTGCAGCAATATTATTTTAATTCACTTTATATTCTTTACATTAGATATAATCATAGACTATAATATACATGGACCGCTTGCTTTAGTATTTCTGCTATATGATGACTTGAAACACTGATGATCTGAATTCCCGATTCTAAATAGCGTAATTGCTATACAGGAAATAAAGTTATTTAAATACAACTTCCGTTTTATTTAATCGCTATGATTTTCTCAATGAAAAATTAAAATCGAAAGTAGTACAGAGCGGAAACATTTATAGATCAGAGTTGTGTGCGCACGGAAAAAGAACATAAGCTCTAAAAATAGAGCAGGTGGTCCATCTTATTATAGTCAATGATATATTAATAGGCCTACAAGTATTCATTTAAAGTCGAAAAAAATGCGATTTAATAAAACGGAACTTGTATAACAATTACTTCATTTAGAATCGGGAATTGCAAAAAAAGAAGATAATATCATAAAAAAACTAAAGCAAGCGGTCCATGTATATTATAGTCTATGGATATAATCGCATAAATCCACTGAATGATGAAATATAAAGTCTAATTTTATGTTAAAACACAACCACATAAAATATCATACACATAATGTCATAGAAATAACATATTATAGGAGCCAGCTCTTCCTATTAAGAGAAAGGAATGTGTTAGTTTTGCAAGCCGTGTTTGCATTCTGCAGAGAATAACTTTGTCTATATCTTTACACGTCTTCAAGTCGGTCAAAAATAGTAGTTTGTTGTTTCATGTTTCTAATGAGTCTGTTCAATTCTGTCTCATATATATATTTACTAAGGGATTCATGTTTCGCGTATGTATAGAAGATTTGCCAGCCAGAAAGTCAAAAGTTTTTCTAGGCTAATTTCGTCGTCGTCGGCATTTTATGTCTCGTGAGACGATCCATTACCCTTGCAGGCCCTCATGTGACTAAAGAGGCCAATCCAGGACGTACAGGCACGGTCACACTGGCTGCAGATGAAGGTAGCGGAGGGGGCCAAATTTTTCTCCACCCTCTTGTTCCTGGCGCGCTCCCCTCCCGCAAGACTGGAACTTTCTTTGATTCCTGCCCTCCAGGTGGGCCTATCCTGCGCCATGATCTCCCAACTTTTTGGGTCAATTTGGAGGTGCATCATGTCTCTTTTGCAGACATCCGCAAATCTCAGTTTTGGACGTCCAGCAGGTCTCTGTCCCGAAGCTAATGTTCCATAAAGGATGTACTGCGGGAGTCGACCCTGTGGCATTCTGTGTACATGACCTAGCCATCTGAGACGCCTGTTGCTGAGAGTAATGCGGATGTCTTGACACTCTGCTCTTCGTAGGACCTCTGCATTTGAAACCCTGTCCTGCCGTCTTATATCTAAAATGCGTCTGAGACACCTGAGGTGGAAGGTGTTCAATTTTTTCTCCTGCCAGGAATATGTGCTCCATGTTTCACTGCCGTACATCAGGGTACTCAGAACGCATGTTCGATAAACTAGTGACTTAGTGGAGCGTGTGAGCAGTGAGTTCATCCAGACTCGTTTTTTTTAATTTTGCCATAGTGCCCATGGCTTTAGCTATTCTACTATTGATCTCCCAATCTAGGAGCACATTGCTTAAGATTTTGGCCCCAAGGTAGCAGAACTCTTCAACTACTTCTAGTTGATGACCACCAATAGTGATGCTCGGCACAGTTGCAATGTTTTGAGCCAGAACCTTGGTTTTGTTTTGACTGAGGCAGAATTTTCGGCATGCGTCATCAAGTTTATCAATGAGCGTCTGGAGCTCGTTTGCAGATTCGGCAACAATAGCTGCATCATCAGCATAGAGAAGTTCCCTAACCAGTACACTTTTAAGCTTTGTTTTGGCTTTGAGCCTGTTTAGGTTGAAGAGCTTTCCAGATGTCCTTGTGTGAAGGTAGACACCCTTGTTGCAGTCTCCATAGGCACAAGAACAATATTCCAAACAAGGTGGGTGCAAGTACGCAGCCTTGTTTAACACCGCTGCGGACTTCAAAAGGCTCTGATTGCGCTCTATTAAACTTCACTGTGCACCTGGTATTCTCATGAAAACAGGCAATGAAAGAGGGCAGCTTTGGAGGGAATCACATCTTTTGCCAGGAGTTTGAGGAATCCAATTCTGTTGACCATATCAAATGCTTTATTTAGATCGACGAAAGCAATGCATAATGGTTTATTCATCTCACGTAACCTCTCTTGTAGCAGTCGAAGGGAAGAGATCATGTCTATAGTGAATCTGCGCTTCTGAAACCGCACAGAGACTCTGGATAGACTCTAGATGCCAGCACCTGCAGCCTTGATAGTGTCACTCTTGCAAAGATCTTACCAACTGTGCTCAAGAGGGAGATACCGCTGTAATTGTTGGAGTCGCTGCGGTCCCCTTTGTTCTTATATAGTATAACGATACATGCGTCACGCATATCTTATGGCACACAGCTCGATTCCCAACACAGGCAGATAAGTTAATGAAGTTCTGGTATCAGAATTGACTTGCTGGCTTTTATTACTTCTGCAGGAATGCCGTCACTTCCTAGGGCCTTTCCATTTTTGAGGCTGTTCACTGCATTACTAAGGTCGTTAAAAGGTTGGCGTTTTATCAAGAGACTCCAGTACTGATAGATCAGGTATGAAGGTCAGGGCATCATCGACCACTGAGTTTGCGTAGCGTAGATCTCTAGGTAGTGATATATTCATCGTGTCCAGCTGCTTAGTCTGATCAGTTATCTTTTCCCCTGACTTAGAATGGGTGCGGGTTTAGACATTTCAGGACCTAGGGCAGCCTTAATGCCATCATGTATAACCTTGCTATTTCCAAGGGCTAGACTCTGTTGCATATTGTTGCACATATCTCTCCACAAGTCATTGGCGCATTGTCGAGCAGTTCGCTTGCTTTTCTTGCTAGCAGTCCTAAGGTCTAGCAAGGTCTCCGAACAAGGGTTTGCCTTGTAAGTCAAGTGAGCTGTTCTTTTCTTTTCTATAACAGGCTCCATCTGTTTGATATTTGCGTCAAACCAGTCAACGTGTCTTCTCTCTTGTGGGCCAAAGGCATTTAGTGCTGAATTAGGCTATAGATTTCATCTCTCACCTTTTCCCACCTGGCAGTGATGCCTTTTGTCCCTGCTACCTCCTGTGGGCTGATTGATTCTTTTAGTATTTCACATAAAAGTTCGTATTTGGGTGGGTCGTTCACTTGCCTTGTTTTTATACGTATAAGCCTATGTTGGCATGCACTGTACTTTTTTTTAATCGTTAGTTTGACCTTACTGACCACCAGCGAGTGATCTGTGTTACAGTCAGCGCTATGGTATGAGCGGGTGTGAAGAACACGTTTCAAGTATGTCCTCCGAGTGATGCAGAGATCTAACTGATGCCACCGTTTTGAGCGTGGATGGCGCCACGATATCTTGTGAGAGTCTCTGCCAGAGAAATAGGTGTTTGTTACACAAAGCCCATTAAAACTGAAAAATTCCAGCAGTCTTTAGCCGTTGTCATTTATTGTACCAACTCCATGTGGGCCCATACAGTTTGGCCATGCATCACCTTCAGAGCCGATTCTCGCATTGAAGTCACCATGTAAGTACAGGTGTTCTGATTTGGGGATGGATGTGATTGCGTCCTCCCTGGCTTGAAAAAAAAAGTCCTATTTATCGCCGGGTGCAGAAAGAGTTGGGGAATAGGTACTTATTATTATTACTTATTGACTTGTAGAGAGGTAAACTTCATATGTATCAGCCTTTCATAGCCAAGTGGGAACATCTCAACACATGATATTAGGTTATTTCTTACAGCAAAGTCAACACCATGAATTCTCGGGCTTTGTTCTGACTTTCCGTGTCAATAGATGGGGTGTAGTTTTTCTCTTTGACTGAGCCACTGTCAGCCAGTCTCGTCTCTTGTAGACAGGCGATATATATCCCGAGTCTGTCCAGCTCTCTGTCAACGATGGCAGTTTGTCGAAGGTCATTGACATAGTCTGGGTCTGCATTGAAGCCGGGACACATTGTCCTTATGTTTCAGCTTCCAAAACGAAGAATAATTGGTTTTCTTTTTTGTATTATTATTTTTGCTAGGTGTTAGTTATACAGCTTGCTTGTCCATGTTTATCTAAGCACCATACACCCAATGATGCAGGCAAGTTGTGGCGGAGTAGCGACAAGAACCGCCTTTCTACCATGATGGCAGGGTCCAAAGGGATGGGTAACCGTCACAGTTTGGGGCCAGATGGCTGCAGGAGTTTGTCGGAATACAGAGGTTATACCACTGTCCATCCGCCTACGGGGCTCCACTCCGGATTTTCTGTCAGGGTTTACTCCCTTAGCCTTAGTCCCTCCCAAGACACGCACAAGGCAGTGCGGCTATTAATCTATAGCAAGGAGTTTGGTTTGTGGGCAGCAGGGCGTGTCCGTACGCCGTCGAGCCATGCCTGCCTCACATCTAGGGGCCAAACCTCCTCCGATATCCTTGCAGTTCAACCTGGAGCTTCGTAGCTCCAGTGTACATCTGACACCAGCGGGAACTCACTTCGTTCTGAGAGTGATAAACAGTCTGCAGCAGTTTTCCAAGTTTGGTTAACCTGTCCTGATACCATTCAAATGTTCTCAACAATAATAGTAATTCAAAAACCAACTCATTAACTGTTTAATAAATGAAGAAACTTTATTATAACTTGCAAATCAAACGATGTTAGTGAAAAATGCACGTGGCGATAATGGGTGTACAATGCGTAGTGTCCTAAGCGGTAAGAGGAAGAATATTCTGCGTGTCTATCTTATATAGTACCTCAAAAGAGCGCGAAGTAGCGCCGGAGGCTAATTGCATATTCCTCCGCGTTAGCGTCTCGTCCTAAACTGGTTTACACTGGTCTCAAGAGTGGGGCGTTTATAGCATAATTAAATTTAAGTCAACAAAGGCAAATAAACAGTCGTGCCCCGACAATTAAAGTATTTTAAAAGATAAACTCTGTCGAGGGATTAATAAAAGGGTGTTTTAAGCTATGTATGCACTGTAACCTAACACCTCCCTTCCACAAAGAGAAAAGAAAATGTGTCATCTGTGATGGGGAATTTTCTTTTAGCCATCACGTTTCCTAACAATAATAGTACGACTGTCAATATAGATGTCCAAAAACAGTTTAAGTAATAGAACAATTTAAGTGCGCATTATGCACATATAACAATAAAAATTAATGCTCATTAGGCACAAACAGTACAAGTGTTTATAAGGAACAAAATAGGTGCTCATTAGGCACATTTAACAATAAAAATTAGTGCACATTAGGCACAAACAGTACAAGTGTTTATATAACAACAAGGAACAAAGTAAGTGCTCATTAGGCACACAATAAAGTAAAAACAATTAAGAACAAGAACACATATACGTCAGTCCACGAAAGAGTGATGTCTTCTTTCGTTAATTCTACTGATTCGTATAACGAGTATATACTGATGTGTTGTTAACTAGGATGTTGTATGTTACCTTATCCATAAGTTACTTATATCAACCTTAGTTACTACCTAAGTTCATACGTGTTTCCTTATAGTTTGTTTTACCATTGGTCTATTCCTTAACCATGTTACTAGTAATCCTTTGTTACAGATATAAAACAATAACTAGTCATAGATTTTTACCCAGCCTAAGTATTAACTTTACCTACATGAGGTTACTCAAGTTTTAAACAATCTTAATGACAACCAAATATTTTAATAATATTTTAAATATTTTAATAATATTTTAGTTCTTAGTTCTTTTTATCTTATCTATCTTATTTATAGATAATTTTAAAGAATGAATGATGTAGTGTGAGAGTTTATCTCTACTATTATATTAAAGTATTATTTTAACCCATAGATTTATTGATCATTAAAAATGATTGTAACCGTAATATTAATACTGAATCAGTTTACGTCAATAATCATTTATTTAACATTAATAGTTATTTTTAACCAAGCAAGACGTTAGCTATTCGATCTTAATAGTACAAGTTTAGTGGTTTTATTTACAACGGAATTAGTTATCCCTAAATACCAGTGCCAGTAGAGACATTTACTCAACAACTCTAGTTAAATGTACAGCTCATTTAACCTTACATTTTTTTCAAGAAAAAACCACAGTGACCGTAGTTATTTAAATTTTATTTTAACTTAACCTTTACCTTTTAAGAGTATAATTTCTTAAGAGTATAACCTTTGACTTGATGCTTCCAGAGTATTTACCTCTGTAACTAAATCTTAGCTTTCATTTCATGTTAAAAATGCAGTTATTAAGTTTTGCTATTGCTTACACGATTTTTAATTTAATGCTTAACTTTTATTTAAAAGTTTAGTCATAGCATTCATCACTTTATTTACAAAACATTTTACTTAATTTTTAATTACCTTTTTACAAGCAAAGAGTATTTTTCATTTATTTTAGTAAGTGCAACCAATTTAAACCTTAAGCTACCCGTTTAAAGTTCAACTTTAGAGTTCTAACCAGGTTTGTTAGATATTACTCCTCAAGCACATTACCATTATCACTCTGTTTTAAAATTTTTATGTTAAAATTTTAAGTTCTTTTGATTTAAAGGTTTTTAAGTTCAAGGATGCTCTATTATTTTTAATTTTTTAAAAGATGTGTACGCATTGACCTTTTTTTAGTACAAGTTACCTCTTTTTAATTTTTAAGTGTATACATTGAACCTTTTTAGTGCAAGACGTTTCTTTACTATTTATATTAGTATTAGTGCCATTGTGTAAACGTTGACCTTTTTGAGTTTTTACCCAACAAAATATAAACCTATCAAGTTTTAGTATTGTTGATTAACTCACCATGTTTTTTTATCACTTACCGAAAGAAAACACCTCACAGTAGTCATAGTTGTCAGTTGTCATAATTACAGACAATACAGACAAACATATAAAACGCCATAAGGTAAAAAATCATAATAATAATAATCAATGCAATTAAAAATGTACATTACTCATTGAATTAATGCGTGTTAGTTTTTGTGTTGCAAATTGTTATGATACTTTTCTCCTGTACATTAGCAAAGTATAATTGTGCAGTGTATAAAAGTACATCTCAATAAATTGCATTATATACATGGGGTTTTGGGGAAAACACAATTGTTTTTAAGATATATTTTCTTTTTAATACAACATGCAAAATATAATAAAAATCATATCAAGAAGGCATCCACAGTTGGCTTAGCGAACAAAATTGGGTTATCATTAGAATACACCTCCCTAGGGAAACTAGACCCGTTCCGGTATAAGTACAAGTCCTTATCGCGGTATTATTGTTACCAAAGCCTTATTTACTGTGCAACTAGACCCGATTATGATTTCCATTGTTTGTACCCAATACTGGTGTACTAGAAGAAGTGGTTTTAAGTTCTTAGAATGCCGAAATACACTGTTCAATGAGTTGTGCCCTATACGGTGCATTGCTGAGAATGTTAGAGAAAACACTAAGCAAAGAACATATCTGATCATTTTGATCGTCTGATAAGTTATCTAATGTAATTCTGAAATTTCGCGTAGTAGAATATGCTTTATTTTTGCTCTCGGCAAATTCATTATCTACCGCGGTGGTCTGGTATGTTTGAAACTCGCTCTCGGCTAAGTTACTAACCATTAAGGAATTCTCTCCCTTGACCTGTGCAACTGGTGCCATTGGCAATACATTAGTGCATTTTACCTTTTTAGTTTCTCTACTATGGTACTGTTTTAACATGTTAACATGTACCAATCGTTTGGTTTTCCGGCGGTCAGTTGTTCTAATTACATATTTTACCTCCCCAATTCTCGAGTCTATGGCATATGGACCAGTGAATTTAGCACTAAGGGGTTGACCGGGAATAGGTAAGAAAACCAAAACTTTTTCCCCTGGTTGAAAAATTCTGTCCCTAGATTTCCTATCATACCAGGTTTTCATTTGGCTCTGTGCCATTTGTAAATGCCTTTTTGATACCTCATAGGCATCATATAATCTATTTTTAAATTTTAAGACATAGGTGAGCAGGTCAGTTTGCTTATTTTGTTTTAACAAAGATTCCTGCAACATTTTGAGTTGACCCCTTACCGTGTGTCCGAATATGAGTTCAAATGGACTAAAGCCTAGTGAATCCTGTACGGCTTCCCGTGCAGCGAATAACAAAAGAGGCACACCGGTATTCCAGTCTTTCTCATTCTCTGTGCAGTACGTACGCAGCATTGTTTTTAGCGTTTGGTGGAACCTTTCGAGAGCGCCTTGCGACTCTGGGTGGTAGGCGGTTGCTTTTCGATGCTCAACACCAAGATTACTGATAATTTTCTCAAACAGTTTCGACGTGAATTCGTTCCCTGGTCTGACTGAATAGACCGAGGTAGCCCGTATCTTGTAAAGAACTCGACGAGTGCGTCAGTGACCTTTCTCGCGGTAATGTTCCGTAGAGGAATTGCTTCAGGGAATCGTGTGGAGGCACACATTATGGTCAGTAGGTACTGGTGTCCTGATCTGGTTTTTGGTAGTGGACCAACACTGTCAATTAGGATTTCACTGAAGGGTTCCTCGAATGCAGGTATAGGGTGTAAAGGAGCGACTGGTATCTTCTGATTAGTCTTGCCTATCAGCTGACAAAAATGACAGCTTCTGCAGTATGTCACGATGTCTTTATGTAATCCTGGCCAGATAAAGTAGGGGAGAACCCGACGATAGGTCTTTGAGACTCCCATGTGTCCAGCATAAGGCAAATCATGAGCGATACGCAGGATATCGTTTCGATAACGTTTTGGAACGATGATTTGGTGTGTTTCGGACCAACCTTCGTTAATCTGGTCGTCGCTTGGTGTCCATTTACGCATTAGCAGGCCATCTTTTAGGTAGTAGCACACTGCTAATTTCTCTGCCTCAGGTTCGGTGACAGCTTGCTCACTAAGCCTGGCAATGTTCACGTCGTCTTTTTGTTCCTGGGTGAATTGATGTCTAGAAGACATGTTGATATTGGTATCAGAGGTGTTGCCGTGGAGTAGGTTGGCGAACTGAGTAGTGCCAATATCTGACTCTCGCAAGCTGGAGTTCTGTTCCGCTTGGGCTTCTCTGGACTCTGCTTTCTTCTGCTTCTTTCTTTGTTTTATGCCCCTGGTGACGGCACAGGTGGGGTGTGCAGTGTTAATTTTGCCCACACCGATGTCACTGGACGAGTTGGGGTCTTGTACCTTTGCTGAGCCTAAGGATGATAAGACTGCATCTTTCTTTAAGCTATTCAATATCACCTTACCTCCAGCTAGGTCATTTCCAATGAGGAGTGCTATACCGTCAATTGGAAGAACTGGCTGTACTCCGACAACCACAGTACCAGATATCAGTTCCGTTTCTAGCTGTATCGTGTGTAGTGGCACGCTTGTCTCGCCCATCTCCACACCTCTCAGGAGTACCTTTCTACCTATGAATGAATCACTGGAAAGTGGTAATATACCTTCTAGAAGAAGCGACTGGGATGCACCCGTGTCTCTCAACATTAGAACTTTACTCCGATAGCTTCCATCTCCTGGCAGGGATACATAGCATTCATGGATGAACGGTCTGAATTCTCTCAGAGTGTTGTTCTCTGGTGGACTTTTACTGGTCTGTTCTGCCATTATCTTCGAACTTCCATCAGCTAGCTTGTTTTTCTGTGGACTTAGGTTAGAGTTTGTAAATATAGTTGATGTAATTTTACAATCATTCTCATGTTTACATGTTACAGTTTTTTGCACTAACTCGACCTTTTCTTTGGCTTCACCACCGGATCTCTTGTCTCTTATGTGGCTTGCTCTCGTGCGTCTCTTGGGCTTGCGTGACCCATCAGCACATGAGTGAGGATAACTCTCTCTCACTACCTGACTACTTTTCATAGGATCTTCCTTCTGTTTGGCTTTGCAGATTGGTATAGACCCATCTTTCATTGTCACACAATTAGCTTTTAGCTTGATGTTAGAGGTTTCGTCATTTCCTCTTAAATTTTGTCTTCCGCTTTTTACCTTCCTATTGCCATTTGTTTCACATACCGGTTTGGGTGTAAATATGTCCTCTCTACTTAGTGTAACACAGGTAGCTGCAAATACCTGTTTTGGTTTTGCTGGCTTCCCATTCAGTACAAAACAGTTTTGCTTAGTATGTCCCTCTTTCTTGCAGTGGGCACATACAAGTTTCATAGGTTTCACATTTCTGTCATTTGCATTGTTTACAGTTCTAAAGTTATTAGAGTTGTCCGTTTTATTTCGCCTGTCAGAGTTAAATTTCTGGTTATGGAATTGCTCTGGTTTATTCCTAGATTGTTGTGATTGTTGTGAGTTTCCTCGGAGATCTCTTGTAGGATATGGATGTAAAAGTACAAAGTCATCTGCCAATCTGACTGCTTCCGTAGCTTTAGCCACCTCCCTGTCTGCAATGTGCAGTTTAATATCAGTTCTTGTGCAGTTTAGGAACTCTTCAAACAAAATAACCTCTTTAAATTCTTCATAATTATTATTTACTCTCCTAGAGCGTAGCCACCTGTCCAGATATTTTTCCTTTTGCCTAAGAAAATCTGCATAGGTCTGTTGACTACTTTTTCTTAGTTCTCTAAACTCTCTTCGGTATTTTTCCGGTCTACCTTCATAAACGCGTAAGACCTTTAGTTTAATACACTCATTGTCATTGCTTTCTTGTTCACTCAGTGCCAAAACAACGTCCTTTTCCCTTCCTTCAGTTAATGCAGATCTAAGAATTAATGCCATTTTATCCTTTGGAAATTCATAGTCTTTGGCATTTTTTTCCAGCAATAAACAAAAATCTTCAGGGTCGAGGGTAGTAAATTTTGAAACATATTGCAAATACTTGGCCAGCTCAATGTTTGAAATTTCTTTATTTGGCGGGCGAGCATTAAGTGTTCTGCCCTCAAGCTCTATTCTAGCCATTTCGATTCTTTCCTGTTTGGCTGCTTCTATTCTAGCTGTCAGTGATTGAAATAGAACATAATAAATAGTCTATGGTCAAAGAGAGATAACCAATGAAAAGAAGAGTAGACCTTGACCTTGGATAGCAAAAGCAGAGGGGGACTATAATAATTGCGCAGTTGTGTTAATTCACGTGTTAGGTTAGAAAAGATCGGAGGAAAGGTTACGAGACTTGACATTGGTAGAGGAGTGGGCATTCAGCTTTTGTAGAGAGAGGAGCTGTATTTTTTATGTGAAGATTTTGTAATGGAGATAATAGGAGAGATCTCTGTGAATCTATTCTGTAAATTATGTTATGTGGATTGCACTGCTATTGAGTGAATATATATACAGATATCATTGTGCATTGATATTCATATGAATTGTGAGGACATAAAATTATATGTGTGTGAATAAATTTATATCTATACATTTTACTGTTCCTGGAGAGTGTTATTAACTTTGTCAAAGCCTCGAAGAGATTGTTAATGAAAGTGTCTAACAGTCACTAAATAGCAACTTACAACTGGTGGCAAGCGGAAACTACCATAAAGAAAAAACGTTGGCAAGTACTAAAAATCAAAATTTTCGTTCGTCGTACAATACGTCCTATGCAGTGGAGGCCCAGGGCATGAAAAATTTGCCGACCCTGAATATTTTATTACAAGTGTATACTTCAACTTCTTGTAAGCTCGAGTACTAAAATGATACAGCAAACAGCAATGACAATTATAAAGTCAATTCATAAATAATAATCATTTGTCATCTGAAAATTTTAAGACAGGAAAAGACATTTTATTCTACCAGTGACTGAATTTATTTTTATATCAGAGCAAGATGGCGCACTAACAAATTCAAAATGGCGGCGCACTGTTGTGATTGGAAGTCTCCTTGTTTCAACATAACTGCAGTTCAACTTCAACTTTGACTAATTGTTTTATTATACATATACATCCCGACGTGACATTGAATGTCAGTAAACAGATTAGCCGGAAGTCAGATGTAAAGATCGTGTGATATACACAGTACCTATTTTAAATATCCAGTTCCCATCGGAGATGGCAGATTTCACGTGAAGTGAAGACAGATCACACAATTGTCATAGTGTGCCTACCGTATGCTAGTCATACATGGATATGTAAAACTTTCAGACTCGTCATAGTCGGAATAGTGTGTTAACATTACATCAAGGCATTGAAGAAACTGACACTGATCGTTACTATCGTTACATCAAGTCATTGAAGAAACTGACACTGATCGTTACTATATCCTCTTTCTTATGTGTAATTACTGCCTTTCTTTATCAAGTAATTACTTTGTTAAATATAATAATTTCATGTTATATGTATACAATATATGTGTGGGAGGTTGGAGGTAGTCTATGTTAAGACCTCAATACTTTTACTTCTGTGTTTACTCTAATTCTGTTTCTTTTCGAGGTTTTAATGTAGATGATTCTATAGGGATATTTGTTTTTTTTACAAATATAGTCGTTAGCTGTGTAAGTCTTGTTTGTGATCGTAAATAATTGTTGTATTGTTATTAAAACATCATATTGTTTGGTCAATGTTTATATATTGTAATTCTATTGTTGAATTCCTCTTGGTATTGTCTATTTAAAGCAGCAATTATTTTGTTTTTTGTGTTCATATGCATTATTTGTAAAGTAGCAAATAATTTATTATGCAAATAACTTTGGAGTACTGTAAATAATATAATTAAGTTTTGAATTCTTTTAAAAGATGCAATAACATACTTGTGAGGTAACATAATATTGCGCACATACAGATTCAGTACATTGTATAAATAGTCATAAAATAAGCTTTGTAACACATAGTAAATTTTGGGGTGGTCCAGAAGTTGAACTTTCATTTGACTCAAGTAATTTATGGTGAGTAAATAAATTAATTTGTCATTGCACATTTATTGTCCTACCGTAGGAACTTAGTGTGATTAGATCAAGAAAGAGACTAGTCATATAAGTCATCAAGCTTTGACGAACTCTATAAAAATATAAATGTGAACAAATAATCATGTAAGTCATCAAGCTTTGATTATCATTGGGTCACATTTTAGTATAACTAATATATAGAATCTGTGTTATTGATCATATCAGTATATGATTAAGTTGGTCACAGTACAAATAAATTGAATTTGTGTAATAAATAAAACATACTTTAAAAATTGTGTAATAACAAATACATAATAACACTGGACAAATAAGCAAATAAAAATAAATGGCTTCGTTTGAAACTAATGCACAAATGTATGCCAGGGCTAAAGAATTAGCTATGGAATATGAAATAGAAAAAAAAGACATGATGAAATTTATCGAAGAAAAAGTTCAGGCTTGGACTTTAGCACAAAAACAAGAACAAAAAGAGATAGAAAATAAGGAAAGAGATAAAAGAGCTGAAGATAGAGAATTTGAAAAACTAAAAATAGCTGAAGATAGAGAATTTGAAAAACTAAAAATAGCTCAGCACACAGAAGATAGAGAAATTGAAAAATTGAAAATAGCTCAGCACATAGAAGATAGAGAAATTGAAAAATTGAAAATAGCTCAGCACACAGAATTAGAACATAAAAGGTATGAAACTGAATTAGAGTTAGGAAAAATGAAGGTCACAGAATCTTACACTCATAAAGTTAATGACAAATTTAACGTACAGCCCTTTGATGGAAATGAAAATAATTTAGATAGTTTCTTATCTATTTTTGAGGAAAATTGTATAGCTAATAACTTACCAAAAGATAAATGGGCTGCTAAATTATTAGGAGCAGTTAAAGAAAAGGGGCTAAAAGCAGTAGGTGAAGGAATTGGTAGAACATATGATCAAATAAAAGCAGCAATGTTCAATTTTTATAATTTTACACCTGATCATTATAGAAAACAATTTCATAAGGTTAGATTGGAAGCTAGTGACAACACTGATAGGTTCATTAATGACATAAGCCAATACCTAGAAAAATGGTTAACACTAAGTAAAGTGGACATAAATAATCCCAGACATATACTAGACATGATAATTATTGATAAAATTCTCACAATGGCCACTACAGAACTATTTACATATCTTAAAGAAAGAAACATTAGAAATGTAGAGGAATTGAAAACAGCCTTAAATAATTACAAAGACAGTCATCCTGGTGTGGCACTTAGTAAAAATGAAGATACAAATAATTTGAATGCTTTTGAAAACAACTTGAATGTTTTCAATGCATATCAAAATCAGGACAACAGACCAAGAAACCAAAATAGGAGTAATGCTAGGAACACTAACTATCCTTTCAGAAGACATAGTTTGTCACCCACAAGAAACACTAATTCTAATAACCAAAATAATGGTAGATTTTTCAATAGAGGTAACAACAATAATAGAGGTTACTATAATAATAATAGAGGTTACTTTAAACAAACTAGAGGTAACAACAACAGAGGCTATTATAGTGGCAACAATAGTAGGGATTCTTACAATCAGTCTAGAGGCAATAGCAATAGGGTCAATGATAATCCTACATCAATAAGATGTTATAATTGTCAGGGTTATGGGCACATATCTTATGATTGTTCATCACCGTTTCAGGGCCAACAAACTGAACCTAAACAATTGTTTGACAGTAACTTTTCTCAAAGTAACAATTTTTCAACAGTAGCACCAAAATCTAATACTGGAAAATATTTTACTAACATACATGAAGCAGGTGGACAGTTATACTTGTTCCCTTCTTATGTTAATCATATTCAGACCATGACATTGAGAGACACTGGGTGCTCGTGCTTAATAGTACAAGCTAATCTAGTTGAGTCTGATCAATATATTGATGACATAGAAGTAATTACACTAGGTGATGGGAGTTCCATTACATGCAAATGTGCAAATATTTTAATTGACATCCCTTGGATCGCAGGGAAAGTAAAAGCTGTCGTAATGCCCAAATGCACTGCTCCACTTATCATAGGTAATGCAACCAATGTTAAACCAGACAATTCAGTACAAATTTTTGAAGAATGGATTAGGAATAGACTAGATATAAAAGAAATTCAGAATCCTATGACTTTGAATGAATTCAATAATGATCCCATCAGTACACTATCTCAAAATCTATGCATGTTGAAGTCAAATAATGTTCAATCACATGAATGGATAAACATGCTGGAACCTGTGAAACTAAAAAGTAAAGAAAATAACTTCCATAATTGGAATGGTACTCAACAAATTGGTCAATACATAGATGAGTTTGAAAATGTGTGTAATGAATTGAATGTTCCTGGTGAATTGAAATCTATAATTTTGACTCAGCATGTCAGAAATCATGATAAAGCTTTAAAGATAGCAAATGATCATTTGGATAACAATGAAACCCAAAAAGATGTCTTAAACAAACATTTAACTGTAGCTATTAGCAAGAAAGAGACATATAAACCAGAAATAAGTAATCATGAAAAGAATCAGGTAGAAAAACAAACATTTGCTGAAATAAACACTGTAAAGCATAATGAAAATACAGTGTTTGAAATGGGTAAAATAACTCATCAATTGTTAAAAGCTGAACAGAAAAAAGATGACTATATAAATAAATTGTTAGAAAATAAAACAAATACTAAAGAAGGTGAATTCAAACAGAATAAAGGTATAGAAATAAAGAATGGAATAGTTATTCGAGTCAATATAGATGCACAAATGCACAACAGAGAAGAGCAGATAATAGTTCCCAAGACATTAGTAAATACAATAATTGTAGCTGGACATAGTAAACCACTAAGTGGACATTTAGGTACAGATAAGACGTACCATACAGTAAAAAGAAATTTTTGGTGGAAGGGAATGAAAAGAGACATTCAACATCACATAAAAGAATGTTGTAATAGTTGTTTAAGGAAAAATAAGAACACATCTACTCACATAGCTCCCATTCAAGAATTTAATGTGATAGGAATACCATTTCATAACGTTGCAATAGACATAATAGGTCCCATGACAATGACTAAAACTAATAAAAACAGATTTGCTTTAGTTATCATTGACTTAGCCACAAAATGGGTAGAGGTTATTCCACTGAAAGACATAACATCTGAACGCATTTGTACGGCTTTGTTGTCCGTATTTACAAAGTATGGTTTTCCTATGGACATATTAAGTGACAATGGGACACAGTTTGTTTCCAATTTAATTAAAGCATTCCATGAATTGCTAGAAATAACCCAGATATTTTCCACTCGATATCATCCACAGTCGAATGGATGTGTGGAGAGATTTAACCAGACAATTAAACTAATGATCAAAAAATGCTGTATAGATAAGCCTAAGGAATGGGATGTTTATTTACCTATGCTTTTGTTCGCATATCGTAATGCTATACACCAGACAACTAATTATTCACCATTTGAACTAATGTTTGGAAGACAAGCCAATAGTCCTTTGGACAATTTCAAAAATACAATACTTGATAATGATGACATTGAGTATAATACAGAAGAGTATATTGAAGATTTAAAATCTCAACTTGGTTATGTAAATAAAATAGCCAATGAAAATTTAAAAATGTCAGGACAAAAACAAAGAGAAATAAAAAACAAACATAGGTATTTGAGAACCTTGAAACCTAATGATCTAGTATTGGTTTTTTCACCAACACCAACAAATAGTAATAAAGAATGGCATGGTCCATATACTGTTAAAAAAAGAATTAAAAGACTCTATAAGAAAATTTCATATCAATGATCTCAGAAAATATTCAGTGACAGCTGAAAACATTAACAAAATTGAACATAATGTAACGTCTGAAAATAGTAGTGAAGATTATGTAGTGATAAAACTGAATGATGACACAAATGTTTCACAAGTGCAAAATTGTAATGTACTACAAAATAGCAATACTAAAAGCTATAAAGACATTTCTTTAGCTCATTTAAAAGAATTACAAATCAAAGAAGTGAAGGAAATAATAAAGAAATTTGAAAAAGTAATTTCAGACAAACCTGGTCATACAGAGACAATAGAACACTGTATAGAATTAAATGATGAAACACATTTTAGAGCCAAAGTATATCAGGTACCCCAAATGCAGAAAGCAAATGTTGAGAAAGAGTTAGATACATTGTTAAAAGAAGGGCTGATACGCAAATCGATATCACAAATTTCGTCACCTATGGTGATAGTAAAGAAGAAAGATAATAGCATTAGATTATGCTGTGATTATCGAAAACTGAATGCAGTTACAAAAATAGATCAGGAAGGCTTAGCTAATATAGAAGACATTGTTAATGAGATAGGGAAAGGAAAAATATTCTCTACCTTAGATTTAACTAGAGGATTTTGGCAAATTCCTATGCAGGAACAATCTAAACAATACACGGCATTTACAACAGATTAAGGATTATATGAATGGAATGTAATGCCTTTCGGATTGATTAATAGTACTGCAACATTTACTAAAATGATGCGCAAAATAATACCTAGACATCCCAATATTGTTCATTATGTAGATGATATTTGCATATTCACTGAGACTTGGGAACAACATTTGAAAGTTTTAGAAGAATTGTTAGCAATACTAGCTGAACATAATCTAACTATTTCACCACAAAAGATGAAATTAGCTCAGAATGAGATTGAATTTTTAGGACATAAATTTAAAGATCAGGCAATACAACCAATTGATAGGATGCAAGAAAAAATGTTGAACATAAAGAAGCCTGTAATAAAAAAACAAGTCAGAGCTTTGTTAGGACTATTTGGTTACTATAGAGATTTCATTGAAAATTACAGTCAAATAGTAAAACCACTTGTAAATTTAACAAGGAAAGGTCAATCTAATACAAAAATTAATTGGACTTCAGAATGTGAAAAAGCAATGCAAAATTTAAAAATACTATTTTCTAAAGAACCAATTTTAACTACCATTTCAGCTAAAGATACAATCATTTTAGCTACTGATGCCTCTAGGCAAGGTCTTGGTGCATGTTTAATGAAACATTGTCTGGAGGAAAATAGTAATATGACAAATAAAAAAGAAAAGAAAATTATGGGTATTTACAAACCAGCATTGTATATAAGTAGATCACTGACAAAAGCAGAGGAAAAGTACTCTGTAATTGAGTTGGAAGGTTTGGCCATTGTATGGGCAGTAACTAAACTAAGAAGATATTTGTTAGGTCGTAAATTTACAATATTTACAGATCACAAACCTTTGATTAATTTCAATGTGAGCAACGTGAACAATAATAGGATCAATAAATTTGCAATGAAACTTAGTGATTACCAGTTTAACATACAAAGTATTAAAGGGACAGACAATCACATACCTGACATATTGTCAAGATTAGCCATGTAAGCAGTCACAAACTCATTGTACATAATTACACTTACTAACATTGTCTACTAACAATAACTAACAAACTATACTAACAAATATTATTACATGTATGATTTATTTATATATAACATAATCTATTTATTGATTTATGACTTATATGGATGTATTAATTATGTTTTGGATATAAAAATGCCATGAATGTCATTTTGTTATGGGCAAGGGGGGTGTGTCAGTGATTGAAATAGAACATAATAAATAGTCTATGGTCAAAGAGAGATAACCAATGAAAAGAAGAGTAGACCTTGACCTTGGATAGCAAAAGCAGAGGGGGACTATAATAATTGCGCAGTTGTGTTAATTCACGTGTTAGGTTAGAAAAGATCGGAGGAAAGGTTACGAGACTTGACATTGGTAGAGGAGTGGGCATTCAGCTTTTGTAGAGAGAGGAGCTGTATTTTTTATGTGAAGATTTTGTAATGGAGATAATAGGAGAGATCTCTGTGAATCTATTCTGTAAATTATGTTATGTGGATTGCACTGCTATTGAGTGAATATATATACAGATATCATTGTGCATGGATATTCATATGAATTGTGAGGACATAAAATTATATGTGTGTGAATAAATTTATATCTATACATTTTACTGTTCCTGGAGAGTGTTATTAACTTTGTCAAAGCCTCGAAGAGATTGTTAATGAAAGTGTCTAACAGTCACTAAATAGCAACTTACACTAGCAAGTTCTATCCTTTCTTGCTGAGCAGCTAATTGTATTCTTTCTTGCTTAGCAGCTTCAATTTTTGCTATTTCTATTCGTAATTTTAATTGTTCATTCAGTTACAATGCTTGATCATTATCTTCATCTAAACGTACATTTTCAGTGTCATTCTCGCTCAATATCTGACTAGTTTCAACATCATCAACTATTAGTTGGTTGTTATCTGCTAGGCACTCCCTGATCTGCTGTTGTAATTTAGTACGAGTAGGGGTAACCTGCGTAACAATTATCTCTAGGCCATGAGCCAATTCTTTGAGTTGAGTCAGCGTTAGCCTATCTAACTCATCAGTAGTAAACATCCTATTAGCATCCATTGTGCTTGATCAATTAGAAATGTTACTTTAAAAGAAATTAAGATCCAACTTACGTGTGTTCGAATGTCCAAATTCACTACACAACACAGTCCTAATTATTAGACAATAGTATGAGTTAAAGATATGTCAGGAATTTACTTGAGTACGAATGCTGAAAAACCTTGTGACGATAGTATGATGAAATTCTCGTAATTGCAGAACGATAACTTGTAAACAAATTTACTCTGATGCAACATGTAAATAAATCTTCCAGCTGAATATTCGATTGTGGCAATGATGAGTTGTAAAACTGTGGCCTTGAAAAATTAACCTCGTAGTTGTGTAAAGCAACTTGTGTAAAAATTTAGCTCGACGAAGCCCCCTTTATGTATAGTAAATAGAGTATCTCCTTCTTCACAAACAACAAACTTCTCCGTGGCGATTCCTAAGTATTAACAATGATTCATTATTGAAGTACTTGCTAAAATTTGCGCGGCAGTCTCATTAAATTGTTGTGACGTGTCGCCTTAATTTTTCCAATAATAATCTTGCTACTTGAAAAAAATATAAAACGTTATTACCTTGAGTATTTGAATATAATATACTTCCAGACGTTAGACCTCTTGTAATGCTGATAAACTATTTGCCGGACCGAGACCACATGTTAAATTGTAGCTTTTACTCCAATTCTTTTGGCGGTTGACTATGGTTTGATTTTTAAAGGCCAGCGGGAACTCACTTCGTTCTGAGAGTGATAAACAGTCTGCAGCAGTTTTCCAAGTTTGGTTAACCTGTCCTGATACCATTCAAATGTTCTCAACAATAATAGTAATTCAAAAACCAACTCCTTAACTGTTTAATAAATGAAGAAACTTTATTATAACTTGCAAATCAAACGATGTTAGTGAAATATGCACATGGCGATAATGGGTGTACAAGGCGTAGTGTCCTTCTGTCAGAGGTACCTAAGCGGTAAGAGGAAGAATATTCTGCGTGTCTATCTTATATAGTACCTCAAAAGAGCGCGAAGTAGCGCCGGAGGCTAATTGAATATTCCTCCGCGTTAGCGTCTCGTCCTAAACTGGTTTACACTGGTCTCAAGAGTGGGGCGTTTATGCCTAATTAAATTTAAATCAACAAAGGCAAATAAACAGTCATGTCCCGACAATTAAAGTATTTTAAAAGATAAACTCTCTCGAGGGATTAATAAAAGGGTGTTTTAAGCTATGTATGCACTGTAACCTAACAACATACACTAATGTCAGTTAAATCAGAAACGTTGTTTCCTTGATTAAAAATCATGACTACTATTTTAGTTGGAGAGTCTATTTCTGTGACCCATCATCCCGCTGAGGTGGAAAGAAGTTATTCGATGAAGATCTTCGGCACTATTGTAAATGATAGCCCATCGGACCTGTATTTATTTAAAAAGACACATCTGATTTTATTCTGCTACCTACCTCAACCTTGCGACGTTAATTTTGAGAACCGCTTCAACGCCAGCACAAACATTGACAACGGTCGCTTTGAAATAGAATTAACAATATATAATGTGACAAGAACTGGTAATCTGCCCACTGAAGGAATGTGGACTTTGGAAACGGTGTACAAGGAAAATAGAAGAAAGAAGCACTCGTTCTACTTGCAAGTTTATGGTAATACTTAGATACATTATATTTGATATTTAACATATGCCATTTACTAAACTAATGTTTATAATATATAGTATATATTATAGTTACTTTTAACTAAAATGTTAAGTTTTCTGATTTGTTTGCTTTGTAAATTTTATATTTGAATATATTTAAGTTTTACCATAACAGCATTGCATAGCATTTGTAGGGAAATTTTACCTTAAGCAACTCAGTTAATTATATGGGTGTAAATTTTTTTTTTAAAGTTAATTACATACTAATATTCAACTTATGAACTAATTATGGCAATATTAGTTTACTTACTCTCAGCCTGTCTGACTGTCTCTCTTTCTCTTTATTTATCTATCTATCCATATTTATATAAATATTTTCTAGCCTAATAATTTTAACTTAAATTTAAATAGCCGTCTTAGTCTAATATTCACTGAAAAACATATTTCACTAAATTTTTGTCTATAAAGAATTATTCCATCATCTAAATTGCTTTACGTTTTTGTATCTGTCAACAGAAAAAGGTTACGATTTAAAATGTAACCAACTATTTCACATGGATGGAATTTTCATCATATGCAGTATTGTAGGAATTTATCCAAATATCCAATGTCATTTGATAGTGAAGAATACAGAAGTGAGCAAGTGCATTTCTTTTATCTGTCATCATTATGTTTAAAAAATGGGAAAGCTTGACTTCTAGTTATCACTTATTAAAGCATGTCGGAGTCGCTCTGTTGTATCTTTTTATTTTCATTGCCAAGACAAGCCACTTATGACGCACTATTCAGAAGTGGGTAGAAGCTTCAGTGTGCTTTTATAGTTGCATCCTTTAAAACTCTTCCAAAAATCAGAAATCGAAAATGTTACAAGAGGAAGTGTTTTTTAACCTCCCTAGTTATTTTGCAAGCAATTGTCAGTCACTCTTTTGTTCTGTCACATGATATGTCTTAAGAAATCCCCATTTTATTTTTTGTACATCCCCAAAAAAAATGATTTTATAAATTTGAAATTACCGTATCCAGTTTCGTGACGTTATGTAAAATAATGTTCAAGTAAATTATCCTATACATTATCTCATCATGACAATAATCATATTTATAATCTAATACTATTATCGAATTATCGTGGGCTTGTCGGATATTAGAATGAATAAATTGTTTATCAAGTAGGTTAATTTATTTTATTTTCAGTGGAAGATAGTTATGGCTATTTCTTGTTACATCAAACTTCACCTCCAACATTCAATTAATTAGACACAAACAATTACAACAATACTTTTCAAGCAAAGGTGAAGCTGAATTTCGCTACAGATTTAATGTAATTACTACTAATGTTGTAGAAATTGGCATTTCACAAAGTAGAACATCGAAAAAAACTATTAAAAAAGACAAATTGCAAAGACGTTCGAGCAATATTCTGAGAAGCCGATGAGTCCACTTCCTCCCAACACTTTCAAAAATTATCCCATTGGTCAAACGTTTCACTCGCGCCATCTTCCGGGACTTAAATGATTATGCTTAAATTAAAATCCAATATACAGGGTGGGCCAATACAATGTTACCACTTTTTAATCATACACAAGTTTTCAAAACTGAAAGGGCGAATGACATAATGATAAGGTTGAGCTTGGGCCCAGAATCTCATATTCTAACTATTAACATGTTTATTGAGGGAGGAAATGTGCTTCATCGCTGAAAAAGTGATCTTCAATGCGGTGACTGATGTTTCTACAAATGGGTAGTCTCTCTTCTCTATTCGCTGCTGAGTTTGCAAAATCTGAATTCTGTATAGAATTGAATTGTTGAATTTCCGGCCCATCAACATCGATGGTTATATAAAAGATGAAGGTATGTGTTCAGTATGCGTCTAACGGTGGTCACACGTCCTGTTTCCCTGAACTTCTGCAGAAGACGACTGATTTCTTCCCGGAAAATTAATTGTGAATCGTCGCTGAGTGTGGGTTACCGATTTTAATTCCAAATATGCTTCCACAATCCTCACTCTCTCCTCCACAGTATATTGCTTTCGATCCAATGGGGTGAGAATTCAGTGTTTCTTTGTTAATATTCTTGAAAATAAAACAAAATCTTTGTAATTTTGAAAATTGTAAGAACATAAAAAGTGGTAACATTTTATTGGCCCACCCTGTTTATTGAAACGTCATTATTACACATTTAAACTAATACTTTTTTTATCTTATTTTACAGTAAAATAACTCAAATTCAACTAACAGGACGTTAATTTAATGTGATCAATATTAAAGAGTATTTTACTTTTTTTTTCAGAAAACGGTGATAGATTCAACAAACTTTGCTTACAACACTGATGCTCAATCTGGAAAATCTACATGCACATTTCATGTGTCGCAGTCAATGTCAGGAGATTATCTTACCACTGTGATAGTGTATCCTAATGTCACTGACTCTAGAAATGAGGCTTTTCATTATGGAACTACTGAACATTGGAATATGTCAATAGGTTTGTTGTGTCATTGAATAGAGAGTGGGTTTAGTGCTGGCTATTTCGACAGTTTCCGGGGCGCGATGTGCTTGGGTGTATAAAGGGGGAGGGGGGGGGAATTCAAGAACTTTTCAATAAAGTAATACTTTAAAATTTTAAATTTAATATATTTTTAAACTGATGTTTGTACAACGCTAAGCCGACTCGTTTAATCGGATTCAAAGAATAGTTGTATTTTTATTACAAGTCTCTAGATTCTGCTGATCTCTAGTCAAAGCTAGGGGTTTCTTGACTGACAGATCTATGCAGTAATGTAGTTATATTCTGTATAATTATCTTCAAAACATTTCTTTCGACAATGATATATCAAACAACTCCAGTTGTTGAATAAACAATTTTATTTAAATTGTAGACTCAATATAAACTTTAAGTAAATGCATCAAACAGATAGGCGAACATAAAATTTCATAATATGTACAAGTATCAATATAGCGACTTCTCTCTATAAAAGATCAAACTGAACTAACTCTAAGGAGGTAGGGACTTTACAAAGAAAACTATTATCGAAGATTCTACAGGGTCCTAATACGCATTTCAATTTTACTGCCCTATAGGATACTGCGATCCAGAATCTAACCTTCAATTTCGACGCAGTTGAACGACTTATTTATTTAAATCTGCACTAAGGAATGTAAGGTCAACCCTTGGTCTCTTTTCATCTAATACGCACTTGTTAAGAGATCAATGCCCTGGACAGTCCTTCGTCTTGTAACCGACATTCGTAACAGTATTTATTGTGCATTTAATTTTGATTCTGCTTTCAGTGTGCAGCGATCCTATCCCTTGAGCATTAGGCTTAAAGCTAAAAAAGAATTATACAAAATGGTTCGGTTTTTAACGCTCTTATTCTACTTACCACAGTTTGTATTCGACAACTGTGCATGTATATATCACTTTATTTCCCCAATGCATTTTACTGGCTATACAACAACTTACTTTTTCGTTGCCAAGAAAGATTGTGAACGCTACTTCTTATCTAAATTGTGTGTGTTGCTTCTGATTTTTTGGGCTAATAAGCTCAGTCTCCTAAATTACATACCTAACAAACAAAAATACAAACAAATCTTTTGATATGGGGGATTATTATAGGCTAATACAAAACTAAAAATAATGTCACAAATGTTGACAAATTTCATAGATTACATTTTCAAAGTAGACCTTGTTTATGCTAAATTAATTGTTTTAAAAGTTAAATATAATCAACATATGACAAAAAGAGCGCGTCTAATGCTTTCTTGATACAAAAATTTTTGAATATATATCTTTTAAAATAGTTATTTTTTTATGTATTTATTTCTTTGTGGGGTCCAGATGTTCCATCAGTAGACTTTGAAAACTGCTCTCCGATTATTGAGGAAGGCCAAAGAGTGGAATGCATTTGTAAAGTTGCAGCAGGTAAAGTGAAGGCTACAGTGAATTGGTTTAATGAATCAAATGATTTAGTATCTGGCAATAGCGATCTTTCTTTTGTTGCTAACAGAAGAAATATAGGTAAGTGTTGATTTTCTTTATTTTATTCAGGCCTAAAACTTTCCACGGTAAGAGTTGTATTAATTCGTAATATGACCATCACAAAAACTTTCTGCCGACTAACAGATTCTCTAAAATGCTAAATGGCCCACTGCATGTAATTTTATCGTACTTTAACGTTTTGGAAATGACAATATAATCTTTGAGCTGCCATATTCACCGCCATCCCCCAAACACTAAAAGCGGTGTTTAAGGTTTTGGTTTTCATAACACTTTTTATTGCGCATTTTTAAATCCTTGTTGAGCGCTTCTGACCGACGACATAATTATTTTGTCCAATTTGTATCGTTTATATAAACTTCTCTTTTGTTTCTGTTTTCTTTTGTGATTCAGGTGTCTAGGCCTACAGCTTAAAGCATAAAAAAATGCATTTATAGTCTATAGTCTAAAGGATATAGCCTATAAGAAAAACATTCTTTGTTCAGTTTTAAAAATATATAATTTCTTATTACCTTGACCGGATATTGATTATTGATATTATTACATTAGCGACAACCTTCTGTGATTGTTACTTGCTAAGCTTCGTTAATCTAGTGTTTGTGTGTTGATTCGGTGAGGCCGCAGATCCACCACTATCTCTGACAGTGAATTATTAAATATCTCCTTCAATGTAGCAAACGACAGTTTGAACGATGAACAGTAAAAGACTGACCAAAATTCCTTCAGTAAAAATAGCAACTGGTTTATTAATTCAACAATAAGGTTTCAATAAACTTCGTTTGAAGCGTAACAACTTCTAGCATCAAAATCAGTACATTTAAAAAAGCAAACAATATTACGACCGTCTCTTAGACTATCGGAGTGAGAACTGATGGTTTTGGGCGGGTGGAATGTCGGCAAGGAGTATTAATCAGCTCAGAGTGGCGGAACCAATGGAAACGCTGGAATCTGACCCTACTCGCATAAATTATCTCAACCGCGGGAAGAGTAAAAAAACACTGAGAGGAGGTGGGGGGAGAATGGGGGGATATATTACAGTCGATGTCTAGAGATCAACTAGTTTAAACCAGTTATAATCTATTAATAGCATTCTGTCTCGACTGTCATTTTAAACAAGGGTGAAATTTAATTAAGCGTAAGCTATTAGTGGCCTCTATGCAATTGCGAAGGGAATGGTCATATTTAATAACTACAGCCTAAGCGTTGAATGTTAGAACTGTATTACATTTTCAATACCATTTTCCATAATAATAGTATATAATGGGAATAATAATGGTTTATAATAGTGACTGAGTCCATGTCACGTAACAATATTTGTAGCAGTTAAACTTGTATACATTTAAACTCAAATTAATATGTCATTTTATACACGCGTTCAGCTGGCGTACCGAAGGTCCTAGGTTCGAGTCCTGTTGAAGACTTGGATTTGTTTCCGGGTAGGTGGGTGTACCTGAGTCTACCCAGCTCTGATGGGTACCTGATCTTAGTTGAGGCAAAGTAAAGGCGCCTGGGCGTTGTGCTCTCTACACAATCCCTTAGTATGCCAGGGCCACAGAAACTGGTGAAAGCTGTTTTACCGGCTCTATGGATCAATTTGTTTCGACAAGAATACTTTTGATAAACCATTTACCTATAATATCATTAAACATAGATCTAGTATTATTGTGGTCTTGTTTAGTAAAAAGTATAATCTATCCAGATCTTAAAAGAACCTGTTCAAATGCACATGCAATGACTTCATTCTGCAAAAAAGAATGTTTAACACGCGAGCTATAGTTAAGCGGTAGAACACTGGGTGAAAAATAAAAGTTATTAGTAGATACATTTCTTTGAGTGCCGAATCCTATTAGGCCTATTCGGGGTACTATTTGACAAATCCGAGTACAAAATGAGTAGAAGCGTTAACTCTGGAGTTTCCGAATCATATGTAAAGCGTATACTCTTGAAAATATAATCTCACCACCACCCCATCTACCCCCCAACCCTAAACCTCAAACTCTACCTGCTTACTTACACTACAACAATAAAAGGAGTATTAATTTTGTCTAAACGATCATTGTAATCAAAAGTTTTATAATTATTCATTAATTTTTTGTTCTTCATATTAGTAACTATTGGTGGGTTTATTAGTTGTCGGGGCTAATAGTGCCGTAAACCTTGGCGAATGTTTTAAGTTATTTCCGGTAAGGTCCTAGTTGAAATTCTGAAGACCTTGGGGCTTTTTTCACCTACCCTGTAGGCCACTGAGGTCTGCTAGGGACACGTTGCCTTTCTTTTATCAAATAGTGTGGATTATGGTAATTAGACCTACATATACAGCCTCCCTACTAATTTTCATTGAGTAGGCTAAGGTTAAAGTAAAAAGAGCTGTAGAAACTGTTTAAAATATTCCTGATTCCTACACCTATTCTTAGAGAATAAACCTCTATTTTCATATTTAATGAGTCTATTGACATATTTCAATAGACTCGAGGGTGTCACTGAGTCTACACCCAGCTCTAATGGGTATCCTGACATAAGTTGGGGTAAAGTAAAGGCGGCTGGGCATTATGTGGCTAATAAAACTGGTGAGCGCTGCTTCACCGGTTCTATGATCAATTTGGTCCGACTGGTACTTTACTTTTTACATCTTTACATTACTCGGAATCAGTAGATATCTAAAAGTTAATAAAAAGCAGATAAGCAATTTCTCTATTTTTTTTACTCATAAATTTGCATTTCCTTTTTTTTTCTAAGGCTTTACCTGCAATGCAATGAATGAAATTGGAATAAAAAGTCCTGATATAAAGTACACACCTGTAGTAATAAGTAAGTAGACACACAAGATTGTCGTATTTAAGTATCCAATAGGTCTTTTTTTTTTTAGTACAATAATATTGAAGAAAAAGCATCGTTTTCTAAAACTAAAACGTGTTTTTAAGACCACGTAATGTTACGCCCATAGGTGGTGCAGACCATATTTGTCTATCTCGTACTAGTATACCGTATGTTTTTTTTTCCTTCTTGTTCTTGTGTCTCTCTTGACATCGAGTCAAATCATTTCTAAATTGTTTTGTCTAAATAACTAGCCTATATTTGAATCTGGAAGTTGTCACGTGCGAATATGTTAATATCATTTGCCACGTGTGAATAGGTTAATGTTCTATGATGAGAAATAACCTATAAAGTCCTTCTTGAAATATCATCAATTATAGAGGATATAAGTGATGTATTTTTTTAATTAATTTATACAAAATTCCTAATGGTCACACAAGTGTAGTATGAGAATTGTTGTTTGATGTATATATATATATATACAAATATAGTTGATTCGGCTCAGATATAATAGAATTTACTTATTTAATATTTCTTTAAACGTTAAGGTTGTACTATACCTTCATTATATAGAAAATATACACAAGCCTTTGATGAATTGAAAGTCCACAACGATTTATTAATGAATTGAACAATCAGAGACGAAATGAAACAGTAAACAGGATACAATCGATCACATTAAATAGCTCTATCAGTTGAGATGTATCTTAACAACGTACTTAAAGATTTTGTCAACATTATGATCTTCAAGAGAATCTAACACATGGTACTCACGCTACAACGCCCAAACTTCAACTTCTCTAAACAATCCCAAACTCCCGTGCGACACATGACGCCTTCTCATCCAATGACGTATAGTCTAGACACATGCACGTTTTATTCTAAGTACGGCAACATTTTGTTTTTAAGATTTCTTTTGAACTTAAATATTAATAGAGAACCAATATATCTACGGAAACTCATACTACTCATAGTAAACAAAACTATTTTCCTTTACGTAACAAAGTATGCAAATTTACAATAAAGGAACATAGACCTAATTTGTCACACACATTGAGACACACAAAGTATAGGCCATATCCACCAGCTGGACAGATGCATAGAAAAGAAAAACGCTAAGAGTTAAATAAAGACTGTTTCAATAACTTGTCAAAAGTTATCATTAATTTAAAACTGTAAAAAAACGAACCCATAAAAACAAAGTTTTTATTATACTCCCTTTCTTTGTAAACTAAGTTTATATTTAATATAAATTTTGATAGATTAAAATAAATATAAGTTATATCATACATTATGAATTTCCACACTAAAATTTCGAATCGGTAATGTCGGCAAATACATATCTAATTTTAACGATTCCGCATTTTTTTAAATAAAAACGGTTTCTGATTTCCGTGAACATTTGTAAGGCTTTAACAAAGCTAGAGCGCAAAGTTTGATGACGTACTTTTTTTCTAGCTTTGTGACGAAAAACCATAAAAGTTGGACCGACATTTTAAACGTGAAACCAAACCATAAACCATTTATCTATGAAGTGATTATTAATTTTAAAAAAAAAACATAATTATAGTATAATTATTTTTTTAGCTCAAAATTTGATAGAATGAATTTTTAGTCACCATAAGTCTGCTGCCCAAGTTTCAGCTCGATTGGACGACGGGAAGGGGTCGAAAAATCGATACAAAGTTTTGCTAACAAGCAGACAGACAATACGAGTTAAGAGAAAGGGAGTAAAAATACACTATTTTAAAAAATAAATAATTACATTAAGAAACACTTTTGATTTTTGTATAATTCAAATATATCTTTTTGTTTCGAAACCTGACACATTTATAATTTAGTAGTCATATGGCATAAACTACATGTTTCTATACTATTTTATACGTCTCTTCTACCCTAATTACATAGCCTATAATATACATGGACCGCTTGCTTTAGTACTTCTGCGATATGATGACTTGAAACACTGATTTTCGGAATTCCCGATTCCAAATAAAGTAATTATGTATTTCTAAACAGGAAATAAAGTTATTGATATACAAGTTCCGTTTTATTTAATCGCTATGATTTTCTCAATGAAAAATTAAAATCGAAAGTAGTACAGAGCGGAAACATTTATAGATCAGTGTTGTGTGCGCACCGAAAAAGAACATAAGCTCTAAAAATAGAGCAGGCGGTCCATCTTATTATAGTCAATGATTATAGGATTAATAGGCCTACAAGTATTCATTTAAAGTCGAAAAAAATGCGATTTAATAAAACGGAACTTGTATGACAATTAGGCCTACTTTATTTAGAATCGGGAGTTGCAAAAAAAGAAGATAATAGAATAAAAAACTAAAGCAAGCGGTCAATGTATATTATATTATTATGCCTAATTATTACTAAGCTTATTTTGAAAGCTACATTAGTTTAAAAAGAAATAAAGAAAACAATTTTAATGCAAGCTTAATAAGCTTACTTTAAATTTGTTTAGCCAACTCTATAAGTGAGAGTGATATTTGTTTGAATATTTGTAAACAATTGTAGTCAAAACCTTTTATTGACCTTTTTAAGACATCATCATTGTTGTTGACGAGTTTTCAGGAATGCTTTGGTTACCTTTTTATTATATTCAACAGCTAGAGTGGTCAATCTGACTTGTAATTATACTGTATATCCAGTTCTCGCTGTGACTTGTATCACACATAAAGTATATCCACCGGCATATTGTCACTTTGAAGTAAAGCTAAATGGAGTAAGTTAATTAGCTTTTTGGAGTTCGGGTAAATTATGTCCCTTTTTAAATGTGTATAAGCTTACATAAAATAATATTAATATTTCATGTAGAGCTGTTATTGACATTTGATTTTAGTGTAGAGAGTATGTATATTTTAATTGAAAGATAGTTATTTATAATGACATAATAAAATTATGCGTCCTCGTAGTTTCTTCAACTTTCTAGTACGCATTTTGTTTTTGAATTTGGAAAGCTTCGAGAAAATCCACTTCTAGAAATGTTCTGTATCAAAATCTATAGGAGTGTATTAACGCATTATGTGTTGTTGTTGATTTTCTGTGTTGTTGTTTTTTATTTTTTATTTAAGCATAACGATCAGTGGAGGGGTTTATACTGTGCATAATTTCTCGAATATTAAATTCTTCTTTCAAATATTCATCAAGTGGTTTGAGTTATTATAATTATTATTGTGAACAACAACCTATACAAACAACATAGGACTGACTCGGGGATACTTTAAACTATGAAAAGCTACGTTTTAATTTATGTTAATTAGATCTTTACAAATATTTTCAGTAAAGTTTAACTGATTAGATTTGTTTAAATAAAAAAATAACGAGGAAAGATATGTTCTGTGTGCACAAGCTCTTTGGCTAAAAAACAGCTTAAAAAAAGAATTAATGATGAAAAAGAAAATTGTATTTATCGGGGATTAAATACACATTTTAACAATGAAGCTTTTGTGATATTTCAGGAATTATTTTTTCGACCTACAACTATAGAGTATCAGCATATGGAGATTTTAGATGGGATGTTATACCACAACTCAACATGCACTTTTATAAATCGTCACTTTCAGGCCGAGCCTGGAACTTATGAAATTTTAGTTATTGCATATCCAAACATAACAGACACGTACAGTGATAGTGCATTTGGTGATCGTACGTCAATAGAATTTGCTTTAAGTGAGTGCATACTTGCTGAATATTATCCATTTATCTAATATGTAGTTCTGTCTCTATATCATACCTATCAAAAACTATTTTATACTTAATCTACCGGTATGTATCTGAAAAGATACCAGCCTAGCGAAGCTAACAATGTCAATTCTGTCTCTTTGTATGACTGTCATACAGTCTCACTGAGTGTACGGGCATCTGTAACATATATCTACTTTAATTTTTATGCTCAATGTGAAATTGAGCTGAATATCCATTTTGGGTCCGTCCATAAATGACGTCAGGCATCTACGTGAGGAAAGGCTCTGGGAGGGGCCCATGTACAATAAGTAACAAAGTCAAATATATAAACTAGAGATGACAATTGATTCTCTTGTGTTAAGTGGAGGGAACAATGGGCCTTTAGGGTAAAAAATAAATAATTAAAACACGTATTTAATTAATAATTGTACGTTGAACAAGGTGGGTCCACTCAAACTTGGTAGGTCCCCGGTGACCCCACTGGTTTCTGAAGGTTAATAAGTTTCACCTAATTAACTACAGTAATTATATAGTTTATTGCAATATTTTCAAAGACAGTAAAAGTGATTTTGAGATTGGAAATAAGGTGGGGATTTGTGTGTGAGAGTGGTTTGCAGATCTTTTTGACGTTCTGTTGGAAGAAAGTCTTTGGCCTACGTGTTATGATGACTTATGACAATGGGAGGAGGAGGTTTAAAAATTGGAAAAAAGTATGTGACATCGTTTTTGGACGGAATTTTTACTTAGATCAACAAAGCTATCTCATACTTATATTATCATAAAATTTAAACATAATTAGTTCTATACAAAATACCAACGGCTTTTTATTGTATACACATTTTGATGTTATTTTCAACTGAATAGACGAAAATGATAATTTTGACATGTGTATTCTCTGCTCAGATGATTTGGACCAGCATCATGTTTCTGAAAGTCAAGATCTACACTACCTTGCGCCCATACTAGGTGTATCCCTATTGGTATTAATGTGCATCATAAGCATAGCAATATGTGTTGTGAAAGCTCGAAACCACAAAATCAAACGTGTGTATTGTTTTACTTCCTTTTTATGTACAGTAATTGATTTAGGGCTGCAAGAAACCTTTACCTTGCTTTCCTGCCCATGTTATGGCATGTCCGATATTAACGTTTATGTTTTACCAGACTTTCCGCTTTTGGCAACCCTAAATATATTATATCTCGTGTGGAGTTGCTGATCTTCCATCGATCGCCCTCCGGGTGGTGGATAGGGGAATGCACACCAGATATGGTAGGTACCGAGGAAATCAAATACCCGGGGCGGACCAAAATCAGAACCTGCTGCCTTGCAGGAAGTGGAGGGATCCACAAAGGCTAGGGAACCTAACCCGAAAAAATAGGCAGCGACCCAGAAAGCTGAGAGGGGAATCCTCCTCATATGGTTATGCGCAGGGCTAACAACCCAGACATATAAAAAGAAACTTGTTACAAAAACGCAAACAAAGAACTCAAAAGAAAACCCGGACCTTGGAAAAGATGGGTCTCCTAACAGAGATTTTATGAAGTTGGGTGGCCAAAGCCAACTGGAAACCAACCGACGGACAACCATCCTCTCCACCAGGTCCACCACTAGTCTAGGAACATGGAACGTAAGAACCATTTTCGAAACTGGAAAAACTGCCCAGGTTGCTGCTGAAATGTAAAAATACCTACTAGCTATCTTGGGAATAAGCGAGTCTAGATGGACAGGCTCAGGTCAGACTAAGCTCAACACAGGGGAACTGCTGTTGTATTCAGGTCATGAAGACTAAAATGCAGCTCACAACCAAGGAGTGGCACTTATGCTTTCCAAAAATGCTCAGAACGCACTTTTGGGATGGGAAGCCCACATTCCACGTATAATCGACGCAAGATTTAAGACAAAAAAACAGAAGGTCAATATGGACATTCTGCAGGTCAGTGCAGGTATATGCTCCTACTAACGATAGTAAAGAAGAAGACAAACAGGACTTCTACAACAGACTGCGATCTGCTGTCCAGAAGTGTCCTAGGAGTAACATGATTATACTAATAGGCGACCTAAATGCTAAAATAGGCAGCAACAATAATGGCTATGAATAACGCATTGGAACACAAGGCTTGGGTGAGATGAATGAAAATGGTGAACGATTGGCTGATTTATGTGCCTTAGGTGGACTAGTCAACCAGAGAGACCAGTCAAAAATAAAGATGGAAAACTGATATCAGATAAAGAGGGTCAGAAAAAGTGATGGATAGAGCATTTTCAAGAACTCCTTAATCGGCCAGCCCCACAACACACTCTTAACATAGAGCCAGCGGAACAAGATCTAGAGATAGACTGCAGCACACCCACAAAACAAGAAATATCCAGAGCAATTAAACAATTAAAGAAAGGCAAGGCGGCAGGTCCAGACAAAATACCAGCAGAAGCCTTGACAGCAAACATTACAACCAGCACTGAGATGCTACACACTCTATTCAAGATGATATGGGAGGAAGAACAGATCCCGATAGAATGGAAAGAAGGCCATCTCATTAAACTTCCAAAGAAAGGTGATCTTAGTGATTGCTCAAATTATATAGGAATAACTCTGCTGTCCATACCAAGTAAAGTATTTAGCCGAGTACTGCTAGAGTGAGAGAGGCAATAGACACCCACCTTAGGGATCAACAAGCAGGTTTCAGAAAAGACAGATCTTGCACAGACCAGATTGCCACACTTCGCGACTTATACTTATAGTAGAACAATCCCTGGAGTGGAACTCGCAACTATATATTAACTTCATCGACTACGAGAATACTTTTGATAGTGTTGACAGGTGTACTCTGTAGAATATGCTGAGACACTACGGGGTACCACAAACATTAACAAACATAATAAAGGCTTCCTATGAAGGACTATCATGCAGAATCGTTCATGACCACCAAACAACCGAGGCTTTTGGTGTACAGACTGGTGTCAAGGCAGGGATGTCTGCTCTCGCCTTTCTTATTCCTGCTGTCCATTGACTGGAAAATGGCTGGATAATGGAGAATTGACAGCAACTTGATGGCGTGGATTTTGCAGACGATCTAACCCTAATATCACATACACACAGCAACAAATGCAAGAGAAAACTTACGACATAGCACACTTCTCTGCATGCATCGGCCTGAACATACATAGAAGAAAAGGAAAAGTCCTTTTAAGATTAACACATCAAGAAGCACACCTGTAGCACTGGAAGGAACAATCCTGGAGGAAGTGGAAAGCTTCACAAGTCTCGGAAGCATCATCGACATACAAGGAGGGACTGATGCTGACATAAAAGCGAGAATCGGCAAGGCGAGAGCTGCATTCAACCAATTGAAAAAGGTCTGGACCTGTGGCAACCTGACCCTCAAGACTAAAGTCAGGATATTCAACACAACTGTGAAGCCTGTCTTGATGTATGGAGCAGAAACATGGCGAACAACAGCAGCTGGCTCTAGAAAGGTACAGACATTTGTTAACTCATGCCTCCGAAAGATCCTGAGAACATTCTGGCCCATCATCATCACCAACGAAGAGCTCTGCCGACGCACTCAGCAGGAACCGGTGGAAGAACTAATCCGACAGAGCAGATGGAAATGGATTGGACACACTTTTAGGAAGCCAGCAACCAGCACCACGAGACAAGCCCTTACTTGGAACCCACAGGGCAAGAGAAAGAGAGGTAGACCCAGAATGACCTGGAGAAGGGAGCTGGAAGCAGACACCAAAAAGAGTGGTCGCAACTGGGGACAGCTGGAGAGACTGCCCAAGATCGAGATGCCTTGAAAGCCTTTGTTCGTGGACTATGTCCCAGACGAGACGAAAGGCGATGATGATGATAATGAAATATATTATATAATTTAAATAATTACGTAGATTCTAAATGATATAGTCCTATATATATAGCCTTATAATATCCGTGTTCTTAGTTGTATAGTTGTATGTTAAATGCGCTCTGAGCTTTCATTATGTTTGTTGGCAGCGCTATACAATTAATTTAATATTATTATTATATAGGCCTATATATATGTCAATATCGTTCTTAATTAATTTTTTTATTATTAGTCTATATTTTGTAATTGAATTAAATTTTTTAAAGAGCCTAACTTATAGTTCTACTTTTCTTTATTAAAATAGAAAGTATAGACCTAGTCATATCATTATCAAAGCTGTAGGTACTTAATTTCTTCTTTAGTTTGAATAAATTACTGTTATACAAATGAGTAATTTATCATAATTAACTATTTTTACATACTGGCATTGGACAATATATAATAGGTATTCTGATTTTTTATTTAAAGATTATATTTACAACTGTTACCAACTACATATTTGTTTTTCTCAACAGTTGAAAAATATTCTTCATGTCATATTTATGATGTGATTGAGGAGCCCCATGTGTAAAGGTTATCAAAAGGGCAAACAATTTCCTGCTCTTTTTATTGTAACGTTTGGGACATTTTAGCATTGTGTATTGTGTGATAGTCTGATAGGTCTATGGTATTTCTGTATGTAGACCTATAATCACTTAAATGTAAAAGAAAATAATTTAAAAAGTAGCCTACAATTAAAGTCCATAATTTGATTTTAATTTTAAACTTTTTAAGTAGGCCTCCTGGGACTACTGTTAGAAAACTTCGGGTGTGAAATTTTGAAAGCAACAGCCATCTCGTAAGCTAAGTTTCTCAAGTTTTGGGTAGTCAAGCCATAAAACATTTTTGCACAAGTATCGAGATATTCTGCCAAAATAACTTCTTCTGCTGGTGAAAATATTTGATTATTATGATAGATAGGTCGTAGTTCAGCTCCAGCTTTTACCTTTTCTATGTTGTGCTGTAGTGTGCTTCTTGGTATTCTGTACTGGCGTACGTGTTCGGAGCAGGCCTATAGGTAAAGTCTTGGATAGATTCTTTTCGTGTCTGGAAGCAATTAAGATGACAAATGTATCTTAATGTTAAACAAATTCCGTTACTGAATGAGGAGAACTGAGTGTTGAAGCCAATGTTTCTGTATGACCTGGCGACACTTTCAGTGAGTTAAACTTCCATTTACAAGACTGGGTCAAAAAACACTTGAAGTGCTGGGCAACTTGAATAGATTTGCATTGAAACTGGACATAGGCCTACCTTTCCGTGAAATCAATTTCAAGACATTGAACTCTTTCCCTAATTAAAGGAAAATTAAGATAGATGAGCATTTTCAGAAGTACACTAGTTATATAACAATTAACTGGTTTTGTATCACTAGCATCAAATTTGGAGAATTTTATTGAAGAGACATAATTAACCCGTTTTCTTTACATTAATATTTCTAATATGTTTCTTTTTTGTTTCCTTTCAGAAAAATTAATGGTTTACAATTTATAATTCTAAAACAGTGGTTCTTAACCTTTTGAAGTCGGGGAGCACTTTTGATCATGACAAAAATTTGGGGAGCACCAAAATCAAGGAGTAAAAAAACAAGCAAAACAAATACACATACGTACGACTTTTATTGAAAATAAAAGATTATAACATAAGAGTTTAAAATTATAACATGAAAAACAAATTTTTAATAAACATAAATTTAATAAGTAAAAAAAATAACATTGAGCAAAATTTAATTCAGAAAAATAAAAAGATTTTATTTGAAACCTGAGCTTGACGGTTTTTACAAATTTCAGTGATATTAGGCCTAATTTTAGAAATAGCTACTACCCTCAATTCTTCATCCAAATGAGTAAATGTTGCTCGTTTTTTAGTTTTTATGTTGGTGAATATCGAGAAACCGAGTTCACACAAATATGATGTTGAAAATTGCAACAAGATTTTAAGTGCCTTCATGGAAAGAGCTGAGTATTTTTCTTGCACAAAGATCCAAAATTCATCCAGAACCATTTAGGAAAATTTTATTTTAAATGTACGATCCGATGATAGGTTGATTAATTCTTTTTCTTCTTGGTATGACAACTTACTATTTGATGTATCAACCGTGGCAAAGGGATTAGGTATCCAGTCATATGTTTCTACGATTATTGATGGAAAATAAAAGTCAATCTTTTCTTCTAATAAAGTTAAATGCTCTGTTACTGCTGAAATAATTTCGTCGGTAGTGTTATCATTAAGAGAAGGAAAGATATCTTCTTTCTTTTTCTCCAACAAACGATTTTTCTAAAAAATAACTATTTTTTCGAAAGGCTGTCAATTTGTCGGTCGAAGTTAAAAAATTTTCTACAACATTTTAAATATTTTCTCTTTTTTTCTTTGACTAAAGTGTTCAATCAATAAATTTTAATATGTTCAACATGAGATATATAAAAGCGCTATATATCAAATGAAAGCCCAAGATCCCTACTTTAAAATGGTGGTCAAATCATGCTTCTGAGTTGATTACCGACCGAGCGGCGAACGATCGCGTAACACGAGGGAGAACGGAAATTTACTGACCCGTTTTGAAAGCCGCTGTCAAAACGAACCGACCCCCCACTATTCAAACACACAAAACACTTTTTTAAATACAATTAATGAGTTTAAAAGTAAAATATTTTGTTAGATAAAGGCTTCAACTTTAATCACATATAAATTTTATTTATATAGCATTAGTACAAGTGAGTCAAAACTTTGTTACAAAAACAGTAAAAATAGGCAAAAAGGCCGATTGTTCCCCGTTTGGACTACCTATTATAAGCATTTGTTCAGCTCAATCAGATAGAGTAAGTGAGTGAACATTAAATTTTGAGTTTCATAATTTCGCGGAGCACTTGCAACTACCTCGCGGAGCATCAGTGCTCCGCGGAGCACCAGTTAAGAACCACTGCTCTAAAATGATCAAATTGCACAAGATAGTTGAAAATTATAAAAAAAATTTATGATTAAAGAATGTACGTGTACATTTGTAAACATTAAAATAACTACCCAGTTTGTATTTTATTATGCAAGCCTATCTCTTCCTGTTAATTAATTGAAATTTGTTGGAATTATTTTCACTTTAAATTCAAATGTTGCCTGTACACATTCTCCTTTAACAATCCATGTTGAAATGTTTTGTTGTTTCCTTTATGGCCTGTTACCCACCAAGACGGAGCAACGAGGACCAAGACACCAACACGTCTCCCCCTCCCCTCCCCCATCCCTTCTTTATCTAGGTCTTTTTGTAGAAGTTCACTATCTTTTCCTATCTTTATTATTCTATAAATTATGCAACCATCGGCAAATAATCTTACTTTTGTTCCTGTGTTGATGCAATTTGGCAGATCATTAATATAAATTGGAAATAGTAGGGGTCCTAGAACAGTTCCTTGTGGAACTCCTGAGTTTACAGTTATTGCTGATGACTTAGAGCCATTTATTATCACTGTTTGTTCTCTGCCTATAAGAAAGTCCTGAATCCACTGATGTAAGGGACCAGAGATGCCAAAATAATAAAGTTTTTTTTGTAGACTAGAATGATAAACGTTATTGATGCTTTTGAAAAATCTAGTAATATAGCATCAATTTGGTTGTTATTATCTAATCCCTTAGACACGTCATCTATTAAGCCTTTTAATTGAGTCTCACATGATCTATTTTTCCTGAAGCCATGTTGGTGTGCGCACAGTGCATTAATTTTATCAAGATGATTTACTATACTACTATATATTATATGTTCAAGTAATTTACATGTTATGCTTGTTAGGGAAACAGGTCTATAATTTCCGGGGTCAGATTTATCTCCTTTTTTTTAAAGGGGGGTTACATTGGCTAATTTCCAATCTTTGGGCACTTTGTCCTGGTTTAGAGAGGCCTGAAAAAGTATTTTAAAGATTGGAGATATTTCATTAGTTAGTTCTTTAAGCAGTCTTGCTGGTATTTCATCTGGACCAGAAGCTTTGTTTACTTTTAAGTTGGTTAGGAGTTGTTTAGTGCCTTTTTCATCTACATTTATATTTCCTATCTCTTCTAGTTTGTTTAAATTTATGAGGATTTCTTTGTCACATGGATTTGAAAAAGATGATGTAAAGTGTGTGTTTAGGATATTAGCTTTAGTTTCATTATCATTATAAGTTTCATTGTTTTGGCCTTTTAGTGGAGCTATGCCTGTAGTGTCCATTTTTCTTGATTTAATGTAGGACCATAAGTTTTTATTATTATCTTTAGAAATTACATTGTTTACATATTCATTCTGCAGCTGTCTGCTTAGTTTCTGAGTTAAATGTTTAATTTTTAGGTATTTTTTATGTAGTCTAATTGAATTAGTTTCCTTAAACTTTTTGAATAGATTTTCTTTTTGTTTACACAGTTTCTTTAGTTTAGTGTTAAACCAACATTTGTTAATTTTATTTGATGTTTGCTTTGTTGGCTACAGAATCAGCCATTATTGCTTTTAATATAGTTGGTTTTTATGAATTGCCCAATATCTTCAACTGAACTACTTATATTGTATTTAGTAAGAAAATTGGTTTGGAATTTTATTGCTGCTTGATGTAGTTCTGTTGTGTTACATTTATTCCAGAGATAAATTATTCTTTTTGGTTTCTTGCTTATTTGGGATTTTATTTTGTTATTTACTCTGACAATATCATGATCTGAAAGTCCAGGTATTATTTCATAATCTATTACTAGTCCTGGTCTGTTCGTTAAGGGTAAATCTAGTATATTATGGTTTCTTGTTGGTTTTTTATTAATTTGATCTAAGTTTAGATTTTGGATGGTATTGATAAACATTTCATTTATTTCTTTTATGTTTTGGCGCTTTTCTATAGAGTAGCTATTCCAATTTATATCAGGGAGGTTGAAGTCCCCCATTATCCAAAATATAGCATTTTATATTTAGTTTCAATATTTGTTAGCAGATTACACAGATCAGTCATGTACTCTGATGTTGAGTTTGGTGGGCTGTAAACACTGCATACAATTAGTGGTTTTGAATAAGGTCTACTTATTTTACAATAGACTGACTCTATGTTATTATTAGATTCTATTTTAATTTCTTCAGCTATTAGAGTAGATTGTATGGCTAGTAAGACTCCTCCATGGCTGTCTGCCCTATATTTCCTAAAAATTTCATAAATTATTATTGAATATCTCTGTGTTGTATATATCTGAATTAAGCCATGTTTCGGAACCTGCAATTATATAATAATCTGGTTCTTCTTTTTTTATTAAAAGTTCCAAATCAGCTGTTTTATTTTTAATGCTTTGGAAGTTTATTGTTAATGTTTTAAGGTTATGATGATTCAGTGTTTTATGGGATTTAGTGTTAAAGATTGTCTTTTTAATTGTTTTAATTGGTGTTGATCTAGCTAAAGTTTTATTTAGGTCTAAGTTATTAACTTCTGGGCTTGTCAAGGTAATGTAGGGGTTTGTAGTATCCAGGTCATGAGAATTAAACAGACCTGAACTAAATTGTGGCAACCCACATTGTACACAGTGCCAAGAGGCGTCTTTATTTCCTAATGCTATATAAATTGGGGTGTTCATATGCAAGCATGCAGCATGGTAGGGTACCATTCATCACAGGTGTCGCATTGAATGGCTCGTTGTTTCGCTGTGCATGCTTACTGCAAAGATTAAATCTATCTCTAACTGTCTTGACTGGGCCTGGGTTAGATTCTAACCCATGCTATTTATGCTATAAATGCCTCAATGACTCTGCCCCGGATTATCTAATTTCCTGTCTGGAAATATATACAAAACCACGCCCACTTCGATCGGCTGCTCACAAACTCAATTTGACGATCCCGCGGACAAAACTCGTGACAGCTGGTCAGCGGGCCTTCACCTACTCCGGCCCCTCCGCATGGAACACCCTGCCACTCCAGCTGCGACAAAGCTCGAACTTTAACATTTTCAAGACCGGACTCAAGACTCACCTGTTTATTATTGACTCCTAGCCCACTTACATTTGTAAACATTTGTCTGTTATTGTTATCATTGTTAATTGTTAATTGTAATTGTAATTGTAAATGTAATTGTTAAGCGCATAGAACTGATTGCGGGATATGCGCTATATAAGCTTCATTATTATTATTATTCTACATCACCAGCTAAGAGCAACATCAGTATAATATGCTTTTGTCTATAGGCCTACCTGCAAATTTTGTGTTTAAAATGGTTTAGGGTGATTTTTTTAAGGGTGATATAAATAAGTGTGTTGTCAATATCTTTAATGTTGTGATGGTTAATTATTATCTGTTTATGGACATTTTCATATTCATAGTTTGGTAGTTTTAGATCCCCTACCAGAAATAGGGCTAGGATTAGAACTAAGAGTTTCATTTTCTTAATACCTAATAGTTTAATGTATTTTATTATTGAATATAGTAATCCTAATTATATATGTTATTTTGAGGTTCTAATTTAATTTCTTCAGCTATTAGGGTAGATTTTATGGCTAGTAAGACTCCTCCATGCCTGTCTGACCTATCTTTCCTAAAAATTTCATAATTATTATTGCATATCTCTGTGTTGTAAATATCTGGGCTAAGCCATGTTTCGGAACCTGCAATTATGTCTGGTTCTTCATTATTAACTAAACTAAATATAAAAATGCTATAATTTGGATAATGGGGGACTTCAACCTCCCTGATATAAATTGGAATAGCTACTCAATAGAAAAGCACCAAAACACAAAAGAAATAAATGAAATGTTTATCAATACCATCCAAAATCTAAACTTAGACCAAATTAATAAAAAACCAACAAGAAACCATAATATACTAGATTTATTTTTAACGAACAGACCAGGACTAGTATTAGATTATGAAATAATCCCTCGACTTTCAGATCATGATATTGTCAGAGTAAATAACAAAATAAAAATCCAAATTAGCAAGAAACCTAAAAGAATAATTTATCTCTGGAATAAATGTAACACAACAGAACTACATCAAGCAGCAATAAAATTCCAAACCAATTTTCTTACTAAATACAATATAGATAGTCCAGTTGAAGATATTTGGCAATTTATAAAAACCAACTTAAAAGCAATAATGGCTGACTCTGTGCCAACAAAACAAACATCAAATAAAATTAACAAATGTTGGTTTAACACTAAACTAAAGAAACTGTGTAAACAAAAAGAAAATCTATTCAAAAAGTTTAAGGCAACTAATTCAATTAGACTACATAAAAAATACCTAAAAATTAAACATTTAACTCAGAAACTAAGCAGACAGCTGCAGAATGAATATGTAAACAATGTAATTTCTAAAGATAATAATAAAAACTTATGGTCCTACATTAAATCAAGAAAAATGGACACTACAGGCATAGCTCCACTAAAAGGCCAAAACAACAAAACTTATAATGATAATGAAACTAAAGCTAATATCCTAAACACACACTTTGCATCATCTTTTTCAAATTCAGGTGACAAAGAAATATTCATAAATTTAAACAAACTAGAAGAGATAGGAAATATAAATGTAGATGAAAAAGGCATTAAACAACTCCTAACCAACTTAAAAGTAAACAAAGCTTCTGGTCCAGATGAAATACCAGCAAGACTGCTTAAAGAACTAACTAATGAAATATCTCCAATCTTTAAAATACTTTTTCAGGCCTCTCTAAACCAGGGCAAAGTGCCCAAAGATTGAAAATTGGCCAATGTAACCCCCCTTTAAAAAAAAGGAGATAAATCTGACCCCGGAAATTATAGACCTGTTTCTCTAACAAGCATAACATGTAAATTACTAGAACATTTAATATATAGTAGTATAGTAAATCATCTAGACAAACTAAATGCACTGTGCCCACACCAACATGGCTTCAGGAAAAATAGATCATGTGAGACTCAATTGATAGGCTTAATAGATGACTTGTCTAAGGGATTAGATAATAACAACCAAATTGATGCTATATTACTAGATTTTTCAAAAGCATTTGATAAAGTTCATCATTCTAGTCTTCTTAAAAAACTTAAATACTTTGGCATCTCTGGTCCCTTACATCAGTGGATTCAGGACTTTCTTATAGGCAGAGAACAAACAGTGATAATAAATGGCTCTAAGTCATCACCAATAACAGTAAACTCAGGAGTTCCACAAGGAACTGTTCTAGGGCCCCTACTATTTCTAATTTACATTAATGATCTGCCAAATTGCATCAACACAGGCACAAAAGTAAGATTATTTGCTGATGATTGCATAATTTATAGAATAATAAAGACAGGAAAAGATAGTGAACTTTTACAAAAAGACCTAGATGAACTACAAAAATGGGAATCAAACTGGAGTATGTCTTTTCACCCAGAAAAATGCCAACTAATAAGGGTATCCAAGAAAAAGAAACAAATAATAACAAACTACTTCATTCATGGTAAAGAACTAACTCAAACTAGCAATGCTAAGTATCTAGGAGTAATAATAAATGATAAGTTATCTTGGAACCCTCACATTGATGAAGTAATTAAAAAATCAAACAAAACATTAGGATTCATAAAAAGGAACTTTTACAAATGTAATAAGAATATAAAACTAAAATGCTATCTCACATTAGTTAGGCCTAGACTAGAATATGCAGGATCTGTATGGGACCCATCAACTAAAGAAAACATTAAAAAATTAGAATAAATTCAAAAAAGAGCTGCAAGGTTTATAACTAGTGAATATTCCCAATTGACAAGAGTAACACCATTAGTCAAATCACTAAACCTAGAAACACTAGAGGACAGAAGGGCAAAGAGTAAAGTAGTAATAATACATAAGGCATTAAACTCTAATTTAGAAATACAACCCAATAACAATCTGTTGCAAAGCTCAGATAAACATAAAGACAAAAACACCTTCCTTGTCCCTTATGCGAGAACAAATGCATATAAGTACTCTTTCTTCCCGAGTGGCATTCGGTCATGGAATGGGTTGCCTGAACAAACCAGGAAAACCAATAACCTAACATCATTTAAAACATTAATAAAAATGCAAGACTAGACTCGGACCACGGATGAGCGTAGGACGCAATAATCTTCTTTATAGAAGGAGCGTCTGTAATGTCTAAGATAAGATAATTAACTGATATTTATTGTTTTTAAAATAGACCTGTTAACTGTTACTATTTAGAATTTGATTTAGGCTAAGATTTAATTTGTAAGCCTAGGTTTAGTGGCCTTTATTAGCCCAATAGTAGGCTACTAATAAAACGAATGTTATTTTGTCTCTTATATAATTATCTATGTTTTATTACTATAATATGTGAGTATTTGTCTGAGTATCTTTATTATTTATTATAATTGGGCTTAAGCTAGACAGAGATAAATATTATTATTCTTTATTAGGTTTCTTGCTTATTTGGATTTTTATTTTGTTTTTTACTCTGACAATATCAAGATCTGAAAGCAGTTTCGTAGCCAGGGGGAGCGGCCGCTCCCCTACGACCATTTTCGAAAAAAAAGGGCCACGTAGCACAATTTATACTGTTTCTAATATTTTTTTTAAAAATTGCATTTCAACAATTTAATTTGTTACAATATGATTAATGAACCTTATGTTAGATCAAGTTAATTTTAGTTTTATTTAATTTGATGATAGGCCTACGAAGTGAAGGCTCTAGCAGGGGTTGGCATTAGCCGGCAACCTTTTGCTAATGGTGTGCCAAGCTAGGATTTCTAAATCATTCAGCGTGCCAACAGCCTAGAAATACACCTGCTTTATTATACTTGTTTTCTTATAAGACAAGTAAGTAGGCTAATTTAAATCTGTGGCTAGACCAAGGCCAAAAGCAAAAGGAACTCTATAATGAAAATCGTTAAAGCGTTTTATATTTAATTAAAAAAAATAATGTGTATGAATGTGATTATCATCCTTTTTAGTAGCATTTATACCACATACAAAATTATATTACCAAACATTCACATTTATGGTAGCCTAACTATTTTGTAAAGGTTATCATTTAGTTGTCAAAATACATATCTAATAATATCTATCAACTGATAATATCTATATTGATTATATCATTTTGTTTTCAGTTTAACTGAGGTGTTCTTTACTTTATTCATTAATCATCTTTTAAACAATGACGTCTAGAGGAATTGATACAAAGTAATCATACAAACTGGGGAGTTAATGTTATGTTCAGAAAATTTGTATATATTATATTAGTCATATAATATTTATAAAATGTTCAACTACTTTTTGACAGTTTGGTTATTATAAAGTTATAATTTGTAGACCATTTAGTCTTTTATAAATTAAAAATTAAAAAACATAATATTATTAGAAATATTGGCGGGAAGAAATATAGCTATATATCTCCCTTTAATTAAAATAAAGATTCTAAATTTGATTCAATAGTTATGCCAAACAAGTAATGTTTTGTAATATAACAAATATTATTGACTAATTATTATTTCTTTATATAAACTAGCGTTGTGGTATTCATTACAAGATTAAATTATTAGAGGTATAAAATTAATTTACGTTAAATAGTTGTAAGTAAACATTTCCTGCATTAATTATTTTTCCATTCAACCTTAAGGAGTTTATCTCTTAAAAAATTTTGCAAATTTCGATGCCCATTTCATTAAAGGTTTAAAATTCAACTGGCTACGTTTTAAAATCACCAGTATCATCATTTAAGAAGGTCGTAGTAAGATTAAGCCAATAATGCTTGATTAGGTATGAAAAAATCAATTTGAAAGTCTTGAAACTCCGCTTTGAGTGCTTCGATGTGCTTCTGAAAAAGCCCAACAATCTATGATTAATCTATCTTAATATATGCCTTTGTAAATGTTGTGAAATTGATTTCACTCAATATAAATATTACTGAAAAATATATTTGTTTTTGTTTTCCTCAATAATAAAACACCTCTTGAAGGTCTCTCGCGTGCCATTGAAAATCGCTCATCCTTAGGTTGCCGACCCCTGCTCTAGTGGATACCAGGTCATAAGCAGGAACTTAGAGTGGACATGAACGGCCAACCGTTTGTGCCTAATTTTTACGGTGATGTATTAGTGGTGCGTGGACACAGCAAAGTTAGTTCTCCGAGCCCCAAAAGAGTACGCTCGCTCGCACTCTCAAAAAAGGTGGAGTTCAAGTCTGGTGTAGCCTACTCACCGAAAAGTAATAATGTGACTTAAAGCGCGCTGGCTTTCTCCTATTGGGCCATATACATGTAGTGATCGAAAACATGGTTACATGAACTTTGCAACCAAAAAAAAGATACCCACAGGATTTAAAAGAAAAGAAGAGAAATAACTTGTTTTAGAGAAATTCTGTTTGCTAAGGATATAAATATAACCATCGGGCGTGGTGTTTTAATAGTGGAGAGGAAAAAATTAAAAAATAATAAAGCGTTCATATAACGTATCATATTTTGTAATTGACACATAAGCTAGATACAGTAAATAAAAATGTTGAAACTCTATTTTTTTTAAATCTCTTTTAAAATGTCTATATTGACGATTTATCTCGTCTTTCAAAATTAAAACGAAGAATAATTCAGTCCTATAGAAGCATTCGCATTGATTCTATAAACAATTTTCGACACTAGATACTCATCCCGAAAATGAGCAGTACCGGTAGATGCAAATCAATTTTGCAGAAATCCCCACCACTAATAGTTGCTGGTAAAAATACTGAATGGTTAAAAAAAAATACTGCACTATTATACAGTGTGTCAGTGTGTGTATCCTGAGGCACATGATTTTCTTATAACACTTGATATGTACGAATTCTTAGTTCTTCTATTAGTAAAGTACCCGTCGGACCGAGTTGACTCATAGGTCCGATGAAGCAGCGTTCATACTAGGTGATTGTGTGGCCAGCACTATGCACAGCCACCTTTACTTTACCCCAACTAAGGTCAGGTACCCATCAGAGCTGGGTAGACTCAGGGACACCCTCCAGACCCGGGAAAAAATCCTAGCCTACACCAGGATTCGAACCCAGGACCTTCGGTTCGCCAGTCGAGCGCGCTGCCGCTCGGCTAACGTGCCCCATAGTTCTTCTATTAATCTGGAAAATTTTCTAAAAGTGGGGCCTTTTTCCTAAAAGTTCGCTCCCCCTAGCGTCAAAACCTGGCTACGCCACTGCCTGAAAGTCCAGGGATTATTTCATAATCCATTATTTACTAGTCCTGGTCTGTTCGTTAATGTTGAGACCGCTTCCTTGGAGAGGAAGGGCGGGTCCCTGGTTTGCGCAGCCTCGGCTCTACCCAAGGCGACTTAAGTCTAATGTCGTAACGGTCAACTAAGACTAAGAGGGTCTAAAACAAACTCACAGTAAAACTATACTAAAATAAGTTATAATAGAAAAATACAAAGAAAACTCTAAAAACAAACGAGGAATGTTTATTGAAACAAACTAGATCTGGCAGAATATAATACAAAAAAAATATATATATAAAGAACGTATACCAAGAAAATAGAACGAAAATAGAAAGAATTCAAACAAATTTTTACATCTAATTAGCTAAAACCAATCATACATTATCTACTATCCAAGAAATACTCAACCAGAATACCGATTCTCAACTCAGGAATGATTCCCACTTCCAACATCAACAATTGTAGTAATACAATAAACGTTACGTTAGAAGCCAACACAGACTTGTAACTCGGCTTAAGCCAAAACAGGTTGGAACAAAGGAGTAGATTTTTATACCGCTTAGGCGGGAACCAAACCACCCCAAACCTACGCCTATAGTAAAGTGCGAACAATGCGTAAAAAGGCAACAGGCGATTAAATTTAAAACATAATAAAAAACAGACATAGAAAATAATAAACATAAAATCAAAAGATGTATTAAAGTAATGACATTGAATTGAATTAATATAATTTACATGGCGTAATAATATGGGGGGACTATTTATTCTAAAGGGACTTTTAAGTTAAACTCTAATTAACACAATAAAACCTAGATACTAGTCCAGAAATACCACAAGATATCTCAAGACTAGTACTACTGATAAATACAAAAACAGGAGTAAGAATACAGGTGAAACAAAATAAGGCTAGGCTTTAAGAAATAAAAGAAATAAGGGAAAATATTGTAACCCTGCTGGTTACATTAAGAATAAATCTAGTAGGCCTATATTATGGTTTCTTGTTGCTGTCTTCTGTCCCTTTAGTTTTGTGGAAATGTACAAATTTGTTTTCTTTCCTTTCCCCTTAGTTAAAATTGAAGTAAAATTGATTTTGATATTGTCAATGTATTTCAATGAATAAACTATTGTGAAATTTAAACGTTGATAACCATTAATGTGTAAGTTGAATAATGAAATTGTGTATTAGCTTTGAATGTTGTTGTTTTTAAAGCTGATAATAACAAACAGGTTAATTTTTTTATTAAAGACCAAGTGAAGAGGTTTTTCTCAAAGGAACGAGATTTGGAATAGCCTCATACGGCAGTGACGTATCACAAGGGAAATAAATAAATAAAAATAGACGCTCTAAATCTATATTTAACCATTTTGTTAAAAATAAGAACCGGGAAAAGATTCAAAACATGTGGCAATAGATTCAAAACACGTGACAATATTCATTTTTCCTAGTCGGAATCCTTTATGTTACGTCACTTTCCTATATTGCCGGAAATAAAAACATCTCAAATGGCTACGAGATTTGGAGTAATCTTCCGAAAAACACACACATTTAAGTGCAAATATTGAACTAATTACTTAAAATGTATCTTTGATATTTTGTATAAATGTTTTTTTTAACATTCAGATACTGAATACACTATTTACTATCAAAATCAAATGTTAACTCAATTTTGATAAAAAGCTCTTCACTTGGTCTTTAAATATAAAACAATTTAATGATTTTCTCTATTACGCTCTTTTGCCTTTGGTCTTGCTACGGCACCAATTAAATTGTCTTTTTATAAAAAATAATATATATGATCAATTTGACTTTCAAGCTGTTGGCACCATGAATGATTCAAAATGTTTGTAATAAATTAAATTGTTGAAATGCAATTAAAGAAAAAAAAAGAAACATCATAAATTGTACTTCGTGGCTTGTTAAAATTATTAATTATTTTTTTTTCCCTAAAAGGCCCTTTTTATTTTTACAATGGTTGTAGGTAGTGTTGCCAGACGTCCGGCAAAAGGAGGACATGTCCTCCTTTTTAGCCCGGTGTCCTCCGTCCGGCAGGCAAAGCTAAAAACCCTTAAAATGTCCGGCTTTTGTATGGCAAAGGTTTTTAAAATCCTTAGTGCACTTTTCGTGTTCCTATTTATTTACTGTCAATAAGTGGCTGGGTCGGGTAAAGCAAAACACTGGAGTTGCCCAAATGCAAGTTTCTTTTCAGAGCTACTAAAAATTTGTGAACTTTTTTCCTGTATCCCTGGGCACAATGATAATGTGGAAAGGTAAACGCTCAATGGACAAAGGAAAGATATACTCTCAGTTAACTCTGTAAAAGGTATCATTCTTACAAAGTACAACTTGAAAAATCTCACATGTGTACAGTTGTATACATTTGTGCTTGCTAACAAGGACCTTCTGCACAAAAATTGGCTCGTCAGATAAATATTTTGTATAATTAAGAAAGATGATAATGTATTAACTGTATAATTGACTGTTTAATTTTCAAATAATATTATATAGTATTTTTGCATTTTGAAAAAAAAAGTATATTGAATATTAATTAATCTAATAATATTAAACGAGAAAAAATTGGGGGTATATTTGTTTGTGGGTTTGTGGGTTTGTTTGTTTGTTTGTTTGTTTGTTTGTGTGTTTGTGTCAGCGTTCTCGAAAACGGGCCCTACGATTTTCGCGAAAACTGTCCTATTGACGCAATGAAATAAAATCAGCATGACATTGTATCATCAATAAAAAAAAAAGTTAAGTTATGTTTTAACTTTGTATTTTGCACTCCAATTAGTTTTTAATATGCTTCTTTTAAACTAAAAGTGAGCTTTCGTAAACATCTTTTAACTACCTACATGCTCTATACACCACGTGTTTACGATTTGTGGCGATGCATTCTTCTACACATATAGGCCTATTATTATTTGTATTCACGGATACAATAGATAGTTTATGTTTCTGAGATAAGTAAGATTTAAAGCTATTATCAATATCTTTTTTTCTATCCTTTAAATCTGTAGTTAATTTATGTTTAAAACTAATTTATTTTTGCACTGGTTGATTGTAGTGTAAATAAACAGATTAAAATAATGCCAGACAAGACTCGGACCACGGATGAGCCTAGGACGCAATAATCTTCTTTATAGATGGAGCGTCTATAATGTATAAGATAAGATAAGATGGGGTAAGATTAGTTTGATAGTTTATATAATGATTGAAAGAGTCCAAATTGATTTAGGGCCTAACCCTTAGCCTACCGATACATCAAACAATTAGGGTACTATTAAAGTTGTGGAATACATTAAAACTTATATCGTTAATTGCATAGTTATGATGGTAAGTAATTTATACAGTCTTTAAAGTTATAACATTTACAACTTCAGGAAAATGCTTGGCAGACAAAAAAAGAATAATTATATTATAAACTTGAAAAAGAGAAAGGCATGGACACAAGCCTATGTAGCGCCCCAGGGCAAAAGTTTCAGGGACGCACACTTGCATACTGTAACTGCTTCATTTAATACCATATGTAGGTAATATCTGCCGCCAACCCCCCCCCCCCTTTATAAGTGTAGCCCAGAGCATATGCCCCCTCTGCTTCACCCACCCCCCTATTTGAGGCCACTGCTGATGATATTGCAGAAGCAGCAATATTTCAAAAAATATTTCTTGCATGACTTCGGAGGATAAAAATGATTCAGTGGATACAAATGTAAAACCAAACTAAGCAGCCTATCTAAGGTGCATTAACAACAATTAAAGAATAAACAAATGTGTAGATTACAGCAACTAGAAAATGAAACTATAGATGAAACAGAAACGAGATTGGATTATCAAAGAAAGCGTAGGACAAAACAATTACGGTAGAGGAAGGAACTGCAAAAGAACGAGAAAGACAATTGGAAGAAAAAAGAAAGCGGAGGAAAAAACCACAAGATAAGGAACTTAAATTCATGTTTCGCATTGGCTTCGTTTAACGTAGATGACGATCGGACAATCAACAGTCACGGAATCTACAGCTTCCTAGCAGCAGGCCAAGTCTATCAGAAGATGAATATGGCAGTAAATCCAACACAAAATGTTAAGGATGAATTTAAAAGTCCACAATACGGACAGATGTACTTTTTAGATTCAGATGACGCAGTCACCGAGCAACTGAAACTTCCACTCAATCATGAAATCAGTCAATCTCTTATTAATTCATTGGAAAAATCATTAGATCAAGCAACTCTCTTGCACAAACTTTTATGATGATGAGAGAAGTGGAAGAAAAGGTCAACCGTCATGCTACTGAAGAAGGACATGCACCACCGTATGTGCGGCTTATTTTCACATCGCCAGAAGGATCCGTATGAAAAAATAATAATGCACCTTTATCCGGCGAAGTATGTACTGTCGTTACATTAAATTCAGATCAAAGCAATCCAGATAACGAAATGGTGGTTCATAAGCGTGTCCAAAAAAATATTTCTTTGAAGAATTTAGACAGCCGCGTAGAGCCTTTTACTATTACCCGCTGTTTTTTTCTAAAGGGAGATTAGGCTTCTCTGTTGATATGCCTATAAAAACGTCTTATGCGAGCCGACAGCACCTTACACGCTTTGAAATGACCCAGTACCGTATTGCTTTTTCACCCCATCTTACCAAAAACCTACATTCTAAAGCTGACTGTGTGTGGTTCCTGATATGCGAGAAATTAAATTCAATGCCCTGCATTTTGGAAGCCTTTTTTTTCAGCTAATAACAGCTTATCAATGGGCATTAATTAAATTATATCATTAAGTAATTGTTCTTTTGAAAGCCCTTAAAGCAGATTACAATAGATATTGTAATGAAAAAGAAAAGAGATGACTACAAAATACATTTGTAGGCCCATACCTGATTAAATATACTCCCTGTAAATAGTAGCCTAAATTATATGCATGTATCTTATTGTTTACAATTTCTCTATTGTTTTAAAGATCTTTGATGTTAAATATATGTATCAAATATTCTAACAATATTATTAATTTCACCCTATAAAGACCGATCTCAGATCGGTCACCCCGATATTTTTATGTTAATTTTACAATACTTTTTTCTTGGTTAATTTTCTAATCGATAGTTTGGCAACAATTGAAATAAAATTGTACTAATTGCTGGTTATATCCACATTCAATTTAACAAATTAAATTATTTATAATGAAATTCTCAATGTGTCCTCCTTTTAGTACCCATGTGTCCTCCTTTGTCCTTCTTTTTGTCTCTCTGTGTCCTCCTTTTTGTACCCATGTGTCTGGCAACCCTAGTCGTAGGCCTAGGGGGAGCGGCCCTGCTTCCCCCTCCCCCTGGCTACGCTACTTGTCATACTCATAGGCAATACTCATAGGCCCGACTATAATATATAGGCCTACGACATAGCCTAGGCTTATATTATATTAGCCTGTTCCTACGGACAATAATTTTTTTTTAAGTTTAACATAATATTTGCTATAGCTATGGTTTTTATTTTTATATTCGTGAAGATGCCTCTTGCCTCTATCAAACTTAAAATATATCTAGAATTATATTTGCCTTTTTATTAATCAAAACGAGCGATCTAGGTCAATGGCTTATATATAATTATTATTTTTTCGATACAAAACTAGTTCTAAACGTAATGTTACAGTTACAGTGATCACGGTAGAATGGACCCTAATATTAAGGTCCAAAGCATAGAGTCCAGGTCTAATAAAGGTTTTTCTTTATAGAAGGAGCGTCTGTAATGTATAATATAAGATAGATCCAGTCGAGGCAAAAAACAACAACATTGCAATTCTTGTTAGGAGAGACAAAGTGTGTAAAGTAGGGGAAGCTGGGGCAAGTGGTAGGCCTAATAAGCAAAAATAGTAGGCCTATAAAGGGGGCGGGCTCGAACATTATCAAAGGGAAAATAGTGCACGGTTTGGAGAGGGGGGGGGGTAAATATAGCAGGCTCTTTTTAAGTGCACGATTTCTCTTTCACCATGGGCCTAAACAAAAACTAATATTTTTATTTCCTTTAACTTTAAGTATCAAAAGTTGACACGTATAATTAGGCCTAACTAGATCTATTGATAATTACATGTCTAAGAAAAAAATAAAAAGAATTTTGTATATCATTGGTAAAAAAGAATGGGGTAAATTACGCTGAGAGAGGATGGGGCAAAAAAAAAAGGTCCCTAATAATCTAATATTACTAATAACCTTTTTATTATAAACCTGGCTTTTCTGGTTGTTTTTTAAGAGCTCAACTAGGTTTTTCTTGTATCTTGTAGCAATTGTTGACGTCCTTTTTATTGTTGGTACATCAATTTATATTATTAGTCTCTTCAGAGTGTTTCTGCTACAGTTGCTGAATTATTTGCTATCAAACATTGAAACAGACGACTTCACCACAATATATATTTGAACTTGTAAATCAAATAAAAGAACGCCTTGTTGCAGCATATGTAATTTATTAATATTATTAACTGTTCACTTCACATCCATGAAAACAAATATAGATTATAGTAGCGATATAATATACATTTTTAATAATGGTCTCTGAGTCTATATATAATTATACGTGCGTTCCTTACAAGCTATCGGGTGAGACTGAAGACAGCTTGGACAGTCATGTGACTATGTACTTCCGATATATTTAGTAAGACTCTAGGTTTCTATTTTATTTTATAGTCAAAGATAGGTTTTATTTCGAGTTTTTAATTCTTACTTGAGTCACTACCCTTATATTATTTACTTGCTCCATAGCATACCCCCCATACAGAAAGAAAAAATAATAATTTATTATTATTTTTGATACGAAAAATGTTTACAAGATTGAACAAAAATTTTTTTATCTTAATGTTAAGTATCTTAATGTTAATTAATGCATATAATAATGCATTTAATAATACATAGAACAAAAATTCATTTAATATATGTACAAACAACAACAAAAAATTCATAGGCACAAATATAATCAAAAGACACAAAGAATAATGTCTAATGTTAATATGACAATTAGTCATAGACAATTATCTTTTTGTATTGTCTAATCAACTTCAGTAATACTGAGATAAATTTTTGTATGTCAGTGATGTGTATCGCAATTATTATACGAATTTCTTATCAAGGCTGTCGAGATTGTCTATTATCTTTATCTTACAAAATCTAAATAGATTCCATGAAAAATATTTTCATACAACATTTATTATTTTATAGAATAAGATTAATATAACACTAATTTCAGTTTTATATTTTTACAATTGTCATTTTCATAATGGTTATTATGAATATATATCTTCACAATAGTTATTTCGGATTGATATTCTTATTGATTATTCTTGATTATTATTGATTATTATTGATTGATATTCTCAATAATATTACTTACAATGTAACATGATTATCTTTAATCTTAGTTTACAATAAAATCTTATACAATTTATTCAAGTCTTCCCTTCAAATATATCATTATACTACACTGCTCATCTTCCTGTGAGTCTTATATGTATCATTTATTTATTGGCTTCAATGCTATCTTTAGTCTTACATGAATACAATACAATATTATCATCTAATGCTCAGTCTTTAGAGTCTTACATAGGCATTTTATTATTATATCATTCTTATATCAATTTGCTCTAAGGCTACTTTAAAGACTTACATAGGCATATTAATGGCATAACAGTTTCACTGTTCAGAGGCCCCAAAATTTATGTGCTTAACAGTCTTACCAAACTGTTCAGAGGCTACATAAAAAAAAATTCCAACTGATAATTAATTTAATTATTATTTTCATCAATTAGATTATTCTATACCAGTATCCATATTTACATTGTTTGTTCTTTACAAAGGAGAAAAAAAATGTTATCGTGTAATTATATCTGATACTGAAAATATTATATCCCATTTATAAATTTAGTTATTCCTAAGTATAATTTTATTGATTATACCTGAGTTCTCTGTTAAAATTCCTTAGAATTTCACAACATTTATTCAATGTTATTTTTCTATGTTCAGATTTACTAATATCATTGTCTGGTTTATTTTCAATTTCAATTAATTTGCTTTTATTTTCTCTGTTATAGTTTTTTAGAATTGCACAACATTTATTTAATGTTATTTTTGCATGTTCTGATTTATCAATATCATGCTCTGATTTATTTTTAATTACTTTGCTTTTATTTTCTGATTTAGTTTCAAGTATTTGGTTTTCATCATAAGCTCTCAAATTGTTTAAATAAACAATATTTTCTTTGTCATTAATGTTAACTTTGTAAGTTACATCAGATAACTTATGTATAATTTCAAAAGGTCCTTTCCATTCCATAGTATTGCCAGTGTCAAGTATGTCAACTGCAATTTTATAAAAAGGTTTATTTATTGTATCAGTCATTTGTAATGGAGCCTTATGCTTAGAATCTTTCTTATTATGTTTAAGACAGGTAGTACAGCTTTTAATAAATGTTTTCAAATCTTTTTCCAGTTTTGGCCACCAGAAATTCTTTTTAAGTTTACAACATGTCTTCTTACTACTCAAATGACCTGACAATGCATTGTTGTGGGAAATTTGCATTACTTTGACAGTTAATGATTTAGGTATAACTATTTGAGTTACATCTAATTTATTGTCCTTTTTACAGAGAATGCCATTTATTATTTCCATGTTTTTATTTTTAACCTGACCTTTTTCAATTTCTGATACTATTTTAATTATGTATTGATCTTCTTTCTGTTCTTTTTTTTAGAGTTTGCTCATCAAAAGGCATGTTTACTAAACTGATATTTTCTGTTTTTTTCATTTGAGTTTCCTTTTTATGAGGACTATCAATGTATGCTAATATCTCAGTCTTCATTTTAGTATAATCAGATATTTGATTTTTAGCAATGTTGAATATTTGTTTATGACCTTCTAAATGTCTACATAGTGAAATAGCATGTAATTCTTTTGGTACATTGTTTATTTCACATTGATTTTCAAATTTGTTTACATATTGTTCTAGTTTTTCTGTTCCATTCCATTTGGGAATAGGATTATCCTTTTCATTATTTATGGATAAGTCTATGTTTGGTGTCTCATGGAGAATATTATTTTCTGATTTTCCTATTGTTTGTAAAAAATTAAAAGTTTGTAGAGCAGGGTAAAATTCTTGTTCTGGTAAATCTACTAACTTTTCATTTTGCAATAGAACAGGTTTCAAATTTAAATCATTGGATTTTTCACTCATCCATTTCTGAAATATGTCAAAACTATTATCATGTTTGACATTGAAAGCATTACCAATAATTAGAGGTGCAACACAGTTTTTCATAATGGCTGCCTCTGTTTTTCCTGTAAGCCAAGGACAATCAATCTCTATTATAGTGACAGGACAATTTACAGTAGAACCATTTCCAAGTTTTATAGTATCCACTCTTATAATATTGGTGGGTCTCTGATTTGGAATGATACTTTCATCTACGCATATGATACTGGACCCTGTATCCCTCAAACAATATGTACTCTTTTTTTCCACATAAGCAGGAAAAAGTATTAATTGACCCCTATTTTCAAATATTACATTATTTGTTTGAGAAGTGGAATTGTTAGGTTTTCCTCTATTTCTTCTATTTTGAAAATTTGATTGAGGTCTATTTTGAGTATTAGGAAAATTTTGTCTTCCAAAATTTTGATTTGGCACATTGTTATTGGAAAAATTCTGATTTGGCAAATTTCTGTTATCAAAATTAGAAAAATTCTGATTTGGAAAGTTTCTATTATCAAAATTAGAAAAATTTTGATTTGAAAAATTTCTATGATCAATATTTGATCTATTGAAATTTGAATTGAAATTTCTACCTCTTGCATTGTTATTCCTGTAACAATATTCGGATGAATGGTTTGTACCATTGCAAAAAATACATCTGTAGTTATTAGATTTTGGTTGATTACCAAACCTTTTTCTATTGCCAAATTGATTATTTTTCCTTGACCTAGGCGGTGAATAACTTCTTCTTCTATGCTGAATTGTATTTAATGTTTGATTTTGTTTAGTCAGTTCTACATTAGGATGACTATCTTTAAAATTTGAGATGGCATCTATCAAACTTTCAACTGTCTTTACTTTTCTTTCCATAATGTGAGTAAACAATGGTTTAGAAGCCTGTTCTAATACTTTATCTACAACTATGATTTCTATAATTTCATTAGGATTTTTGGTATCTATTTTTACTAAGTCCAACCATGTAAGTAAAAATGTTTTCACTTCAGACACAAAAGCTCTCGGTTCTATCTTGTCTGTTAAGATAAAGATGTGGAACTTTTGTCTATAATAATCCTCAGAGTGAATAAAGAATTTAATTAACTGTTCTTTGATAATGGCATAATCAGTTATTTCTTTATCAATATGTGATAGTGCTTCCCTACCCTTATCTTTCAATTGTGTGTCATGTATATTGTTTTTCCAAGAATTGGAACACGCAATGTTTATTCCCCTCTCTCTCACTTTTCTTACTACACACAATATTAGGACGTTTAGTAGGAAAACAAAAGGTTCTAGGTAATGTTGGGATTCTGTGTTGATCTCAAATTCTCAGGGTCTGGGAACGACTCATTATTTAATAGGGGAAGTTCCTATCGTTTTGTTATGAGTTTTGTAATGTTACCATGATTTTCACCCCTACTGGTAGTGGGTCTATCCCTTGCACCACTCGGATAGTATTTAATGATTTGTTTTGTCTGAAAGACAGAGAGTTTCAAAATATGTTCCTTTGAGAACGTTTGTGTTTGCACTATTTTATTCTAACTGTACATAATAGATATATTGTATATATTGGACATACCACCTGAAATAAACTATCAACAACAGTTAAACTGAAGCTTCATTGTCAAGTTACTATTGTATTGTGTTGTACACATTACTATAAGATTTAGCTACTACTATAATGTACAAGAAAGGAAATGTTGGAATACAAATACTGAATTTGTGCCCAGGACTATAAGAAGAGTTCGTGTAATACTGAAACATAAATACTAATAATTAAAGTCTCCCCTAGGACTAACGAGAATTATCAGCAAGATCTACACAGCTCTGGCCACAAGGGGATTGTGGACGTAACAAAATTTGGTGGTCTCGCCCGGTATATTTGAGTTCTACTTTTCCTGACCAAGGATTAACAAAATTTAGTGGTCTCGATCGGTATATTGGAGTTCTACTTTTCCTGATCTAGGATTGGAAAAAATTTGTTGATCTCGTCTGGAAAATTTGAGTTATATTTTTCCTGACCTATAAATATTTTGTGACATTAGTAGTACTGAGAGCGGCATATTTGTGTTTCGTTTTCTAGGACTGTGAAACTATTCTTTTTAAAAAAGAGGAGAGAACTGGTTTGCGTATTTATGCCTGGGGAAGTGTGAAGATTCCACGAAGTGTGTAATATTATATTGTGCAAATTTCTGGACAAATCGTAAGTTGGAACTTTATATTTTATTATACAATATATACTACTCTACTATCACAAATATTTCGAACGCTATACTATGGCTTCGAATATATCAAGTGAGGAACTTAATGCCATGTCATTTGCTGAACTAAAAGAATTAGCTGAGTCCTTTGGGATTGAGGCAGGACAGGCAAGACCTAATCGTAATCGTTTGACCAAAGAAATTATGACATGTTTGAACGGGCAGAATGCCATGAACACTGGTAGTGTAGTTGAAGTGGGACAGAACGATATCAATGAAGGTTATGTAGCTCCCAGTGGGGGCGAGGTAATTGCCCACGGAGACGAGGTAAGAAATATGTCATCTAGATCATCAAACAATGATGAAGATGAAGGGTTGAGTGAAAACCTAAAATTCCAATTAGCTATGAAGAGAATGGAATTGGAAAGAATTAGGATAGAAAATGAAAGAATTAGGATAGAAACTGAAAGGGAAAATGAAAGAATTAGGATAGAAACTGAAAGGGAAAATGAAAGAATTATGATTGAAAGCAGAGAAAGGATAGAGATGGCACGCATGAACAGACCTGACCATCGTAGGGACAGCAATGGTATGGATATTAGCGCAATGAAGCAACACTTGCCTATATTCAGAGAAGAAGATGTTCAAGATTTCTTTTTGCTTTTTGAGAGGATAGCTGTAGATTATCAGTTCCCTGATGATAAGATGGCTTTATTGTTAAGGTCAACTCTCAACAAAGGAAAAGCATTGGACGTAGTGTTGAGTTTAACACCCGAGGAAATAAATGACTATGAAGTAATCAAAGATAGGGTGCTAAAAAGTTATTCCCTGACACCAGAAAAATATAGAAAGCTATTTAGAGACAGAAAGAAGGCATATGATCAAACTCATGTAGACTTTTTGAGACAAAAGGAGAAAATGTTAGAACAGTGGCTAAGGTCACAGAATGTAAGTGAGTTTGATAAACTCAAGAACCTAATATTGTTTGAGGAATTCAATGATTGTATTCGAGTGGATATTAAAACCCACATCTCAGACCGAGGGGTTGAAGATGTGCATAAAGCTGCTAGATTGGCAGATAACTATGCCATAATTCACGCCAGCATAAAGCCATATTATGCTGACAAACCCAAAGTGCACAAACCAGAGCCCAAGGAGGCTAGTAAACCAAAAGAGACAAGTGAAAACAATAATAAGAACAGTGGTGTAAATAATAATAGTAACTTAGTTCATTTCAGGAAGCAGACAGATCTTTTGTCACGTGCGAAATCAGCTACTGACAGATGATATTTTTAGTAATGTATTATTATATATTATTTTGATTCATATCCATCTTGGATCTCACAAGGTTGTATAAGAATTTATATTGATGTTATTGAATTAGATTTGATGTTTATTTGACTCGTTGCGATATGAATCTTTTGTGTATAAAGTGATTTAGATAAACTGTACCTTAATATATAGGAAATCCACAATCCTGTTTGAAATTGAACACAATTTTATTCCAACAAGTTGAGATGATAAAATATAACAATACCACAGAATACATGTACCAGTATTATATAATGAAACTTAATCAGTTGAGATTCTTCTATAATGAATTAAGCCGTAATCCTATCTTTAAGAAAGTGGTCAAAAACAGTCCTCACACATTAGCGCCCAAACTAGAACTAAACTAAACGGTATTCAACCCTCGTGCATATGACGTATTTTATTGCTATGACGTAGTGTCTAGACATATACATGTTTTATTCCTAACACGGAAACATTTCGGGTTTAAGATTATTTCATTTTAACTTTAGTTAATAATAACAGAACCAATATAATATGGAAATAAATCTACTCGTAACACTCGCCCCCCCCCCCCCTTAAGACACAAAGGAATTACAGACAGCGTTAAGTATGGAATTCTTTGTAGAGTACCCATAAAATGAACCGAATTCCCAAACTATTCGTAAGATTTAATTGACTATTGGACAATCTTTTTAAGATTAAAATGAACCATATATTACATATTCCCTTAATAACAAAGTCGCTATTATGGAATCCCTTATCACATTATTCTATCAATGATTATTAATTAAACATTTATTTATCAATTAATATTTACAATTATGATTATTGTGTGTATAACGTTGACCATAAAACTATTACCACCAATAACCAATTCCCACAGAATTGATATGAATTACCCAAATAAGTTGAACCGATTAATAATTGATAGATAATTCTTTAGAAAATTTAATTTATTTATAACCGATCACTGTATCATTAACTAATGATTTTCAGTTATTATATTATTATTATGATTATGATGTCTCAATTATGACATCAAGAATATTTAAAAAAGAAAAATATTATAATCTCAGCTGATTTAGCTTTTACATAGCATAAAATAAGACATCCAAATTATAACATGACGACATAGAAACAAACAATTTTCAAAACACATCAATAATCAATTGAACAAACACAAGTGTGGATGTATTCAAGTTAAATACCGGTGTGTGTGCAATTGATGTATGCAATAGTTACCTTTTACCTTACAACGTATGATTGTTTCTAGTAGAATTTTAAGTTTTGTTCTGTAATGTTTCATAATGTAATAATTCAAAACATAGTTTATTTATTGTCATGTTTACAATAATATATATGTTAATCAATACAATGAATGACATAAAAGAAAACATTTCATGAGAAACTGACTTTCATCTTCTGGTTTACCAGTTACATGCGCGACAACGTGTCAGCGACCACATTTTGTTTACCTGGTAAATATACCACATTTAAATTATATGCTTGGAGAAATAAGCTCCAGCGAATAATTCTTTGGTTCTGTTTAACCCTGGAAAGGAAAACTAAAGGGTTATGATCAGTTAAAATATCAATTGGATATGGAGAACCATTGATATAAAAATCAAAATGTTTCAATGCTAGGATTAATCCTAAAAGTTCCTTTTCTATCACACTATAGTTTCTTTGATGCTTATCAAATTTTTGAGAGTAAAAACTAATCGGGTGTTCCAGTGAATCATCACCCTTTTGGGAAATGACCGCTCCCATCCCTGTATCACACGCGTCAACGGTAATTTTAAAGGGTTTACTGTAATTGGGTGTTACTAATACAGGTGCCTCAGAAAGAACATCTTTTAATTTATCAAAGGCCTGGTGGCATTCATTAGACCATTTGAAAGTGCAATTCTTCTTTAATAGATTTGTTAATGGACATGCAATGGTTGAGAAATTTTGACAGAACCGACGGTAGTACCCCGCCATCCCGAGAAAACTACGGAGTTGTTTACAGGTTTCAGGAACAGGGAACTCACGAATAGCCTTAACCTTTGCATTTAATGGTTTTACCAAACCATTTCCCACTATGTGACCTAGATACTCGATGGTTGCATGGCAGAACTGACTCTTAGTCAAGTTAATGGTGAGATTAGAATGAGTCAATTTCGTAAATAACAAATGTAGTTGATCTAAATGAGATTTAAAATCGTCACTAAAGACAACAATATCATCGAGGTATGCATGACATTTAGGAATGTCCTGAGTAATGGTATTTATTAACCGTTGAAAAGTAGAGGGTGCATTAACCATACCAAAGGGCATGACCTTAAATTTGTACAGTCCGTCAGGGGTTACAAACGATGATATCTCCTGAGCCCTCTCCGTCAGTGGAATCTGAAAATACGCCGTCAATAGGTCAATTTTCGTCAACAACTTAGCATTACTCACTTGATCTATTAGATCGTCGATTCTTGGTATTGGATAGGAATCAGTTTTTGTCACTTTGTTTACCTTACGGTAGTCCACACAAAACCTCATGGATCCATCGGCTTTAGGTACCAATACGCAAGGGGAAGACCAGTCACTACTACTAGGTGTAATAATGTCATTGTCAAGCATGTAGCGAACCTCTTTACGGATGCATTCTAACTGGATAGGATTTGACCTGTATGGATGTTGTTTAATAGCTTTAGTATTTTCATTTAGAATAACATCATGCTTTACTACACTAGTTCTACTAGGTACATCTCCAAATAAATGGATATTTTCATTAATTAGACCTTTGATAGCGGATTGTTCGCAATCAGGTAAATGTGCCAATTTTTCATTTAAGTTTTTCAGAGCCTTTGTATTTTGCAGTTTGCTTTCTGCTACTTCACGCTCAATTTCGGGTGAATTATTCCCGACTTCAATAACAGTGTTTACCGAGGCAACAACTTTTTGTTCTTCTCTGGTAATGTATGGTTTCAACATATTGATATGGCACACTCGTTGCGATTTCCGTCTATCAGGGGTCTTTACAAGATAGTTAACCTCACTAAGCTTAGCCATAACCTCATAGGGTCCTGTAAACTTAGCACTCAGGGGTTGACCAGACAGTGGCGTCAGCATGAGAACTTTATCACCAGGTTGAAAGATACGGGTTCTTGCGTTGACGTCATAATAGACCTTCATCTTGTCTTGTGCCTGCAAAAGATTAGATCTGACAACTTTTAATGCATTATACAGTCTATTTTTAAAATTTTCCACGTATGTCAGTAGACCAGTGTCTTCAGTGGATGACAACCATGTCTCTTGTAACAGCTTTAGTGGTCCACGAACTGTGTGTCCGAATACCAGTTCAAAGGGACTGAAACCAAGAGATTCTTGTACAGCCTCTCTGGTTGCGAAGAGTGCGAAGGGAATACCACGATCCCAGTCGTCGTTATGCTCGAAACAGAAAGTACGGAGCATATTCTTCAATGTTTGGTGGTATCGTTCCAGTGCGCCTTGACTCTGTGGATGATATGCACTCGATACTGCATGACGAATACCCAGCCGTTCTAAGACTTGGCGAAATAACTTCGATGTGAAATTTGAGCCTTGATCTGACTGCACGGTTTTCGGAAGACCATATCGGGTGAAGAATCCGATAAGTGCATCAGATATTTTGTCGGCATTGATGCTACGTAGAGGAATAGCCTCTGGAAATCTCGTTGCCGAACACATTATAGTGAACAGATACTGGTGGCCAGCCTTAGTTTTAGGCAACGGACCGACGCAGTCTATAATGATGTGACTGAAGGGTTCTGAGAATGCTGGTATGGGTCGTAGAGGAGCTACCGGAATGGTCTGATTCGGCTTGCCGACCATCTGGCAGACATGACATGATCTGCAAAACGATGTGACGTCACGACGTAGGCCAGGCCAGAAGAAATATGGAAGAATCCTGTCGAAGGTTTTCTGTATCCCTAGGTGACCAGCATACGGTGAATCATGGGCCATATGTAGTATGTCTTTGCGGTAAACATTGGGTACCACGATTTGATGTACTTCGCTGCATGTTTCATCGTCGTTTTCTTTCCCTCTCCATTTCCTCATCAACAACTCGTCCCTCAGGTAATAACCTGTGGCCATTGTTTCTAACTCTCCTTCATTCTTTGCTTCCTCTTTTAGCTTCCCAATCTCTGGATCTTTGCCTTGAGCAAGAATGAGTAGTTGTCTAGGCGACAAAATATTTTGATCAGTATGACTTGAGTGACCACCTAGAACATCCGCCATGAAGGTTGCTTGTAAGTCAATCTCTGGTGTTGGTTCTGGTTTCTTTGTCGATTCATTAGTCATCTGCTGTTTCTTCATAGCTCTGGTGATAACACATACTGAATTTTCAGTATTCTTACACTGAACAGAGTCTTTGGGTTCTTTAAGTACAGGATGTACCTGATTTTTGGCAATGTCACTTCCTAAAAGTAATGAAATGCCTCTGTAGGGAAATTTCTTCACTATCCCAACAATAACAGATCCAGTGAAGTAATTACTCTTCAACTGTATACGATGTAACGGTGCCGTAAGTGTTCCAGCCATAGTACTGATCAAGGCATACTGGCCTGTATGAGTCAATTTCGACGTTGGTACAGTATTCTTCAACAGTAAAGATATATCAGCACCGGAGTCACGTAGAATTTTAATCTTCCGTTCTCTAGCTTGATTATCTATAGGTGACACATAGCCCTCGCTAACATCCGATAGCATGCACTCGGGTAGTTCTCTGCCTACTGAGTTTCTTGCTACACTACTGCCTCCATAAGTAAACGTTTTATTTACTGATTGTTCATCTGTCACACTCCCTTTGGAGTTGAAACTAGAATGTTCAATAGCCTCGGTCTTTATTTCAAAGACTTTCTCCGACTTTGAGCAACTTGGACATGCGTGTTTCGCCATCTCCTCATGACTAACATCAAATGTCTTTCTATCAGCTTTAATTCTTTTGTGGGCAGTTTTATTTATATGAGTTTCAGTTTGTACGGCGATGTGTGATAAAACCACGTTGTTCTTGTTTTTAATGGGTCTTTTCTCTTTATGTAGACTCCAACAATTCTCTTTTATATGTCCATCTTTCTTACAGAATGTACAGGTAATTCTCTTTTGTACAAAACTTGAATTCTCTTGTTTATCGGCTTTTTGTTTACTTTTATCCTCTGTCGATCTTAACTTCCTCTCTGTATTACTGTTTTGAGTCCTCAAACTTGTTCTGTCATTTTGAACATAATGGCTATGCGGGTGAATAATGACGTATTCATCGGCTTTAACTGCTGCTTGTTCTGCTATTTCAATACCACGATCAGCCAAATGAACTTTTATATCAGTGCGAATCTTCTCAGTAAAATCCTCCATCAGTATGAGATTATATAGTTTTTCATAATCTTTATTCACATTCTTAGAACGTAACCATCGATCAAGATACTTTTTCTCTAATCTCAGGAAGTCAACATGTGAAACTTCTGGTTCCTTCTTGTACTCACGATATAACTTTCGATACTTTTCTGGAGTTAGAACATAACTCAATAGTACTCTGCTCTTTATTAGTTCATAATCATTGCATTCCTCTGGAGTCAAATTCAATACAACATCTAGAGCCTTGCCTTTTGTTAGAGCTGAACGTAAAAGTACTGCTTTCTTATCTTCAGGAAATTTATAATCGATCGAGTTTCTTTCGAAGACCATAAAGAACTCATCAATCTCTATGTTCTCCATGCTTGGGACATGCTTTTTAAACTTATATAGTTCCACATTATTTGTTTCCTGAATCGTATGAGTTGATGAACGAGACTTTGCTAATTCAATCCTTTCATTACTAGCGATTCTTTCTTTTTCCAATTCTTTCTCTTTCAATTGTACTTCTATTCTTTTACCCTCCAATTGTAATTCTAACTTCTTCATTTCTAACTGGAATTTCATGTCCGCACTTAGTTCATTTACATTCATTTTAAATTCATGGTTATTTATGTCTGTTTTCAGGGTTTCTGATACATTGAGAACCACTGATTCTTCATTATTCATAGTATTTTCTTCAAGCATTCTACCATGTCTTTTCAAACAGTCCTTAATATCTTGAATCAATTTACTCCTAACTGGTGTAACTTCAGTAATGTCTATTCCCAGAGAGTTTGCCATCTCTTTTAACTGGGTTAGTGACATGCTATTTAACTGTTCTGACGTGATAGCAAAAATATTCAATTGCTCCAACGTAAGATTAGCTTCCGCCATGTTTTATATTAATGACGTAAATAGAAGATAAAAAATTCAACTTTACCTTTCATAAAGTCCTTTGAAATATTTTTACACCACTGTTAATTTGTAGAAGATAAATTTTAAGGATGGTTGTGTACAAAGCTGAAAACAGTATGTCCGAACACAGACAGTGCCTCCCACGTAGACAGAATTTGAATAAATTATTTGTTGTAAATCGTTTTCACTAAAACAGTTGTATATTCTCAATTTCTTATACATACAAACTTTAGATCCGGGACTTGAGCCCCCAATCTTTTGTCACGTGCGAAATCAGCTACTGACGTTAGATGATATTTTTAGTAATGTATTATTATATATTCTTTTGATTCATATCCATCTTGGATCTCACAAGGTTGTATAAGAATTTATATTGATGTTATTGAATTAGATTTGATGTTTATTTGACTCGTTGCGATATGAATCTTTTGTGTATAAAGTGATTTAGATAAACTGTACCTTAATATATAGGAAATCCACAATCCTGTTTGAAATTGAACACAATTTTATTCCAACAAGTTGAGATGATAAAATATAACAATACCACAGAATACATGTACCAGTATTATATAATGAAACTTAATCAGTTGAGATTCTTCTATAATAAACTAAGCTGTAATCCTATCTTCAAGAAAAGTGGTCAAAAACAGTCCTCACACATTAGCGCCCAAACTAGAACTAAAAACTAAACGGTATTCAACCCTCGTGCATATGACGTATTTTATTGCTATGACGTAGTGTCTAGACATAACATGTTTTATTCCTAACACGGAAACATTTCGGGTTTAAGATTATTTCATTTTAACTTTAGTTAATAATAACAGAACCAATATAATATGGAAATAAATCTACTCGTAACATAAAGCAAAGGTGGTATGTTTCAATTGCAAGAAAGAGGGCCACATGAAGAAAGATTGTTGGATCCTTACCAAGAAGCAAGGTGCTATTCTACACTGTGCCAGAGTGCAGAAAGATAGCAAGCAGACAGAAGAAGTGTGCAACACAGGGTCAAGAAACTCAAAAGAAATGCGGCCGGCATCGCCCATAGTTGTGGAGTCGATGGTTTTTGAGAACAGTCTATCTAAGGTAAAAGAGAATAGCTGTACTCAATCTATTATGCTTTCAGAAGGCCGTGAGGAACAGATGGTTCCTGAAGTCCCGGAAGAGGACGACCTATCCGATTTTCGACCCTTTGTCTACGAGGGGACAGTGTCGACAGAAGTCGATGTACTCAGCAAGAAGAAAATACAGATATTACGTGACACGGGTTCTGCTGTCAGCGTGATCCTGGAGGGCAGTGTGCCGTTAACAGATGCCACCAGTACCGGTGAGTCTGTTGTGCTGAGAGGTGCTAGTATGGAGGCTGTGGAAGCTCCACTGCACAGAATAAAACTCGAGTCGGATATTTTTACAGGTAACATCGTAGTGGGAGTGTGGCGCGCACTACCCGTCAAAGGCGTTTCCATGATATTAGGAAATGACATTATGGGCGGCAGAGTCACTGTCGAGCCCATGGTTAAAGTGTTGGAGACAAAGATGGCGGAGGACAAAAACCTACGTCCTGCCAATGAACGCCCAACATGTGCACTGACAAGAGCAATGCAGAAAAAGAAGTCGGTAAAGACTCCTGCTACGCCGTGTAGTGCAACGAAAGATGTGTTTGTTTGTTCTGAAGACACACATGCGAATGAAACAGTGATAACAGAAACACCTGACATCGATTTAAGTGCTACGTTCTTTGCTGAACTAACAACTGGTGATGCAACAGAGAACGATAACATTTTGTCACCAAAGCAGAAATTGGTGAAAGAACAATTTAATGACGAAGTAATAATGCAACTCAGAATGAAAGCTGTTGATGAAAAGACTGCAGATGCAATGGCGGAATGTTTCTACATGAAAGATGAAGTGTTGATGAGAAAGTCGAAACCGCTCAACTCAGGTACAAACGAGTGGGACAGTATTCACCAGATTGTAATACCTAAGTGCTATCGTCAAGATATACTGCGTATGGCGCATGATCTTCCTTTTGCTGGTCACATGGGAGTCCGAAAAACGCACCACCGTATCCTCCCTTACTTCTACTGGCCAGGACTGAGAAGAGATGTCGAACAATACTGCAAGACTTGCCACGTATGCCAAATGGTAGGACGTCCTAACCAACGAATTCCTGTCGCTCCACTCCAGCCGATACCAGCGTTCGACGAACCATTCAGTCATATACTCATTGATTGCGTGGGCCCGTTGCCGAAAACAAAAGCCGGTTTTCAATACCTGCTCACAGTCATGTGTTCATCCACTCGCTTTCCGGAAGCCATTCCGTTGCGGAACATAACAACAGTGAAGGTGGTAGACGCCCTGACAAATTTCTTCACACGTTATGGCCTACCGAAGACAGTACAGTCCGACCAGGGGACTAACTTTACTTCGAACATTTTCAAACAAGTCATGGAACAATTAGGGATAAGCCATAGGCTATCAAGTGCCTATCATCCTGAGAGCCAGGGAGCTCTGGAAAGGTTTCATCAGACATTAAAATCGATGCTTAAAAAGTACTGTTATGAAAACGAGAAAGACTGGGACAAGAGTGTGCCTTATGTACTGTTCGCTGCAAGGGAGGCCACTCAGGAATCCCTGGGGTTTAGCCCATTCGAACTTGTGTATGGACACTCAGTCAGAGGTCCGTTGAAACTTCTACATGAAACTTGGCTAACGGACAGTGAACCGATTGGACTTTTGTCATATGTAGATAAATTTAAAAATAGGCTTTATCATGCTTTTAACCATGTGAAGATTCATTTTCCACAGATGCAGGAGCGTATGAGACAGAACTATGACCGTAAAGCTACAGCTAGAACTTTTGCACCAGGTGACAAAGTTCTTGTGTTTCTACCTTTGCAAAATCAGCCTTTAAGTGCAAAGTTTAGTGGACCCTATGAGATAGAGTCAAAGCTTGGCGAGGTCAATTATTTGATAAAGACTCCTGACAGGAGACAAAAACAGAGGGTATGCCATATTAATTTACTTAAGCCCTATGTTTCCAGGGAAAAGAGTAAACCACGGGAGGTCCCCATGATTTCATTAGCTAGAGTCCCGACGGATTTATCTAGGATAGAATATAAGTTTGCAGAAAGTAAACTTAATAATACAGATGCCCTTAAGAGTTTAGATACAAGGCTAGAACATCCTCCGGTAGAAGATAAGGAGAAGATTATTGAGCTGGTACATGAAAATAAGTCAATGTTTACAAATGTTCCCAGTAGGACACATGTCATAGAGCACGATGTAGTGTTAAACAATAGTGCCAGGTCTATTAAACAGCATCCATTTGACCCCATCAGACCTGAGCATATTAAATTAGATGTAAAGTATATGTTAGAAGATGACATGGGAGAAAAATGTGATAGCAAATGGTCTACACCCTGTGTGATGGTACCAAAAGCCGACCACACACTGCAGTTTTATAAAGACTTTGGGAAATTAAGTAATTTGACAAAGACCGACTGGTATCCCATTCCCCGTATCATCGACAAGATAGAGACAAGGTCATAGCTGATACTCTATCTCGGGTGCTACATGATTGACTGAATAACCCTATACTTCTTTTTTCAGATCATCTCACTTATTCATTAAGAATGTGTCATGATAACCTATCATTCGTTTGAATTTTGATTATGGAATACCTATAGAATACTTGTATCATACAGAAGTCAAGTCTTTTGAAAGTATTAATAATTTTTATAATCATGTATAATATTAATGTTCTGATATATTTTAAATTCATTTGATTATGGAAAAGAAATTCCATTTAAATGTTGATGCATGATGCAATAAATATATACATATGCACGTATTTACTTGATATGGATGGATAAAAGTAATTGTCATCACATGCAATTAAGTGGGAAAACTTTGAGCTAGTTGATTTATTATCTTGTTTTATTTTAGTTAATGAATGGAACTAAATAATAATATGTACAATTTTTATCTTAGAAAGAGATGTAATCTTAATTGGTATAAATTAATAGATAATATTGGAAATCTATTGCTAAATTGTTATATCATGGTAATAGAATGGGAAAAACTAGTGGATATTCACTATGTTGTATAGGTTATATATATTCCATATATCCAGGAACGGAGGGAAACAAAGGTACCTAAAGGTGTACACTCATTCAACCCTGAACAAACTTTTATATTAAACTTTCAAATTTGCCAAAAACGCATAATAGTGGATTACATTTTAATATTGAGATTACTGTAGTAATCGTAACAAGAGCGTATTTTCTCCTCATATTTGAGAAAAGGGGAAGTATCATCATCTTAGGTATGAACCCTGTTAATGTCAAGTTGACACTGTAATTTAAAGGGGAAGTAACCTATAGTTTGATTCGAGTTACGTATTACTTATATTTTGGTTTGTATATTAGAAGTAAACTGTTGAAAATTGACAGAGCTTGAGCAATGTTATATTTGTTTAAATAGATTAAGACTTTTTGCAAATTTTTGGTGGAAATCCACACAACTGTACATAGTTAAAATAAGAATGACTAGAATATTTTTGAATTATTTGTACTTGTTGAGACATTAGTTAATATTAATATTAACGGGGAAATATTTGTCCATCACGTTATAATCACAATTACCATTGGGTAGTGACACTTTTTATAATTTAGTTGTGCCAGTGAGCCATGTTTGCTTAAATTGTCTTATAATCTTCCATTGATTGATGGTTGTTAAAACGATAGTGTTAAGTACGAAAAATGTACCATGTTGAATATTACTTGGGTAATTATGGTACATTATTTCTTTCATTGGGTGGGGGCGTGTCATGTATATTGTTTTTCCAAGAATTGGAACACGCAATGTTTATTCCCCTCTCTCTCTCTTTTCTTACTACACACAATATTAGGACGTTTAGTAGGAAAACAAAAGGTTCTAGGTAATGTTGGGATTCTGTGTTGATCTCAAATTCTCAGGGTCTGGGAACGACTCATTATTTAATAGGGGAAGTTCCTATCGTTTTGTTATGAGTTTTGTAATGTTACCATGATTTTCACCCCTACTGGTAGTGGGTCTATCCCTTGCACCACTCGGATAGTATTTAATGATTTGTTTTGTCTGAAAGACAGAGAGTTTCAAAATATGTTCCATTGAGAACGTTTGTGTTTGCACTATTTTATTCTAACTGTACATAATAGATATATTGTATATATTGGACATACCACCTGAAATAAACTATCAACAACAGTTACACTGAAGCTTCATTGTCAAGTTACTATTGTATTGTGTTGTACACATTACTATAAGATTTAGCTACTACTATAATGTACAAGAAAGGAAATGTTGGAATACAAATACTGAATTTGTGCCCAGGACTATAAGAAGAGTTCGTGTAATACTGAAACATAAATACTAATAATTAAAGTCTCCCCTAGGACTAACGAGAATTATCAGCAAGATCTACACAGCTCTGGCCACAAGGGGATTGTGGACGTAACACGTGGAATAAGGTGAATGTAATATTCTGAGATGGGAATCCCATATCCCTTACATGTCGCTTCGAAAAGATTTAGAAAATCTACAATTTTCTCTTTTCCATCAAAAGGAGGCATTTTAAATCTTACACCATGTTTAGATTTTTCATTATTTGTTTGCTCAACTTTAGTATTTTGTAATTTAGCCAATTCCAATTCATGGTCTAATTTTAATTGAGTTTCTTTTAACTCTTTTTCTTTGTTCAATTCTAGTGCTTTCAATTCTTTTTCTTTATTTAATTCTAGTTCTTTTAATTCTTTTTCTTTATTTATTTCTAGTTCTTTTTGTTTAATTTCATTATCAAGTTCTCTTTGTTTAATTTCATGAGCCCTTAATTCTGCTCGCTCATCTCTTTCCTTATCTGCTATTTCTTTTTTCAATTGCTTAACTTTATTTTCAACAAATTCTTGATATTCTTTCTTATCAGTAATACCATATTCTTTTGCTAACAATTTAGCCTCATCATAGAGTAATTGAACCTTTGAATCCATTTTTATTTATTGTGAATGTCAAGATTTATGATCCTATAGTACAGTACAATTTTTTTAAGGAAATATTTTATAGTACATCACTCTTATAATCTTATACTATAGTAAGATGCTTATAATCCTATGCTATAGTAAGATGCTTATAATGCTAGAATGTCAACAATTATTAGCTATGCCAAGACATATTTTCTATTCTAACTATTGCAACTGTCAATTAACAATATTTTATTATTATTAGCAATTTTATAGTAGAGTTGGATGCAAGTCAAGTCACTTTTGCTATTATGACTTATTATTTCTTATTATTACTATATAGGTTGCAACAATTATTGTCCGCAAAGCAACGTACAATATTATTATTACTAATGGTAGCACATATACAATATTATTATTATTATTATGATGGCACATAACAATTAGACTAATGTTATTATAAGCAAGTATTCCATTATTATTAATTGCAATATCAATTAGCAAGTATTCTATTATTGTTTATTGCAATATCAATCTCAAACAATACTATTCTATTAGCATTGCAAAGCACAATATTATATTTATTTAGGCTATGTCATTTGTTATATTGTGTATAATTTGTAGTTACATGTATTAGATATCAATTATTACATTGTTAATTGTAGTTACATGTATTTGGGCACTACTTAAATCATATAGTTATGAATCTGATTATTCATATTATTATTATATTGGTTTTTACCATAGACCATTATACTCAGAGATCATATTGAATATCTCAAAAACTAACTAATGCATATTAATGATATTTCAAAAAGAAAAAAAAAATGTATATCAAGTAACAACAGAAAAACACAATCACAATACTGAAACACACTAATGCTGCTTGGACCACAAGAAAGAGGAATTTTTGACAAAGAATCACAACATGTATAACATTGACAAGACTATAGTAATTTTACTTTAATATTTTTTAACAAAAAACAAACAAAGTCAAGACAACTAACAGAAATAACCCTAACAAAGAATCATTTCTAATCAATCTCTTTTAAGAAACAGAAGTAGATTATAGACAGAATAAGAATAGACAAGAGATTTATTTTAGAAACTACCGCCAACCAAAGCCCACTTTATGCATATATATATATATAATTCATACTCATGAATATGTATGTAAAGAATATGATTCAAATTAATAAGACTTATTAATAATCCAAATGAATACACATTCACTGTATGAAATCACTGCAATGTGAATCCAGAGTAGAAATCCAGGAGAAACTTAATTAATTATTTAATAATCCAATGAATGTTTACACTGTTTCAAGTTGAGTTGCTTCAAGTTTCCACTTCAGTATGGTATAAGTATAATCCAAGTTTAGAATAACACAAGAAAAAAATGTATACCATTAATTAATATTAATGTCAAATGTCTTTGGTATACACATTAAATATTTAATTATTTAAAGTTTTTTTTTGTTATTTATTTATATTCCGGTAAGCACATCGGACTTCAACATGTAAGACATGTCACATCAGACTTCAACATATTGGATATGTCACATCGGACTTGAATATATATAGTGTAGTTGTTGACAACATGTGGTAAGGAACTTTTTCCGGTTGCAGCAATGATGTAAAATAATGACCTATATATAGTCACTTTATTCGATTTTTGTATCGAATTTTTTAATAATGTAATTTTTGTCATCGATGGACAAATTTTATATTTTCTGAGAGCTAGTATGTTGCTCAATTAGATTATTAGAATATGGATGTAAATTAATAGACTCAGACTTCAGTTTTGAAATATTCAAAAACCGGTATACTCACATAATATTCCATGTGGTTTTTTTTAAAAATGTTTTGTGGTTCGAAAAGTCTCTAATATTGAATATATTGCATATTTCAGCATGATTTACTGTTAACACCGCTTGCTGCCACCAATCTGTTGACGTCCTTTTTATTGTTGGTACATCAATTTATATTATTAGTCTCTTCAGAGTGTTTCTGCTACAGTTGCTGAATTATTTGCTATCAAACATTGAAACAGACGACTTCACCACAATATATATTTGAACTTGTAAATCAAATAAAAGAACGCCTTGTTGCAGCATATGTAATTTATTAATATTATTAACTGTTCACTTCACATCCATGAAAACAAATATAGATTATAGTAGCGATATAATATACATTTTTAATAATGGTCTCTGAGTCTATATATAATTATACGTGCGTTCCTTACAAGCTATCGGGTGAGACTGAAGACAGCTTGGACAGTCATGTGACTATGTACTTCCGATATATTTAGTAAGACTCTAGGTTTCTCTTTTATTTTATATTCAAAGATGGGTTTTATTTCGAGTTTTTAATTCTTACTTGAGTCACTACCCTTATATTATTTACTTGCTCCATAGCAGCAATAAACATAAATAAAAATGCGAGTGCCTATATAGCTCGGGTTGTATGTTGCACAATTGTTCATTTTCATGCAACAAGCACCAAATTCAGTACAGTAGGAGATTTTACATGCTAAACAAATACTGATACAGAGCCATTTAAAATTTAGATTTTTTTTTTTTTGTAAAAAATGGCCGCCAGGCGGAGTCGTCGGGGCCAGAATGCCACCCCCAGTAAGATAAAACATTACTACTTCTGGCCAGGCATGCATGTGGGAGTAAACCGCCACCTGTGCAAACTCACGTCACGGAACTACTACACCCCACTTGTACCGTTAGCACAGCAGCCGGAGGGGGGCACTCCAATTCAAGGGGTCCCCATAGACCTCGGGGGACCCCTCAAACGGACACGGAACACAAATGACAGGACCTGTAGCAAATAGACAATAGACATACTCTTCTCCCGTTGGGTTCGCCTAGCATAGGATAGTACCGTAAGTTTATAGTAAAACAGACAATTGCAGGCCTGATTAATTGTCTTGTAAAAGGGGGGATGGTGTGGTAAACTCACTAGAAGCGCCAACCGCTCAGTCTGGTGCCATGGCACTTATTCACAATGGCTCCAACCTATAAACTACAATTAATCCTGGCTCATTGCAGTGCTCACCAATGAATGAAGAATGTGTGACTGTATTTGTATCTTGTATTTATTTTTTATATATGAATGTATTTACTTTCTCTTTTATAACTGTTTCTACATGTATAGATATGTACATTATTACACAAAACATAATTATCTGTCTTGTATAATTCAAAAAGCTTCCATTTACCCCTCCCCATGTCTGTTCTTCCCGGCCCCTCCCCTCGTCACAGAGTAACCCCTCCTTTGATCCCCCCCCACCTCCTCCGGCCACCGGCCAGGTCTTGTAGATAACATTTACCTGTTACTGTTAGACCAAGGCCAGCGCAGGTGGCTAAACTGGTCAATTGACACATATTATGTATTCTTCTTCTGTACGCCGACCGGAGGGTATCAAAGACCCCCCTCCCCTTTCCCACCCCCATTCCCCCTACCAGTGTCTCATCATTAAAGACACGCCCCTCCCCCTCCTCTCCCCCCCCCCTTTTTTATTCGCGATTTTTTACTATTAATATAGCATAAATTAACGTTATTTCGGCCATTGTCGTCAAGGGGTTTCCATCCCTAATCTATATAAACTAACCGATACAAACCAAGCGCTATTAATATTTCATTCATTTTAATAGCGCATGGTTAGTATTGGTTACTTTTATAGGTTAGGGATGATAACTCTTCTCCTGTGAAGTCACAAGACAAAAATGCCAAAATGGCGTTGTGTATGTTAAATTAAAGACCAACTGAAGAGCTTTTTATAAAAATTGAGTTAACAGTTGATTTAGACAGTAAATAGTATAAAAATATATTGCTGAAAGTTTGAGATTTCAAAAAAAGGTCTTTGTATTTTAAAAATGTAATTTAAAGGGGTCCGAAGCGACGAGATTTGGAATAGCTCATTTACGCATTTCATTCAGCCTAAACCGGAAGTGACGTTAAGTAAAGGAGTAAACAAAGTATGGCTACGTTAAATCCCTACTCTTATGATCCCCAACATAATTCAAGTTCAAGTGAACATAGCGAATCCGAAGACAGCTGTGTAACAATTTTAAACGATACAGAAGATGTATTGGAGGAGTAAGAGCTGGAAAATAACCTATGGTAATTATTTTGTGTCGTATAAATATATAATTTACTTTAGATCCTAGCCACATCACCCAGCACTTTACAATTTACTTAGTTAGTCGACTTAGACTTAGGGCCTAGACTCTAGATATAATAATAATAGAAAAAGTTATAATTTACTACAGTAGGCCTACTATCAGTATCATATCTTATTCATTACAGATGTTCCTTCTATATAGGCTAATCCTATATTTTATATAGGCTCTATATAATTATATGAAACACCCTTAGCTTAGGCCTACGGGTAAATGCCAATAATGGAATAAATTTTACTGCCATAGGCCTACCTTATAAAAGTTACTTCCTAATATTAATATGTCTTTAATAATGAATTAGTTTTTCTGTCTGAGATGGGCTATGGTAGGTAGTATAAGCAAAGAATCAAAGATGTAGGCTATGGCTTAGGCTTAGGTTTTTGGCGCTATAAGTATAATAAAAATCCTACGCCCCCCCCCCCCCTTTTACTTACTTTTTTAAAGCATTAATAAGGTTATGTCTCCCAATGTTATTACTATTTATTATGACTCATAATAAATTGTGCTCATAATATGAGCATAATTAACTTTTATACATACCCGGTACATTAGTAAAGATTAATTTTATTAATTATATTTATATAATATAATAATATCTCATCATCAATTTAAATTTAATATACCAGTATCGGTACTTAAAGGCATTTTTTTTTTGTGAACAGGTGTGCATGTTTAAATTGTCGAATACCAGCGGCCAAGGCAGAACGAAAATGCTGCCATGATGAAGAGCTAATCATCCAGAAGTGACCAAAGTAAGCTGCATTACAGGCCACCCTGACTTTAATTTTAATGCTGCATTCTTGAACATAACAGTTCTAGAGATAGCATTCCTTCAATATTGTGAAGACAATGGCTATTGACTAAGTATTGACCAGATCCGAGGGACATACACAGGTATTTAAGCCTGAATATAAGGCCTATTGCTTTAAATTTTCTAAAACTTTGCAGCCTGGATATTTAAAAAAATTAAAATAAGGTGCATAGTCTTAACCTCATTCAATATTTGAAAAAAACAAATGCTATTGTTTATTGTAATATTTTAATTACAAATTTTAAGATAAAAAAACAAACAAGCACAATGACAGGTACTAATTCAAAGTATTGTTAATTATTTGTAAAAAAAATAATACATATTTAACAATAAGTAATAAGTATTGTTACATTTTTCAGAAAATACAGATATGTGGCATACAAACTGTTTGCCAGATGGATATGGCAAGGACTAGACAGAAGAACAAGACTGGTACTACCCGCCTGTGTGGTTAAAAAAATAAGAAAAAAATTTCCAAGCGAAGTGTACACTGGGTTTAAATTTAAATATCCTCGATGTTTAAGAATTTAAATAAATGTAATTTATTTTCAAGCAAAGTTTCATTTCTTATATTTTTAAAATTACTATCTTTGCATGTAAATACACTACCCATTTTCATTAAATAAATGATGTTAATAAACATTTAAAAATAATTGTTGTGCTTTATGCATAACTTTAAATACAAAATTGTAATGTAATTGTAAACTTTAATTTTTTAGTATTACTCAATGCAATAGTCAAAAACAAATATATCATTACCATCATCATAAAGTTAAAGCCAATCCCTTGTGTAAAAATACAAAGGTTTTTAAAATGTGACATATTTGCCATCAAGCTTAAGAAACATTTTAGAAACAAATTATTACATTAAACTATGAAATAGAATATAGGAAATCATTATCAAAATCTATTTTTTTAAAAGCTATGATAAATGACATTAATAAGTTATCTGTAAGTTAAAAATACTTTAATCAGAATAATTCAAGTCACAAGAGTTGTGTGAAGGAATTTTCTAAACTTAAAAAGCTATGATTAAAATCAGTAGCAATTTTACGCTTTTGTGGGTGTCGAACATTCTTGAGGTACAATTTCTGTCTTTGTGGATTTCAAGCTGTTCCCATTGGCTTTGTGAGGTGGTCTGTTAACTGAAGTAATTCCACTTTTCTTGCATCGTTTCTTACTTGTTTCCTATGACAAATTAAGAAGTATAATCATGAGTTCATAAATTTCCAAATGATTTAGATCAAACAGATAATTAACAATATAGCCAGTTTTAAAATTAGTAATTTACATTTTACTCATACAAAAAGGGCAAACATAAAATGAATTACCGGTATGTAGGGAAATTCAATACTATTTTGTCTTAGCAAGAAAAAATATATGCCTACCTTTAACACCAAAGGACCAGGTATCAATGTATCATTCTTCTCACCATCATTGGCAGGGTTCACACACTCCTCATCAACTTGAGAATTCTAAACAATATATTTAAAAAAATCATTTCTACACCTTCTACAAACTTCAAAATTTGTTACATTATTAATTATCATTCATTATATATTTAAATATGTTTAAATATATTCCCTTCTTTTCAATACCAGTACTATATATTAAACCTTTTTATTTTAAAGTGCATCAGCTTTATAATTAAAACACCTTAACGTATCAATAATTTTAACTGAAATGATTTGCGGTTGATGTAAATTACCATAATTTCAGGCGCATTGTTTTGTATGGCAGTAATGTCCTTAAAAGACAGACGTGAACCTATTTCTGTTAAAACCTGAAATTTAAAAAACAATATGATTATATTATTATAGTATTATAGGCCAAAAGAAAAATGATGTCCTAACTTCTCACTATCATTGCAATGATTAATATATTTCTCAATATAAGCCATTATATGCCTTCTATGTAGGGGTTCGGAACTCTTCATAAACAACAAAAAATGAAACCATATCTCTATGTGCCCTCATACACACAATTTCTAGATGATACATTGTTTTAATCCAATAGTCCATACTTCTACAACCGACTCCAAAGTTTCTTTAAGTATTATACATTTAACATTTAAAAAAATGTTCACTTAGTCATGATTAGGCCTACATATATATTATAATTAAATTGATTTTGTATTATCATCGTTATTTGTAGTTGATGTTACTACATACCACTTTAGTTTCAAAAGCATTGCTTTGTACAGCAGTATTAATAATATGTGCAATTGGCCGTCTTGAATCCAAGGTTCGGGAAAAATCAATTTCTGATAAAACCTGAAATTAAATTTTAGTGTTGTATTTAAAAAAAAGCTTGAATTATTAATCATTGAACATTTTAAAACACTACTACCACCCAACAGGCACACAAGTACCATTCACATCCAAGCTTTTTCACTATTGGCTATTGATATAATGTGGTGTAGGGCCTACCTACTGGAAAGCAAGAATGCATTAAATAATAAAATATATAGGCCTATATTATAATAAAAAATAAAATGTATTTTTCCATTAACATCATTTATTGTTGATTTTAGCATACCATTTTAGTAACCGAGGCTTTGCATTGGTACAGCAGCGTTAATACATGCAGTGGCATACTTGAGTTTGAGCCTGAGGCGCCAGAAAAATCCATTTCTGATAAAACCTGAAATTAAATTTTAGTCTAATAAATCTAATATAATATAATTGGGCTATTAGTTAAAATTTCTCCAATTTTTATACTATAATAATTATAATAACATGGCCTAACTTGATTTTTAAAAAAAACTAGGCCTAACGTTTAATAATAAATACTCAATACTAGGCCTACTGTCACTGTGTAGTGTGTAGGAGTGTAGTCTTAGTAGGCCTACTAATCATAATTTTTAAAAAATACTACCAGTAGGCCTACAAATAAATAAAATAGCCTATGTTTAAAGTTTAATATTATAAAGTAGTAGGCTTAGGCCTAATTATTAGTAGAAGGCTACAAGTAAGTACAAGTTACAAGTAATAATAACTAGTTAGCCTAGTTAGTAATAAGCTATAAAACTTATTTAACTTAATAAAAGTCATAGGCCTAATCAAATACTAATCTTAAAACTAATAGATAGTAGGCCTATATTTTTTTATTTTAAAAACTTACCTTTAATTTAAACTGAAATGCTCTATTTTCTGTACAGCTCCTCTTGTTTTGGTTGGTTTAGGAGTTTATGCAACTTTAGGGCTTAGATTTAGTAGATGATTTATCTAAACCGCTACCGGTAAAAGTAAATGCATTATATAGATAGAAATATACTGGATACTGCACCAAGGAGTAATCTATAATAGGTCTAACAGATTGTACCGAATTTTCTCTTCAGGCATTGACAGAAGCTTATTCCTGGTGAAAAACCACAGTATCGAACCATTTTCGAACAAAAAAACAACAAACTAGTTCCGAGTCAGAGAACTGTACACTATGAAGTTTTTCACCTTTGTGTGACGTCACGACAGTGTGTTGACAAGAAATAGCAAATCTCGAATGGCTACGAGATTTGTTTACTTCATCTCCCAAAAAACACACATTTAAATGATAATATTGAGCTAATTACTTGAAATTTGAGTTTAATATTTTGTAAAAATGATTTTTTTAGCATTTGGATACTAAATACACACATTAAAATAGTTTGCGCGATTGACACGGAAACCTGTTCACTTGGTCTTTAATAGAAAAAAACTAAAAAATCGCGTTTAAAAATATTTTTTTATTTTTTTCTAAGCCTAAATATCGTTTACGAAACATTTTATTACTTGATTCGTATGAATTTGCCATGGATATTTGAAAATAGTTCCTATAACACCCCAAAACTCGTGGGCTAACGCAGGTGAACAATTACCCAAGTTGTTGTTGTCGAAGGCAGCCATCTTGAATGTTGCGTGCGAGACTGATAATGTTTGGATGCGCATTTAAAATATAACAGCTGATTGAAATTGAATGAATAACAATTTGTCTTTAAGTATTAATTGTATTCTTAATTACTGGTAGTTAGACAGATTTTATTGTACATGTTTAAACTAATGAACAAATAATTCAGGAGCGCAGAAAGAAGAGTCTTGACCTTAGTCCGCCTTACTCTTAGTGCGAAATTCTGGGAGCTAACTTCGTCTGTTTCGGATACTTTTTTATTTAATTTTGTTTTAATTATTCTTCCAAAGATAATAAAAATTTGCAATGGCTCTGTATCAGAAATCATTTAAAACATGTTGATAAGTAAATCTGCGAATTTTCATGCTTGTTGCATGCGTTTGAACAATTGTGCCGATTTTTGCAACAAACAACCTGTGTGTGTACTAATAATTAATTTATATAATCATTATAGTTTATAGTCTCTCTGCGCAAACATATAAGTCGTACTACATTTTGACTTTTTTTATTTATATAAGAAAATCAGCTAAACGTTTGACGGTTTGTGAATTAGCCTAAAACTTAAAATTAAAGTCAAATAATTACTGCAAAGTTAAAGATGACTGGTCTAAAATCATCAACCAACCTTTTTTATTTAGCAGCATGTGTATTCTTAGTAATCTTAGGCGACTTAGATAAAGGTAAGCCCAAGGCAGGTATAAATTAGGCTAGGCCTATAACTCTATAACTATAAGGCTATTATTATGCTGATGATCTAATTATAAGTTACTATACGGCCTATCATATTAACCTATTACCTATTTTACATAAGTATTTACCTATTTCAAATAGTATTTGAATTTGTTTATAAATCTATTTCAAGAACGTTTATTTAAAATTTAAGAAACAGCGTCCACTACTACTACTAAGACTACTTCAACTTACTTCAATTTTGGAGATATTTACACTTTTTTTTGGTAAAATTTCGGTACTCCTGCCCCACGAAAAGTAGGGTTCTAAAAAATTCCAACTGAAAATTTTTTGGCGTGGGGCTATTGATAAGTGTCTTAAGAAGAGCTGCAGACTATTAAAAATGAAAAAAAAAAAAAAAAAATCCAAAAAAAAAATTAATTTGTATTGTCTTTACAAAAGCCTTGTGACGTCACAGGCTGATCAAACACAATACATTATTGTCTGCCGATCTTCTTAATTAAGACACTATCAATAGCTCCACGTACCAAAATTTTCAATCAGAATTCCTTAGAAGCAATAAAAAAATAAAATTAATCTGACCATATTTAATAAGAAATAGCACAAAAGAGAAAAAAAAAGAAACAAATCGTATTCCCTAGATCATGACACCATGCTGTCATGCTCGTCTCCTAAAGCCAATACTTCCTGTCCCAAGATATGGCCAGGTTGGCTCTGTATAGCCAAATAAAAAAACATAAAAAAATACCAAAAACCCATCTCTAGCCTAGAAACTAATATAATAATGATTAACAAATACTTAGAAAGCTTAGAAACTAACCGATAATAATGATTAACAAATACTTAGAAAGCTTAGAAACTAACCGATAATAATGATTAACAAATACTTAGAAAGCTTAGAAACTAACCGATAATGGCTAAAAAATCTGGTCCGAGAAGCGTGCAGTACATGTAGTGTGAAAAAAATAAACAAACCAAAGGGACGTAACACAATAAAACACAAAGTGCTCAAGGGAAGTAACAATATTTAATAAAACATGCAAAATTACCAAATTTAGAACATTAACAAAAAATCACACAAATGGAACCGCTCAATGAAACCTCGATTTTCGTATTCAGGACAAAAAGATCTTTAAATTGATATATGGCACTTAGAAAAACTCTGCGTGTCAGTTAAACCAAAGTTTATCTTTTTTTTCAATTAGCCTAAGACAGTATAAAAGGCAGGGGCTATTCAGACCCAGGTCCCTTTTAACTTAATAAAAATGGCAATGGTCATTGGTCATTCATTGACTCAATGGCTATTCTATTCGGCAATTCGGACACAGCTTCAGTCGGAATTCATTAGATATAGGATAGGGACATAGCCTAAGGCCTACTGGTATTTTATAAGAAGTAGCTAGTGCTTTTTTTGTAAAAAAAAATAAGCGCTGGTACTCAGTGATGGATTGCCTAACTTTTAAAGCAGTTTCGCATTTTATATTTTAATTCTTATGGCGCGCAATTTTAAAATAATTCAATTTTAACAAATTAATAATATAATAAATTAATAATAAACGTAAAAATACAAGAAAAGAAATAATTTTTTCCCCACATCTGTACCGTCACAAAAAAAGCACTGGAAATAGCACAAAAAAAAACAAATCTTTCCCTATCCTATAGCCTATAAGTTTGTAAACCTAACTCATACACACTATTACGAAAAATACTTGAGTAAATGACCCTTTGCCAACACCACTTGCCTAAAAATAGCACTCTAATTAGTTTTTGTGACCTATTATAATTTCTAAACTGTTAGAAAAATGTAGACGCAAAGAATAAAAACGAAAGTATAAAAAAATAGGCCTATATTATATAGTATGACAACGTGGCTATTTGAATGAACATACGTTATTGTATTACTACGCAGGGTTAGGGTGTAGATTGCATTCTCAGACGATCATGTCTGCTACTTCTTAGCAAACACTTTTTTTCATTAAACTTCACAGCAAACACTTTTATTTCATAGCGTAAACACTATAGTAAACACTAAGTGGTAATACTTTAGTGTAGCTGGTTCTAGAAAAGTAGGCTTCTAAAAAATTCCAACTGAAAATTTTTTCGCATGGAGCTATTGATAAGTGTCTTAGGAAGAGCAGCAGACTATTTTAAATTGAAAAAAAAAATATTTTTTTCTCAATAAAAAAATTCATTTGTATTGTGTTTAAAATGGGCTTATGACGTCACACACCAATTTAACACGATACATTAATCAATGTCTTATATCTTATATAAGTTTACAGATGTTCCTTCTATATAGAAGATTATTACGTCCACTAGGCCAAAAACTCCTGCAGGGCGACAGGGATCCGTCGGTGGCAGTGATAGAACCCGCGACCTGCCAGTTGGTTTTTCGGTTGACAGTCCGGTGATCTAACCGCTGGACCAGCCGCACTTCTTAAGCACTAATCAATAGGCTACTAAAATTTTCAGTTGGAAATACGCAAAGAAATAAATCTAATAGGCTAACAAAAATACAAAGCTGAACACAGATCTTATATACCCTCTGTCTGAAGATGTTATGTCACTGGTTAGAGCAGCACAAAGTGTGCACAAAGGTGTCTTGTTTCAGAAAAGCACAATTATTTGTGCACTGTGCATGCTACCAGCCATCACATATTTCACACTGCACCCAAACTTCTGCCACTTCCCTTTTTTGCACCCTTGACAGACGCCTGATGACAATTGTGTATCTTGCCAAGCTATTATCTTATACATTACAGACGCTCCTTCTATAGAGAAGATTATTGCGTCCTACGCTCATCCATGGTCCGAGTCTAGTATTGCAATTTTATTAATGTTTTAAATGATGTTAAGTTACTGGTTTTTCTGGTTTGTTCAGGCAACCCATTCCATGCCCGAATGCCACTCTGGAAGAAAGAGTACTTATATGCATTTGTTCTCGCATAGGGGATAAGGAAAGTGTTTTTGTCTTTATGTTTATTTGAACTTTGCAACAGATTGTTATTGGGTTGTATTTCTAAATTAGAGTTTAATGCCTTTTATGTATTATTACTACTTTATCCTTCTGTCCTCTAGTGTTTCTAGGTTAAGTGATTTGACTAATGGTGTTACTCTTGTTAATTGGGAATATTCACTAGTTATAAACCTTGCAGCTCTTTTTTGAATTTGTTCTAATTTTTTAATGTTTTCTTTAGTTGATGGGTCCCATATATAGATCCTGCATATTCTAGTAAAGGCCTAACTAATGTGAGAGAGAATTTTAGTTTTATATTCTTATTACATTTGTAAAAGTTCCTTCTTATGAATCCAAAGGTTTTGTTTGATTTTTTAATTACTTCATCAATATGAGGGTTCCAAGATAACTTATCATTTATTATTACTCCCATATACTTAGCATTGTTAGTTTGAGTTAGTTCTTTACCATGAATATAGTAGTTTGTTATTATTTGTTTTTTTTTCTTGGATACCCTTATTAGTTGGCATTTTTCTGGGTGAAAAGACATACCTACACCAGTTTGATTCCCATTTTTGTAGTTCATCTAGGTCTTTTTGTAAAAGCTCACTATCTTTTCCTGTCTTTATTGTTCTATAAATAATGCAATCATCAGCAAATAATATTACTTTTGTTCCTGTGTTGATGCAATTTGGTAGATCATTAATATAAATTAGAAATAGTAGGGGCCCTAGAACAGTTCCTTGTGGAACTCCTGAGTTTACAGTTATTGGTGAGGACTTAGAGCCATTTATTATCACTGTTTGTTAAGAAAGTCCTGAATCCACTGATGTAAGGGACCAGAGATACCAAAGTATTTAAGTTTTTTTTAGAAAACTAGAATGATGAACTTTATCAAATACTTTTGAAAAATCTAGTAATATAGCGTCAATTTGGTTGTTATTATCTAATCCCTTAGAGAAGTCATCTATTAAGCCTATTAATTGAGATTCATTTTATCTGTTTTTCCTGAACCCATGTTGGTATGGGCAAAGTGCATTAAGTTTGTCTAGATGATTTACTATACTACTATAAATTATATGCTCAAGTAATTTACAAGTCAATAATTTATGTTGAAATGTGATTTGTAACCAAAAATTAGACGGAAAAATAAAAAAATTCCTTTTACCTAATATTTCTTTTTTTCCTCAATGAATTTATAGCTTTCACTCATAATTATTATAAAGTACCGTATATCCAAAATCAAACATAATAAACCCAAGATGAAGTTAATTGAGTGGTATTTACAAAACAGGATAAGGATTTCAATGGAAACATTTTCCGAAAACGGGAAGAGAGTTATTTTTACCGAAATTTAGCACAGAAACTAAGAATGTTTAAGCTTTAAAATCAAAAATAGGTTAGTAAATATACTGCCTGTCGGTAACTACAAATTTGGAAAAAAAAAATAAAGAAATAAAGCAAATCTTTAGCTTTAAACTCGTCGAAATAATCTTGGTGCTGTCAGCGGATTGCAAGAGGCCTCCCAGCGGCTCATGGTAGTTAATCAGTTAAATAGACGTTCGTTTTTGTGGTAGACATGAAAATAGTGAAACTGTGAATGCTTTTTCAAGTGGTGTTTGCTACGAGGTGGTGTTAGTGCTGAGGTCTTGTACTCTAAAAAGCCATCCCTAACTTATATAACCTACCCATACTAAGTATCTATTACTAAGTCTATCGGGTCCTAATAGCCACTTAGCCACTTCGTATCTAAAACTATTACTAGTATTAGTATTACTATTATATTTATAATTAATATGAATCTATCTATAATTAAAATACTATATTAACCATATTTATAAAATACTAAAAGTATAATAGTAACTTTATCTAATAGAAATAATAGTATTTATTAGTATTTAGTATAGGCATAGTAATAGATTAATTGATTAATAGTCTATAACTATAAATAGTATATAAGACTTAAATTATACTTTTTTAAATAAGTAATGATATTTATATGTAATAAAAACTTTAACTAAGCCTAACATTTATTATTTTCCAGTGTCCAGTCATAATATAAGTTTATATTTGGATACTTTAAATGCATTAATCTGTTCTGGAGTATTAATTAGTAGAACTGTGCTGACTGTAGAAGGCATTGCTTTTCTATCAAACGAATGGGATAGACCTACAATAGAAATATACAATGTTGATGGGGAGAATGATAAAAAAATAGTAAGTATAAAATTATTATAAATCCTGTTGTATTTAGAGATTGTATGTGTCCACTTAATTTCCATAGCCAAAAATCAATTGAAAAGTTTTTTTGTTTTTCAAGTAGAAATGATAGGCCTACATACAATTTTGCGGGGCTAACTGTATTAAAAAACTAAAGGGCATTATAACATTACATACATTTAATAACATTTAACACTGAGGTTGTACATTTGCTATGCTTAGATGGTAATTTTGCTTTTAGAACTGTTGCATCACCAAACTAACAGAGAATAAACATAGTTAAATATGGAATCAATCACACAGTAAATTAAAAAAGCAACATAGCTCTACAGGCTTTTTAAAAGCTCATTAAACGTTACAAAAGTTTAAATACAAGTATAAGACTGGGTATCTGTTTGAGAAGTACTATCTTAATTTTATAGATGCTTCTTATTTACAGAAGGTTTTGGCATCTTTTGTGTATCCGTGGTGTAATTCTAATCTTGCATTTTTAATTAGTTACGAGACAATCTGTGCCAATACTGGATGAAATGCACCATTTTATTAAGAGCTAATCCTTTTGAAGTTCATTCTACATTAAACAAAGCCAAATGCCAGAATTGTATTTTAAGTAAAGCATGGCAATTCTCATATATCATATATGCAACAGTTGTTTATCATCAGTTCTAAAGGTGAGGCATGCAGAGTCACTCACATAAGATTCCCAACAGTCAAGATCTTAAATTTGAGAACAATTATTGAAATGGATGGTGCACATAATGTGGAGCCTTGGCCATATTAAATATTTAGTTGATGAAAATGTTGTAAATAAGTAATAAGGGATTTTATTGTTAAGGCGAAACATGTACATGTATCTTAAAAGAGTTACACTGTAATGAAATGTTTGCCATATGTCGCATTATTTAACCTATGTACATAATATAATGTTTAATTCATAATGAATTTTACTCAATCTACAGGTATGTGCGCTCAAAGCCAAAAGTGGGAACAAAGTAAAGAACACTTGTTGGATCAAAGAATTGAATGAAACAGTGCTTAAATTTAGCACCATTGCTATGGAAACAAGTCATAACAAAACGCTGCTGAGGGCTTGCTCAACTGATCAAAATGCTAACACAATTTGCTCTGAAGATTTACCTTTGCCCAACATTTATGGTAAGTACACCATAATTTGCAGCTAAATAATCTAATTTCTTTTTCTTATTGTTCTACTTATAATATGGTGGTAAAATGTGAAAATTTTGTTTGTCAGGGTTCGTACAGCTCCTGGAAACTCCTTGAAACTCCTGGAAAACAAAAAGTTGTGTTCCAGGACCTTAAAACTCCTGGAAAAACTGCATTTAGTCCTGGGAAAATACTAAAAACTCCTTATTTTTCGAGGGAGATTAATTATTAATAAAAAAGATCGTAATCACTGCTCTTAGATTGTACTCTCACTTTTCCAGAAAGCCCTATTGGAGTTAACTTTCTTTGTCACTTTTTATTTCCGCGTGCAAACGTTGATGACATCACTATCAGTAGTATCAGTGATGCCACTCCATGAGGCATGATCCATGGTTCTTTTTTGTTACTAATTTAGATCTTGTTTTTTTTTATCCAAACTTGGGATGCTATATAAGTCCCTGTAATGTCGTAAAACAAAAAAAAAGCTGTGTAGCGAGGTGTCTGTTTTTTTTTTAAAGAGCTCAGCTTGGCTTTTCAAAAAATTTACTCCTGAAAATCTCCTGGAAAACTCCTGGAATTTTGAGGCAATTTTTCTGTACGAACCCTGTTTGTGATCCCATATTCTATAACTTATTTTGTTTTAAACAGGGTTCGTGCAGCTCCTGGAAACTCCTTGAAACTCCTGGAAAACAAAAAGCTGTGTACCAGGACCTTAAAACTCCTGGAAAAACTGCATTTAGTCCTGGGAAAATATTTAAAACTCCTTATTTTTCGAGGGAGATTAATTATAAAAAAAAAATTATAATCACTGCTCTTAGATTGTACTTTCACTTTTCCAGAAAGCCTTATTGGAGTCAACCCGCTTTGCCACTCTCTAGTTCCGCGCACAAACGTTGATGATACCAGTGACGCCACACCTTGTTTTTTTTTTTACTAGATCTTGTTTTTTTTTTATCCAAACTTCGGATGTAGGCCGTAGGCTATTCAAGTCCCTGTAATGTCGTAAAAAAAAAAAGCTGTGTTGAGAGATGTCTGTTTTTTTTAAAGAGCTCAGCTTGGTTTTTCAAAAAACACTCCTGGAAAACTCCTGGAATTTTTAGGCAATTTTTCTGTACGAACCCTGTTTAAAGCACTCCTTTAACCATTCGCTCCTTAATTAGTCAACAGTTTTAAACCCTTTACCTTGAGTCAAGTTGCTTAATATTGAAAAAAAGTCACACAAAAAATATAAAAAAAATTTCTGTAACAAAACTATCAAAGCTAGGCTACTGCTTTAAATTCTTCATAGAAAATATTTAAAAAGTTTGATTCAAACCAGTAAAGCTGGAAATAAAGTAATAAATAAAAAGGAAAATAAAAGAAATTGCTGAGCCTATGCCGATCGGTTCCGGTATTTTGTCATGGAATTAGGATATCATCGTATCGGACTCAAAGCCTACTATTCAAAGCCTAATCAACTTCTATGATGCCTAAAATAACTTTATTATCTTGGCATTATCAAAATAATCAAGCGTTTTGTTCATCCGCCTAGCCTAATGTTTCTCTAAATATTTCCGAAACACCATCAATTTTCGTAGAATTAGCGCAAAAATGCTTTATTTTCAATAATTCGCTGATATTCGATCAATCGGGCTAAAACTACCAAACAAACTTCTAAAAATAGTGTCACTATCGCTCTTTTTAGTCAGAGTAAAAAAAGTCTTTTAATAAGCATTTAAAAACTCGCATCGGGATCAAATTTAAAACAACCCGTAATTGGCGACTCCAAGGGCCAAACTGTTACATGTCTAAAAATGAAGTTAGACTTGAAAACTCCATATTTTTATTTTTATGATGCTGCTAAATATGTGTACAGATGCTAATATGAAATAGGCATCCCACTGACTCAGGGGCTCAGTTCAAATATTTCAGCCCCCACCAACTTTTTTTAAGGGTTATTAATGATGTTTTTTTCTGTTTTTCAAGCAGAAATGATACATACAATTTTGCAGGGTTCACTGCATTGAAAAAATTGTATAATAAAGACTTAGTATTTAGGAATTGTTTATTCAAATCCTGAGTTGACAGATTTGCACCTGTCTTCCGCAATTGCTTTATTGGACTAAGTAAGTTTTTTTTTCACAATTAAAGCAAACCATTTCTTTTTTTTTTCAGAGCCCATAATTCATCTTTTCAGCAATGGGAAGGAGCTCTATAATATTTCTAGCACAACTATAGTGCCAGTAAAGGAGTCAAGCTTGAATTTACTTTTTGAAGTTACAAATTATTTAAATACGACCAAGTTAGTGATGGAGATTGAAGGTGAAGTTACAAGTCACCATCATTCTATAAGTTTTAGACGGGACATCACTTCATCTGGAGAACTACTTGTGAAATTGAAGGTTATGGCTTGTGACTATTTGCTGCTTACCCATACAGTGAAATTTCAATTGGGTATTTATTTTTATTCCTTAAAGATGTGTATGTTGATTGCTTTAATTAAAATAATCATGAACAGCTTCATCACAATCATCCTGATCAGGTGCTATGTAGACTGAGGCTATGGTAAAAAAAACTGTTTACTTTTCGCGGCTAATAAAAAATCATGCGTAACGTGTCTTAAAAAATAAATTTCCAAACAAAAATTAAAATTACATAACACCCAACATAACACCCATTCCAAAGCTCACACGAAAAATAAAAAAATTCTAAAATGAATTAAGTACATTGTTTTCCTAAAATATATACCTTTTTTCACTCTTGGAAACAAATATTTCTTTTAAAACAATAAATATAAAGCCTGTTTTTATGATTTATTATCACATTCTCTTCAATGTAAGCACACAAATCCAGATGTTATTTAAAGTGAAATCACTCTAGATTTATTTAAAAGTAAAATTTAAAAATCAATGATGGGATCATCAATCTGTAGCCAAAGGGTTAAAAGTAAAAAATTGGTTCGTTTGGCGCAGTGGCCAATCTGCAGCACCTTCCTACCAAAGGTTCAGGGTTCGAATCCTGGTGAAGTCCAGGTGATAGGTAGGATTTTTTTCCCAGGACTGGAGGGTGTCCCTGAGACTACTAAGCTCTGATGCATACTTGACATTAGTTGGGGTAAAGTAAGGGTGCCTGGCCATTGAGCTAGCCGCACAATCCTCTACTATGCCATGGCGACATGAATAGCTGAACGCTGCTTCACTGGCCCTATGATCAAATTTGGGCAGAAAGGTACTTTTTTTTAATAGAATTTTACTACTATTTATACTCACGCCTAGATTGCACGTGTTTACTCGCACATGTGTCGCACTATTCAAAACAAAAATTGTGATGCTACCCCGCAAACCGGTGCGGAAATCAGCAAAACAGATTTTTCAATAAATGCAAATTAATGAGAAAAAGGGGTCCTAGGTCGTTTCTGAATTTTTTATTTATTTTTAATGTTAAATGCCTTAACTTATTGCTATGAAATTAAAAAAAACTAAAATATGTTTAGAAATTACTTTAAAATGTGTTTTAAAAATCAACTCAATATTTTTTTATAAAGTTAAAGCAAAAATTGATAAATATTTTTTCTTCCTGTTAATATTTAGTTATCTGTTGCAAAGTTAATTTGCTAAAAATTGGTACTGCTTTCTCTTTCTTTTTTCTTACTTTTACTTATATAATTTTGAATAACTTTTGAACTAATTATGGACACGGTGGCCAAGGCTGGCATACGAAGGTCCTGTGTTCGAACCCTGGTGAAGGCTGGTGTTTTTTCCTGAGCCTGAAGGGTTTCCCTGAGTCTACCCAGCTCTGATGGGTACATGACCTTAGTTGGGATAAAGTAAAGATGGCTGTGCATAGTGCTAGCCACACAATCACCTAGTATGTCGTGGCCGTAGAAACTTGTGAACACTGCTTTATCTGCCCTTTGGATTGCTTTACTTTGAACTAATTAATCAATTTTCAAGTTTGTTTTCACCAATGCATAGATAAATGAATTAGCTTTTAATAAACACCTAAAACTAAATATTATTTTGCCTACTTCAGTGCCTAACCATGGGTTTGCATCACAATTTCAAAAAACAAAAATAGATGTGTGGCCTATCCTTTACGACATAGTTGTAAATGTATTGTAGTTCTTTCCTTAAAAAACTGAGAATTGTATATGCAAGTATTGTGAAAAAAATAACAACAGAGTTTAAACATAATAAATTGCTTTTTTAATAGACTGTTATATAAGAAAATTGTTTTATTTTTTTCTTTGCAGATCCAGAAATTAGTGAAAATACTAAGGTCTTTTCCATTGTGATTTTGCTAATTACTTTGGTTACCTGTATTATCTTTTGTGCTGTTTGCATTGCTTGTAGGACAAGAATTCAAGGGTACATAACTCGGTAAATTACTTGTACTTGTCATGACCACAGCTATTACCTTTATCAAATCAGATTAAGCAAAGTAGCCACAGCACTTACAATATCAATTATGTTTTGTCAACTGATTATTGATTCTATTTAGATGTTATGTTTAGAGCAGAAAAAATCATACAAATAGTCAGTGTATTGTGTTGAAAATGAAAACAAAATTTAGTCTAATTGGTTTACTTTTTTTATAATTTTTTTTTACAAATATTTACTAATTTAGGTTTGTTTTTAATTATCATTAAAGTACGGTACTTCTTCACCTGTTATAGACTTGCCAAATAGGTGCAATTATATGCCACTTTCATATGTTCAATTTGGTCCTACAGGTACTTTACTTTATATGCACTTCATTGTATTCTCTATAGTTACAAAATGGCATTAATTAGAAATAGTACAATATGTACCATATTAGAAATGTGACCTCTCTATTTCTTGAAGTTTGTTGGGTCACCACAGATGACAATAAATGTACACCAGCCTTTTCCATTCCTCCCTTCTCTCAGCCCATCTCATTGCGTTGCATAGCTTTACTCCCGTCCTCTCCCTGATGTTGTCCTCCCATATTTTCTTTTGTCTCCCCCACCCACCCCCTCTTGTGCTGCCCTGCAAAATAGTTTTGGCAAGCCCGTTGGCTCTTGTTATGTGGCCATACCATTCCAGCTTTTTTTTCTTGACTGTGGCCAGCAGGTCGTATTATCCAATTTACTGGAGTATCACTTTTTGTATCTGCACATTGGAGATGTGGTCTTTATATGATTGTTCTACCACATATGATGACTGTCCCTTCATGAACTTCCAATACATCCAACATGATTCTCTCCAAGAAGATGTTGAAGATAGTTAGCTAGAGCATCCTTGTCGTACCCCAATGTTGTTGCTAAAGCAGAGTACATTGGTGGCCCAATGCCATAGAGGCTGTGAATCGCATGGTTATGTTGTCATTGATGTTATAGTGTTTCTTGGTGGCCCATAGGTCAGAATGCCAGACACTGTCAAATGCTTTCTTGAAATCAACAAATACATGGTAAAATTTTGTTGTTGCGCATACCTCTCACACAGTATTCGTAGGTTAAAGATCTGCTCAGTAGTACTGTGTCCCTGCCTGTTCTTCTGTATTAATTCTCTCAGAATATGGTCTGAGTCGGTTTAAAATAATTTTAAGCATGACCTTGCTTGGGTGGCTTATTAGGCGGATGGTGCAGTAGTTTTAGCATAGCTGTAGGTTGCCTTATGATGAGCAACTGGGTCCACAGCTTAGGCCAGTGCCCTGTTGTCCATATTTTGTTGCATATTTTCAACAGGACAATTACTATGGCTTCCGCTCCTGCTTTCACCTGCTCAGCAGGGATGTTATCCACTCCTGCAGTCTTTCCTTTGAAGTGCTTAGACTGCTGCTTCTACTTCTGTACGGAGGATTGGATAATTGTCATTGTCTGTGGCTGGAGGGACATTTAGGATCTCTAGATCTAGAGCAGACTTTGGTCCATATTTTTAGGATGTTCGGTTCCTCAGTCAGGTTTCTACCATCTTTATCTTGTATGGTGGTGCTTTGCCCATGCTTAATGGTGGTTAGTTTTTTCACTAATTGGTAAGCTTTTTTGCTACTGTTCTACAGTTCTTCTTTAAACAATTTCATTGTGGCTATGTCAACTCTTTCTATGCAGTTTTTTTTTTTGTGCTTCCCCTGAAAAATTTTCTTTTTTGGCCATTTTTGCTTGACATGGTCAATATATTGAATTAAATAGTTCAAATATTGCTATACTTGTCCATAAGATAAGATAAGATTTCTTTATTGATCCAAACAAATGGAAATTTGTCTTGATTACAGATGTTTTTTCCTTCAGCATATTTTAAAGAAAACTTTGAGATTATTACATTTTTAATTCCTTTAAAACTTTCTCATTCATCTCTATTCATTATTGTCCTGTTATTTGGTTTGCTTGTCCATGCATATAGTAGATTAAAACCACCAGGTGCACATGGTTACTTTTTGATACTGAAACCATATTGGCTATTGTTTTTAAGGTGCATTTTTAAATATTGCATTTTTAGTCCTTTTAACAAAATGAGTAAAGATTATTTTGCAGTTTTATTGAATCATTTCTATAATACATTGCATTATTCTTTTTAAGATGTAGAAACAGAAATGGTAGTGAGGATCCGCACTCTGAAAATGAAGTATTTGAAATTTGAGGTGCTAAAATGCAAGTGAGTAAAGGAATGTGTAAAACTTTTTTTTTCCCACTCTAGACCAGACTTTTTTCAAAACCCCTGTCTTCCAACCTGGCTATGAAAAAAAAAGATAACCAGGCTGCAAAAACAAAGGAAAAAAAGGTTCAAATTTTAGCTCAGATTGTCATGATACACCTGTAAGTCTATTTTGTTCAGTGATATTTTAGCTACAGCCCTTGAGCATAGATGCTACTAGTCTTGAAAATTTGTTTACAAATTCATATCTGTTTGATGTTACTTATAGGCTAGTTTAGGCCATATAAATGCCACTGGCAGCATTAACAGTAAACAGCATTAAACAAGTAAATTAAGCAAGAAAAATAGAAAGTGAGGAAAATCAATGAAGTTAAATCATCACAGTAAAAACAGATAGTCCAGTGCAGGGGTCTGCAACCTATGGCACATGGCCAGACTTACAACGCAGGGTGATTTTCAATGGCACGTGGAAGACCTTCAAAAGGCAATTCAAGTATCTTCTTCAAGAAATTAAGTGCCTTAGGAGGAGTGACTTTCAGATTGTTGGCACGCTGAATGAATTAGAATTCCTACTTACGCACACTAGTATCAAATTGTTGCCGACTCCTGGTCTAGTGCACTAAAAGAAAAACTGTGTTGTGAAGATGAGAGCCCCCGTATAAACAATGCATAACAAAATGGCCACTTGCAGAGGAAGTCTGAACAAGTAATAACATTCAAGAGGTCAACATTGTATGGTAACTATTACCAGCATATCATGACAATCAAATCAAGTTTTTAAACTTTTCTTGTTTTTGTCACCCTGAATTTTTGTGTGTGCCTAGTAGCAGGTATTGAGCTAGTTTTGTGAAAATCTGCTATAAAACATACATGCTGTGTAATGATTCATTTATTTACATTTGATTATTGAAATGTTTTTCACATGTTTCTACATTTATTGCAGTTGAAGTCTATCATTGTACAGCAGATAAGATTTCTATAAAGATTCTAGCAAAATATGGAATAGCTTCACCTGCCTTTCTGTAATAAGACGATGTGACATCACAGCTTACTGAAATAAGATAGTGAATGTTTACAAATAATTCATGTGCTTAGTTTCACTTTTAGTTGTAGTCGTAATATGTTGATTACATTTTTCATGTTTTAAAGCAAAGTCTTGTGATTTACTGTTTGCTTATAACTTATCCATCTATCCCTGTGGCACTACAGCCCATGTAGGGCTTTGGCCTGCTTTACCACCTCCTTCCATTCGGGCCTATCCCTGGCTTTCCTTCGCCAAGCCCGTACACCAAGCTTTTGCAAATCTGCTTCTACAGCTTCAAGCCATCTTTGTCTTGGTCTGCCCCTAAGCCTCTTTCCTTTTGGCCTCTGGTGATGTGCTGTTCTGGCTGCTCTGCCTTCTGTCATTCTTTCCAAGTGGCCTGCCCACCTCAGTCTGCCCTTCTTTATTTCAGCTGCCACCGTTGGATCCTTGTACAGGGTGTACAGTTCTTCGTTTGTCCTTGACCTCCAGCCATCTAGGTCTTGCACAGCTCCATATATCTTCCGCAGCTTTTTTCTCTCCCAGGTATTAAGCAAGGCTTCAATGGATTTTGTCATTGTCCATGTTTCACTGCTATACATCACCACTGGTCTTATTATGGTTTTGTATATTACCTTCTTCGTTCTTTTTTAGATATTTTTGCTGCGGAATACATTTTGGAGGCTGAAATAGGCACGATTTCCTGCAGCTATTCTTTCTTTTATTTCAGGTAGTATCTCATTCCTTTCATTAAGGCTTGACCCTAAGTATTTGAAAGTATCTACTCTTTCAAATGTGCGATTCTTGGTTTTGAAGTCTTCCTTATCTTCTTCCTTTGTATCATCCCTCATCAGTACCATGTACTTTGTTTTGTGGTCATTGATCTCAAGTCCTGCCAGCTTGGAGGCATCTTCCAGCTCTGTAAGAGCTTGTTGTATGGCATTTTTATTCTTTCCAAGCAAGGCTATATCATCAGCATATGCTCTGCTAGGTACTGCAGAGGTTGGCTATATAGAGTTCCGCTGGGGCGTATGCCTGGGGCTTCTCTATTGAAGTATTCTGTTATCGTCCCTCTAGTGTCTATGTTAATGTTTCTTATGACTCTCTCTAGTACTAGGTTGAATAGCATGCACGATAGTGAGTCTCCTTGTCGTAGTCCTTGTTGAATTGGGAATTCATGCGAGTACTCTCCCTGGGCCTTGACTTTACTTCTAGATCTATGTAGGGTCATGTATATTAGTCTAGTTAGCTTATTAGGGATCCCAAAGAATTCCAGTGTTTCATATAGATATTTTCTATTGATACTATCATAAGCCATTTTGTAGTCTATGTAGAGCTGATGTACTGGTATATTATATTCATAACATTTTTCAAGCAGACATCTAATGGTAAAGATCTGGTCGTTTGTGGATCTGTTAGGTTGGAATCCGCATTGGTAATCACCTAGTATATTTTCTGTATATTGTTGTAGTCTACTTGCTATTAATTTAGACATAGCCTTGTATGTAACATTTAACAGTGAGATTCCTCTATAGTTTGCACAACTAAGTTTAGATCCTTTCTTGTGTATTGGTGTTACTAATGCCGTTTCCCAGTCTGTAGGCATTTTTTCTTCTTGCCATATTTTTTCTATTAGCTTGTGTATTTCTATGTGTAGCTCTCTCCCGCCATATTTAATAAGCTCTGCTGTGATAAGGTCCTCTCCTGGGGCTTTATGGTTCTTGAGTGACATTATTTCCTTTGTTGTTTCCTCTAGCGTTGGTGAGTTTACAAGAGGGTCTGGTCCTCCATAGGGCAGGTTATATTGTTGTGTGTCATTTTCTCCTGTATTTGGTTCATTTAGTAGTTCCTCAAAGTATTCTGCCCATCTCTCTAGAACTCTGCTGTTTTCTGTTATTAGTTCACCCTGCTTATTTTCACACATGTGGGGTCTTGCTTGAAAACCATTTTTCTCATCCTTTATTTTCATGTACATTCCTCTCACATCGCGGCTCCTTGCCAATTCTTCTATCTCCAATAGTTTAGCTTTTTCCCAGTCCCTTTTTTTCTTTCTGCATAATTTAGTGGCTTTCCTTCTAGCTTCTGTGTATAGCTGTCTGGTATTTCTTGTTTCTCTTTGTAGCATCATCATTCTTGTTTTGTTCCTGTCATCTAGAATTTGTCTGCATTCATTGTCAAACCATCCTCCTCTTTTATAGCTTTGTTTGTATCCTATTATTTCTTCCGTTGTGCTCTTTACTGCATTTTTAATTATATCCCAATGTTTGTTAATGCTGTTGTCCGCGTCCTCATTTTCTGTCATTCCTTCTATGAGTTTTTGTTTTAGCTGTGTTTTAAATTTGTCTGCTACTAGTGGATCTTTGATCAGTTTTTGGCTGTCATAGTGTTTCTGTCTTCTATTCTGGCTGTTGTAGATAGTGGATATTCTTTGCTTATATCTGATTTTGACTAGCATGTGGTCTGAGTCAGCATCTGCTCCCCTATAGCTTCTAACATCCTGGATGTCCGACCCATGTCTTCTATCTATAAGCACATGGTCAATCTGATTTTAGTGTTACCATCAGGTGATGTCCATGTTATTTTGTGGATGTTTTTGTGAGGAAATTTTGTGCTGCTAATGCTCATGCCTTTTCCTGTGGCAAAGTCTATCAGCCTGATTCCATTGCTATTGCTATCCTCATGCAGGCTTTCCTTGCCAATAGTTGGTCTAAATGCTTTTTCTTTTCCGATTTTGGCATTGAAGTCTCCTAGTACTATTTTCACATCATGACGTGGGGCATCATCATATAATTTTTCTAATTTTTCATAAAAGCTGTCTTTGTCGATATCTTCTGTGAGTCTTCTGTTGGGGCATGTGAGGGTTATGTTGAACATCTTGCCTTTTATTCGAATAGCACAGAGTCTTTCATTTTCCGGTCTGAAGCCTATGACTTTATCTACTATCTTCTTGCTGACCGCAAATCCAGTCCCCAAGGCGTTTTTCTCCTTACCACTGTAAAAAATTGTGTAGTCTTTTGTTTTTAGAGTATCAGAGTTTTTCCACCTCGTTTCTTGTAGGACAGCTATCGTGATGTTATATTTTGCAAGTTCTTCCACGAGGCGGGCAAGTGCTCCGGCTCTATAGAGGCTTAGTATATTCCATGTCGCAATCCATAAATCATGTCCGTGTTCAGGCTTGGGTCGTAAACCATTAAGATCTGTCCGTTTGTTTGGAAGTGATTTAGTTTTCGTAACAATTGTTTTTGAGTGACTGGGTTGTTAGCCCTGCGCACAACCTTCTGGGGGGCTGCCCCTTACAGCTCTCGGGATAGCTGCCTCTTTGTTCGGGTGAGGTTCCCTAGCCTTTGTGGATCCCCCCACTAACTGCAAGGCAGCAGTTGCTGATTTTGGTCCGCCCCGGGTATTTTATTTCCCCGGTACCCGCCATATCTGATGGGTGTTCCCCTATCCGCCACCTGGGGAGGCGCCCGATGGGAGTTCAGCAACTCCTCACGAGGCTTATAACTTATAATACTGCCATATTTAATTCATTAATTGTATATAATTAGATGTTTTTCCCTTCATTTCAATTTTTATTTTAGTTTTAAAATCATTTCTTTTTTTTATTTACTACTGAAAGTTTTAATTTTTGTGAGCCAGTAAATGTCATTTTGTGCTTTGTTTTTTTTTTTTTACTCACTTTTTATACTCAGCATCTACTAGTTCAGGGATCGGCAACCTTTTGAGACGGAAGAGCCAAAAGTTAGAATTTACAAAATTTCCCAGTTTTTAAAGAGCCACTAACATTTTTGTTTCAATAGTATGGTATTTGATTAGGATTAGGCAAATAAATTTGATTTTTTATTTTAAATAAATATAGCTTTAAAATGAAATAGTATTTATTCATATGAAAACATACAAATGTTTTGCACAAAACATATTACAGTATTTTAGCTAGCTCTGCTATAATAATAAAATTAGTAATCAAATAATATAACTATAATTATTGAATAATAGATAGTTAAAATAGTTACATCATTGGGAGCAGTGGTCTTGCATGCCTTTTGAAAGTTTGGTTAAATCTGGCTCATATCTTGTTTTCAGTTTCTATCACACCTCTAGATTTGTATTTGTTAGTTGGCTTCTTACTTTACATTTTATTATATTCATGCAAGAGAACCCTTGCACGCACGAATATTTTCACCCGAAGATCGTCAACACTCCAATTTGTATTTGTGTTGAGAGGATTTACTATGAACGCAAGAGTACTTGCGTTTGTTTTGAATTGCTAACATCTCCAAGTGAATCCATCCTTCATTTTTCAAGCAAGGCATAGGCTGGGTTTCCCTTTCCATGCAGTTTTACATTTAGCTCATTTAGTTTTTTGTGATATCCAACATGAAGTTGAATTTTTGCAGCCATTTGTCTTCTTTCAATTCGGTATGGACAATGCCTTTTTCATTGAAGAATATTTTTATTTCCCTCAAGCAAGAAGCAAAACGTTTCAATATGTTACCCCTAGAAAGCCATCACACTTTATTGTGCAGAAGTAGGTCAGTATACTGGCTTTCTATTTCTTCGAGAAATTCCTTAAACTGGCGATGGTAGTGTGCTTTTGCGAAATACTGTTTATGATCTTAATTATCAAGTTCATGACCTCAACTATTTCGGCTGGAAATGTTTTGAGCACAAAGCGCCTCTTGATGAATTATGCAGTGAAACTTTAAAATTTCGTGGTTTTTTTTCCCGAAGAATCGTTGTTACCCCTTAATGTATTCCTGTCATATTTCTGGCTCCATCAGTTGATATGGAAACGATTTTATTGATATCGATTTCATAGTCTTCCAGACATTTTTGCACAGCATTTGCTATATCTTATCCACGAGTTTGCCATGAGAGTGGCAGCAATCCTAGCAGTTCTTCTTTTGGACCGTGGGAGACATATACCTGACAAAAAGAATAACTTATTGTGCCATGTCTTTATGTCGCAAGACTCATCTATAGCAAGTGATAAAGCAGAAGCCAGTTGAATGTCTTCTACTAATTGCCTATGTGTTATATTTGAAGACATTTTAGAAGTTCTATCTTGTACTGCTTTAGCAGATGATGGCAAATCTTTGAATTTCTACATGATTTCTGTTCTGCTTTACGCATGGATTTGGAGAGCCGCAACTTGACAGCGAAAGAGCCGCATGCGGCTCACGAGCCGCAGGTTGCCGACCCCTGTACTAGTTCATTATTTTTTTACTACGTCTTGTTTGGTGTGAAAAAAAAATTGTTATCCCAAACCAATCAAAAACAGTATGACATTATTTTAATGCTAGTTCCCTGCTGTAGAATAATTTTCTTTAAAAAAAGTAGTTCTCCCTTTATATATTATATTATATGACTTGTATGAAAAGACTAAAACTGTTTCTCCTTTTTTTTTCTTTCTTTTTTTTATTGCATCTTTTTTTTCCCATTTTATTTGTTGACAAATGTGGATCCTGTAATTGTAACTGAAAACCTGGTTTTGGCACCTCTTCCAAGATCTTGAAACAGTTCAAGTTACACCTGTTACCAGGTTCTGAAAGGTAGTGATTGAGATCTATCTATAAAAAAAATAGATAATCTGTTGTGAGTGAGAGAATGTAACTATAACTATTTAAGCTGCAAGTGTATTTAAGTGAAATGTTTTCCAGACTCTCACAATAGAACAAATGACCAAAAAAAAATTTTTTTTTAAAATAATGTTTATGCATGTTGTCTAATTGCTAATTCTTACTTGACAAAATATTCACATTCCAACTGAACTTGCGTTTGGTGTAAAAACATTTTTTTATTTGTTTAATTACGTGTACCAGATTCCTTGTGCCAACAGTAGGTGAAGAATGATTTAAGACATTAAGAACACTTAGACTAACAAATTAAGATGCTATTATTGCGTGATGGCTTCCTTTGTGTTTCTTGAAAAAGTCCTCCTGTGACTTGATTCTGAATAGCCTTTTTCAGTTCCCCTTCTTCTAACAGATCGAAGCTTATTTCCTCTTTGCAATTGTTTCCAAGTGGTCTTTACGGTTACCAACCAATTCATTCTCATGATGTTTCTACATGTAGTGTTATATCCTTTGCTATTTCTGACTGGCTGCTGGTTGATGTTATCTCGGCTAGTCAGATGCCAAAAATCTATGTTCTTTAAAGAATTATGGGGAAATGCATGTAGAAGAAATTACTTTCTTTTAGATTTTTATTCAAGGATTTTGTATAGTGGCTATTTGTAACATTTAACTCTTGTCAACCTTTTCTTTTAAATCTACAGTATGCATAACAAATTTTTAAGCATGTAGTTTTTTTCTTCTCAGTTTGTTATGGTAAAATTTTCCTAATATGATTTTTTAAAAACTTTTTTATATAAAATGTTCACACATTTTTATGGAATATCAAGAAAACATAAATTAATTGATTAAGTATTAACTCAATAAATCCGATCGGCCGCTGCCAGCAGCCGAGCCGACCGTCCATTTATATTGTTTAAATTCTTATAATGTTTTGTTTGTGTATATAGTGTATAAATATTTTCATACAGCTTTTTATCTCACATTCACATTGCATTTCTCTCCCCATTTTTTGAAGGGGTGGCCAGTAACGCCAGGTGCATATTTGTTAGTTGAAATTACCTGACTTGTTCCCTCAATAGTGAAGAAATGCATTTTTTGCTTTATCATAGTCACAAAGCAGAATTATTTTACTGTATTTACACTTCCTTGAATTAAGGTCAAATTGTTGTAATATATAGTTGGGCTTATTCAATGTTTCTATGCTGTGAATTAAAAAAAAACTTTTGTTAATCTGAAGAAAATTCCTGTCCACCTTTTCATGTGTTTCATTATTTTCACTTCTTCACTAGTCATAAAAATCTTATGTATATATATTTTCAACACTCTTAACAAAGCTATTTCTCAAAATTCTTTTTTCAAGTATTAATCTCATAACTTTGGTTTATTTCAGTGTATTAATCTAGATGTAATTTAACTTTTTAAATTTGTTATCACTAGTCTTTTTTTAGTATTAGCTCTTCTGCATGGGTAAATTTCTTCACTGAATTTATCACCAGCTTTAAAGCAAACTTAAAAAAATAAATAAGCCAATGCAATACCTTTTTCTATTAGCTTATAACCAAATTTCTTGCTGTTATTGAATGATATTACTTTATTATGAATACTTTTTTCTTTTAGTTTTTATCCCTTTTGCACAACATTGTATCTTACTTCCACAACATTCTTATAAAAAAGTTTTAAAACTTCACATAATTTACAGAAATGGTTAATCTGTATGACCATAGCAATTTGCAATTTTTTTTTTTAATATATTTGTTTTTGTTAAACACATTCCCACACAAAGAGCATGAAAAAAAAAAAAGAAAGAATTACACTTTTGTAGTTTAGAATCATTCCAGTTTTAACAAAGGACTAAGCCTCTTTTTTTATAGTACAGTTTTTTTTCTTTTCCAATTTTCCATTGGTTATTGACTTTTTTTTCACTTAAAAAGTGCTATGTAAGACTATATATACATATAATATATGACTATTATTGCTGTAAATTCTGGAGAGCACATCTATTGCTTGATGTAAAGTCTAGCTCAGAATTCTCATTGAATAACTTATATTTTTAGTTAATATAAAAGCAAGCACAATCAATAGCATATTAACACTTTCTGTTCGTAAGAACACCACTGGTGTCGATTGGCCATGCCATTCTGCCGTAAGAAAACCACTGGTGTTGATTTGGGTAACATTGTTTTTTTCGCTATTAATATTAAATCCAAACCAGCTTTCTAAAATTAGTTACTTCCTCTGACTATTTATAGATAGAACTCTTTTTAGCATAAGTTTAAAGTAGATTTGACGACCTTTTATCCTTTTTTTTTCATTGTTTATAGTGGTGACTATTGATTTGTTACGACGGTCACGAGTACACATAAGGGGGGGGGGGGGGCAGTAAAGATCAACTAAACTACTGTCTATAGGCTTTTTTTATAGCATTATTAAATAGAAATGATACAAACTTATTTGATTTTTATTAAAGACTGAAATTTAATACAATTTAGATTCAAATAAATAATCATATCGGTCTAAGACTACATCGAGTCGGGAGCATCAATTAGTGCCTTCAACTAGGTCCAACTAGGACCTAATCTTTCCGATTTTTTCATGATTAATTTATTCTGTACACTGTGTAGTCTTTTATATTAAAAATTGATATTTTAGTCTCTTTAATTTGATGTATAACATGTACCTAATTAAAAAAAATATTTTTTTTTCTGAAAACATAACCACTCCTAGGCCTAGTGCTAAGAAAAAATGTTAAAATATCATATGTATCTATGTTTTTTCAAACGGTAACGGACATTAATTAAAAAAATTACCTGTCTATTTTTTTAATTATGTTGATAGCCTAATAGTATATAATTGATATAAACATGGATTTATTTCAATACTTCTTATACTTATAGTTAGTACTTAGCAATTTTTTTTCTCAATTATTTTACTAGAAAAATTTCATTTTTTTTTACATTTTACTATTTTTTTATTTTTTTTTTATTATTTACGCAAAGAACAAAACATATTTATTTAGATTCAGTATTTATTCACCTTTATTTTGATTGATATATAACACTTGGTACATTTAATTTAAAAAACTATATAAAAATATTTTTTATGACATGGATTTTGTCTAAAAAAAATTCTGGTAGAACCTGAAAAAAACTACGGACAGAAAGGGTTAATAATACAGATTTCAGTTTTAACTTAGAAATACAACACAATAATCTTATAAAAACGTACAAAATGTGACTTTCCTGTGTGGTCTTCATTTATTTAAAAGTAACGAACAAAACAAAACTGAATTATTTTGTATTTCAACTGCCTTAAAGTTAAAGCTGGTTTACCTTTCTGTTATGTTTTTTTGTTCAATGATGGAAGTACAAAATGATGCCTGCTAAGAAATTTGTGATGAGCCCTATGAAATTTCAATTAATTTATTTGGCCGTAGAAATTAGAATCGGGTTGCGGTTGTTATTTGTGATATTAAAGTAAGAGCATATTGTTCAATGTCAATATATATATGTTCGACCTCATTTGTGTAGAGCAACTGTGAGTGACATTACCTTGACATATTCAGAAAACTTATGAAGAGTATTAAACGGTGCAAAGAAATCCAGCATTATATTTATGTCTGTTTGTAGGCTGCTGATTTATAAACATATATATATATATATATATTTATGTATGCTCCGTCCATTGTCTCCCATCAGATAAAAGATTGTCATTTCTACACTGTTACAGGGTTCATTCAAAACTGACCCAATTTTAGGAATGTTATTGAATTTTGCTCTAATGGACTAACTATTAACTAGTACAAAGGATAAAATTAGAAATATTTAATATTATGTCCCTCTTTCAGTGTATTGTTTTTTGTCTCCAGAAATTATTCAAGATCTGTTTCTAATAGCTCTATAAGTACTGAAAAGCAACCCCAGAAAAAAAAAAGGTTCCATTTGCAATAGGCTTGCTTTATACAGTATGGGTTGAGATTAAGACAATATATAAATACCAGCCACAGTATGTTTCTAAATTTTTTTATAAATTTTGTGAATTTTATAATGATTTTAGAGTGAGCGTTTTGCTATTACTTACAAACTTATAAAAAGAAGAAAATTTAATAAACCAGTTAAATTATGAACTGTGATTGATCTATTTTTTTGGGGGGCCTTATACTTATATATAATATACTATACTGCATATATTTAGGTTAGATGTCACATTGAATTTTATATTTTTACCTCTCATGATTAAATAATAAAACCTTAATTTTCTATGTTTATAATAATAAAATGATTTTGATAATAATTCAATTGTTTCATCACAAAACATTCTTGTTCTATATTTACTTTACTGAAAATGGGGCTTTCAAAATTTTATTGATACTGCAATCAATTGATGTTCATTTGGTAAATGTTTTTTTCCTTTTATGGTAAACAAAGAAAATTAGTTTGATATATCTAAGAACAATATTTTTATATATATAATATAAAATGATTTTCCTATTAAAGTTTAAAAAAAAAAATATTTGTGTCTTTGTTGGTTTTCTCTTATGTAGAGATAGATGTTTTCACATCCTGCTTTGTCTATGATGAACACCTGTGTTAAAATAAAAAGATCGCAGTCACTATCAAGAGAAATTGGTGATTGTTAAATAAAGCATATAGCATAACCAAGCAGTTACATATAGTATGTTGCACAAGGGTACGGTCGAAACCCTAGTACACTACTAATTCAACAACATTGGCTATGTGCCAGTATTTTTTTCTCTTTTTGTAAATGTTTATTATATTAATTATCTATGAGTATGACAATAGATATTATGAAAAGCCAAACAATGAATAAAATGGTTAGAGTCTCTATTGGATTAAAAAAAAAACAAGAATTTAAGTGATTTTGTAGTTGTTCGCAGGGAATTTTATGGTAAATGGTAGCTTCTTTTCATGTCAAACCATTTCACACAATCCTGCATATGATTTTATATCCAATTAATGCTAGATTTATCTTATCTTATACATTACAGACGCTCCTTCTATAAAGATGATTATTGCTTCCTACCGTCATCTGTGGTTCGAGTCTAGTCTTGCATTTGTATTAATGTTTTAAATGATGTTAAGTTACTGGCTTTCCTGGTTTGTTCAGGCAACCCATTCCATGCCCGAATGCCACTCGGGAAGTAATTGTTGCCATTTACTATTAGAAAATTGAGATTAGAGAAAAAATTACTTTATTCATTAAATAGTATTTAAATAGTCACTATTAAGATGTAACTTAATCTATTTAATTTGACAGCTCATTTCAATAATTTGCACAAAGAAAATTCAATTTAAAGAAAATAGAGATGTCTTTATAACTTGAGTGTAATTATTATTAACCAATTTCAAAGTCAGTCTGCTAATGGAAACCTTACCAGCCGAACACCCACACATTTATTTACAGTCATCATCTGTGGCCAACCCCTTACATTACCATTCCGATTTCATTTTCAACCTGTTTACCTGATTATATTTTGCTTATAATGTATATTGCTCTCAAACTAGGCGGTCCTATAGGCTGTAGCGGGGACCACAATGTGGTTTCAGGGAGGAGGGGGTTACAGGATTACTTTTTAAATAAGTTTACATACGTTGCTTCTAGATAGAAGTTTATTACATCATTGGCCAAGGTCCTGACGGGGCGACAGGGACTAAACGGTTCATTAGTTTTGAAATATATCGCCAACTACTATGCAGTCCGTTTGTAAATCGGTTTTACCTCGATAAATGTCGCTAAACTGTACTTCAGTCCGTTTGTAAATCGGTTTTACCTCGATAAATGTCGCTAAACTGTACTTCAAGGTCAAATATTAATTTTTTTTTCTAAAAAAAAATATAAATATGAGTAATGACGATTCATATTTTCAGTTTTGATTTTATTTTAATAAAGTCGAGTTGGTGTGAGAAAGCACGGTAGGCTGTGTTTTGTGTTGAGAAGAGTTGACATTCAATTCCATAAAGCTCATAAACTCACCAAAGTAAAGAGACATTTTGAAAAGAAGCGCAGCCAAGCTTTAAAAAACAAAGAAAGATGTAGAGTTCTTTAATGTCAAGCCAAAAGATACTTAGTTTGATTGCACGTTAAATAATTCACGGAAAGAAGAAAGCATAGGGTAATTGATATTACCTTGCTGCGTGGGCTAAATATATCTAATGTGCTGGGGAAATTCTGAACGATACTAGCCAAAGCAAGTTTCCCTGTCAAAAGAAAGTGAACCATAGTGTTTATTGAACATAAATCCTTACTGCTTGGGGACTATTTGACCAAACTTAATAAACCTGACATCATGTAAATAATACTAATACAACAATCGATGTTTTGCTAAACCTGACATCATGTAAAGAATACAACAATCGATGTTTTACTAAACCTGACATCATGTAAATAACATAACAATCGATGTTTTACTAAACCTGACATCATGTAAATAACATAACCATGGATGTTTTATTAAACCTGATATCATGTAAATAACATAATCTTGGAGGTTTTTCTAAACCTAAAATTATGTAAATAACACAGTAATAGATGTTTTATTAAACCTGACATCATGTAAATAACACAACAATCAATGTTTTACTAAACCTGACATAATGTAAATAACATAAAATTGACATCATGTCAAAAAAGTTTTTTTTAGCGCCAAAACGGCGGCGTAAAAACGGTGGCGCCAAAATCTTCTGCTTCACTGGACGACCTCTGACCCTAATTGATATTAAAACATAGTGAAAAATGACATACCTAGGCTGTCCTAGCTAAAATCTAATAATATTATTTCTTTTTCTTTCTTTTTTATTTGTTCTAACCTATCTGATCCAAAAAAAATAATTGCAATAATTTTGCTAACTAAACGTACCCACAAATTTAAAAGATTTGAAAGTAGTTTAAGTCACATAAAGAAAGTTTTTTAACAAAATGTCGAGCTTTAAACAACAGAAAGGAAAGAAATAGACAATAATCGTATTATCTTAAAACGTATTATAGATGCAGTTTTTGAAAACCAGACATTTGCGTTCCTTCGCAATATTGAGACATTAAGCATAGACGAGAAGGCAATTTATAGGAAACGCATCAGACTGTTCACTCAAACTAAAAATGATACGCTTAGAGATGGAAATACAACTTATTCCAGACATGCCAAATAATACGATAGAATCCTTAGCATCTGGGATTCTAAATAAGAAAGTGTGTAGGTAAAATCATAGACTATAATATACATGGACCGCTTGCTTTAGTTTTTCTGCTATAGGCCTATGATGACTCGAAAGACTGCTTATTTCGGAATTCCCGATTTTAAATGAAGTAATTGTAATAGAAATTCCGTTTTATTGAATCGCACAATTTTTTTAGACATTTTGTGCGCCAATCTATGACTAAGATATGGACGCTATGGATGAGGACGTTTTTGTTGATGAATTGAAAGGCATACTGGAGGTAAATGTTAAATTATAGGTATTATATAGGTAAATTATAGTCTATGGTATTTCTGCTATATGATGACTTGAAACACTGATGATCGGAATTCCCGATTCTAAATAACGTAATTGCTATACCGATACCGGAAATAAAGTTATTGATATACAAGTTCCATGATTTTCTCAATGAAAAATTAAAATCGAATGAAGTACAGAGCGGAAACATTTATAGATCAGTGTGGTGTGCGCACGGAAAAAAAGAAAATAAGCTCTAACAATAGAACAGGCGGTCCATCTTATTATAGTCAATGATATATTAATAGGCCTACAAGTATTCATTTCAAGTCGAAAAAAATGCGATTTAATAAAACGGAACTTGTATAACAACTACTTCATTTAGAATCGGGAATTGCAAAAAACAGAAGATAATAGTATAAAAAACTAAAGCAAGCGGTCCATGTATATTATAGTCTATGGTAAAATCAAAGTGGCCAAGAACGTATCAGTAATTGTTGACTTTACTATTGATATTAAAATAATTTTTTTTCTATCATAGACACATGTAACCGCAAACGGCAAAACAGGTAAAAGATGTATGCAACGCAGCGATATTTCAATTTGAAAACGATTGGAAAAATGTATTTCAATAATTATTTCAATACATGATTCAACATATGGCTAATAAATGTAATATTAGTACTGACTTTAACTAACATAGCATTTGGGGGATAAAACACTGAGCTATATATTATTACGAACCTCTTGTGGAATTAAATTTAATTTATGTGGTCTCGTTAAAGAGGTTGCAATAAATGACTAACAATAGTAATTATTGATAGCTAACTTAATAAATAAAAATAATTTATTTTGATAAAACAACTTTTCAGACGATACCAATTTAAATAAAATTTATTTACTAACTTAAACTTTTTTTTAGCTGTTTTGACGGAGATTTTTTTCAACTTATTTTGTATATCCCAGAATTTTATTTTTTTCTGTATCAAATTGTGTAAATATATTTAAGTGTCATATATCAAATTAAAGGTAATTGGATGCTTAATGAAAGTGTATAACTTTTATTTTGAAATACTTTAAATAACAATCTTTAAAAAAATATTCCACAATTATTTATATAAGAAAACACGTAAATTTTGCACTCAAAAAATAGCTAAAAATTCTTTTTTATTAAAAAAAAAAGAACAAAATGAAACAAAACTATTAAATTATCAAACACTGTCCATATTTCTAACAATATAACTATAAGACATAATAATCTATTACTTAGTCTGCTAGTAGTAGCCATTTCTTTATCCGTCACCATTACATATTCAACAACAAGAAAAAAAGGAGAAAAAAAAAAGTCACCACAAAATAAAATTAATAAAAGTTTATAAAACAGCACTTTTCACAACGAAAATCAAATGCGAAATGTTATTTTGGTTTCTGCTAAAAGGAAACGGAAGTTATTTTTTTTTATAAAAAACATGGATTAGACGTAAAACAATAAAAACAATTATAACCGAAAACGACACCACTCGTGTCGTTCCGTCAAAATTGAGTAGACCGATCGACACGGCTCGTGTCGTTCCGGCCACAAAGGGTTAATATAACATAAAAATAGAATAGAAAATAAAGTCACGAAAATCATTACAACAGAATAAAACAACAATGTAGACTAGTAAGGTTTACTTGTACATAAAAGATGTTACACAGCTCTACCACTGATAATGAATCTCTACAATAGATAAGCTTAAACACAAGACTTTATAGACTACTACATCGATGTAAAGAAACTTATTTCTAAATAGCATGAAACTCCTATTTATACTATTCTTGGTAGACTTTTCTGGATGCCTAGTATTCTACAACTAACCCAAGGAAATATTGTAAACAACAGATTCTCCTAATTTCTAGGCTACAAGAATATTCTCTTGCCAAAATACTGAAACACACTTATTCTATAAATAACTCAGTAAACTCATAAACAACGCGTTCCACTAGGTCACTAGAGCATACGGCAGAATTCTATTACATCAGCAGTAAAAATAAACCAAGGACTCGACAGTGGCAATGTTCAACAAGAGGTCAGGGGGAGATCATCTATTTGAACATACCTAACACCTCCCTCCTAAAAATAAAAAGTTTACATTTAGTAAGAAATGCAAATCTTTTTACATCTTAGAAATAATAATATTTGTATAGCGCTGCCAACAAACATAATGTAAGCTCAGAGCGCCTTTAATGCATACAACTAAGAATACGGATATTACCCTAGGCCAGGTGACAGAGCTAAATTGATGATTAAAAAAAGATAAAACAAATAAATGTAGCATTAACCGACCCAACCCATAAATAAGACAGTAAGTTTCTAAAGCATGTTAAATGTTATCTAAGGTAAATATTGAAATAATGAGTTTTTAAGTTCTGTTTGAAAGTAACAGTAGAGCTTGTTGAATGGGAAGTTGATTCCACACCATCGGACCGGATACTGAGAAGGCCAACGGTCGTCAGAGAGAAACGGGGCTCTTCCAGAAGCGATGAGTTTGCAGAACGAAGTGTTCTTTGCGGGACATAAGGTGTGATTAGTGCTTTGAGATAGGACGAAAACTCGTTGTTAAAAATGCACTGATGGCAAAGTAGCGCCACTTTATACTCAAATATATACTAAATATACTGTAGTAATACATTAAACAGAAGGTACAATATAAACATAATTTTCTAACAGTGAGATAAAGTGTCGGCAATAACATTAACAATGCCTTTGATATGTTGAATATTTAGATTATATTCTTGTAAAAATAAACTCCAACAATGCCTTCCCCTTAAACATGCCGGCATTGGCCCCATTCGGAATCAATTAGAGTTTTCCCCCCTTGCCCTAACCCGTACCTATTAGGTTGCCAGCAGTTGCCCGCATGGCGCCCCAATGAAAAGCGATATCGCTATGCTAGGAGGCCTTAGTAGGCCAAAATGGCCGCCATTTTGGCGTCGATACCCGCGCTGATACCTGGGTCGATTATGGGCCAATGCGGGCATTAGACATGCGGGCGCGATTAGGGTTTGCCGGCATTGGGGCCTAATGGATATCCCCCTCCCTTCTCCGGCTTTTCATTTCGTTTCCATAGCGGGCCAATGACGGTAGTTTATTACCAGCGCAATGCGGTTTTTGCCTTCATTGACCCGTATATTTAGTCCTTATCAAACCAACATTGGGTGGATTCGGATTTTACCTTTATTTACCCACTTTTTCGTAATTATAATACAATATACAAAAACAATTATTATATAAACGCATATAGTAAAAACAAGTAAAACAAAACAAAGAAAGTGATTTCGTTTCTATTTTATTATATTTGTATTCAAAATATTTTTTGTTCAACATACAATAAAAAGTATATATTCAATCAATAAAGCAAAACGGTGACATTAAATAAAGTGCAAAAACATGGAAATGGTAGAGTATTGAAGTTAATAACATTTTTATTACAGAACTACATAAAATAAAAGTTAGTGTAATAGTACAAAATAGTTGGTCATAATATATAGATATGCCTAAACAATAAATATGATATAATATAGATAAAATATTTTATTTTTAATTGATATACAACTTAATTTATTAATTTAACAATAGCCATGCAGCAGAGTAATGGGAAAAAAATATATTTATGGGAAAATATATATAGGCCTACATCATTACTACAAGCCTACATAGAAATATATATTGATAAAATATTGCACTATGTAAACAGACATTATAAGTAAACATTGTGCAATCAAAATAAAAAACAATATGTAGGCCTTTGCAAGCCAAGTAGGTTAAGCTATTTTAAAATATAGGTATACATTCAAAATACCAGTTTTTACAAATTTTGTGGAGAAAAAAATGTTATTGTCTAACAATAAAATAGCATTAGATTAGTGCAAAATGGAAGATTAATGGGACAATATTATTTAACCCTGAATAATGGGCAGACCGATAATGTATTCCAATAATTAATCAATTTAACACTCTTGCTAGGCCTACAACAATGAAGATAAATTTTACACAATAGGCCTACAACTAAAATTGCTTTATTTATTTAAAAATAGGACTCAAAATATCTTTAACACAAAAACATGTAATATATTGAGGAAAAAAAACATTAACATGCACAACAATGGATTCAAATGGAACACAAGATATTTTAGGGCTGTAATTTTTTTTTTATACTATACACACACACTTATACTTATATTATTTTAGTATGCTAACTTCAAGTCTTTTTCACAAAACATTAAATAATGCAATAAAGTATCATCTTTAATTATACTTCTCCTATAGGCATATCATAATAATAATAAATAACATTTTGAACCAATTGTGATATTGTAAAAAGCACAGTAATGGAAATGGAACATAAGATATTTCTTTTAAAAAAAATATACAGTTGAATACATTTGAATATTATAGACAATCCAGACACTTACGGTTAACCAAAAAAAGAGGGTCTACATTCATTAAAATATTATGTAATGATTACCGTTAAAACTATTACTATTATTAAACAAAATTAATTCAACTTTGACACAACTATTGTGATATTGTGTAAAAAAATAATAGGCCTACAGGAATGGTTAAGGAATATAAGACATTTATAAAAAAAAAATATTCATGATTATAAATTGCTTGAAGTTAACCAATATGAAAGAAGTAAGCTCTACACACAATTAAATTGAATGTTTACCAAAAAAAACAACACATTCATTATAATGCTATATACTTAAAATTCAATTATATTATAATCAGATCAGGTAAGTCAAAAAAAAAAAAAACTTTTCAGAAAAATGTATAGTACATGATATATTTCACTTTAAATTATAAAGATAACTTTTTTTTTCAAAGTGAAAATATTTTAGCAAAAATAACACTCACCACCCAATGCCACAATTGACAATGAGTACTAAGTTTAATCAATAGATTTACTATTTTCAAAAACAACTTTAATAATTAATAAATATGAGCCATTTATCATTTAGAATACCGGTACTGGGTACATTTGCATACAAAGAATAAATGTGTTTACACATGAATATTAATCCAACACTACTCCCACAGAAAAAATTAAACAGATCTGCTGGGCAATAAATAAGTCTATGGCAAGCACACGAGTGAAAGTTTTTTCAGTGTATCATGGTATATTCATCAGCCAATATGTAATCCTGCGGAAATCCTTTATTAGCACTATCTGGTGGATACCACATCTTAATATCCAAGTAGAGAACTTTTGTTAGGTGTATATACTGTCCAATGCACACAGCCTTCCATTAAATCCAGACATAGAATTGTCCACGCTCAACTGATTTGTGAAAAAAAGTACACTATGGTTGTGGAAGGACCTGTCTTGTCAGGCAACTTAGCAAATGCATTATTTGTGAATTGTTTAAGTCAAAATCACAACTATAAGTGGTCTTGGTTAAAGCATTTGTACAATAGTCCACATTTCATAAAATCTTAAGATACATAAAAATGTCAGATGCCGGCCTGTTGTGGACATGATATTTGGGATATTGTAAATGCATCTTGTTTAATCGATGTCTACTGCTTTCCATAAATCTTCACACCTAGCACTGGCTCATCAAATAACTAATCGCCTGGATGTTCAGTAAATTGCATAGGCCTTAACCAACTTCATACTAATCATAGCCCACAATCAATCTCCATCCATCACTGCAGTACACCCTACATCATCTTCAAAATCTGAAAATTAAAATGAAATTTGAATTATAACGTTTTTCAAGTTTAAAAAAAAAACACTACAAGGTTAGCAAGGATAAACAGAAATCCAATTAACAACTGCTGGCAAGCAATTTCTTTTAAATACTGGTTTTCACCATTGCAGAATAAACAGAACAATTTTGGCTTTCATAGACTGTGACATGATAATTACATTTTTCTCCAGTTTATATGAATAAAAGATTTTGATATCGAAAATAGGCAGTTTTTAAAGACCAATGCTCACAGTCTGTCCTGCAACCCCACAGAATTGGTACCCAAGTACCAGTAGGCAAAATAAGATATTAAGTATTAAGGATCAGGTTTTTAATTAAACAAAAAGCCAATTCATTTATCGATACAGTGGTGAAAACATTTCTAAATCGATTAATTACTTCAAAAGTTATTCAAAATTAAGATAACAGTAAGTTCTTTTGGAGACAAATGATAATAAAACAGTACCGATTTGGATTTTTTTGCATTGTAACAGGTAGTTAAATATTTCCAAGATGAATAAATATTAAACGATTGCCGTTAAATTTAGAAAAAGCATTTTAATGAGCCAATAAACAAGCTGGTGGAAGTTTAAAATTGAAACAATATGTAGACAAGTTGACTTTAATACTATATCTTTTGTTTGATTTTATTCTAAAGCTGCATAAAAACACATTTTAAGTAATTAATTTCTAAAAATAATATTAGCTTTAAAATTTGACAGCTATAACATAACAAAGCAATAAGAAACTAAAAAATGACCTAGGACCATTCACATTAGTCTGCTTTTTATTGAAAAATTGGTTTTACCAACCTCTGAACTGGTTTGAGCGATAGCATCACATTATATATGAATTTTAGTGTGTTTTGCAACATAGTTATTGACAAAAAATTATCTTTTTACCCTTACTTGGCCTTATGTGTTATTAAATTCTTTACAATAGTTAAGTTATGATACAAAACTATGATTTAGACTTTAGACTTAACAAATAGACCTATTTAGTTTACATAGTATTTACTCACCCATTAATTAGGCTATGTCATTTTATATCCTTTAATATCAGCATAGACTAATAGTACACCAGTTTCCAACATCCGACTCTAGAAGAAATAAAAAGTAAAAATAAAATTGAATTCCTTAACCTTGCATTAACAAATTAAATAATATAACCCATATATAGTAAAACCTATATCTATATTCCTATAAATGCTATTTAAACTACCGGTATTGAATGTCATGAAATTAAGCTTAGAAATAAGCTTATTCTGATTACCCTGACCCCTGAGTCTATGCTTAAGTCCAGCAAGTTTTATTTAATGTAATTTAAGTAGGCCACTATAGGCTACATATATATATATATATATATATATTAATAATCATTATATAATAATATAGGCCTATGCCTATATAAATATACAAGTAAAAAAGGTTATTGTTCAGACTTTAAAACTAACAAATAGGCCTATAATGCCCTAGGCCTATATCAACTTTATGTTATACTTACTCACCCACTAATTAAATCATCATCTGCCATCTCTATCAGCTGACTGTTGTCTAGTAGTTATAATAGGCCAACAGGGTGTAATAGAAGATTATAATACTAATACATTTAAATATAGCACTACAATCTTGACTCTCGTCTTCCCTCTATAACATCAGACTGAAAAAAAAAGAATTCCTTATAAATATTTAAAATAGAAATACAAAAATAAGCCTATATTTATATCATCTCTATTGTTATTATAAAAAGAAATGGACATGCTTTGTAGAAAAAGGTTTATACTCGAAAACTACAGATTTGATAAAACAATAGCCATTATAGTATAGTATAGGTTAGGGTCTAACCGTATAGGCCTATATTTATTATAACTAACAACAAATTTCAAACAGCATAGTTCAATATTATGGATATGTAATATTTATAATTAATAATAGCCTATAATACTATAAGTTATATGTCCTATAGACTATACTATAGGCTATAGGGCAACGGTTTGCACATAATATATATATAAAATATAATTATCAAATTGACAATTTCAATTATTGCATAGGCTATTCATAGTATTGATTAATAAATGAATATCATTTAGCCTATATTCTATATTAATAGTAAATTATATATTTAGGCCTATAATTCCTATAATCAATAATCCTTATCTTATCTTGTAAGTTTACAGACGTTCCTTCTAGGTAGAAGATTATTACGTACACTAGGCCCAAAACTCCTGCAGGGCGACAGGGATAGAACCGCGACCTGTCAGTTGGTTTTTGGTCGACAGTCCGGTGAACTAATCGCTGGACCAGCCGGCTTCACTATAAATTAAAAAATAAACGCCTAGACTAGTAGTACTGTAGTCTGTAGGTCACTAGGTCTAGTAGTTGGCTAATGTGACTTACTGGACTTCTTGTGGTCGTCTGTTGTCTTGAAACTTCACATTATACTGGTCCATACCATATTGGCAGATTCCAACCGAGCGTAAGACTGAAAAATTTGTTAAAAAAGATGCTTTTTTATAAATTTAATTAGAATATATTATTATAAAATGGCTTGTCTTTACTGACTTTACGGTTACCTACTATTATTACCTAGCCTAATCTAGATCTATCTAGGTCTAGTCAGTAGGCTACTGAGGCTATTGTAATAATAATTATTTAATGATATTATTAATTAATGATTTTCCTGAAATGATTCGAGTTTAATAGAACAACTAAGTGTCTAAGTCCTAGACTAAGCCACTAAGCTAAGCAATTATAATATACAAAACAAAAAAAAAGATTTTTTTAGCCTTTATTTTAATAACGTAACTGTAACATTTTTAAGTCAAAAGTCAAAGTTGTTTTTAAATCTTTAATTTAACAAGTAGGCCTACACCTACACGACATATAATGATTTAAAATTTAAATGATTAATTATTCATTAACTTTAACACGTGTGACTGGTTAAATATATATTAAAATATTAGCGGTTTTAATAATTATACACGTAGAAGTAGTAGAGGCCTATAATTCCTATAATATATTTAATATTAGGCTTCATTTACTCACCTTCTATATACTATATATCGTACTTTATAGCCTAGAATTAAATCTCCATCATAATGATACTCCATAAAGTCCATGCGATTAAATTGTGTCGGTTGGACCGGTATTTAAAAATTCCGACTTCCGGAATAATGATTGGTCAAGCGAGATTTGTACAATCGCTACAATCGTTAGTCAGAGTTAGTCCATCAAATTCGATATAAAATCATATAAAATGCTTTCTTAATAAAAAAATCAAATTATTTAAAATTAAAAAGAAAAAAACAATAAAACATATATTTAATATCATTCTAATAAACGTAAGTTTTATTAAGTCAAAAATTAGGTTTTGTTCGCCAATAGCATCGTAAACTAGGACGCTGTCTGTTGCTATAGGGCAGGGTTGCCAGGTAATTTAAAAGTTGAGGCTAAAATAATTTATATAATTTATATAGTTCAGTGTAGTTATAAGTTAAGTACCCGTCTGACTAAATTGTTCCATAGATTCGGTGAAGCGTTCACTATATTATACTATATATAGTTTCTGTGACCATGGCATACTAGGTGATTGTGTGGTCAGTATTATGCACAGCTACCTTTACTTTTCCCCAACTAAGGTCAGGTACCCATCAGAGCTGGGTAAACTCACGGACACCCTCCAGACGATTAGGGCTTTTATGATATGATTTGAATAAACTTGTGTGCCTTTTAAATAAATTGTTTGTTGATTTAGTAGTTTCATTATTGTGGTTGTGGTTCAATGGTCAGTATTGTTTGTTTTCGTCGTGCTGTAAGATCACGTGCTACCTATAGCCCCCTGTGTAACTTGTCCCAATAAAACTTAGTTATTTTTCAACAACTTAACTAGACTTGTGTTTACTATCAAGACATTACACTGCAGATGTTATTTTTGTGGTGTATCACCGTATTTGTAAAAGTGTATCGGTGCATTGTCAAACATGGACACCGTTACTTAATATAGAAATTAAATGGCTTCTGTAATGAACACGATTGTCTGTTGTTATTATATATTTAAATAATTAAATAAACTAACAAAACACTCGGAACACTACACTGGCGACGAGGATTCACAAGGTTAAGACTAAGTATGTCTAAATTAAAGGATTTTGATGACAAATTAGAACCTTTTTCTAATTATAAAGAAAGGTTAGATGCCTTCTTTATCGCCAATGATGTTTCTGCTCCGAAACAGACAGCAACCCTCCTATCATCGATAGGTCCTAAAACTTATAATCTTCTAAGATCCTTAACGGCTCCACATCTACCATCTTCCAAATCATACAGTGATTTGTGCAAGATACTGCTAGATCATTTAGCACCTGCTTTTCTAGAAATCGTAGAGCGCTTCAAATTTTATAGAAGAACTCAGAAGGAAGGAGAGTCAGTGAGCCTATTTCTTGCTGAAATTCGGAGGTTATCCGAATTTTGTAATTTCAAGGAAAACCTAGATGAAGAATTGAGGGATAAATTTGTAGTGGGAATCAATGATGATTCAATTCAAAAAAGGCTGCTACAGGAGAGAAATCTATCATTGAACAAAGCAGTGGAGTTGGCCTTGGCTATGGAACAGGCTTCAAAGGACTCAACATCCATTCATCTAAATTTAAATAAGGAAGAACAAGTTTCCTTCATAAATAAAAAGAAAGTGACCAGGAATGATGCACTCCCTCCCTGCCATTCCTGTGGAAAAAAAAATCATAAACATTCTGATTGTTATTTCAAAGATGCCATATGTAGAAATTGCTCCAAGAAAGGACATATAATATACAAACAATATGTAACAAAAAGAAAACGAAAAACAATAGAAATAAGGAGAGGGCAATTCACAATGTTAAAGGGAAGAATGAAGAACACTCTTCTACTTCTAGCAATTCTGATGTGAATACCTTTGAATTGTTCAATATAAACAATGTTGACAAAACAAAGAAATTTTGGGTTTACCCCATTATAAATAACACAAAGGTTAAAATGGAACTTGATACAGGTTGTCTTATATCCATCATGACAATGGCAAGTTATAAAACTATTTTCAAGAGAGCACCATCCATCAAACCAGTTCAAATGAAATTAAGAACGTACACTGGTGAAGAAATTGTTCCTCTGGGAATCACTAAGGAAAACGTAACCATGGATAAAAATACCAGATTATTGACCCTGGTAATCGTCAACAAGGGTGCACATCCACTCCTTGGCAGAGACTGGATTCGAGAATTAAAAATAAATTTGCCACACTCATGTCATTTTGCCACAGTAGCAAATGATGAAGAACAATTAGACCTAATATTAAAAACACACAACAGTGTATTTCAAGATGGTATTGGGAAACTAAATGATATTAAAGCATCCTTTCAGTTGAAAGATGGAAGCAAACCTAAATTTGTAAAGGCCAGACCAGTACCTTATGCCTTAAAAGAAAAGGTTGAAGCCGAACTAAGAAAATTAGAAAAAGAAGGAATAATCACCAAAGTCACAAATAGTCAGTGGGCTACACCTATAGTACCAGTTATTAAGTCTTCTGGTGGTGTACGCATCTGTGGTGATTACAAAATCACGGTTAATCCTGTTCTTGATTCTGGGTCTTATACGCTGCCTAGAATAGAGGACATTTTTGCAGGCCTTGGCAGAGGTAAGAAATTTACAAAAATTGATCTTACACAAGCCTATCTTCAATGTGAACTAGATGAGGAATCCAAAAAGCTGACAACAATTAATACCCATCTAGGACTTTATCAATATAACAGATTGGTTTTTGGCATCACATCAAGTCCTGCTATATTTCAGCGTATCATGGATACAGTGCTATCAGGACTGGAAAATGTCCAATGCAATCAAGACGATATAGTCATAACAGGGGAAACAAATGATGCACATTTGAGGAACATTGACATTGTTCTAAGTAGATTGGAAAAATGTGGTCTAAGAGCCAACTTAAAGAAATGCAACTTTTTCCAAGATGAAATACTTTATTGTGGCCATAAGATTAATAAAGATGGACTACACAAAACTGTTGACAAAATTGAAGCAATTATAAATGCTCCCAGACCAACAAATGTAAAACAATTAAGATCATTTCTTGGAATTTTGAATTATTATCACAAATTTCTGGATAACATTGCTACAGTAATTAATCCACTAAATGAACTTCTTCAAAAGAAGGTTCAATGGCATTGGTCTGACAAACAAGAAAAAGCTTTTCTTAAAGCTAAAGAACTCATTGCATCTGACAAAGTGCTAATGCGCTATGACCCCAAATTACCATTGAGACTTGCCTGTGATGCAAGCCCATATGGACTTGGAGCAGTTTTATCACATGTTACAGAGGAAGGGAAGGAAAGGCCCATAGCTTATGCATCAAGATCTTTAAACAAGGCTGAAAAGAACTATTCTCAAATTGATAAAGAATCATTGGCAATTATATATGGAGTCAAGAAATTCTTCTCATACATATGTTCTAGAAAATTCACACTTGTTACTGATCACAAGCCTCTGCAATTTATATTTGGACCAATGAAGGGCATTCCGCAGATGATAGCTTCAAGGCTTCAGCGTTATGCAGTATTCTTATCTGGACTAGACTACACAATTGAGTATAGATCAACAGAAAAACATAGCAATGCTGATTGTTTATCAAGACTACCATTAGCAGACACAACTGAAGAAATAATAGACATTGATGATCTATACTACTCAGAAATTCTTGACTGTGCTCCGATAAGTGCTGCAATTATCAGGAAAGACACAGCTCGAGATAAATCATTATCTCAGATTTCCAGATACATAAATGAATCTTCTTGGCCTGACAATGCTATTGATGGATTACAACCATTTTTTGTCAGAAAACATGAATTATCAATTCAACAAGGCTGCATAATGTGGGGTAATAGAGTAGTTATTCCAAAGAAACTACAACCCCAAGCATTAACTGTACTTCATGAAGGACACCTTGGAATTGTAAAAATGAAGTCTGTTGCAAGACAAACCATGTGGTGGCCTAATATGGACAAAGACATAGAACACATCACAAGGTCATGTTCAGGTTGTGCAAAACAATTATCAAATCCAGCACAAGCTCCATTACATCCTTGGGAATGGCCTCACAAACCATGGCAAAGAGTACATGTTGACTATGCAGGACCATTTCTAAATACCATGTTTTTAGTTGTGATAGACGCACACACTAAATGGGCTGAAATAATACCTACTAGTTCTACTACTTCATCAACTACAATTGATATTCTCAGAACCATTTTTGCTAGATTTGGACTACCTAATCAAATTGTTAGTGATAATGGACCACAATTTGTGTCTGAAGAATTTAAAAGATTTGTCACTAATAATGGTATTAAACATATTACCAGCTCACCATACAAACCTTCAACTAATGGACTTGCTGAAAGATTAGTACAAAGTTTTAAAAACATGCAATGAAAGCTTCTGAAAATGACTCTGGAAATATTGTTACTAAATTAGCTCGCTTTCTGTTCGCATATCGCAATGCTCAGCATGCTACAACAGGTGAATCACCTGCTCAACTAATGTAGGGCAGACAACTTCGTACCAGAACTTCATTAATCAAACCAAGTATTGATGAAACTGTTTTTAAATCTCAAGCTAAACAAGGTGAACTCCACAGTGGACATTTCCGTGAGTTCAGCCCTGGACAATCAGTTATTGTAAGGGACTATAGGAACCAAAACAAATGGATTAGTGGAATAATAGTTGAGAAAACTGGTCCACTCTCTTACGTTATTGAAACGCATCCAGGAATTACATGTCGCAGACATGTGGATCAAATTAGATCTTCTTTGGCACCTATTCCACCAGCTACACCAAAGGAAGCGCTACCTCCAGGTTTCCCTACACTGATTACAGAAACTTCAAATGTTTCAAACCCACCAACTCTGGAAAGTGCTATTATCAGTGTGCCTACTTCGTCAATTCCACAAAATAATGACACTGGTCCCTCTGCAGAACATGTCATTTCACCCATACCAGAAGAAAGAACTGATTCTGAAAATGTTTTAAGAAGGTCAAAAAGACAACCAAAGCTTCCCAAAAGACTAATTACTGAACTATAATTTGTTGTTCTAATTTTTTATTCAACACATTGCATACACACAAAATGTTTACATTGACAACTTTTTTAAATGTTTTGATTATAATTCAAACTAATAATCCATAATACTTAATAATACATAGATATATAGATATATGTTGTTAATGATAATGTCTAAATCTAAAATTGTCTATGCAATTTTTTCTCTTTGGGGGGAGATGATGTGGTGTATCACCGTATTTGTAAAAGTGCATCGGTGCATTGTCAAACATGGACACCGTTACTTAATATAGAAATTAAATGGCTTCTGTAATGAACACGATTGTCTGTTGTTATTATATATTTAAATAATTAAATAAACTAACAAAACACTCGGAACACTACAATTTTGTAAATAAATAGGCTATGTAGTGGATTGGATATGCCGGCTCAAGCTACCAGTAAAACGTGATGCTTCAAGGGGCGCTGTGAGGTTAGGAGCGACATTAAAGATCTGCCAGTTAAATAATAACCGATATATAGGCCTATCTAATAGACTTTTAAGGGGGACAGAGCGAAAAAATGTTGATGCCATGAAATAATTCAATAATGTTGGATCACAATCATCGCATAGATTGCCAGCCTAGTGGTCATCTTAGTAGCCTAGTGTTTGGTGACCGCTCATTTTCAAAGGTAGCGCTGAAGAACATTTTTGCCATAAGAAAATGGGCACCCTGAAATAATTTATTATCATCTACGTCTACAATTTTAATTTTAAATGCACATAGATAGGTCTACTGGTGTTTTCTTTTTATTATTTTTAAATAATGTAATTTCTCCATTTAAAAACTTTAAGCGAGAAAAATTGTGTTCAAGCATTATGAGCTCTGGGTATAGGCCTAGGCTACATCCACACACTGAGTGGAGTGGTCTGGGTATATTATAGGCCTAGGCTACATCCACACACTGAGTGGAGTGGTCTGGGTATATTATAGGCCTAGGCTACATCCACACACTGAGTGGAGTGGTCTGGGTATATTATAGGCCTAGGCTACATCCACACACTGAGTGGAGTGGTCTGGGTATATTATAGACCTAGGCTACATCCACACACTGAGTGGAGTGGTCTGGGTATATTATAGGCCTAGGCTACATCCACACACTGAGTGGAGTGGTCCGGGTATATTATAGGCCTAGGCTACATCCACACACTGAGTGGAGTGGTCTGGGTATAGTATAGGCCTAGGCTACATCCACACACTGAGTGGAGTGGTCCGAAATATAAACAAAAAATGTTGCGTTGTTCGTCCCTCGTTTCCGATGATGACCACGTTTCCCAATAGCCCAATTCATTTTTCCCAATTCTGTTTAGGCTACAAAAATTCTTAACAAAAATATAATAAACAACCATCCTTATATAAAGTCTATTATAAAAGAAAACGGCGATATTTTCATTTTAAAACTACCCTTGGCAAACGTTTCTTTAAAATTTGGCTAAAGCATAATTTCTTTGGCCTACATTTGATTTTGGCCAAAGTGGTATGTTGACATCTAGAGGGAGGAGGAGCTCTTTTAATTCGCTATTGGCGAAAACAACCAAAAAGTATATCTATAGCTTAAATTATACCTTGTTATACCAAAACGTGTGGTCTCAATGCATGTTGGCGAGATCAGGACTACGATTTAAAGGACTCCGGGTTGGATACCCGGGCTAGTCTATACACTTCGCGAACATTTTTTAAATATATTTTATACAATATAATATGACTTATATAATAAAATCTTTTTAAAAAGTAAAATAAATAATTAAAAATTGAAGACTGTCAGATGTTTAAATTTAAATCAAGATACCGTGTTTTGTAATGAAAGTAAAAAAAATCTATGTAGGCCTAGATCTATTCATTTTACTCGGTATTCATAATTTAATAAAGAAATTAATTTAATTTTTTACCTAAATAAATTGTTTATAAATGTCTAGATCTAGAGTCTATATTTAAATTATAAAAAAAAATAAATTATCTTTACATTTCTATCACAACTTTAAAAACACAATTTAACTAATTAAAATAATTAAATACGTTTATTTCATCAAACATTTAATGATACAACAATATCGTTTATTACTATATTATTTAGGTTGCAATACTAGTCTAATGTATTTCAAAACTAACAACACAAATAACTAGATCTAAATCTAATGAAAAACATGAAGACGGCAAATATAGCCTAGAGCTATTATAAACTATTGACAGGGTATCATGAAACAAGAAAGAAACATGAAAGAAACCTCGCACTCTTAGACTCCCACTGAGTCGGCCATAAAACTTTTTTTTCTCTTACCACTTTTTCACGGGATGACCTGGGGCTATTCAATGATATGGGTAACATCACAAAAAGAAAGGAAAAAATTCTTTTAGATCTTCTAACCAAAGTCGCCATAAAACTGGTCTCTATTAGCACTTCAATTTCAATACGCGCAACTCAAAAACACATAGCCACTTAACGTTTAAATTCACACATTCTAATGAGGTTTAGGGTATTAGGTTTCTATTCGGCCATTTCAGAAGTCTGCCGTAATAAGAAAATCCTAAAAGAAAACGATACGGCAGTCATTAAGGCAATTTCATTAGGACGGGATTAGGAAAATCCCTAATCGGTACTATGCGGGTAAAACCTAATGACTAATGGGGCCTGCGCTAGCCCCCATAGACGGTATTTGACTTTCAAATTGACATGTTTAAGGGGTTTGATATGTTGAATATTTAGATTATATTATTGTAAAAATAAACTCCATCTTAACAATCGTTGATTTTTACAGCTCATTTTGTTCAAAAATGTTAAAGGATTATGATCTGTCAAAACCAGTACAGGTATATTTGAGCTCTTAATATAGAATTCAAATTGTTGAAGGGATTGGCTAAGTCCTAAACATCCCTTTTCTACAGTAGAGTAATTTCTTTGATGAGATTAAACTTCTTGGAAAAAAAACATATTGGATGGTCTATATGAAGATTGTCTTCTTGAAAAAGAACATCAACTACCCCAATGTCACTGGATGAACCTCTAACTTAAATTGTTTTTGAACATTTGGAGCCAATAAAATGGGAGATTGGGATAATACAACTTTAAGTTGTTCAACGGCTTTTTGACAATAATTTGTCCATTGGCATTTAACATTCTTTTTTAATAAATTCGTTAAACGATTGGCAATTATGGAAAAGTTTTGACAAAACTTTCGATAATAACCAGCCATTCCCAAAAATCTTCTGAGTTGTTTTCTATCAGTGGGGATAGGAAATGCTTGAATAGCTTCAACTTTAGCAGTAACAGATTTTATATGACCCTGTCCCACAACGTGACCCAAGTATTCTACATGACAAAGTTCACTCTTATTTAAATTTACAGTTAAATTGGCTTTTGACAATTTTTCAAAAAGAGATCCTTAACTGTTTAACATGAGCTGAAAAATCTTTGCTGTAAATAATTACATCATCAATGTAGGCATTACAATTCTCCTGGTTAGCAATTAGGTTATTAATCATTCTTTGAAAAGTAGCTGGAGCATTTTTCTTCCCAAAAGGCATAACCTTATATTGATACAACCCATCTGGTGTAACAAATGCTGATATTTCTTTGGCACGGTCTGATAGAGGTACCTGCCAATAATCTGATAATAAATAAATCTTGGTAATGTAGGTGGCATCACCAATACGATCAATAAGATTATCCATTCTAGGAATTGGAAAGGAATCAGATTTTGTAAAAGTATTTACTTTCCTGTAATCTGTACAGAATCTAAATGTTTTGTCTAGTTTAGGGATCAAAACACAAGGTGAGCTCCAATTGCTTGAGCTTGGTACAATAATGTCATTATCAAGCATAATATACTTGATTTCAGACCTAAGAACTTCTAACTTTTCAGGATTAACTCTATATGGATGTTTCTTGGCCGGAGTTGCATCACCAACATCAACATCATGTACAATTAAATTAGTCTTATTTGGTACATCAGAAAATAAATTACAAAAATCCTTAATTACATTTTCAATTACAATCTTCTCTGTCAGTGGCATATGTGACAACTTTTGATCCAAATTTTAAAGTATATAGGAATTCGGCAATTTGTACTGACCAAATTTCTCCTTTACAATATCAGGAGGAACAACAGTGGTTACATTTAAACTACACTGTACCTGGTCAGCTACATTCTTACTATCTGTTTCTGAATTTCGAGTCACATACATCTTTAGCATATTCACATGGCAAAGTTGCCTTTTTCTTTCTCCTGTCTGGGGTTTTAATTATATGATTTATATCATCGACTTTTGATTTGATCTCATATGGACGAAAGTATCTAGCTTGTATAGGTTAGCCAGGTAAATGTAAAAATACCAAAACCTTGTCCCCTGGAGCAAACAATATAAATCTGGCCTTTTTATCATACCAGTTTTTCATTTTAGACTGGCTTTCTTTTAAATTTGTTTTTGCTAAATTACAGGCATCATACTTTTAATTTTTTAGACATGGTCTAAAAGTCCTTCAGTGGGTGTCGGATACATCCACATTTCTTTGAGATATTTTAAGGGACCGCGAACCGTATGGCCAAACACCAATTCAAACGGACTGAATCCTAAAGACTCCTGGACGGCTTCACGGGCTGCAAACAGTAGCATGTGGATTCCTTCATCCCAGCCCTTCTCATGTTCATGGCAACAGGTTCTTATCATGTTCTTTAGGGTCTGATGGAAGCGTTCAAGGGCTCCCTGCGACTCAGGATGATATGCACTTGACATGCAGTGTTTAATGCCCAATTGGTCCATTACTTGTTTGAAAAGAGTGGCTTTGAAATTAGATCCTTGATCCGACTGTATGGACTTAGGAAGACCAAATAGAGTGAAGAATTTTGTGAGTGCCTTGACAACGTTGGGAGCTTTAATGTTTCTCAAAGGAACTGCCTCTGGGAATCTTGTCGAAGCACACATAATGGTTAGTAGGTATTGATGGCCTGCTTTTGTTTTTGGAAGAGGTGCAATGCAATCAATGATGACTCGACTGAAAGGTTCTTCGAATGCTGGAATCGGCTTGAGAGGAGCTACAAGGATTGTTTGATTTGGCTTGCCAACCATTTGACAAGGGTGACACGATCTACAGTATTCAATGACGTCCTTTTACAAACCAGGCCAAAAGAAGTGACTTGTTATGTTTTGATACGTCTTGTTGACGCCTAGATGACCTGACAATGGTGAATCGTGTGCTATATTCAGGATGTCAGCACGATATTTCTCAGGCACAACAATTTGATGGACAACTCTCCAGTCTTCATTTGCAGATGCATCTGGTGGTCGGAACTTTCTTAGAAGTACATCATCTTGGACGTAGTAACAGATAGGTACTTCTGCTTCTTGTGGTGACAAAGCGTTTTCTCTGAGTTTGTCTAGCTCAGGATTCCTTTTCTGTTCCTCGATCAACTGATCACGAGTTGATACCGGCTTTTCTGAGATTGATATTGGATCTTCCTCGAGGTTGGAGAAGAATTTGGTCTCAAGGTCCACTTCAATGTTTGATTTATTTTTGGAATAACTCTTTTCTTTGGAGACTTTTGAACTCATGGCTCTAGTTACTGCACATGCAGGATATAATTCTGGATCATCATCTTCTTCAGGTGCAGCTAGTTGAGGTTCATGAGTGACAATGGGTTCGGCGATAACCTTCCCATCAGCTAAGTCATTGCCTAGCAACAACGAGATGCCTTCCAATGGTAATGTTGGTCGGACACCTACAACCACAGGTCCAGAAACAAGATCTGACTTGAGATCAATTAGATGTAGGGATACATCTAGGCAACCCAGTTCTACGCCTCTTAAGAGTATGCTTTTCCCTATATTGCAGTTGCGTTTGATAAGGGAAGAATGCCTTCATGCAGTAGCGATTGCGAGGCACCTGTGTCTCTCAAAATTGTTACAGGTCGCAGACTGGTATGATCACCTGGTAGTGATATAAATCCTTCCGAAACGAAAGGCTTGTAGTGTGCCAAAGCAGGATTTCTAATACATTCAGCAGCGTTATATCAGAGTAAATGTAATCCTGTTTTTTTTTTTCGGTGTAGAAAAGTTTCGCATTACTTCGCGGAAGAATTGCTTTTCGTGCCATGTCTGACACGCAATCCGCTAGCTACTGTCACCTGGACTAGTCTAGGGTTGGTCTATACTTTATGGTTGGTCTAGCCAATACTGTATGCTTGGCCTATACTTTATGGTTGGTCTAGCCAATACTGTATGTTTGGTCTATACTTTATGTTTGGTCTATACTTTATGTTTGGTCTATACTTAATGGTTAGTAAATATTCTATGTTTGATCCATACTTTATGGTTGTTCTATACTTTATGTTTGGTCTATACTTAATGGTTAGTAAATATTCTATGTTTGATCTATACTTTATGGTTGGTCTATACTTTATGTTTGGTCTATACTTAATGGTTAGTAAATATTCTATGTTTGATCTATACTTTATGGTTGGTCTCTACTGTATGTTTGGTCTATACTTTATGTTTGGTCTATACTTAATGGTTAGTAAATATTCTATGTTTGATCTATACATAATGTTTGGTCTATACTTTATGTTTGGTCTATACTTAATGGTTAGTAAATATTCTATGTTTGATCTATACTGTATGTTTGGTCTATACTTTATGTTTGGTCTATACTTTATGTTTGGTCTATACTTTATGGTTGGTCTATACTTTATGTTTGGTCTATACTTTATGGTTGGTCTATACTTTATGGTTGGTCTATACTTTATGTTTGGTCTATACTTTATGTTTGGTCTATACTGTATGTTTGGTCTCGATCTATACTTTATGGTTGGTCTATACTTTATGTTTGCTCTATACTTTCTGGTGGGTCTGTGCTTTATGGTTGGTATTTTAAGATATTGTTTGATGTGAATATTTTTTTTTACATACGCTTTTTGTTATTTATGACTTTCGTGTAATACCTATATCTTGATCAAGCATTCTTATTCTAATTTTGAAAGAGCGAGGGTGACATGTGTAGGTCTACACAAATCAGAACTACAACAATAAGAGATTAACACTAATTGCCGAGTTAATTTACAACAAAACCTGAAGATTATGGTGACACATGTTTCACTTTTGTCACAAACGGCTTAACCAAATATTATTTCTCATTGGATGGTTGGTGTGTGTGGAAGGGAGGTGGGGTATAGGGAAGGATCCTTATAACAAACAAAAAGGTGAGTACCCAATTGTTTACGTTAGTGTAAGGAGTAATATTTTCTACTGCTTTGTAGCGAGAGCTATTAGATCGGCTGTGATAATACGCCTCTGTAAGTGTAAGGGCGCCCACGATAAACGCATTGTGCCTAATTTCTTAAGCTAATTGATTTTAACATTATGGTTTTAAAAAGGAACAACTAAATAGACATATAATATTAATAGTTAGTCGCTGAACATTAGCCTAACCATTAAATATTATAGTCAACATTTTTCTTCTGAACGAAAAGATAACCATTGCAACTTTTTGGATTAATTAAAGTTGGTTGGTTTCTTTGTATTACCTACGTTATTTTTGTATTGGTAGGCTATATAAAGGTGTATTTATTGGATTTAACTGTATACGTTATAGTATTTTTAGGAATATAAATTTATGTAGACTACAATATCTACGTTCTACCTTTTTTTCCATTTGGCGTTTACAAAATATACATTGGCTCACGCACGAGATGAGAAAAACTTAATAATTATCATACAATAGTATTCAGTATTAGATATTAAGTTGTATCAGTAATGTATATTTTTAACAATTGTGTCATAACAAAACCATAAAAGAGAAAAAGGAACTCACAAAAAAAAAATTCAATAACATCACCAAAAGACATCAACTAATCAACTAATACACATTTGTTTCAGTGAAAATTAAAGTGTAGGTCTATAATGTAGCCTAAGTGTAAAGTTTCCTATTTCCAGACCAAAATGCAGCCAGTCATCTCATTGTGTCTCCTTGTGTCTGCCCTGTTTTTCAACATGGCCGAGTCTCAGCACTGCGATCACAATGGCGTCACTTATCCGGTCAGTAGTATGTTTCTTTTTTTCTTTCTGTAATTATAATTTATGCGATGGGAATAAATTAGGCGTTGAAAAGTTTCTTAACTCCTAAAAAGTTATTGGTAGTTATTGTTGTAGTTGTTGTTATTGTTTTTTGCAATAAAATACTAGATTTATAGATTTAGAATAAAAATATATATGTCCGTTCTTTGTGTGTATGTGTGCTTGTCTAGTGATATTAAGTGCTTATATGTGTGTTACTTTCCTGTTTGAGGGACATCCTAATTACATTAAAATGTTTATATGGTTAGCCTATAAAATATAAATAGTTGTTGACAAAGGCGACAAAGGTAGAAAATACGCATGAAACAAACAAAATGTTTATAAAGAAGATTATTTTATCCCATTGGATTGAGTCTAATGTTTTATTTTGAAGCTAAATATAAGTTTGATCATTCAACAACATTAACATAGATAGAAATGTTAAGCGAGTTTTTTTGCTGAAGTCAATGTTTATATTTCAGGATGGACAATTCTACAAGGGTGAAACACGATGTTACAAGTGTACATGTCGCTCAGAAAGATTTGACTAAAGTCAATGTTTATATTTCAGGAGGGACAATTCTACAAGGATGAAACACGATGTTACAAGTGTACATGTCGCTCAGAAAGCTTTGACTGTAAAAAGTTTTGGTGCGCTGAACTGGAAGAGTGTCCTTACGAAGGCTTCCGGATTGGTAGATTTGAAGACTGCTGTTGGCAATGTGTCTAGAATGCAAGTAGGTTCATTTCAATTGCACTCGTCTGGTGGATATGTTGTACATTAATTTATGGCTTGTAAGCTTTGAGTTGTAGTATTCCCTTCATACCAACTTGATCTATAGGGCCTGTGAAGCAGCGTTTCCAAATTCCGTGTCGTGCTAGGGGATTGCGCAACTCTTCTTCACTTTAAACAAACTAACATGCGCAAATCATTAGTCATCCATCATTCCAAGCCCTGTGGCGATGGGTAAGCGGCGAAGCGATAGGTGTGGTGCACTGGCAGTCGTAGCCGCAAGCCTGCACACAGGCGACTCAGGCTATAGGGTCGTTTCCCCACTGAATTGGAGCAGAAGTGGAATCCGGCAGACACCTGAGTGACTGAGCAGCCCTATTCAGGACAGCACTGCTCACCTCCTAGCATGAGGAAGGGGCTAGAAAAGGTGCCCTAAAAATTGCCTGCTCCGTATACCCTGGCCGGCAAACCGCGGTCGGCGGGGACCCAATTTATGCGGTCGAAATTCAAAGAAAACAAAGTCAAAGACAACTCCTATAATACTTGGAGCTTGGAATATCCGCACACTTCTCGACAGAGATACCACAGATAGACCTCAGCGACGCTCAGCGCTCATAGCTCATGAACTTGCTAGATACAACATAGACATTGCTGCCCTTAGTGAAACAAGACTGGCTGGTGTAGGCGAACTCACAGAAAGGCTTGCTGGCTACTCATTTTTCTGGAGCGGACGTGACCCAACCGCAAAACGCGAGGCTGGAGTTGGTTTTGCTATCAATTCCTCTCTTGCGTGCAAGCTCACCAGTTCCCCCAAAGGAATAAATGATCGCCTCATGACAATGAGACTGCCTCTCTGCCATGGTAAGAAGTTTGCAACTATTGTCAGCGCATATGCACCCACAACGACAAACTCGGAAGAGACCATTGCTAAATTCTATGAAGATCTCAACACTGTCGTCTCCGCCACACCTTCTTCTGACAAACTCATTATTCTCGGAGACTTCAATGCTCGTGTCGGTAGTGACAACTCCTCCTGGGAAGGAGTGATGGGGAAGCACGCGGTCGGAAAATGCAACAGCAATGGCTTGCTTCTTCTTCAGACATGTGCTGAATTCGGTCTCCTAATAACAAACACCATCTTTAGCCTCCCTACTCGCAACAGGACATCATGGATGCACCCGCGTTCAAAACACTGGCATCTATTCGACTATGTCATTGTCAGAAACAGGGACCGACAGGACGTGAGAGTGACCAAGGCCATGTGTGGTGCCGACTGTTGGACCGACCACCGCCTGATTGTCTCCAAGCTGAATATTCACTTCAAACCAAAGAGAAGACCTCAAGCCTCCAAAACTCCAAAACGCCTAAACACAGACAGACTTAAGATTCCTGATGCTAGACAAACATTTGTCCACATGCTAAATGGACGCCTTGCCTCTATCACATTTGACAACAAGAACGCAGAAGCCGCATGGACTACACTTCGCGACACGGTACATAGCACAGCCACTGAGTGTCTCGGACCCTCTACCAGGAAACACAAGGATTGGTTTGACGAAAACAATGCAGCGATCCAACTTTTACTTGAGCAAAGACGTAAAGCACACAAGGCACTTCTTGATGACCCTATGTCAACAGCAAAGAAAACCGCCCTGGGAAACATCAGCAGAGACATTCAGAAGCAACTGCGACAAATGCGGGACTCTTGGCTATGTGCGAAAGCTGACGAAATTCAGGGCTATGCAGACACAAAAGACATGAAGAACTTTTACAGGGGTCTAAGAGAAATTTATGGCCCGTCACCTCAGGTTCATCTCCGCTCCTTGATGCAGAAGGCTCCACGCTTATCACTGACAAGGAGAAAATCTTAGAAAGGTGGGCGGAGCACTTCAGGAATGTATTAAACACACCCTCTTTTGTGGGCCACGAAGCCATCGAAAGATTAACACAAGTCCCGGTAAACAACACACTGGAAGCTGTCCCAACTATGAACGAGCTAATGGCAGCCATCCGACAAATGTCAAATGGGAAAGCACCTGGCCCCGATATGATTCCTGCTGAGATCTATAAAGAGGGTGGTCCTGTGCTGTCAGGTAAACTGCTTTGCCTACTTCAGACCATATGGGAGTCAGAAACGGTACCACAGAACCTCAAAGATGCTTCCATAATTCACCTCTACAAACGCAAAGGAAACCGACAGGCCTGTGACAACCACCGCGGAATCTCACTGTTGTCCATTGCTGGCAAGATCTTGGCTAGAATTCTACTTAATCGCTTAAATGTACATCTGGAGCAAGGTCTACTACCAGAAAGCCAGTGCGGCTTCCACAAGGAGCGCGGCACGATCGACATGGTATTCGCAGCTAGACAGCTCCAAGAGAAGTGCCAAGAGCAGAACCTAGACCTGTATTCAATTTTTATCGATCTGACCAAGGCCTTTGACTCAGTCAGCAGAGATGGCCTATGGAAAATCATGGCAAAGTTCGGCTGCCCAAGAAAGTTCATAGCTATGGTAAGGCAGTTTCATGACGGTATGCAGGCCCGTGTCCAGGACAACGGAGAGATGTCTGAACCCTTCCCAGTGACACATGGCGTCAAGCAGGGATGCGTTCTGGCTCCAACACTGTTCAGTCTAATGTTCACAGCCATGCTCAGTGATGCATTTAGGGATGGACCTGAGGGTGTAGACATTAGGTACCGCACTGATGGCGGGCTGTTCAACCTTAGGAGACTCAAAGCAAAAACAAAGGTCAGGTCTGACACCATTCATGACTTACTATTTGCCGACGACTGCGCTCTCAATGCCGGCTCTGAAGCGGATCTGAAACACAGTGTTGAAAAATTTTCCAGTGCATGCTCAAACTTTGGACTTACCATCAGCACTAAGAAGACAGAAGGCCTGTATCAACCAGCCCCCGGAAAGCCCTACGTCGAGCCAAACATCAGTATCAATGGTGAAAAAATCAACACAGTAAACCGCTTTACGTACCTTGGTAGTACACTGTCTCAGGGTGTTGTCATTAATGATGAAGTAAACCTCCGTATCTCAAAAGCCAGTGCAACCTTTGGAAGTCTGTACAAAAATGTTTGGAACAGAAGGGGCATTAGCACCCAAACCAAAAAAAAAGTCTACAGAGCAGTCGTGCTCCCTACTTTACTATATGCATGTGAGACTTGGACTGTTTATCAACGACATGCTAAGCTCCTGAATCACTTTCACACAAAAAGCCTGGGAAAAATCCTAAATATCAAATGGCAGGACACAATTTCAGACTCTGAGGTACTTGCCAGGGCAGGACTCCCAAGCATCCACACAAGTCTGATGCAGTCTTAACTTCGCTGGGCAGGGCATGTTATACGCATGCCTGACTGCCGTCTTCCAAAGAGGCTCTTCTATGGCGAGCTAAAAAACAGTCAGCGAGCTCGCGGAGGTCCAAAAAAGCGCTATAAAGACACCCTCAAGGCATCACTCAAAGCGTTTTCCATTAAAGAGGACTCCTGGGAGGTGACAGCCAAAGACCGTGCCTCATGGCGCTCAGCGGTTCATGAAGGAGCAGCTCTTTGCGAAGAGCAAAAACAGAGAGCAGCTGAGTCCAAGAGACAAGCCAGGAAAGATCGTGCCCTAGAGCCCATTGTCGACGCTCTGACCTTCCCCTGTACGGTTTGCAGTCGTACCTTCCGCGCAAGGATAGGCCTCTTTAGCCACATAAAAACCCACCGCACAGCCACACCCCATACTTCATAGGACGACAAAAATGGTAATCGTCGATCACGACGGACGAACAAAAACAACAGGGGATTGTGGGGCCAGCACAGTACACAATCGCCTTTACTTTACCCCAATTATTGTCAGGTAAAGTCAGGGACACCTTTCAGACCCGGAAACAAATCCTAGCCTTGACCAGGTTTTGAATGCAGAACTACCGGTTCGCTAGCCTGGGTAGGCCTACTAATCTTCAACATACAAATATAAATAGATAGGTAGATAAATATTAGATAGCTAGATGTATAGATAGATAGATAGCTAAGATAGATAGATGGATAGCTAAGATAGATAGATAGATAGATAGATAGATAGATAGATAGATAGATAGATAAATAGATAGATAGATAGATAGATAGATAGATATGAGTATTGTTTTGTACATTTTATGATTTCAGATGATGCCAAAAGAAACGTGACGAACCGAGGATATCATTGAGGCTAATTATCTGACCTCTGTTAGGCTCTTATTATTTCATTATGTTCTTTATTATTATTAAATGTTTCAGTTCTTACAAAAATTGAAGCTTCAATAGAAATGTGTTGAGTGCATAGAAGAAGTCGTTGTAATGTAGCCTATTGTCTAAAATATTGTTATGCCTAAAATTTCAATAAAGCATAATTTTGATACAACGTAAGAAATAGTTTTTCTTTTGTTGTTCTTATGATAAGTTTATATATATATATATTTAGTACCAGGTGACCGATCATTCGATCGGTGGGCTTGTATTTATCTAAACATAATTTGAATGATCGGTGGGCTTGTATTTAAACATAATTTACACGTAATAAAACGGTGCATACATTCCACTAAAATATTTATTACCTGGTATGGGACCATATTTGTCAATTGATTTTCCTGTAGTAGGAGACCTATATGCCTATATAGAAAGGGCTAGTCTCCTTAACAGTTAGCCATGTGTATGATGGAGGGCCCCTAGCAAATGACACACTATCTGTTAAAGACTACCTGTACCTAAAATATTTCCTTTAAATGCATTTGTTAATAAAATTAAAAAAAAAAATGTCATTAACAAATAAAATTTGAATGCCCTGATCTTTTACATAGGTCAGGTTGTTTTTTAATCAAGCTTTCAGCTAGTATTGTAGTTACAATGGCAATATAGCTGATTTTCAGCTAGTCCCAATTATTTATTGTCACCCCCACCCGGCAATAAATAAACCACTTAAAACTCAATGTACATTTTGATACTTTTAAGAAATGAAGTCCTTTTTGATACTTTTGAGAAATGAACAAAAGGACATCCTACTTGTAATTTTTATGAGCAAGAAGGTTTTAACGAGTATGAGACAATAATGAACAAAGAAAGAAATGAATCTAAACTCTGAATAAATGATGATAGGTATTTAATTAGTAATAATTAATATTAAAAATAATATTAGTATGTCATTTATTTATTAATGTATATTTATTATCATATTTAATTAATGATTAGATAAATTACGAAAAATATTAAAATGACCAATTACTAAATATTAACATCAAACAGATTATAATAAATTATCAACCCTACATTATCAAAAAGACATTTTTTTACAAATATACTTAGCAGCCCCACCCCACCCCATCTTGTCACTTCAGTGGAAAGATACAGTTTTTAAATATGAATATGATTATGACTGGAAAATGACACAGATCAATCCATTACTACACACCTTCAGCCAAGTAAAAGTACATTTAATATTAATTTCTCAATATAAATTGCCTTTTTTAGAATTATTTAACTTTACACTAAAAAAAAAATTATGAAACTTTTATGTTTAAAAATTGACAATACTGATGAAATAAAGTTATAAATAATAGAAACATAAAGACATTGTATTTACATGATATAGGTTTTGTATTTGCCACATTTTGTTTGAGATACTCACATTGAAAATATTTTTCTTCATGTATTATAAACAATAGATCATGAACTTAGAAGTGTTGAAAAAGCTTGTTAGCTATTACAGGACAGACATTAGGTAAAAAACAAGTAAACATGTAAAAATACAGAATAAAAGTTCAGTCATCTTTATACAATTCCATAACAATAACTCACACAATACTAGGTGATTGTGTGGCCAGTACTATGCACAGCCACCTTTACTTTACCCCAACTGATGTTAGGTACCCATCAAAGCTAGGTAGACTCAGGGATACCCTCAAGTCCTGGGAAAAAACCCTAGCCTCCATCGGGATTCGAACCCAGGACCTTCGAATCGCCACTCGAATGCGCTGTCGCTCGGCTATAGAGCTGCACGATATTTTTTAAAGACGATGTATGGTATTATTTGTCAAAAATATTTTTTGAAAAAATAACACATAAAGATCTAAACTTTTTTTAAAATATGGAATAAAAAAATGTGTGCATTTAATGTTATAAATTTTTATAAAACAAAAGTAGTTGTCATTGACAAAGTAAAAAAGTATCTGTGAACATACAAAATACAAAAAGTATGTTACTACAACAAGCTTGGAAAAATGGTTTGGTTAATGATCTAATTGTAACAGACGCTTATAATAATTTATATATAAGGTAAAACATTAATGAAAAACAATAATAGCATTATCATCAATATACTATCACTGAAATGATTAGCTTTGCAAATAAAAGAAAAATTGCTTAAAATGTATTTTGATGTGGCAAAAAAACAAAACAAAATATTTTTAACAAGGCATTTATTTAACAATAAATTCAAGGAAATGTAAATTCAAGGAAATGTATGTTATTTTAAACAGTTTATATCTATTGAGATAGGTCAATGTTTCCAATATGATTGGTTTTTTTTTGTGATTGGTTATTTATTTACCTGCTTCAACTTCCTGTATAGTTTTGTTTGTTTAAAAAAAAGGAAATGTGCCTTTACTATTTAAATTTATATTGCGTACTTTTAAATCTGTAAATGAATTACACTTGTCAGCTGTACAGCGCAGCTGAGAAACTTAACTTTGTGAAATACACAGAAGTTCCATCAGCGTTTATAATGTCTAATATTCAAAGTCCATTTACATTACATTGGCTAATATACTACAATGTTAAAAATTATATTGATAAAGGAGTTATACAGGAAAACCGGTTACACACATGATCTTTAATGTAACTTGCTTTTTTACTTTGGAAGTATACCTGTGGCTTATACACCGGCGCAGCTTATAATCAAGATTTTACTGTGATAATTTTAATGAAATTTAACATGTGAGTTACATTAAGTATAACATTAATTGTTGAAACATGTAATAAAAAAAATAATAGTTTAGTCAACTTTATAAAATTCCATAACCGGTAACAAATAACTGGTAACAATAACTCTACAACGTGCTTCTAACTTGGCCAGTGCATTGAAAGACAGCAACACTATTACTTCAGTTGAACTAAGCAGTGAACATGTTAACATTTTATAAAAAAACAATGTGGTAATTTACATAAAGCAGACCTATATGCTAGGACCTCAAAAAGAAAATACCATTAAAATACCATCAACTTCATCAAAAACACTATATATCAATATATATATATACCATACAGACAAAACATCAAATGAAAAACTACAGTCTTTTTTACAATTATATGAGATGGGACACTTCTCATCATAAAGCTGAACACAAAAGTCAATAAATGCTTAGCTGCATAAACTTTCAATAAGATAGAATTACTATTTCCATTTGTGGGGATATTTTCTAAAAAAGATTCGAGTAAAATTATTTGCCAAAATAATTTGTAAAAAATTAACACGTAGATATCTAAACTTTTTTTAAAATACGGAATAAAAAGACAAAGTAAAAAAGTATGTGCATATTCAAGTAAAAATAAATTTCATTCCATTTCAGACTGTAACATACTTGACCTTAGGCTAGAAAAGAAAAAAAACATGTTGCTACAACAAGCTCTGAAAAATGGTTTGGCTAATGATCAAATTGTAGCAGATGCTTAAAATAATTTACAAGGTGAAACATCAATAAATATTCAACATTAATTTTAAAATAAATCATCAATATACATTAATATATGCATTACATAGACAACACATTTGATATTTTTGTTGATAGTTTTTCAATAGCTTTACAAATTATTTGAACTTTTAAATCTCGAGCATAAACCACTTTTCTTTCTTATCAAAATTTTCCGTCCGTGTTGTAGAGTTTTTTTTACATAGAAAAGAAATTTGTTAATGATTCCATGCATCAGTTGTACATCACATTTGAGAAACTTAATTTTGTAAAATATGTAGAAGCTTACTTAGTGTTTATATTGTCTAATATTCAAAGTCCATTCACATTACATTAGCTAATACACTACAAATAAAAAAAATATTGATACAGAAATCTTGCAGGCAAACCAAACATAATTAGGGTGCCGGTTATACTATACACATGACCTTTAATTTAACTTGCTTTTTGCCTTCAGAAATATACCTGTGGCTTGTACACAGGCGCAGTTTATAAACAAGATTTTACTGTAACAATTTTAATGAAAATTAACAAGTGAGTTACACTATAAATTGCATGTAATGAAAAGCATAGTTCATTTAGTTTAAAAAGTGCAAATATAAACATTAATTGTTGAAACATGTAAAAAAAATAAAGGACAGTTCAGTTATCTTTATACAATTACATAACAATAACTCTACAACCATCTTCTAACTTGGCCAGTGCATTGAAAGATTGCAACACAGTTATTTGAGTTGCACTAAGCAGTGAACATGTTAACATTAAAAAAATTATAATGTGGAAATTTACATAAAACAGACCTATTTGCAAGGAGCTCAAAAAGAAACTGACATGTTAACCATTAAAATAACACCAACTTTTTCAAAAACATGAAATACACTACCGGTATGTATACTGTACGGACAAGAAGTCAATATGAAAAACTACAGTCTTTACAACTATATGAGAGGAAAACTTCTCAACATAAAACTGAACACAACAGTCAATAAATGCTTGTTGAAACATCTACATATGCAATACATAAAAAGAAATTGTGAACATTTGATACACTCACAGAAAAAAAGTTGAGAAGCTTTACACATTAATTGAAATAATTTTAAAGGAAATACATATGTAAAGACACATATATGTAATGAAAAGACATATTACATATTGTCTTTAAGTAAATGCATTATCATTATTATACAATCCTAGGTCAAGTGATAATCAGTCAACATACATGTATTTAAATGTTTTGTCATTCACCCAACTACATTATGGCTGATGGATGTCAGTATCAATTTACAGAAAACTGTATGACCCACAAGTTGGTTTCATGGAAGTTAAATATCCAAATATTACAAATAAATCTTAGAAAAATTACACATTCTTAGGTTATAACAATGTTACTTTTCATTTTGCAGTCATATACAACATAATAAGAAACACTTAATGTTGGTAATGTATTAAAATGCAGCATAAAATATTTCACAAAAGCACAATTTAGTATATATATATTTATTTACTTTTTTAAGTAAAAAATGAAGTTAAACATTTTATTTTTAATAGAAGTTCTTTCATTTAACAAAGTAAATGTCTTGGAGTTTTGTTGTTCAGCATAGGATAATGATTTTGCAGATAACTATGTGCCTCACTAAGTGGTATTGAAGATCCTTAATAATTCTATTCCACTGGTCTTGTCACAGCTCCTTTTAACAAATTTCAAGAACCAGCAAGATTGTCATTCTTACACTGATGTCTTTAAAGTGTAGGTCTAGTCCACAGCTGAATCTTGAAATAAAAAAATTATATTTAATGTATAAGTAGGCTATAACAATTGTTCTACCAACACTTTATTAAATATAATGTTATTCTATACAGGGCTGTGGAGTCGGTAGATAAATGTTCCAACTCCAACTCCTCATTTTTTTGTACTTCCGACTCCAACTCCGACTCCAGGTACCAAAATTTCCTCCGACTCTTCGACTCCACAGCCCTGATTCTATACCTCAGAAGCACATTTAGCTGGACAAAAATGTAATAATATAATCATTATTACTTTACCAATAATAACTATTGTTATTATTTTGTTACTACTTTAAATGTATCTGGAAAAGCTGATCAGTGTGACATTGATAAATGAGCGTTTTCTTGGATGAAGTATTTTTTTTAATTTTTTTAACTCTAGGAATTATTGAGCACAACACCCATGATGACCTTGCATGTATAATTAGTAAAACACAAATATAACTTATAAACCTACCTTGTGTATCCTGATTTAATATCTCCTTCCAAACCACGTTTCGCGTATGACTGTTGTTGTCTGGTGGAAGAAGAGCCTTCAGGCTGCACTGGCGCTTAACCCTGGAGAATGCCACGTACAGCATTCCGTGCATAAACACTGGCACCCTGAGGTCGATTCCAACAAACTGAAATGTTTGGCCCTGGGACTTGTGCACAGTCATGGCAAATGCTGGTGTCACAGGGAACTGGTGACGCTGCATTGTACTTCCCAGTTTGCTTTTGATGGAATCAAGGGTGATTCTGGGAATGTGCACATCTCTACCAGAATGCTCGCCTGTAATGATTTGAGCTTTTATCACGTTGTTACAAAGCTCAGTAACAGCCAAACGTGTTCCATTACAAAGTCCTTCTGACGTGTCCAAGTTTCTCATCAGCATAATGATAGTATTTTTTTTTAACTTTAGCTCATGTGGGGGCAAATCTGCAATGTCTATCGAATTTAAAAATTCTGCCGTAAATTCCAGAGCTCCTTCTGCTTGATCTTTAATTGAATCAAAACTGTAGTAAACTTTTTCATCTCCTGGCAACCTTTTAATGATTTCTTTATTTATCATGTTTACGTCTTTGTTCAAGGGCGCCAGTATCGCCCTCTCTTTCATAGCCTCGTAATTATGTGTTGCTAGGCTGTTTCCAAAAACCTCATCAATAAGGTTGCCATTTGATATGTTTTCTCTTGGTATGCTGATTTCGTTCAGCGCATTCTGTGTTAGCTTGCCATCCCCAAGCTTTAGGAGAAACTCAGCAAACTCAGTCTCCTCCGGATCCACTCGCATGTTTGCTTTCAATGAAAACATTTTGAAGTGTGGCCAAAGGTTACTCCGTTTTATTGAAAGATCGAGAAGTTCACTCCGGTTAGCTCGGGGCTGAACAGGAAGACACTGTCGGAAATCACCTCCCAAGACTACAACCTTTCCCCCAAAAGGCAGAGGGGAGACTCCAATGGTGCGTAAAAGCTGATCTATACAGTGCAGACCATATTTAGGCAGCATGGGCGCTTCATCCATAAGAAAAATATCAACTTTCGCTAGTTGAGAGGCTTTCATCGATCCAGGTCTAATGTTGGAGATAGACTCTGGGGTGAGTGGCACACTGAGTCCAAATACCTTGTGCGATGTTTGTCCCTCGGGCAGCAGAATTGATGCAATGCCAGTGAAAGCCATGCATTTGGCATTGTAACCTTTCCCTCTAAGAATGTGAAAGAGGGTCTTGTATATAAAAGTCTTTCCAGTGCCTCCCGGTCCATCAATGAAAAAGCATTTCGGTCCAAGACTTCCCTTTGCTACTGAGCTCAAAATTGTGTCAACTATTTCTAGTTGTTTTCCTTTCAGTAGCTCATACATTTCTTCTCCAATGGCAGAAGACGCATCAGCGTTAATAAACTGCTGGTTCGGATCGTTTTCGTACTCATCAGTATCGTCCATACCAAACCGTTGCACCCAGTAACGGAAATTTCTTCCTTCGGTTGCTTCAGTGTTCAATTTGTAAGCGATAACACGATAAGCACGTTGGATGGCTTCTTCAACTGTTCCACCTGAGCGTTTTGCTTCTCGGATGAAGTCTTCTGCCAAGTCTTCTCTAAACATTTCCCACAGTCGTTTAGGATTCTCTGGAGAACCCAGAATCAGAATCTGAGAGAAAAGAGTTCTCATTGCCCTGGGAGACTTTGACATGGCAGATTCTCGCAGACCATCTATCCACTGTTGGTCATCGTAGGCTAGTCCTCGAGCGAGGCAAGCTTGTTTGTAGGTAGAATGCCTGATGCCATTGACCAAAAGCAAATCATCAAAACTTGTAGCATCATTAACATGATACAGCAGCAATCTTAAATGGTAAAGTTCAGGCTGTGCTACAAAATTGACATTGTGGATGCGGCCAATAACATTTACTCGACGGATCCTGCTTACCCATTCACTTGATGTACCCACCCATTTGAAATGTTCGGGAATTTGCCAGTAGTGTCGATAAAGGACATCTTCTTCCCCACCATTTAGGCGACTATTTTCATATTTTTCTTTTAGTGCTCTGTTTGTTTTAAAATAAGCTTCTAGCGTTGAGCCTTTTTGCCCAATGTCCGCCAAGTCTTCCTGAGCCTGGTCAATGTTTCCTGTTCTGTACTCGCCAGGGAGATGGATGTCCAAGCGCTGTACAACATGGCTCTTCTTTTGGATTTCGTTAGCAAACAATCGCCAGCATGCTTCAGGCGGACCAATGCATCGACCTTCAACGTATGTGTCAGCTTCATTGTACATGAGCCTATTTCCATTTTCAACAACTTTAATGGAAGCACAATCATGTCCCTTATAGATGTACTTGTACAGATATTTCACTGCACGAATGCTTCCAACATAGTCCACATTAATGTGGCAATTGTAGCGCTTCAGTAAATAAGGGTTGTATGGAGCTACGTGACGATTATCTCTTGTCACCCTACTTCCATTCATGTCTTTGCGATACACGGCATGTTCATGTGAAAAGTCAGAGCTGCTCTGGTCCAACTTGGGATCATACCGGCGCCGTAACTTTGGCCGCTCATCGTCTACAAGAGATGTCACATCTTGAAAAGGTTTTGGAAAATCAAAACGACATTTCATGTATCCATTTTTGTTGACCATGCATGAGGCATTAGGGTTGAGCTGACCACAAGGATTATGCATCATCCACTTGAGGACCAGTTCTCTCAATTCAGGATCCTGACTGTCTGGAATTTCTGCTGAGATGAGATCATCAATTTCCTCTGGGTTATGCATTTTGTCTTCTGGGCTCATTATAAGCAAAAGATGCATATGTGGGAGGCCGCGCTTCTGAAACTCAATCGTATAGACGTAGGCAGCAACTTTCCCGAAAATCTCATTTTTATACAAATCTGTGACAATGCTGTCAAATTTCAGTTTAGCTACCCTGGCGACGAGATCAGGTCGGTCTTGTGTTAGCTGCTCTAGGGCTAATCCGTCTTCAAAAACAATATGTTTTGCTTCTTTAATCTCCGGCCAATCAGGATTGCATGACATGGTAATGAAGAAGTCTGGAGATCCAAATCTTCTTACAATAGCCATGGCATCTTCAAAATGCTCTGCATAAAATCTTGTTGAGCCAGGGAATGAAGATGGCAAAATGATGGTCTCACCAATGACTGCATCTTTTTTCTTGGACAGTTCTTCTAAAAAGTGATTGACCCCAGTGTACTTGTCACCTAGAATTTTTTTCTGGTTGAACTTGATCCATTGAATGCGGTCACGTTCCACTCTAATGTAGGTATCAACCAGGTACTGTTGAAAAAGTCTGCCGCCAAAATGAAGTGCATTAAAATGCGTTTGGCGCAGATCAAGGTCATCAATGTCTGCTTGTGGTAGTAGATGTTTGGTGAGCCCTGGCCGAAATGCAATTCGGTACTGCGCAAGCTCAAGTCTGGTAAGATGATGGCGGCTAGGATAGGGTGTATTCAGCTGCATATTCACAGAATAGCCAAAAGTTCCATCGGGATAGAACAATGGGTAGGTGAAAGGCTCTGTTCGTTGATCAGTGTTCTTTAACGTAAATATTTCTTTGCCTCTCTGGTGTACCACCATTTCATTTTCTGGAAGGCTTTGGTCAGCATTAAGGGTAATGACTGCACACACCTCATTAGACGATGGAACATTGTATCGCCTAAGGTCAACACCATCTGGCTCTGTGAATAAAAGTCTCACATATGGGGGACTTATGCCTTCTGCTGATGCACGGTTATTGACATCTTGTTCCACCTCTTGCATCATCATAAAGCCCTGGGCAAAAACATTTTGGGCCCTAATCATCCTCTCAACTTTATTCATGAGATTGTGGCTGATGCCTTGGTTCAGAGGATGATCAAGTCTTTCTGCGACAGCTTGATTGGAATCCAGAAAGTAAATCTGGCCGTATTGCGGGCGTTCACTTTCACCTTGCGAATTTTGGGTAGGGTGGGCTGCCATATTCATTTTATGGTACACCATTCCCGCTGCAATGAAACTGTATATCCCATGACTGTTGATTGTTCTGTTATCATCCATGTTGAATGACGCCAAGGCAAAAGATGAATTCAGGTTTCGAATTCTTTTGTGAAATTCTGCTGCAAGGGGATGGCGTCTTAAAAACAGAAGGACCAATTCATTGGGAAATGTCGGTGCTTCTAGCCTGATCCGACCGTGAAGACAGCAATCTCCAAAAGAATCTCTGTGTACCTTATTGCCTACCCTTTCTTCTGGGAAATGCAGAGCTTGACAATGAATACAGGTCACTCCAAATGAACCTAAACACTGATATGTAGTGTTGGTATCAGTTGTAGAAGCTCTCTTGTAAGTTTTCTTTTGATTTTTCTGAAGGGCTGCTTTTTGTCTCGCATTTCGACGCCGTTGCTCTTCCAAGCGCCTGTCGTGTTGTACATTAGTTTCTTGTGCCAGTCGCTGTGAAGCCTGTCGACGCATGTCCTCTAGTCTCTGTGTACGTTCTGCTGTTGTCTCAGTGTCAAGTCGCTGTGAAGCCTGTTGTCGCATGTCCTCTAGTCTCTGTATACGTTCTGCTGTTGTCTCAGTGTCAAGTCGCTGTGAAGCCCGTTGTCGCATGTCCTCTAGTCTCTGTATTCGTTCTGTTGTTGTCTCAGTGTCAAGTCGCTGTGAAGCCCGTTGTCGCATGTCCCCTAGTCGCTCAATATGTTCTGTTGTTGTCTCAGTGTCAAGTCGCTGTAAAGCCCGTTGTCGCATGTCCCCTAGTCGCTCAATACGTTCTGTTGTTGTCTCAGTGTCAAGTCGCTGTAAAGCCCGTTGTCGCATGTCCCCTAGTCGCTCAATACGTTCTGTTGTTGTCTCAGTGTCAAGTCGCTGTAAAGCCCGTTGTCGCATGTCCCCTAGTCGCTCAATCCGTTCTGTTGTTGTCTCAGTGTCAAGTCGCTGTAAAGCCCGTTGTCGCATGTCCCCTAGTCGCTCAATACGTTCTGTTGTTGTCTCAGTGTCAAGTCGCTGTAAAGCCCGTTGTCGCATGTCCCCTAGTCGCTCAATACGTTCTGTTGTTGTCTCAGTGTCTAATCTTTGTGATTCACATCGTCGCTTGTCTTCCAGCCTCTGTAAACGTTCTGTAGCTGTCTCTTTGTCTAATCTTTGTGATTCACGTCGTCGCTTGTCCTCCAGTCTCTGTAAGCGCTCTTCTGAACTGTCAGCATCGATAACACTGTGTATTATTTCTTTGGCCCTAGATGAAGCACTTCTGCAAGCCCTTGCTGATCTGTCCTGAATATTTTGTTGGCGAGCACCTTCATTACTTTCACTGAGTTCTCTGTCATTATTTGTGTCCGCCGACATCACCCGAGTCTCAGTCACATTGAAATTGAATAGCCTACGTTTTCGTGGGCGTCCTCTGGGCATTTCTAGGATAAGAAAATTTAGAGAATTTTTTATTTATTAGACCTACTGAAAAACAGTAATACATTTCTATACACTTACTTCTACCTATTTGCTTGCCATTAGCTTTATTTACAAACACTCGGATATCAAAACCTGAATTGTTATTTTATTATCCTTAAAATAGTAGCAGAAGAAACATATAATATTGCTTTCGAAGAAAGATTAATAAATCTAAGAATTATTGAAAACCCTTACAAACTGATATTTTACAATCTAAGGCCTAATTTTAGTGTTAACCTACCCTGTCCGATTGTGTGCTTTTAATTATAAATTTCTTGTTTTCCTGATTCGTTAAGGAAACCCATTGCATGCCCAAATATATTAATAACTTAAAACTTAATATGCGTTTGTTATCGCATAAGTGATAAGAAATGGGTTTTTTTCCCTTATGTTTATCTGAGCATTGCAAGAGGAGGTTCTTATTGTGCCGCATTTTAAAATTAGAAATGTAATATTGTATTATTATATACAATATCAATGTAGCATACTTTGCGTGGATAGTTTATACTTATAATACTTGCTCTTGAAGTAAGCTTAATACATGTAGGACTTATTCAAACCCTTACAAAAATACATCTTAAAATATAGGGCCAAATTGTAGAGTTTACTTACCCTGTCCGAATTCTGTTTGTTGTTCTCTCTCTGGGACAATCTGCCTTAAAATCCAACAGCCCTTAAGGTTAGTTCAACGCAACAATCTTCTTCATAGAAGCTGCGTCTGAGCTGTCTGTAATGTATAAGATAAAATAAGATAACCCTAGGACATAATTTTAATGTAGAGCCAATTTTTGTAGAGAGAAAGACAGCAGAGCAGCAGACCTAAGTCAAATGTCAACATCGCAATTAACACTATTCAACTTTGTTTTGCTTAAATCTTAAATTTTAACAATAATGAATAGGCGTAACGTCAGAAAGTGTTTTATAGAAATATGCCTAGAGGCCTATATTATTATAATGACGATACAGCTAATTCATTAATATTTAATCATATATGTCAGAAATTTTGTTATAGAAATATGCCTAGCCTATACATTATTATAATGATTAGGCTAGGCCTAGAGGCTATAGACACTATAGTGAATGATAATTATATATAGTTATAGTACTTTAATTGGTATAGGATATGGTATTGGTCATACCATAACGCCATACTTCATAGACATTTATATAATAGTATTAATAGTAATAGGCCTAGGCCTACAGTAATTATAATATACAGCTAATTGATAATATTGATATTTCATATCATGCCTTTAATTTTTTAATTATAAGTTTCTTGTTTTCTTGATTTCTTAAGGAAACCCAATACAAACTTAATATGAGTTTGTTCTCACATAAGTGATAAGAAATGTGTTTTTTTTTCGTATGTTTATCTGAGCATTGCAAGAGGCGGAGCTTATTGGATCGCATTTTTAAAATAGAAATGTAGGCCTATTATTGTATTATTATATATGACACCAATGTAGCATACTTTGCGTGGATAGTTTATAGGCCTACTTATAATACTCTCTCTGGAAGAAAGCTTAATACATGTAGGCTAATACTTATTCAAACCCTTACAAAAATACATCTTAAAATATAGGGCCAAATTGTAGAGTTTACTTAGGCCTACCCTGTCCAAATTCTGTTTGTTGTTCTTTCTCTGGGACAATCTGCCTTAAAATCCAACAGCCCAGGCTTAAGGTTAGTTCAACGCAACAATCTTCTTCGTCTTCATAGAAGGAGCGTCTGAGCTGTAGTCTGTAATGTATAAAAGATAAAATAAGATAACCCTAGGACATAATTTCTTAAATTTTAACAATAATGAATAGGCCTAACGTCAGAAATTGTTTTAGAGAAATAGGCCCATATATTATTATAATGACTATACAGCTAAATCATTATTAATATTTAATCATATATAATATAAATAATTATATATGTCAGAAATTGTTTTATAGAAATATGCCTAGCCCGTAGGGTAGGCCGTAGGCCTACATTATTATAATGATTATAAGGCTAGGCCTAGAGGCTATAGTGCCGCTATAGGCCTAGACACTATAGTGAATGATAATTATATATAGTAGGCCTATAGTATATAGCCGCTACCCTATTATTATAGTTATAGTGCTAAAATAGGAATAGGTAGGATAACATATAAGGATAGGGCATAGGTCATTATAATTATACCATAACTCCATACTTCATAGACATGTAGGCTATGCTATACAATAGTAATAGGCCTATTTTAGCTAGGCCTGCATTAATTAGGCCTATACAGTAATGTAAAAAAGAAGCCTCTAGGCCCTAGGCCAGTCTAGGCCTACAACCTAAAGCTAATACTGAGCTAATTGAAAATCGATAGGCTAATAATTACTAATAATCTAATATTGATATTTCATAATCATATCATGCCTTTACATTTTAAATTATAAGTTTCTTGTTTTCCTTTTATTTGTTAAGGAAACCCATATTTCCATGCCCAAATATAATAACTTAATATATATGCGTTTGTTATGGCATAATAAGTCATAAGTCAAGTGATAAGTAGCCTAGGCCTAATGTGTTAGTGTTAGTGTGTTAGTAGGCCTATTGTTGTTTTTTCCCTTATAAAATGTTTAGACCTAATCATATATATTCATAATAATAATATAAATGTGATAATATATATAATATAATCATATAGTATATAGATCTAGATTAATAATTAATATATAATATAATAAATATAGATCTATAGAGTCTATATTTCTGGTTTAGGTTTAGGTAGGCCTAGCCTACTGCCTACTGGTTTCTACCATGATCATATCATGCCTTTATTACTTTTTAAAATCATAAATATATAAAATTAAGTAGGCTAGGCTAGGCCTACCCACTTTATTTTTTAACAGCAAACGTACCTTACTTTAACTTACTTTAAGTTCACTGTTAATGAAATGATGATAATAAAATTCCTCCGAAGTTCCCATTTGACGTCTGCAAAACTTCGTGTTTTGCAATAGAACTTATAGTATATAGATCAGTGTTTCTAATAATTTTCTTCTAAATAATAATATTAGACAAACTGTCGTCTGCTACAGTGTTTTATGCCTTCTATATAGATTAGTGCGCAAATCTTTTTATTACAAAAACTACTTAATTCATTTCAGTGAAAGTTTCCATTCCTATGGGCAAAGAAAAAATAATAATTTCGCCTTTAATTTTTTAGTATTTAACAGGTGTCTTAGTGTTGTTTTGTTAAAAAAAAAAAAAAAAGTTCACAAAATCTTTATATCAAGCAACCAGAGAGTTTTTTTTTTAATTACTTCACATATTTAACTAAAAATATTTTTATTCTTCTTCTTTTTCTTCTTCTTTACGTGCCAGGTCTGGAACATACAGCGGCGGTCATGACTCTCCATTCTTTCCTGTTGTTAGCTTTTTGCAGAAAGTTATTATTACTTATGTTGTTGTTCGTGGCCCATTCGTTCAGGCTTTCTACATATGTTAGCCTTTGTCTTCCTCTGCCTCCCTTACCAGATATTTTCCCACACAAAGCCAGTCTTTCTATACCATTTTTCCTATAGATGTGTCCTGCCTCTAGAGCCGCATAGGCCTAGGGCCTACTATTTTTTGTTAGCCCGCTTGTTACCCACTGGCTGTAGTTTGCACACCCCTGCATTACATAAATTACACTTGGTCTTGTTTTAAATTATTTCTATCATCGGTGCGCAACAGTAGTCTAAACAAGAAATTAAACTTATTTCTGCTGTAGTAAGCCTACGGGTATTCCCGAAACGTCATAACTGCGACGCAACAAAACACCACTCTTGAACACCGCACTACACGTGGGTCGAGCAATGGCATGTTTTCACGGCCAAAATCAATTATCTACGATAAATCTAAAGCGTATTTTTGTCTAACGTTCATTTCCGATTTTTATTTGTGTGGCCGAAAAGGTGTAGATTTTTTTTTAGGGGAAACAAGTCGTGCATTAAAACATGAAGATAATCGTTAGAACGCTTTTGAAGAAAATTTCCAGACATATATATATATAAATCTGATATAAATCGAGTTTTGTAAACAAACAAATTATTGGTTTAATCACAGAATCATCATTTAAAGTCCAAATAGAAGAATGATATTTACACAAGTGGTTAAGAATAGCACATTATCCATAGAATATAAAAGAGAGAAATTCAATAGGCTATGAATAGCATTGAAATTACTGGTAAAACAATATTGAAATCTTTGTAGTATAAATCCTTAAGAATTTTATCTCAGAGCATTAAAATATATGATCATTACTTGTCGATAGATGCCAAAAAACTGATGTAATTTCTTATTGATTCTCATGGGTCTATGATATGGGTCGTTACGATACCATAACCGAATACAAGAGAATACATTACATTATGGCTGATGTAAATAGTTAATATATAATAAAATACTAGCGTGCGATGGAATATTCGAGCATGACCACCAAACAACGTTTTAAATCGGCCATGTTGTCCGGTGATGTAGCTGGGAAAAACCCACAGAATCGGCTTATGAAATAATTTCGATCATTACTACTGCAATTCTTATGAACGATTAGTATTCATTTAATTATGGTATACATTTACGTTTCGTAACAATATATACATATATATATATATATATATATATATATATATAGAGAGAGAGAGAGAGAGAGAGAGAGAGAGAGAGAAAGAGAGAGAGAGAAAGAGAGAGAGAGAGATAGATAGATAGATAGATAGATAGATAGATAGATAGATAGATAGATAGATAGATAGATGGATGGATGGATGGATGGATGGATGGATGGATGGATAGATAGATAGATAGATAGATAGATAGATAGATAGATAGATAGATAGATAGTTATCAGGAATATCAAACACAGACCTTTATCTTATTTAATAATAAAAAGTAATGTATCCCGTCGGACCAAATTGATCCATAGGGCTGGTGAAGCAGCGTTCCCCAGTTTCTGTGGCCTACGGCATACTATGGGAATTTCTGGCTAGTACAACGCCCAGCAGCTTTTAGATTACCCCAACTAAAGTCAGGTACCCATCAGAGCAGGGTAGACTCAGGGACTCCATTCAGTCCCGGGAACAAATGTTAGCCTTCACCAGGATTCGAACCCATGACCATGACCTTCGGTACGCCAGTCAAACTCGCTGCCGTTCGGACACCGTGCTCCGTATGTTATTTAGGGTACATACATTACAATCCCGAATGTATAATTACTTTACATCTTTTAGCTTTAAAAAAAGCCAAAATGCAGGCTTGCTGCGTCATAGTATAATCCTCTTGTCTGCCCTGGATGCCCAGCAAAACGACTGGTAACCGTCTCCACAAAAGATATTAACTATTCACCAGAGCTGACTAGACCAAATGATGCTATGCCAATATTTCAAGCCTATGGAGTCAAATGTAAAGGTAGTTTAAGGCTTTGAGGCTGAAACATTGCCCCCCTTTCGACACACACCCAGCCCTGTATAGGCTGCATCTTAACATTGAAAACAGTGGGAGAAAAATACGCAGTGTAGGCCTACTTTTCTATATTTATATTATTATATAGACATGTTATGTCTATAATATAACACTTTTGGTAGCCTTTCAATAATTAATTTGTCTCAGGCTTAAAGTGGGACGAACGTCTACATTTGGAAGATCAATCTGAATTAAATCCCATGTATCACTATCTTTATTTATCTGTAGGCCCTATCTATAAATTTGTTAAAGAAGAAACAAGAACTTTGTTTCATAATGTTTTATTCACAAGCTTTAAAAGTAATATAGAAAACAATTGTCCACACCACGCAGAAAACACATCAGGGTCATTGATTGTTTTCCAACCTTTTGAAAAAATAGTCACTTAATGATTTTAAAAAAAAACACACACAGAAAAGTACTACACTATAAAATAGATCTACACATCTGCCAATGGTAGTTTTTTTTTCTGGTAGATCACTTGAAAAATATTTAAATATTTATTTTATTGTCTCTGTATATTTTGCGTCCATGATTTAATGTAACCAATAAGGTGTTTTATTAATTATTTTACACATTTATTTAGAAAAAGAATATTAAAAGGCAAAATCGTAAAAATATAGCGCATTATAATATACAAACATGGAACTACAACGAAAAGATGTTCTAAAAAATCGAAACGACACTTTTTCTTTTTCGGTAATCAAAGATGCAGTGAAACGTGTTCTTGCTCATTGTAATTGGGACATGGAGTGGGTTAACTGAACTATTTTGAAAACAATAATATTTTAATCCTATAAAAATCCTACTCAAAATTCAAAACTAGACTCGTATCACGGAAAGCGTGTGAGGAAATACATTTATGTCTAGAAGGAATGTTTATTAGCATTTAAGATCTGTATCGCTTTCAGTGTCATTCATTGTGTTTGATTGGCCCTTGTTTGAATGGGTAGTCAGTGTTCTGGGATTGAGCTGTGTATAGTCGTCTTATTGTGTTTTCACTGCTCCCCTGCAGTGCTGATTGAGAACTCTGTCATAAGATAAGATAAGATTTCTTTATTGATCTAAATAAGTGGAAATTTGTCTTGATTACAGATGTTTTGTCTTTCAGCATATTTTAAACAATATAAATCATAAAGTCTTTTGGCAAAGATTTTAGTATAAATTTCCGCCCATGTATGCCTTTGGTGGATTTTCTTCCAGAATCTTGTCTTAGGTTGTATGCTCTTTCTTCAAAAGATTTGTAAAGTTTTATCTGGGTGTTTTCTTAGTCTTAATTTACTAGTGCTTGCATAAAGTGTTTGTTAAATATGTATGTTTTTTTTTCTTTTGTTTTTCTTTTGCTCAAAGGTGTTGTATTATTTGTGTTTGGTTGCCTGCTAATTGGTGTCGTTTTCATGCCTTGTGTCCGTTCTTTCTAAGACAAACCCTTTCATATTTTTGACCCACTTGCAAATTGTATGATTGTTTTGATTATATAGTCTTTTTCGGTCTGTCAGTTTATTGTAGCTTGTTCTATTTTCCTTTGTTGGCCTATTTTCGGCAGTTTTTCTGGCGTTGGCTTTATTTACTAACGATTGTAGCTCCATATGCTAGTTGTATTATGAGCTTTATGTCAAACTGTTGGTGGGGTATTCTTGTTTTGTAAAAGAAGCATATTATTGTTAACTTGAAAATGATCACTAGTTCTTTTCTCCAGTTGTTGTAGCGTGAATAGCCTACTGTTTGTGTAAGAGCATTGAAATCTCCTGCAATAATTATTGTTCTTGAGTGGTGTGGGGGCTGTATATGTCAATTTGTCACAGCTGAGGGGCAGTAAATATTTCTTTGTGTGTACATTCGACTTCATTCCCCATCGCCATTGAATTATATCTTAGATGTAAAGATCTTTGTTAATGTTATTGCTTCTGATAAAGTGGCTTTTCCTTTACATTATGTGCAGTTGCATTTAAATTGAATAAATCCTGTAATGTGGACTTTTAAAAATAAAATTTGGCAGTAGTGTTTCTTGAAGTAGTGCAATGTGTATGTCATGTTTTTGAATTTTTCGAAAATCGTGCTTTAAGATAAAATAACATTATTAAAAAAACAAACAAGCGTAAATTGTTTTTAAAAAAAGAAAAGATTAATTAACGTTTTAAAGAAACCTAATTGATTAAAAGTAACAGAATGAAGTTTAGCTAAATCGTAATAAAATCATACTACCACATTATTCAAACTTAAAAAATGAAACCTCTTCTTTGTTGCAGATAAAATGAAAAGTACATTTTTTACCTGTTTTTGTGCGATGATCCTTGTCACTAAGTTGGTAAAATCACAAGACTGCCTCTACAATGGTAGTCTAATAAGGGTACTAATATTTTTAATTTTTTTAAATTTTAAATTGGTAGGCTATTGGTGCCGTTTAGACTCAAAGGTAGAAAACTTGTAACTTTCAACCGGTACCATATTAAAATAACTGTATATAATTATTTGTGTGGTCTGTTTAGCCAAATAACTATTACTCCTATTGTAGGCCTATCATATTTTTAAGGACTAATAAGTAATTTGTTTTTGTATACTTTTTTTTTGTCAGAACAGCAAAGCATTATTGGAGTCTGAAAAATGTCTTGTCTGTTACTGCCACTTCGGACACGTAGAATGCAATCCGCCTGATCAGGAATTAATGGTGTTTTGCGAGAACAAGAAAAGAACGTAGCCTATTCATCTGTAGACCAGCAGTGTATGATTAACAGGGTCCACAGGAACACACATAGCTTGTATAGACTCTATAGGTTTTCATGTTTTATTTACTCGCAGAAAGAAGAACATACCGTAGCTAATACGTTTAGATTAAAATATAAACAATGTGTATCTTTACCAATGTACAACAAGTAAAATGCCATGTATAGATTATAATAGATCTATATCATTACAGTTATTTTTCAAAGTAAAATAATAAAGACCTTTAAACTTATGCATTTCAAACTGTTTTTTTTAAAAATCAGTTATTGTCTAGATAGAGTTCACTGAGCTATATTAAATTCGAAAGTTCAGCCTCCATTTTGTAACCTTCATTTTCACGAAAACATTTCCAGAAATCGCTTACTCTGAACTGATTATGTGTGTCAGTGTCAAATAGTCCATTATAATACGCACCACTTATCTATACATAAAAGTCTGCATTTTCCTGACATTTGTATGACATTGTGACATTTGTATGTTTTGTTTTAGTGATTGAGATTTCCTTGTATATATATAGCTCAGTGAAAGAGTCTAGAGTTTGCTTTTAAAAGCAATTACTATTAAATCGGTGATGTCTACGGTGATTCAGAAATGCCTAAAACAAAGGATGCATATGTCAATTCAATGAACAATATAAGAATAGTTTTATCACAGTAGATCTATAGCCTGTCCAAATCAGTACAGAAACTTGTCTGAAACTTGTGGAAAATCTTACTCTTTAAAAGTGTATCTTTAAAATTATAGTTTGAGAGGCCTCGTTTAAGGCCCCTATGCTTTGCATAAAATCTTAGTTTTTAGGGTCTAAACAAACGTATAGAAGATAATATCTTATCTTAATTAACAAAACAATAGCACCATAGAATGGGCTATCTGAACACAACACGAAAACCAACAACCGAGCATCATTTTAAACCCTAGCCGAAATAAAAGACTGGACTCTTACGTAGCGCAGGACTAAATAATCTTATATGTAGGCTATAAGGAAAGTTCGTTCAAAATAAATTGATACACTATTTTTGCTTCCAAAGCTTATCCGTTGGTTGAATCTAGTGTTGCACTTTGGTAAATGTTGTAAATGAGGTTAACTTATTGCCTGCTCTAATTAAATGATAGACGAATTGATTAGCCAGTATGCAATGCACAAATTGACTAGGCCTATTGATCTCTTCCAAGTGTTTGCTTATAAACACTGTGCCTTTTAAGAAAGGTTTTGGATACGTTAGCGTCCATTTTAAATTAGTTCAGCCATTACCATAACATATCAGTGCTGGACCATTTGGTCGCTAATTCTATTACCATTGCTTGTTCAAATAGTTTAGTTTAGTGTATGCTAGTTGTAAATTAAATATTTTAAATTAAACTTAACGCGACTTACACGTCGACAATTAGTTATAGTATAATCTCTTTTGATATTAAAAACGGATTTGTTATAACTATTCTTATAGCCTTGGTATATTTCTAAAAACTATACTTCGAAAAAAAAAACGAAAGCATTATTTACAGTTTGTTGCCGGAAATCAACCGTAAGCTCGTGTATGTATTGAACCCTAAAGGTCAGGCCTCATTCAGACTTGTCAATGCTTAAAAATGTTGGATACGATCATTCCGCTCAGCGTATGCTCAGTGACCCAATGATGTTAAAAATACTTCTATAATATTCTACAACAAAATTCCTTCCATTATTCTAATAATGCCTCACATCACGGGCCACACATTATCCTGAAAACGTTCACAGTATAGTAAATTGACCTTAAGCTAAACTCTCGGGAGCACTTTGTCCGTCCCGTTCGGCTGGCGTACCGAAGGTCATGCGTTGGATTCCTTTTGCAGGCTAGGGTTTTTTTCTCGGGTCTGGAGGGTGTCCCTGAGTTTACCCAGATCTGATGAATACCTGACCTTAGTTTGGTTAAGGTAAAGGCGGATGTGCATGGTGCTGGCCACACAATCACCTAGTATGTCGTGGCCACAGAAACTGGTGAAAGCTGCTTCACCAGCCCTATGGATCAATTTGATCCCACAAGATACTTTAAACTCTATACCATTTTCATACGTCTACATTGGGATCCACTAACATTTCATAACTATGAAATTCCACAGAATGTTCTTATCAGAGGCACAGTGGTCGAGTGGCAGCGCGTTTAACGTTTCGTACCGAAGGTCCTGGGTTCGAATCCTGGTGAAGACTAAGATTTTTTTCCCAGGACTCGAGGGTGTCCCTGAGTCTACCCAGCTCTGAAGGGTACCTGACATTAGTTCAGGTTATGCAAAGGCAGCTGGGAATTGTGCTGACCACACATCCCCTAGTATGCTGTGGTCACTGACATTTGTAAACGCTGCTTCATCTGTCCGATGGGTACTTTACTTTTTTAAATTTAATTTTATCTTATACATTACAGACTCTCCTTCTATAAAGAAGATCATTGCGTCCTACGCTCATCCGCGGTTTGGGTATAGTCCTGCATTTATATTAAGCTTAGTGTTATCAATGATATTAAGTTATTGGTTTTCAAGGATTGTTCAAGCAACCCATTCCATGCCCGGATGCCACTCGGAAGAAAGAGTAATTATATGTGCATTTGCTCTCGTTAGCATTTGCTAAGGGATAAGGAAAGTGTTTTTGTCCTTATGTTTATCTGAGCATTGTAATCAGGGGCGAAGCCACAGGGGGGGCTGAGGGGGGCTAAGCCCCCCCTGAAATTTAAAAAAAAAAAATTTTTCAACTGATTTTTGTAAAATATGCACTAAATTCGCTAAAAATTTGGTAAATCTTTGTCACGCGAAAGTTCAGCCCCCCCCCCCCCTGGAAAAAATTTCTGGCTTCGCCCCTGATTGTAATAGATTGTTACTGTGTTGTATTTCTAAATTAGAATTGAATGCCTTATGTATTGTTACTACTTTACTCTTTGCCATTTTCTCCTCTACTGTTTCGGTAACTACCAATATTGTCTATAGACCTTTTCATTTTATTAATTATTCCAAAAAAGAGGTCAATGTCTAGGCATGCGCAGTAGCTAGGGGGCAGAAGTTGTCAATAAAACCTTCTTCGCCTTTGTTATTTTACTGGGGGCCTAGTGGTTTTTGGGCGTAATTATATTAGCTTTTCATTTTACAAAAAAACTAATTCATAAAAACTTTATACCCAGAAGCTAGGGAGCGAACTGTACTTTTCTTTTACCTTTTGAACCAGTTTTTAACCCAAAAAACATTTATTATACATTCTAGGCCTAATGCGTCTATGGTTACCATCAACCATGTCACCATGTTAATACAGATTGGCGTCGAGCGATCAGTAAATCGTCTTTAAGCATACAAATAAAATTTAACATAGTTATATATTTATAAAGCTTTGTTTGAGTTGAAGTATCAACGCGTAGGCTATATTGTATTTAGTTATTATTTGTAGCAATAGAAATCGTAACTTTTAATTATTTTAATTATTTTTTTTCGTTTGATTTCGATGTCACAAAAGAACCTTGAAAAGCCAAAGTAAGCTCATCATAGTTTGATTCTGAAAAGGCCTAGGTCTATATCGTTAAAATATTGTATGTAGAAGTAGTTAAGCGGGATTATAACATATTAGTAGGCCTATACCTAGCTATAGGACTATAGGCCTATAGCCGCCTATAGTCTATAGTGACTCTATAGGCATAGGCTATAGTAGGCCTATAGGGGCTACAGGCTATATACTTATATAGTATTATAGGCCCTAATAGGCTAAGCTAAAGTAGCCTAAAGGCCTATATAAATTATAAATATAGGCTTATGGCTTATAGGATAGGCCTATAAATTATAATAGCTTTTATTTAATATAATATAGCATATCGAATCGGCCTATCACATATAGTTTACTTTAATAATAGGCCTAATTATTAGCCTGCCTATATGCCTATTACTATTAGCCTATTAGTACATTAGCCTATTATAGTAGCCTAAAGGTTATAAGCTCAAACAGTTTAAACTATTAAACAATTGAAAATATTTACTATTTACTATAGAAAAGTGTTGATTAACCGATTGCGATTGCATGAAATAATTAAGCGAATATGAAGGTAGGCTATGCTATATATTTGATATTTGCAAACTGGTGCGTGTTTTCTTCATGAATTTTTAGTTATAGGCCTGTTATTGAATAATATTTCATGCATATGACTAATGAAATGACAATAAGTCACAATATGAATAGGCCTATAGGCCTATATCTATAGGCCTATATCTATATCTAGTATCTAGGCTATAATATATCATATTCAATATGGAAAACATAGGCCATAGGCCTACGCCGACATACGGTCATAGGTCCGACTATACAACATATAGGCCTATATATATATATATTAGCCTCTTCCTACGAACAATATATTTTTTTTTTAAAGTTTAACATAATATTTGCTATGACCTATGGCTATGGTTTTTATATGCCTATTCGTGAAGATGCATCGGCTCTTATGCGTCTGTCTCTATCAAACATTCAACATGAAATTTATCTAGAATTATATTTGCCTTTTTTATTAATCAAAACGAGCGATCTAGGTCTAGGGCTAAGTTAAGCAATAGCTTGAATAGCCTACAGTAAAACTAGTTCTAAACGTAATTTTGTTTTTTACATTGATTCTCATTGAAGAAACTCAACAAAAAGTAATGACACAGTGATCACGATAGAATCGACCATAATATTAAGGTCCAAAGCATAGAGTCCAGGTCTAAAAAAAATTTTCTTTAAAAAATAAAGAAGCTCTAAACGTTATTTTTTAACAATTCCCTTCCTAGGTTCTTAGTTTAAGATCTCCATGTGTTTTTATGGTTTAAAGTTCAAAAACAACTATAATAACATTAAAAACCCCCAACACCTTTAGTAAAATACTATATGAAAAGAAGGAACCAAAATCTTTGTGCCCCCAAAAGAAATATATGTCAGTGAGTCTCAAGGCCACGCCCCTTTTCCGGGGTCAAACTAAAAAGGTCTATACTTGACGGAGACATGAGTGTGTGTGTGTGTGGGGGGGGGCGACTAAGAGAACGGTTGTATCTACAGTTTAATCAGGAGTCATTGTGGCGCTGTACATCAAACGTAACAGACCGGAAGCCATTCGCCAAAGCCCCGCGCCGTTTAGCGAACGATGGTGTGTTCTGGAACATATAGTAGCAATAAGGACCATAACCCTGACACGATTAAAAAAAAAAGAACAGGAGGAATGGGATGGGGCAGAATAGGAAACCCTAACTCATTGTTCATTGAGGACGAAAGTATGTCATTCTATAAGTAAAGTTATAGGAACACTAAAACTAGACAATAAAAAGAAAACTAATACTAAAAAAAAATATTCAAAAACGATTATAGATCTAGTATAATTGTATTTAATGTCCTTCAGAAGTTTTTAACATTTAACTGTGTAACAAAGCCGAGAACATAATGAAAATTTTATACTTACTATTCATTACATAAATAGCTAGAAATCGTATTTTTTTAAATAATTTTTTGAACATTTTAAGTCAATTATTTTATCATTGCTGGCTAACCAGTCAATACCTGATGATCTATTTATAGATATATTCTTTTAAAAAAGTAACTCGAATAAAAATACAACACATTCTTGCCATTTAAAATTCAGTAGTATACAATAATCTAAATGCATAATCTTTTTTTATAGCTAATAACATTAAACTTTACTATTTCACATTTTAAAAAAAGGAATGAAATTTTTATCTAACATCAGCATCTAATTCAACTGTTGATCTGGTACCATCCACTTCATCAACTTACAAATATAGTAGGCCTACACCCCCCCCCCCCTTTTTTTTTGTAATAGATCAAGTACACTTCACTTTTTCACTGTTCAAATCTAGTACCCTCCAATTTTGTTATAGTAAGCTCTGTTTAATCAAATTTAAATTAAATATATACCCCAAAAATGAACTTTTCAATCCAATGCTTCCCCCTCCCTTTTTAATTTAAATAATCAAGTAGCTTCCCTTAATTTAAGTTGAGTTACCTCCCCTTAATCTGCCTTGGCAGTAAATGGTGGAGTGCTTTTTAATATTGTAAGCACTGAGTCTCTCTCCATCCTGCAGCTTTCTGCCTTCGGATGTGTGCAGGTACTGTTGGCTCGCCGGGACGCTGGTCTTCTCGTGGACTTTTGCTCTGAGACTCAGAACTTCTTCATTTTCATGAACCATGATGGGGACAGTTTTGCCTTCGAGAGTTTTCACGAACACTTCAAATTGACTGTTAATAGTTCAAGCAACAAAAAAAAAAAGAAAGTAAAAAAATATAAAAAATATGTTTACAAATATCTTCAGTGTTAGATCTACATAAAATCAAATACAATGTACTCCATATGGAATCGTAATGTTAAATTTGTTATTATTTTTCAAAATAATTTTTTATTATATTCTATCTAAAAATATAATGCAGAAAACATTGAAAAACTAGGTAAAGGTCGTAAAAACCATGTTTCAAATTGTTCTAGAACTTATATTAAAATTAAGCTAAATCACATAATAAGCATATATTTGTTTACGTTATTAAACAAGTTAATTTTCACATATAACAATGCTGACTTCAAAATATATATTTAACTCAGCTCCCACACCCAATTGTTGTACACTTTTTTGAAAGAAAACAAAAACCCTATTTCAAACAATTGTCTCTGACCTAATTAACAAAAAGCCAAAAAATGCGTTAGACAAAGTTCATTACAAACTACAGTTTAGGATTACCTTTCATTGACCCACTCCTGAGTTCTTGGTGTAGGGTCAACGCGTTCTTTGGGTAGTTGTACGTCCGCGTTGGATCCGCGTCCTGGAGCACTGCCTATTCCACTGTCTGGGCTGAGGACAGAGTCATGTGACGACTGCGGGCCAATCATTTGCTCTGTTCTGTTTTTAAAGAAGTAAAACAGAATGCTGATATATAACCAGCAAAATTATTTAACAAAGGCGGTGTTGTAAAGACTCGAGAGAGCCTATACAGTAATCTGAAGTTGGTAAAATATACTAATGGTGCCAGTGTTGGCGCGCGTTGGTCAAGAAGGGTCTAGTAGCACAATAAGCGCAGCGAGATAAGACAAGAGTAACACCAATAATTAAATCACTAAACTCCTGAATCTCTAAAGGGCAGAAAGACAAAGAGTAAAGTAGTAATAATACATTAAGTCATTAAATTATAATTACAAAATACAACACATTAACAATCACAATAACAATGCTGAGATAAACCTAAAGACAACAACACTTTTCTCATTTAATATGAAAGTACAAATTCATTTAAGTACTCTTTCTTCACTAGTAGCATCCGGGCATGGATTGGTTTGCCTAAAAAAAAAAACGAATAGCTTAACCATTATTATAATAAAAAAACGAAAGGCCGCACTAGAATGAAATCGCGGATAAGGGTAAGACTCAATAATCTTCATTTTAGAAAGAGCGTCTGTAAAATATCAGATAAGATAAGCGATTCTGTGATAATGGTTTATGAATTACCATTTAATTTCGGATAATATCCTCAATTGTGAAAATAGAGTGCCCTGAGCATGCTGGATGTGATGGCAAGGAGAGACGCGCCTTACAAATGAACATTATTATCGTCAACCGTGATGACACATCTTGGTGCCTTGGCAGAAAAGAACAGTCATTTACAGCACAACATAGAACTGCCAAATGCCCAATGCATGCATACTTTACCTTACATAGGCAGAATTTTGATTCGGGCTGCCACCAGGTTATTGAAAGAAGAGGAGAAAGTGGAGTCTTAACTCCATGTTTGCACCTTTCTTGTGGGTTGTTAGTATCGCAAAGCCCACTTTCCATTGATATCTACGCAAAGTAGAAACATCACTTGTTGGAGCTAAATACCCTACGCCCAGACTTACAGGACTAACGACGCCACCACTTCAATCTCACTATAAGCCCTAATGAACGCCCAAGCATAGAGATCAACAAGTAAGCAACAACTTACTTTACTTTACGAGTAAATTGGTTTAAAGTGCAAACTGTTGATACATTCATGAGACAATATTACTTTGCATGTTTTGTAACTAATGTTTCCTTGTGTAAATATATCAATCAATCTCCCATAGAGCGAATCATAAGTCCTCGACAATGTTTAACCACGCCTTTTGGTCTTACCATGATCTCTTCTTCCAGTTTATTCTATTTACTTTCATTTCACTGGATCTTCTAATTTTATTAGATATTTTTATGCTGATAAAAGTGTTGTTTTTTTTTAAATTACATTTACTAATAGGTTTATCTTTACTTTACCCTGTATTGGGTCCGTGTTGGTGCAGCATTGTTGTATCGCTATGGTTCACAGGGAATGGTGCGGCAAAGGTTGGTTTGCTCCCTGACCCACTCCCTATTCCGCTATCCAAAGAACTAGAAGAGAAGTCTTGCACCATCTGTTCATTCACCATGGTATTCTCCAGTAGGCCAGTGTCATTCTCAGTGTGACCTTGATCGCCTTCTATTATGCTCGATGGTGGAGAAGCTTTAGTAGAGAGAGAGAGACAATGGTTTGTGCGCATTTTGAAGTTTGTGTTTAATAATAATAAACGATATTATAAGATATTATAAGATTTATATATAAAGCAAAGAACAAATTCAAAAAGTTTCATTTCAATGTAGCCTATGCTATATTTATTTAGGACTATTCATTTGCAGAAACAGAAATGCAGATGTTGAACAAATACAGAAATGAAACTGTTTATATAAAAAAGGAAAGCTTTAAAATTTCTGTCAATGTTAAGCCTTTAGCTGGATGTATCATTTGCATTTATGTTATAATAGATCTAGTTTTTGTGTGGCACAATAATCACCAATCTACGCTTTGTTGACGAAATTGATGGTCTTGTCGGACCAACGAAGAGCTAGCGTGCAAATCGTATCTTATCTTATACATTACAGAGGCTCCTTCTACAAGGGTTTCCGGGGCATGGAATGGATTGTCTGAACAAACCAGGAAACCGCCGGAAACTTAACATCATTAATAGAAATGCAGGACTAGACTCAAACCATCGATGAGCGTAGGACGCATTACTATTCTTTATAGAAGGAGCGTCTGTAATGTATAAGAAAAGACACAAAATGGTGGCCAGCACATGAACAAAATGGATAACGTAAAAGTCACTTAAATATGAATACCTTACAAAAAATGGTGACTTTATAACAGCCCTAACATTACAAGAGCGCAAGGACTTGCTAAGACCATCCTGTGGGTTGTAACCCATCAATTGAGTCGGAGAAAGGTCAAGAATAACTCTGGATGAAAAGATGAGAAAGGCGGGAAATCGTGAGGGTTGGATGAAGATAGTTTGCATGTCAAGATCACAGTTGAGAATATTATGTAGGCTAAGCCAAAGATGTCTCATTGATAGATTAAAATGCGAATTTAATTTACGCAATTTGGAGTGTTGTTTAGGTGTCGTCTGTATCTAAGGATAAACAAAGATGTAAAAACTGTATAAATTTCACTGGCCATAGCCCAATCTTGGCATCATCCCAAACTTGGCAGTAGCCCGATCGTGGCACTAGCACGATCGTGGCAGTAGCCCAATCGTGGCAGCAGCCCAATCGTGGCAGTAGCGCAATCTTGGCAGTAGCCCAATCGTGGCAGCAGCCCAATCGTGGCAGTAGCCCAATCTTGGCAGTAGCCTAATCGTGGCAGTAGCCCAAACTTGGCAGTAGCCCAATCCTGTCAGTAGACCAATCTTGGCCGTAGCCCAATCTTGGCATCATCCCAAACTTGGCAGTAGCCCGATCGTGGCACTAGCATGATCGTGGCAGTAGCCCAATCGTGGCGGCAGCCCAATCGTGGCAGTAGCGCAATCTTGGCAGTAGCCCAATCGTGGCAGTAGCCCAATCGTGGCAGTAGCCCAAACTTGGCAGTAGCCTAATCCTGTCAGTAGACCAATCTTGGCCGTAGCCCAATCTTGGCATCATCCCATACTTGGCAGTAGCCCGATCGTGGCACTAGCATGATCGTGGCAGTAGCCCAATCGTGGCAGCAGCCCAATCGTGGCAGTAGCGCAATCTTGGCAGTAGCCCAATCGTGGCAGTAGCCCAATCGTGGCAGTAGCCCAAACTTGGCAGTAGCCCAATCCTGTCAGTAGACCAATCTTGGCCGTAGCCCAATCTTGGCATCATCCCAAACTTGGCAGTAGCCCAATCGTGAGAGTAGTTCAATCGCGGCGGTAATCCAATCTCTATATATCAAAGGTCAGAAATTCTAAGGGAAAAGTAGTCCAGAATATGACTTAAAAAAGCGTATAATTTTTGTATGTGATAGAATGTGTTGACCTATGAAACATGTTTGTGTGCCAAGTATCAGTTCGATAGGATTACGGCTAGTAGTCAATTTGTCTTCCAGAGATTTTGACAAAACAAAAGCCATAGTTTTACTAAGTTAATAATAAAAAAGATTGTGGCCTATAACCGGGTCACGATGAAAAAAGGTTAAGGGCAACGCTGAATTATATAGTCTTAACCAGGTATAAAAGCCAGAACACTTACTATAACCTCTGGTGGTTATACCTGACATTTGGTTTTGGGGAAAGTAAAGTTGGGTGTGATGGTCACACAACAATGCACGCGATGGCCACGGAGGACTGGCTTAGCCTACTGACAACAGTTTTCAAAGGGTAGCTTTACTTTATACAGCTTTACACAATCGGAGATATCAGTGGCGTATTTAGGCATGTTCCACATGTTCCATTGGAACAGGGGCCCCCACACAAAAAGGGACCCCCACACATCACAAAAAGAAATTATTTAGTGACACCCCCATTCATTCGTTGAAAATGTGCAATAGCCTATTCAAAAGGAATGAATCCGAAAGATTGTCTTAGCTGCAACATAACATTCATTTATTTTTAAGCGTTCCAGTTCAACCAAGCTAAGCGCAACATTCAAGTTATGATTTTACAGACTGTAACATGAATTAACGGCCATTTTCTGACATATGTAGAAGGTAGAGCGAAGCCACGAGGGGCCCTCACGTAAATTTGGGGACAGGGCCCTGGGAAGTATACAGTAGTAAAAGCCAAATATAACAAGCTATATTTAATTTATCATCGACATCACTCCCTGTCAGAGGTAAGGGGGGTTGCAGCTTCAAACGAAGTCGAAGATCTGTCGATTGTTTCAATTAACGAACAATGTGGGAGCATCACAAACGAACATAGGAGGCAATCAGAAAATTTCTTAAATACTTAATTTAATTAAACAAATTTAAATGTTAGAGACAAAAACTCACTGACCTATAATAGTAGTATCGGATCTTTCACTGCAGACGCTTTCCGAACCTGTCATGTCACTGACTCCACTGTCAAAATCCATGTCACTTTCGTGAGTTGACATAATGGCTGTGTTGGGCAAACTTCTAATAGTAAATTCTACAGATTCTTATTCTAACAGAAAAATAAAATACACTAAAATAAACACATTATAAATAGAAGGCCTATATCTAGGTTTATAGTGCCATAGTTAAATTTAAGTGACTATATTATTTTTTAAAGGTAAATTACAATTTTGTCATCACCCGTGTTTTTATTTTAATTACAATGTAGGCTATTTAAAAACATAATAGGCCTATAGCCTAGTTCAATGGTTATTACGTATAAATACTTGTTTAAATCGAGGTTAAATATCAGATACCCTTATTTAAAAAAAAAATATTATTCATCAAATTAAGAAATAAAGAACTCATTTTTTTTACAAGCTTTATAAATTATAATACATAGCCTTACATTGTCTGTTAACACCTTTTAAAATTTTCAGGCTTACATAGTTTTTTTCTACAATTTATTGAGATATTCGTATCTAAATAATAATATGCCATTTCTTACCTGGTGTTAATCAAACTTAGTATGCTTTAGAAAATGCAAGCAAAGTTGGACTAAAGTTAAAACTGAAAATAAATATAAATGTTTTTCACAATTTCGAAAAAGCAATTGTGTGTAGCTATTTATTAATAGACACGACATCATCATCGGGAAAATCCAAAAAGAATCCCCCGGTAACTTTTTTCGTTTTCGATTCTCGCTGTGTGGGAGAATTTTATTTTCACATGTCTAATATTATTATGTAGTATCAGTTTCGATTTAATGTTGTTGTCGCTCAAGTTCAGATTTTGGAACTGTAGGCTACTTGTAGGCTGCTTCAGTGGCGTAGCCACGATTACAAGACTGAAGGAGGAATATTGCAAAGAAATCAGAGGTTGGGTCTAAGGGGGGGGGGGGGGGGGGAGGGGGTAGGCAAATAATATAGCATAAAAGCAAACAACCCGGGAGGGGGGGGGGGGTATAGCAGGCTTATTTTGAATTGGTGCACGATTTCCCCCTAAACTATTAAAAACCTCATTTTTATCTAATTGATGATTAATAGTTTAATTTTTAAAATGGGGAAGTGATCTTCACGAGTTTGGGGCGGGCACCAGCCACCCCACTGCCCCCCTTCCCCCCCCCCCCTTCTGTGGCTACGTGTCTTGTAGTTTAATGTTTTGTTATTTTAGGCCCACTAATATATAAATAGCAATATCAAGAGTCAAGAAGAATGGTTATGATTTGATGTATAATTGGGCTAAATTATTTAAGTTCTACTTTGCGTCCTTTAAACCCCTTCTTCCCCTTCCCCCACCCAAACCAGCTTACCCACCAAGCAAGGCCAAGTTCCTAGGTATCTGCTTTCAACTCTCTGCTCCAAGTGTTCCTCTGTCGGCCACTTTTCCGTTTTCCCAGACGGTTCCAAGTTCAGGGCTTGCCTAGTTGGGCTCGAAGTAGGTTTTCGGAGTGTATGGCCGACCCATCGTCATTGTCTCTGGAGGATTTCTTGTTCCACCGGCTTCTGTTGTGTCCGATGACAGTCTCAGGCTGCTGATTCTGTCAGGCCAGTGAATCCCTAAGATCCTTCTTGTAAAGGACTGGAGTTTCTTTATATTCACAGATGTGGTTCTCCATGTCTCGGCACCATACAGTAGCCAAGTTTCACCATGGTGTTGAAGTTCATTATCATTTCATTGTTTCTCGGGTGTCTAGAGACCCAGACATTCTTGAGTTGTTGGAAGGCTGCCTGTGCCTTTCCAATCGTTGTTTTAATATATGCATCCGTCCCACCTTGCTTGTCTAGAATACTGCCAAGGTAGACAAAACTCTCTACCTCCTCGAGTGATTCCTCTTCCATCATAATGGGTGTAGTACTGGTGGCATTGACCATGAGGACCTTACTCTTCCCTTTTGTTTATATTAAGACCACTACGTTCAGAAGTGTTTGCAACAGTGCTGGTTTTCTCTTGCATCTGTTGTTGGGTATTGGAAGAGAAGGGCAAGATCAACAGCAAAGTCAAGGTCATCAAGCTGGTCCCACGAGGTCCATTGGATACAATTTCGACTCTGCTGTGTGGATGTTCTTATCACCAAGTCAATGGTTAACAGAAACAGGAAAGACGAAAGCAAACATCCTCGCCTCACATCGAAAGCATCGGTCCCCTGTTGATCGTGAAGGACAAGTGGGTGGTACAAATTTATCTGATTCTGATATAATTTCAACACCAACGCTATTGATTCGATTTTTTTAATGAAATGTAATGTAAACGCTGCTAAATATCTAATCTGATAATATTAATGTTATTTAATGCATTTAAACAATACAATATAGCAGGTAATTATTAGATCTAGCCAATATCTTTCTGTTCATTTCTGAAATGTTAATCTGGAGCTTATACAAGCCTATTTTACTTTTTACAGTTTGATAAGTTATATATTTTTAGCAATTTACTTCATTTGAGCTAATATTTCTTATGATTTTTTCTTTTATAACAAAAAAAAATATTAAAAAAACATAACAAACACATTCAGGGAAGCATGTAAAATTTATTAAAAGTGATATTCACTGATATTTAGCATAAAATTTTTTGTACAATTTAGCACTATATTTAAAAACAAGTCAGAACAGAAGAATTCCTAGAAAGAAAAGCATTCTTCACTCTTAAGACTTGTATCATTTTAAAAGTTACAAAAACAAAAGATCATTTAGAACTATTATGTCATTCTATATCTGAATAAAAAATAAAAATATGTTTCATAATTCATAACACAAGTACAAGGGTCATAACTCAATTTTATTTTTTATTTAGATGGTGTTTTTGTTTTTTTGTAACTGGACCTGCAATGTTTTTTACATTGGAAAACAAATTACCAACTATTTGTTGCTCTCCCCAACTATTAAAATAACTTTGAAAACTTGGCATCTACCATACTTCCACGCGAGGAGCAACAAAAGGTGTGAATTATTTTGGCCCAAGTTTGGGGAATGGTAAATGACTCAAAAAAATTCAGAAGAATTTAATTGACTGGGATAAAAACCACACTATCAGTGTACCGTAATTAATGTTTTTATCTATTATCTAGATTTTTTATTTAATCATTAAAAAATTTAATTTAAAATAATTAAACCTAGAGAATTAAGAAAAATATAAAGTAAAATCAATGAAGAATATTCATGAATAAAATCAATTAAAAGATCAAATAATACGGATATAGTAAAATTGTCTGCAATTGAAGGCCATGCAATACAAATCTGTTTTATTTATGCTGAACTTGCAACTTGGCCACAAAAAGACTTAAACATTATGTAGAAGTTCTTTTGAGAACAGGCCGACCAAAGTATTTTTGTAAAATGGCATGGCACATGAATAACAAAAAGGAGACTATAACAATGATTAACAATAACATCATATAACAATGTATAGCAATGAGGGGGGTAAACAGTGAATAACAATAAGAGGATATAACAATAAATGATAATGACATCCTTCTCTTAATCATTCTGTAATATTTAAATTCTCTGCTATAAAGTGAGTAAATTATTCACCATCAGACCCTAACTAATATCACGTACTCATCGGAGCTGAATGGACATCCTCAGGATCTGGGAACAAATCAGAGTCTTTTACACGAGTCGAACCCAGGACCAGTCAAGTTCATCGCCACTTGGCCGACGTGTCCTATAAACGTTATGTTTATTATAAATAATAAATAAATAAAACCGAGTACACAAGACACTATTGACTATTGGGCGTGGTGGCCTGGCAGAAGAGAGTTTGCTCAGCCATTCTTCTGGGTTCAAATTCATTTTAAAAAATGCAAACATTTTATTTTTTTGTTTTCCCCACTCCTGACGGGTGTTTCAGAGTCTACCCCACTTTGGTGGGTACCAGACATTGTTGGTGTTAGTTAGGGAAAAGTGAAGGAATCTCTAATTGTCTGTGGGAGTTCAAGAAAAGAACAGGTCATAATACATTTATTATGCAGGACACTGAACTTTATTTGTGTATTATTAAATTATTAGTATTATTATTTATATTTACAAAATCAGGACTCAGAATTTTTTTTAAAGTACTTATAATCTAAGCAGGCCCATTTGTCCTGTAAAAATTTTATGAGTATTTAGAATTTTAAATCTTCATTTTGTACAATATGTGTCGTGCCATAAGAGCGAGAAGAAAACTTTTCTTTGATAAATAAATCACAGAATAGAACAGGAAAGATAAATATTTATGTTTATAAAACTAAGGTTTCACGTTTGACACATTAAGCCCATTTACAATAACAAAACAAAAATGTATGTGTTTGAAAATCACAGCATTTAACCACATGAAAGATATAACACAAATAAACATCATTTAAATGTTACCTCAACTAATTCTGACCACACAAGTAAAACAAAATTTCAGGGTACAGCTCTTCAGTTACAGTAATTCACAATTCAAACACCATAATTGCCTCACACACACAGACTCAGACAAAAGACTAAGCCTACTGTCATTGCGTCAATCAATTCTGCTCTCTGCTGTTTCCACCACATCAATATAAATACAGCTCTGGACTCACAAGGAATAATTATAATAACAGTTCTTCAGTAAGCAAGCTCTCCTAACACCGATGATTGCTTACAGTCAACTTTATAAAAGAAATACTATTAGATTCTCCTTCTTTCATCAACAACTTTTTTTGAAGCAAATGTTAAATTTCTCCTCACTGGGTTTGCGGCCGTCGTATTCTCTGGCTCGGCTGCAAATAGAACAAAGGAAATGTTTACAAAAGCTGAACAATATAATTTGTCTTTAACTGTACAAAGGTTATATTGACACAGACACAAAAAAAAAGAAGAAGAAAGAGACAAAAAGCATCGTTAAAGAATTTAGTTTTAATGTTCTGGTTCATTTTGGTTGAAAAAAATTAGACTCTAGACATTGCATGATTTAAATTGTTTCTAAAGGGCTTTTTAACTTTTTAAGACCGCAACAATGCTCCTAACCTTCAGCTGCTTAGGCTGTTTTACCGAAACGACACCTACAGTGCTCAATCCTATTTGTTTTGTGAAATTGTTATTCGTGAAGTAAAAAAAAATACTCCAATGCATATTTTTAATAATTTTTTTCTCAAAAAGTTTTATTTGTTTACATTACGGCCTATGGCGGCCGCTGTATCGGTGAACTAAATACTAGTCTCGATCAATGTTTCTAAATTTATGTGAAAGTTATTGGGATAATAATTGTTAAATGAAGAATAGATAATTATTGTCATCTTCAAATTAATACTTTAATAGTTTAAAGCTAAATAATTTACAAATAAGAGCAATGTTTCTAAAATGTGGGTTTTACCAAAGTAATGATTTTTATTTATTTTATGTGTGGTTAAATTGTGGACTCTTTCCTCTGTCCTAACGGGGTCTCCACAGTAATATGAAGAAGAAAAAGCCTAATTGACCTTGTGTTACTAAATCCCTATTTGTAGAGGCTAAACTTTGCTCAATAGTCTTTTAAATCAGTTATTTATGGATATTCCTTTATTTCAATCATGTCTAAGTTTAGATTTGTAAAATGATAAATATAGCAGTTTTAAACAAACATATATGTGATGCTATGGACACGTAGGCTGAGCGGTAGTGCGTTCAACTGGCTATCCGATGGTCCTGAATTCAAATCCTGGTGCAGGCAGGATTCTTTCCCGGGACTTGAGGGAGCCACTGACACTAGTTGGGGCAAAGTAAAGGTGGCTAGGCATTGTGCTGGCCACACACCCCGTGGCCACAAAAACAGGTGAATGCTGTTTCACCAGCCCTATGATCAGTTTGGTCCGAAGGGTACTTTACTTACATATGTGATGCTACCCCAACCCCATGAACCGGTAAGGCAGTCTGCAAAACTGATATTTTAATAAATACAAAATAATGTGAAAAAAAAGGGTTCTGGGTCATTTTTAAGATTATTATTGATTGGTAATGTTGAATGCCTTAATTAATGATTGTAGACTTTCAGGAGGAAAAACACAAGCTGACTGATTTACACATAAACAACCAAATAATAGACCAAGTCTCGCAATATAAAAATCTTGGCATCACAATTACTGACAAGCTGACTTGGTCTGACCACTGCCAAAGCCTCTGTAAGAAAATCCACTTATCTGTCTTAGTAAACTAAAAACATTTCATATAGAGAAAACCATTATGAATCTCTTTTACTCAGCAACTGTTGGTAGCATCATCACTTTCACAATCACATGCTGGTATGGTAATACCACCACATTGAACAAACACTGAATAGACCGCCTAATAAACAAAGCCTCTCGTACAACACAGACACAACTACCATCTCTTGGAGATTGGTCCAATTCAAGGTGCCTGTCTATGATTGACAAAATCCTTCAGGACAACGTACAACCCCTTCACGACAGCTACATCATATCTAGTTGAAGTAATCAGTTTCTTTCAATAAGGGCAAGAACAGAGAGATTTAGGAACTCTTTTGTTCCACTATCAGTGAGAATCTTTCAAAAGAATTGCCATTCAGCCAGAAAATAAAACAGCTGACTCCTAAATGATACTTTTTCTTGTATGATAGGGTGAATTTATTCATCTTTGTGATATTTAGGGCCTACTCTTCCTGGTAATATTTCATAACAGTTGTAATGCTAAATTGTACAAAATCAGGACTGTTTTCTTTTTCATTTTTCTCCTAAATGACTTTCCTTACTTATGCAATTTTGAATTAAACTTTTGAATTAATAAATCGATTTTTAGAGATTTTTCACCAATCTATAGATAAATGAATAAACACCTAAAACTAAATATCTTATTTTGCCTACTTCAGTACCATTCCGTGGGGTTGCATCACATATCGTCACAGTCATATCACAATCGCCTAAGTCATGTTTTGGGGGGTTTGAGTTAAGACCTCAAATGTATAGTTTACACAGTCTTCTATTACATGGCAAATCGCCTATATCTTAAACCAATCAGATAAACGATTTTTTTTTTTACAAAAAGTTAAACAACAGAGTCAATACAGATGTCATTTTCAGTTTTTTTTTTAGTTTTCTGAAAACATGAGAAAATGACTTAGGTAATTGTGAAATGAGCCTGACGATATATGAAAAAAAAATGAAGGGGTTAAAATAAAACTCAGGTCTTAGAAAGTTACTTAAGATGAGAATGGGCATTTCTTATAGCGCTTCTATCCATGCTATTAAATTAGCATGCTAAGTGCGCTCTTGGTGTGATTTGCAGTGGCAGATGTATTAGCCAAAGAGAAATGTCTATAAGTTCTTTTTGAAAGATTCTTTTGTCCCAGATTCTCTCAGATTCACTTGTCTAAAATAAAAGTGTATTTCAGACATTATCATGAACTATGTCATGAAGTGAAAATGTTTAAATCCAAAACTACAACCTAAAAACATTATCATGAACTATGTCATGAAAGGAAAATGTTTAAATCAAAAACTACAACCTAAAAACATTATCATGAACTATGTCATGAAGTGAAAATGTTTAAATCCAAAACTACAACCTAAAAACATTATCATGAACTATGTCATGAAAGGAAAATGTTTAAATCCAAAACTACAACCTAAAAACATTATCATGAACTATGTCATGAAAGGAAAATGTTTAAATCCAAAACTACAACCTAAAAACATTATCATGAACTATGTCATGAAAGGAAAATGTTTAAATCCAAAACTACAACCTAAAAACATTATCATGAACTATCTCATGAAAGGAAAATGTTTAAATCCAAAACTACAACCTAAAAACATTAACATGAATTATGTCATGAAGGGAAAATGTTTAAATCCAAAACCACAACCTAAAAACATTATCATGAACTATGTCATGAAGTGAAAATGTTTAAATCCAAAACTACAACCTAAAAACATTATCATGAACAATGTCATGAAGTGAAAATGTTTAAATCCAAAACTACAACCTAAAAACATTATCATGAACTATGTCATGAAGTGAAAATGTTTAAATCCAAAGGTGCAACCTAAAAACATTAACATGAATTATGTCATGAAGGGAAAAGGTTTAAATCCAAAACCACAACCTAAAAACATTATCATGAACTATGTCATGAAGTGAAAATGTTTAAATCCAAAACTACAACCTAAAAACATTATCATGAACAATGTCATGAAGTGAAAATGTTTAAATCCAAAACTACAACCTAAAAACATTATCATGAACTATGTCATGAAGTGAAAATGTTTAAATCCAAAACTACAACCTAAAAACATTATCATGAACAATGTCATGAAGTGAAAATGTTTAAATCCAAAGGTGCAACCTAAAGATAAAAAAAAAAAGCCAAAGTTGAAAAACAAAAACTATAAAGGGCTCATCACCTCTCAAGCTCCAGTTCAATGAGGGAACAATCTTCAAAGTCAAACGTCTCCATCACTCTTGAATTGTCCATGATGATTTGCTGGCCGTGATGGGAATGTCTGACCATGACCAGGCTGTCTGCTTTTATTGCAATATTTTCTTCGTTTATAATCCTCAATTTTTCCTTGAAAAGAAAGGGGCCAATCGAAATTTCATCAATAAAATGAGAGTATGGTTAAAATTATCAAATTTACGGAAGTCTTCCCTACAAACTTACAAACACTCAAAAATTTGTTTCCTTGTTAACTTGTGTATAATATTGTGTTAAAAAAAAAAGGGGTCGTACTTAAAAATAATTCTACAATTCCCAAACCTATATTACACTATAGACAATAGAGAAAATTGTCTAACCAATATTTGTTAAATCTATATATATATAAAATGAGACTGTTTGTCCCCATACGGATCCCCATTGGTCAATTTGAAATCACGTGAGCTTGTGTCACTGACCTATTTAGGCCAATCCCAAACCCCAATTGTTCCGCTTAGTTCAGCTCTTTAATCTCTTTTCAAAAGGGAGAGGAGGTAACTTAATGTCCAAAGCAAGCCTGAGAGAACTCCTACAATAATGTTTGAACTGACCCCCAGCATAGACCGTTAATAATATGGACAAGCCCAATGCCTGCACATGTGTCTGGAAATGCAGATGCCATATTTCCACATATGGTAAGCAAAATAGCCTCTGGCCATTATTAAGTCCACAGCAAGCACAAAGCATCACCATCATCATTCTTCCCTCAGCTGACTCTAGGGACCCATGACTTACATACTTTGCCAAGCTTCATTGACATGCCTGACTAAGGCATTTGACCTTGTTAGTAGAGATGGAATATTCTAGCACTTTCGCAATAAACACAGGAGTGAAACAACGATGCGTTCTTGCCCCAACTCTCTTTGGGATCTTCTTCTCAACCTTGCTAAACAATGCCTTTAGAGAATCCAGGGAGGGGATTTACTTGCACACCTAGTCAGACAGAGGGCTTTTCAGATTGTCCAGGCTAAGGGCAATGCGAAAAATCCGCAGAAGAACAGTCAAAGACTTGCTGTTCGCGGAAGACGCCGCCTTTGTCACACACACTGAGGAGGAGCTACAATCCTTGATGGACCGCTTCTCCAAGACCTGCCAAGATTTTGGTCTAACAATTAGCATAAGAAAGACCAACATGATGCTTCAAGGAGATGACCCACCCAACATATACATCAACGATACCATATTAGATGTTGTTGATCAGTTCACATACCTTGGCTCCACCATCCCCACCGATCTATCACTGGACACAGAAATCAGCAAGAGAATTGGCAAGGCTTCCGTGACTTTATCCAGGCTAACGCAAAGAGTATGGGTCAACAAGATGCTGACTATTAATACAAAAATAGCTGTCTATCGTGCATGCGTGATCAGCACTCTCCTGTACGCCAGCGAAACTTGGACCCTGTACGCATCGGAAGAAAAGAGACTCTCTTCTGTTTACATGCGCTGCATCAGACGCATACTTGGGATATCTTGGAAGGACCGCATAACAAACAACGAGGTCTTGCAACGGGCTAACATGCCTAGCATGATCACTCTCCTTTGCCAACGACGTCTTCAGTGGCTTGGCGATGTTTCCAGGATGGAGGATGAGTGAATCCCAAAAGACCTGCTATATGCTAAGCTCGCTGAAGGCAAGAGAGCTACTGGCCACCCCCAACTCAGGCAAACGTGACCTAAAGGCTGTAGATGTAGAGGTCGGAAACTGGGAGAACCTTGCTCAGCACAGAAGTAGTTGGAGAGGCACCTTACACACCGGTATAAATGTGGCAGAGGGCAAACTTCGCCTTATGGCGGAGGCTAAAAGAGCAGCGAAGAAAAGTAAAGAACACAGGCTGATCCTAACAATCTCCAACGGTCCAGCTTTCAAGTGCCAGAGATGTGACAGAGCCTGTCTCTCAAGGATAGGTCTCCACAGACACAGTCAATTTTGCAGGGCTGGCCAAATCACAGGAGCGCAAATCTAATTGTCTTTTGAGACTATGGAGCCAATGATGATGATTGACATGTACAGTTTCTTCTAGATAACGGCATCTACCAATTTAAAAAAAAAATAACTAAGACTAAACTAACCTCTTGAACTGTGTGAGCTGTCATGAAATTGTAGTTTGGTTTCACAGTACCGTTTGGCAATTTTAAATCTATTTCAAAAACACCAGAATCTTCACATTCTGTCAGAGTAAAAAAAGAAGATGTTACACAATCATAGATGAAGCAATGTTACACAATAAAAAAAATTTGCAATGCTGCAAAATCATAAATGAAGCAATGTTAAACAATTCTACATTATAGAATTTAAATTTAGCAAGGACAAATAACAATTGAGAAAAAGAAACATTTGTTCATTCATGATAAAGACTAAAATTAATGTAACAAATTATTTTGAATGAATGCATCCAGAATCTTATGATTTACTATACGAATTCATGAATGGATGTAGTAAACTAAATACAATTTCCATCTTGCTGTAATGGGAAAGAAAATATAACACAAGAATTTTTGTCAACTTCAAAAACAATGCCAACTTCTTTTAAGAGTTATTTTTTTACAAAACCTTTTATGAGGCATGTAGCCATGTAGTACGGTTTCTACTGGCATATTATGCACTATACTCTTTCCCCCAGCAGAATTCCTCTTCAATCCTTGGATCAATAATGCGGAAGAATTTCTTGTACACATGGTATCCAGGCTTCAGGTATGGTGAGTCATTCACAGTTCTTCTCCCTACCGGGTCCCTTGTTGGCTCACACCTGTGCAATGATTCTCAGAGGTGCAACAAGGGCATCCCCTGTTGCGTTAGCCCACAAGGAGCATACCCTGTTTATCAAAGTGCATGTATATTTGACTACCCTTTTCAAACAAAATTAGGCTGCATACCATAAGTCAACTAGTCCCACTTGGATATCTGTACCTGCCAATGGACACTCCCAAAATAAAATTCTTTAGCTAGACCTATACAGTTTACAAAAATATGAAATCTTCAATGACATAACACACACGAGTAGACTAATCAAATTTTCAAATGGTGCAAAGTCAGCAGAGACTGATTTCATAGAAATCGACTTTTTAAATTACATTTTAGCATCTTTTGCATGTCACTTCAAATTTCCTAGGAAATACATAAGAGCTATGAGAACTTTTTGAAAGTTGAACTAAAGATCAGCATTTAAATAAGCACTGATTCTTGAAGAGAGTTGGGATAACTCAATTTAAAAAAATAGTGATTTGGCACCCTTTGAAAATGGACCACTCATATGATCAAATAAACTTTTTTTTACCCTTACAGTCCCGGGCGTCTATATAGTCATCATCCTATTTCTTTACCTCAGTCCCAGACGCGTAAATTGTCATCAAAATACGAAATTCCGTGGAACCCTGTCGCGTATATATTCCTCATGGAAAGGGTGTCTATTATATTTAAAGCATGAACTAAAGGATTTGACCTTTCACCATAGTCTCGGGCAGAATATTTATTCAATAGCTGAGTAGTTGAATTTTATTTTCTTTATTAAATTTTAAAAAATTGACCAATTGCTGAGGTTTTTTTTTTTTGTAATTGAAATTACAGTCCTAATGGACGCTACCGAATAACCTTCCCTTATTATGGACTTACGTGTTGATGAAATTTTTTATTATGAATTATTATTACAACTGAATAAAATTATTTTATGAATTAGATTATTCTAATAAGGTAAGTTATTATGTTTCTAGCAATTTACTCACTATGTGTTATTATTAATTTTGACAAACAAAAAGGTCAAAAAATAATTTTGAAGCCTATCTATCTCAGCCATTCTAAAATAAAGTCTGGGCTGTAGGGAATAATTAGTAAAATAATGTCCGGGACTGAAGGTATGCATAGCAGGAAAGTAGGTCGGTACTTTAAGGGTAAACTAAATTTTGACCAATTCAACAAATTCCTTTCACAAATTAGAGGAAATAAATTGGGCATTGAAACATAAATTTGCTAACCGTTTCAATTTTTTTTTTTTTCAAATTTGAGGAAATTTGATTTTACTTACCATATCCAACTTGAGGCTCTGACATTTTGGCACATTCTGAAAAAAATTGTAGAGCAATACAATTATTTCTCAATTTAAATATTTATTAATAACAACAAGAAATATGATTCAAAAACTTGATCTATAGTAAACTAATCAAAAGTATTAATAATGCCATCCGCTAGTTATTTGTGAATGCTGGCCTTAGACTCTATGATGGATGATTTGTGTGGTGCAATATGAGGATTAGCTGTTGCTCAAGCAGCAGATCCTCATTCTCCAAGCTGCTAGTAAAGTTTGTTGTTGCTTTTCTTTTGCATTCTTTCTTTTTTTTTTTTAAATAATGAAAAAAGGCTATTGTATTGTCTTAATAGTTTAGGGTTTATAGTTTTGGGCCAGTTTAGGCCAACCTCGGTCATAAAATATTACTTTGTGTCTAAAGTAGGTCACAATCTTTTAACAAGTAGGCCTAAAAGAAGTAGAAATGTGTCTAATGACCACCTCTACCATTTCCCTGGCTTAAAATGACTTAGACTAAGAATAGTTGACAAATCATGCCTTTTTTTATAAAGAATATGTTCTGGTACACAATTTTTACCCATTTTTTAAACATATACCAAATTACAAATTTGAGAAAGAAAATAGGAATTATCGTCACCAATGAATTAAGATTTTTTTTTATGTGTGTGTATGAAGCCAGATTGTTTAATAATTCTTTATAAATCACATTTTGTACGTTAATTTTCGATTTTATAAATACACAACTTAAAACCAGATCTGAAGGTAAAATGCACGTCTTACATGACAATTGTAAAATTCTAAAGGCGTTTGGAGCTGAAAAGCTTGCACCATCAATTATAAATGTCAATATCCTATGTTTAGGACAATTAGAATTTAGATAAAAGATCAGCAGGAAAAAAAGCTAAACTCAACTGTGTAAATGTATAAAAGTAGACTATAGTATAAGCTTGCCTATAGAATAATTATTATATATATTAATATAGCAGAAATGTTCCAGGTATAATTTATATAATAGTGAGTGAAACTAATAATACATTGAGACAGAACAATACCCTTCTTGACTGGCTCAGTGCCTGGATGATATTAGTACTACCGGGCAAAGTGCAGTTATAATATGATGTAAGGCCACCTGGTTAATTTAACTACTTGTCTGACCAAATTGATCATAGGGCCTGTGAAAGACCGTTCACCATGGCCATGGTATACTAGGGGATGTGTGGCCAGCACAATGCCCAGCCGCCTTTACTTTACCCCACTAAGTCAGGTACCCATCAGAGCTGGGTAGACTCAGGGACACCATTCAGACCCGGGAACAAACCCCAGCCTTCACCAGGATTCGAACCCAGGACCTTTGGTCTGCCAAGGATAATTAATGAGCCAGGGGAATTCTGCATGGGAGAAAAGTGTTGTGCATGTGTCTGCAAGATACCGAACAGGTGGCATGTCCATTTACATGCTGGATGGCGGCATGCCTCAGGCAGGGTCTTGAACCCACCGTTTACTCGTTGCGCCTTGGATTTAAGTGCTGGAAGACTGTTCAGCTTGTTTTGAAGAGAATTTAAAATTTGGTAACTACAGCTGCTTACAGTAGGTCAAGTAGTATGACAGTGATATTTTAAAAAAGAATGTTTCGTCCCAATTATTTTTTTCATGTTATTACGGTATGAATATTTGAAATTCTAAGTAGGCAGGTCGCAGGTTTGACAATTGAATTTATATAAATAGCCTATAGTATAAGTCACAATGCATCAATTTCAAACACAGAAGCAATTGGCAGCACTGTCTAAATATAGGCCTAAAGAAGATAATAAAGTATTAAAGATAAAGTGGCATTAATTTTCAGTAAAGTTAAAGTGGCCTATCCTATCTTATATTTGTTAGGCCTATTACTATAGTATTAGTCTATTAGTATTATAAAAGTATATAGGCCTATTGCCTATAATTGCATAGGCCTATAATAACTAATATATAATATAAAAATAATAGGCCTAAGGCCTAAAGAATAAAGATTTTAAAAGATTTAGTATTATTTAGGAGGGGCCTAATGTTTAGTTTTAGCCATAAACTCTAAACTTAATACTTTTAAGACTTAAGAAGTTAAGACTAAGACTAGTCATTAAGTCATTCGGTAAGACTCGTACGTAAGCCGTACATTTTAACATTTAGCAATTTAGCCTAATCTAGTCTAGTACTGTCTAGCCCTAACCTAGCTAGATCTAGGCTAGACGGCTAGACTTAACACTGCGCGGCTAACACTAACATATTAAAATCAACCATACAAAATGTTTTGTTTTGCCGATTTAGACATAGACTCTATTATTATTGATAACATCAAAATGACAGTGAAATGCCAACTTACTAGTGTTAGATCTATTTTATAATTAAATAACAAGATACATTTATTTATTCACTGTAGCTACTTTTGTTTTGCTACTAATGTATAGCCCCCAGTTCTTCAATACCTCTTCCGGTTCAAAATTGGGGGATTTTCTCACGGATAAAAATAGGCACATCAGAACGGAAGTTGATTTTATTATCATCTTGTGTGGGTCTGTTGTCGTTCTTTTTTTTTTTTTTTTTTTTTTTTTGATGCAGTCTTAAAATGTTAACTATAAAAATAAAAATCGGCTTCATATCTGTTCTAGAAAAACACAGACAACAACAAAATGAAAATAAATAATATTTTTCAGTGACGAGCAGCCACGCATGGAAAAGGCAGGGGTCAAAGAGTGTAATATGGAAGGAGATTGTAAGCATATGAATATGCAGGAATTAAATCTTGACCACTACGGCGACTACGCTCATTTTCGAGACAATAACCATCGATGTGAAATTTCTAGATTTAAAGAAATTTTGTATTAGCTATTAAGACAAAAAAATAATAATCACAACTACACGAACAGTGGCGTAGTTTATAGGGATTTGGGGGCCCCGGGGGGGGGGGGGCTTAACCTCTTTGGTGGCCCCTGCAAAAAAATATTTTCGGACACTCCTTTGGGGGCCCCCTTCAAGTAGATGCCCGGGTGGACTTTCGAATTCGGACCCCCCTCAACTAGCTACGCCCTCTGTACATGAAGATCTACATTAATTTTTTTTTAAAGAAATATAAAACGATTAACGATTTTCCTGGCCTTGGCTTGGTCTTGCTATGGCGCTAACTATAAAATTGTCTTATAAAAATGAATATAAAAATATAGATATCTAGTAAAGCAGGTTTAGGCCTACTATTAGGATGTTGGCACGCTGGATGATTTAGAAATCCTATTTTGGCACACTATTCGCAAAAGGTTGCCGACCCTTAGAATACACTATGGCAAGGGTCGGGAACCTATGGCTCGCGAGCCAGATGTGGCTCTATTGGTGGCTGCATCTGGCTCTCAGACAAACGTTCGATTATAAAAAAAAATGTTTCTGTAGACTGCTTTGATCTACATATTAATTTCATATCAATATTTCATTTACAGAGAGATAGCGTTCACTATAAAACTGCCTTAGGGACTCCATCTCCTGATTTTCTATAGAGCGTTCTCAGTAGGCGGAGCTTAAGTTTTTTTGTGTAAATTTAGTGACGTATTTGTGTAAATATAGAACCCACTTGAGGTACAAACGTAACGTGGTGAAAGTGAAGTACTTCTTTATCATGCAAAATTCACATCTGAATATTGGCTATCCTACTCAAATATAAGGAGGTAAATAGTAGTACTGTAGATTAATTGATTAATGTGATTAGGCTAGGGCCGGCTAGACATATTTACACTTTCAATTTCACTTTATAGGCCTACACTTTTAATGTTTTCGTAGGCTAGGCTACGATGTCAAGTGATATTGTTGGTGAATAGGCTATCTAGTCAAGACACTATTAGGCTCACATCGTCTATGATCTATGTCTATGATAATAATAAAATAGCCTATTTTATTTAACATACATAATACAGCTTAAATCTTAATAAGACTTAAAACACAACACATCATTTAAAAAAAGCTCGAGCCTATATGAAACTTTATTAATACAGCGGCCATATTTAATTGTACACCATTACTCAAAGTAAACACAAATCACGTGCTTTTTGTCACGGGATTGCAAACGCCCTATTAGGGTTTACTCCCTTAGCCTCTCCATGAACAGGTGTAGCAGCGAGCCAACGGATGTTTGAGGTCGGAGTTTCTCTCTCCTAGATGAGTTACCTATCAAGGTTTACGAGCCCCATCTGCCCGAAGCTGCTGGTATTAAGGCGCCAGTGACCCGCCTTCACCCCTTCTCCTGTTAGTTGAAACATGACCCGCCAGACTTGGTTTCAAGTCATTCGAGAAGGCCAGGAGTTGGACTTTGGTTAGCAGAGGCTATTTGAGACGCAAGCCATGAGGGTATCTCGAGAGGAGTGGGTGCTTATTTCCCACCCCATCCCCGGCAGTACTAACTTTGATTATGATGAACTTATTATTAAATTAAATACAAATACAAAAGATTTAGGCTAATTGATATTAACCTGTTTAAGCTCTATTATTTCAAACCAAATCTGGACTGCCCTTTAAGCTGCACCCACTTTTTTAAACCCACAACTCTGAACTTTTTGAAAGCTTATTTTTAAAAAGATGGAAACAATTTTTAAGAAAGCCAAAAGATGGCGGTTTGAATGGATCGTTAGCTAGTGTGTGGATAAATGGATATTCATAAATAAGCATACAGTTTTAAGTTAAAAGAGAGAGAGAGCTAGTATGAAAAACGATCAACTGAATGAATAAATATCTTCCCAACTAAATATTTCTACGGTATGTAAAATTAATTAACAAGTGAAACCAGGGGACTTGACTGCTCTTTTTCAAAAGGTTAAAAACTTTGCAGGAGTTGTCTATCTTATTTCACCACCATGAATATTAAATTTTAAAATTAAATTGGCAATTAGGCGAGTAATAGCTTTAAAGTGTTTATTATTTGATATCTGAATAGCTGAGATTTATGTTAACATACTATTTTTTTTTTCCTTTAGTAGGCGCGTCAGAGTTTAACCTCCATGCCCCTCCTTTAGGAATTGTTTAACCCAAATGATAAATAAATTACACGCACAAATTAAAGAAGCGGAAAGGGATACGTAGTAATCATACAAACTGGGTAGTTATTGTAATGTTTTAAAATGTACTTATACATTCTTTAGTCATAAAATATTTATATAGTTTTCAACTATCTTGTGTAATTTGATCATTTTAGAGTTGTAAGCCATTTTATTTCTTAAAGGAAACAACAATAAAAAAATATTAGAAATATTAATGTAAAAAAAAGGGTTAACTATCTCCCTTCAATTAAATTATCCAAATTAGATGCTAATAATACCAAACGAGTTAATTGTTTTAATATAACTAGTGTACTTCTGAAAATGCTCATCTATCTTAATTAGCCTTAAATTAGGGAAAGGGTTAAATGTTTTGAAATTGATTTCACGGAAAGATATGTCCAGTTTCAATGCAAATCCACTCCAGTGGCCCAACATTTCAAGTGCTTTTGGACCCAGTCTTGTAAATGGAAGCTTAACTCATTGAATCGTGGTCGCCATGTCATTCGGGAAATGTGGCTTCAACAGTCAGTTCTCCTCATTCAATAATGGATTTTTTTTTCATTAACTCTCAAAAAACGGCATACAAAGAAATGTCCTATTTTTAGACCATAACTTTGACCTTATACAAATATATCATTTTTTTAAACTTTTTTAATTAAAACGTTATATTTAAACAAATAAATGATATATTTACTATTTTTTATGTAAAAAGTTAAAATAATAGTTGTTTATGTAAAAATCTCGCAAATAAAAAAATGCGTTTGTGCGGACCGGCAGAAGGACGCCATGACGCCATTATCTCTTTTGTGATCGTCACGCTCGCTTCGGTAGTGCAAAAGAATGGACTCTGATTCAGATTATCAGCCTGAAAACGAAATAGATTCATCTGACGATGAAGTATGGGATATTACTGATGCATCAGATAATTCTGATGACGAAAATTCACCATCTACTTCTACTTTGAATACATCTAAGACCAACATGTAAGTAGGCCTACCACGTTAGCACGTTGTAAAAAAAAATACAAATTCATTGCATACTTTTGTTAGTTTGGCTTGGCCTATGCTTCCAAACTTGTTTGTAACAACTTTAAAATCAACATAGTTCAATGTTTATTTGTAATTAGTTATCATGACTTTCGTAAATAGTCAATTTATCAGTTATTATGCAATAGGCCTAGGCCTATGTTTACATTTTATCGGATCAGCTGATCGAGCCATAAACAGCTGATTTATGTAAACACTGATAAATGTCTGATATGCACGTTTTTTTTTGCACTTGTTTACAAATATTTCAAAATAACTTGAGTGTATAAAATTTAAAACTAATTTTGAAATGCCTGCATTGTTTTAGACCTAGACTAGGCCTATCTAATTTGTTTTTTTCTATTTCATTATCCCACAGCACCTATGGCTATGATGTCAAAGTCGACTCCCTTCCAAAGCCTCCACCACCATTCCTGCCAGAGAGGGTGCCTGGGATACAGCTAAATGAAGTACGGACCAGGGACGATGTGAGACAATTTCTGCAGGCAATAGATTTGTTCAAACTGTACTTCACACTGGATATTGTGACTCGCATTTGTGAATATACCAATGCCTATGCCTTGGAACATGGACCTGAGAAACCCAGCATGTTCAAAGGCTGGTATGACTTTACACCTGACGAATTCTACAGGTTTTGTGGACTTGTCATGTACGCTGGTATTGTGAAAGCTCCCAGCATTGATCGATTCTGGTGTACGAAATCCTTGTACAATGGACTATGGGCTAGGGCATTCATGTCACGGGACAGGTTCAAGTCTATTATGTGCTTTCTAAAAATCTCAAACTTGGAGACTGAGGATCCTAAGGATAAACTGTGTAAGGCCAGGACCCTTCTTACATACATTCAGTGCAAATGTAAAAAATTATTTCAACCTGGTGAGAATATTTCCATTGATGAAAGGATGGTAAAAAATAAAGGTCGTTATGCCTTCAGGCAGTATATTAGGGACAAACCCACAAAGTGGGGAATGAAATTGTGGATTTTGGCAGATAGTCTTACAGGTTATACCTATGATTTTGATGTATATTTAGGAAAACAGGATAATGGGCCATATGGGTTAGCTTATGGGGTGGTGATGAAGTTAGTGAAATCTTTAGTTAGGCAGGGTTATAAGTTATTCTTTGATAATTTTTATACCAGTGTACAATTGCTAAAAGATCTATGGGAACAAGGTATAGGGGCTTGTGGGACAATTTTAAGAAATAGAAAGGGATTTCCATCAGTTTTAAAAAATGTTAAGGATTTTGAAAAAAAATCTCAAAGGGGCGATGTTAGATGGATTAGGGAAGAGCAAATTTTAACGGTTCAATGGCGGGACAATAAAACCATTTCGTTAATGTCAACCTTTCACGATTCAAATGGCTTTACTACAGCCAACAGGCGAACTAAAGAAAATGGTACATTCCAAAATTTACAAGTAAAGCAACCTCTAATAGTTAGTGATTACAATAAATATATGGGTGGGGTTGACAAAAGCGACCAGCTGATAAACAAATACAATGTTCTGAGAAAAACTAACAAATATTGGAAAACCATATTTTTTCACTTGTTAGATATTGCAAGGGTAAATGCCTATATACTTTTTCAGGACTGGAGACAAAAAAATCCAGATATTCCAGAATTGATAAGACCTTCTAATTTTGGCCAACTACATTTTTCAGAAGAGCTAGTTAGGGCTTTAGGAAATTTTTCTGTCATGCACCCTGTACCCATTGCAAGTAAACCAATTATATTTTTTAAACATTCAATGGATCCAATTATATCAGATAAACGTGGCAACTGTAGACATTGTTATAGCAATGATAAGATTGTAAGACGAACAAATGTTAAATGTAGTGTGTGTGATGTCTTCTTGTGTTTTCAAAAGGGGAGAAATTGTTTATCTCAATATCACAAGCTGGCATAATATTTTATCCATTGAATTTTTCTTTGATTTGAATTGAATTTGCCAATAGTTTTGCTTTCTAATTTTCAATAAGTGTATTTTTTAATTTTTTTATTTTTTCCTTGATGATAACTTTGAAGAAACTTGTATGTGCTAGTCAACGGTTAAAAAAATTAACATTTGATTGCGTAATTAATTTTTTTAGTTATTTGCTTTATTACATTTATTATATGTTATATTAGATTGCATATTTTATTATTGAATTATAACTATGAATCTAGTATAATAAGGCTTTCAAATCTTTAACTAGTGTCTTTGTTTGGTTGTACTTTATTCAAGTTCAAGGTTTTACAAAAAATCCTTTTTTTTTTTTGCAATTATGTAATAAATGTAGTGTAAATAATTTTCTTTTTTGATTATATTGTTTTAAAACCTATATTATTTGAAAGTTTATTTAATTTTAAATTCAATGATATATAATACTTATATAGTCTATATAAAATTAAATGTTTTCTGAAGAAATTCACCAAATCACCTGCCGAGAAGTAAAAATTTCACAATTATGGTCCTTTTAGAAAAAAATTAGTAAATAATTTATTTCTTTACAGAATATATTTGTATTTACAGCTTTTATGTAGAAATGTATATAGTTTAATAAAATTGCTTTATTTTATGCACACTTGTTATCATTTATTTTTTTCTTTATTCTCATTTATCATTTCTGTGTTGTTTTGTTATTTTTTTTAAATTATGTCATAATATTTTGACTAAAAAAAATTCAACTCAGGGCCTATATCACTTTATAGGCCATTAAATTTTAAAGACTATTCAATTCTGAACAAAATGATATACAATACATGTATAAGCAAATGAAAATACATGTTCTGTGGTTCAAGTAAATATACCACTCCTAAACTAGTTAAAATTACCAAAAAAACTGCAGTCTTTAAAGGGTTAATATACATCTTAATTGCTTCCAGACAAGAAACGAATCTATCTAAGACTTTACCTAAACTCCGTATGACTTTCTTCTCGAAGGGACTTGAGAAACTATACAATTGACTATCTGAACAACAGATTCAATCACAGATCGCAAGTCAAATGATGGGAGCTTTGCATTACAAACATTCCTGAACTAAAACAGTCGACGTCCACTGTGATTCCCATGTGGTTCGCCTTGCAGCACCCACTAATTACGCAGACATACGTTGTTTTCACAATATTCTTGATGGTCTCTCGCGTGCCACTGAAAATTTTTCTGCGTGCCAAGTCTGGCACGCGTGCCTTAGGTTGCCGACCCCTAGTGTACTTGAACATTTAGTTAAATATGCAAAGAAGCCTCTAGTTGTTATATAGGGCCTAATTATTTTCGATAGCATTTAGGATATCAATTTTATTATTTTTCTCCATAGACACTTACAAATAGAGACCTATGAGCCTTACAGGATTACAGTTCTCCCTGTTAGTTTAGTGGCCTAGGCCTAAATACTCTATGTCGCTGCTTAGTAGTATAACAGTCAAAACTAGTTAGTCGATCCTTTTACACTTTAATGATTTCCTGTGCTGCAGCCAAGCGGGGAGATTGAAGGTATCATAATTTTAGACAAATGTATTGAAAATTTCAAACACATTTTTTTTTGGTCATTGAACAAAATGTAGGCCTACTTTGGGAAGAGTCTGTAAAAAAAAAAAAATACGTCTCAACTGTATTGCCACAGAAGTTCTAACCTTACATTTGACTACACAACATACATTACTGGTGAATATTTACAACTGACAAGAGTAACACCAATAGTCAAATCACTAAACCTAGAAACACTAGCGGACATAAATTATCAATCAAAAGTGAGAGTCACTTTTCCCATTTTACACATCTTTGTAATATTATTTGCAAGATCAATACTGTAGCGGAGGAACAATTACAATAATTTAAACTAAGAACTATAATATGTATTGATTAAAGTATGTTTGTAGACATGTATGGCTGTGATTGAAATAATGACACTCTAATGGTATATGGTAGACCTAAAACTAAATGACAGTTTCACAAAATGGTCCACAGACCTTTTAAAAAGATTCCTGATTTTTCAAACGTATGTAATACAAATAAATCATCTAGATATGACTGGTGGTAAAAAGAAAAAGTGGGAAGGGGGTGGGGGCCCAGAAAAGATCTCGTACTGGCATCTTTTTTTTTTCTCTCGAGGGCCCTGCGCGGAGATCTTGCATCTTTAAAGAAAACTGATGCCTGAAGCACTTAATGGTGACTTCAATACAATTTTATGACATTATTTTATTAACACGAAAATGCCTGATTGGGTTTAAGACCTTCTTTTCCAATAGAAAAGAATTGAAATCAGGTCTAATTTTTACAACTGCAAGAGGAATTAATTGAATTAAAAATCAATGAAGAACTTAAGTTGAAACTTGTAAGAAACGGGTTATAATCACGACTTTCGGTTGCAAAAGATCTTATCAATAATTTTTGCAGGGCTCTGAGTTTTGGCAACAATTTTGTTATACTAGTGGAAAGTTGATTTGGCGCTGTTACCAAGCAACAGAGCGTGGAAACCCAAGATTTTGATAACAAAAATTGAACCAATCAGAGATAAAATACAAGAAACTAGAAACTCACAAGGCGCACAATGTTCACATTAATATTATAGTTAGTTTTCTTAACCCCTGGAGTACTTAACTTTAGTTTTGCTATTTACTATAAATAATGAAACAAAGCTTTTTCTTTGCTGTTCTGTTTTAGATCATAAAAAAACACACACATACTATCCTTATCGGCCTATAGAGATTTGTTTTATCACAAATTTGACTAATAGATTTAGTTTTCGATTGGATGTGTGTGGGTGGGGTGGGGGGAGAGGGTGCTAGGAGAGAAAAGGGGGAAGAAGGGGGCGGTGAGCCGAAAAAGGTTGAGAACCTATTATCTATCTTAATATATGCCTTAATATAGGGATGTACATGTAGTTAAATGTTTTGATTTCACTGCAAGATCTGTCCAATTTCAATGCAAATCCATTCCAGTGGTCCTTGTAAATGCAAGTTAAACTCACTGAAATGTTTCCCTATGGCATTCATAAACATCGGCTTCAACCGTCAATTTACCTCATTTAGAACCGAAAATGGTTTTTTTTTGTTAATAAATATTATTAATAAATTAAAAAAAACACCACTTGGAGATCTCTCACGTGCCATTGAAAATCGCTCTGCGTGCCACATTAAGCACGCGTGTCTTGGGTTGCCGATCCCTGTTCTAGGTCATGGGCTGTGTTGTTTCTTTTTTTTTATGAACTCTGTTTTCATCCAATATCCCATGAAATTGTCATCGTTTGGGACAAGACAGGATGTTGCTACATCAATGGCTCTCAACATACCAAGCCTGGCGGACCCTCCTGTTGAAATCCCTTTGCTTCATTTGTAGGACTCAATTGACCCATGTCATTGGCAAGGGCTAAAAATGGGGATTGTGTGGTTAGCCAAATGACCCATATTTAATTTTTTTTATATAATAAAAACTAGGGTAAGACAATAATTGTCTGTATAGAATCTATAGAACAATAGACGAAGCATCTGTATGATTTAAGATTACCTAAGACACATTTTTGACAAGAGTTATATTTTTTTCAAATCATAATTATCATGGTTTAAACCCGTACACTATAACTCTTATGTTAACACTATGTCATTAGACCACGTCGATCAATGGTCTCGGAATTTTAACCCGAACAAAACTTTATTATTATACAATACTGACAAGGCGTTACGCTTAATATTTTATTGTTGTTTTTTTCTTAAATAAATATATGTTCTCCTATAAATCATGGGTGTGCAACAGGCGGCCCGTGGGCAACAGCCCGGCCCGTCTTGACAGGTTGTTTTTGTTGTTGTATTTTGAAATTGTATTAATAATGTAAACAACTTTTCAGAATTTTTGGTACTCCTTGTTGTATCAAATTCCTTAATCTGCGAAAACTATATATAGTGTCGAAGTGTATCAAATTTATGTTATCTTTGAAATTATTTACATATGAATCTATATCGCCCTCGGGTAAAGAGGATTTACATAAGGATTGAGTCTAAACGTCAAATTAGCAGAACACGTTTTTGTGTGTGTGTTTTAATAGACCTTCTGACTCAACAAAGAGGGGGGAACCGCTGCATCTATGCGTGATACTGGGACTAAGAAGTTAATTAGGACAAAATTAGCGTGCCGCTAATAGAAGCTGGCAAAAACAACAAAAAAAGGAGGAAGAAAATACAATAACAAAAACAAACACGCTCTGAACTTACCGACATTAAAAAACTCTAAATGGGAAATAGTTGTAATACACACTGGTAGGGCTATTTATTCTAACAATACTTAAATAAATTAGTGTATTGTGTTTGGCAGTGATTCCCAAAATATTGTTTATAAGGACTTCTTGTTTATACTTCTACTTCCGACACACTGAACATATGCATCTCATCTAATGCAGCAAGTGACAGTTGTGTGTATGTGTGTGTGTGTGTGTGTATGTGTGTGTATGTGTGTGTATGTGTGTGTATATGTGTGTGTGTGTATGTGTGTGTATGTGTGTATGTGTGTGTGTGTGTATGTGTGTGTGTATGTGTGTGTATGTGTGTGTATGTGTGTGTATATGCGTATGTGTGTATGTGTGTGTATGTGTGTGTATGTGTATGTGTGTATGTGTATGTGTGTGTGTATGTGTATGTGTGTGTGTGTATGTGTGTGTATGTGTGTGTTTGTGTATGTGTGTATCCCCTAAAACGTGTGGGACACGGTGGCCATGCGGCAGCGCGTTCGACTGTCGTACCGTATGTCCTGGGTTCGAATCCTGGTGAAGGCTGGGATTTGTTCCCGGGGCTGGGGATGTCCCTGAGTCTACGTAGCTCTGATGGGTACCTGACATAAGATTTGAGTAAATAAAAGGATGGTGGGCATTGAGCTGGCCACACATCCCCTAGTAAACCGTGGCCACAGAAAATGGTCAACGTCAGCGCATAGAACTGTCATCAACGGGATATACGCTATATAAGCACTATAATTATAATTATTATTATTATGATCAATTCAGTCCGACAATACCATGTTGACGTCATTTAATCCCTTCATTAAAAAAAACTTTCTGTGGTCGCCCATGCCTGCAGCCGAAATCGGGTTCAAATTTAACGACATCTCCTCTGCAAGCTTACTTTTGTATCTTCCCCGGGTGGGAATTTTGTGAAACTCTTTTGTAAGTGTTAGTCTAGTGTTTTATTATCCAATACGCGCTCACCCGCGTTGTGTATTTGCTACGTAATGCTCTTGTCACCCACTTCAGAGGGCGAACATGACCTAATAGGCCTATGTGTGTTTCAGGAAAGACTTTAATGTTAATTAATAGTATAATGACTATCGCAATAGTTTCTGAAATCACTAAAATGGACAACACTATGGCCTATTTTTTTTAATGTTGTGTGTTTGGATTAGAAATTGTTCGGCTTAAAATTAGGGCCACTATAGTGCACTGACACTAAAATGTTTCGGTCCTAACCAATATATAACCATAACCAACCAATAACCAAAGGTCTAATTGTAATGTGTGTGTGTGCGTTTATATCATAATTGTTATTTGTAATTAACTCCTCTTGTTCTGCTGTGAGCTTTATTTGAACTGGTATTGTGAACTGGCTTTCTTTTGAACTCTTTCTAGAAAGACTAGTAAAGTATCCCGTTGGACCAAATTTATCCATAGGATCCAGAATATCATTACCTTGTTTGCTATAAATATGGGAAGAGAAAGAAGGATGTTTAGTAAGTAGTCATAACTAGACATAACTAGATCTAATAAGCGAAGCTTATTGTTAATAATATTGCATTCTTTTTGTGTTACCTATTATTGGGTGATATAAACACGGTTTTTGTATTAGAGAATAGAATATTGTTAACTAATTCTTCAAAGTATGTGAGTTTTAACTTTTGACTTATTGAATGTTTTTATATATTTGTTTTTCTTTATGGTAGGCCTATGGTGGTTTAGCTTAGTTTTTTTTTTTAAACGATCTTATTATTTGTAAGTATTTTTTTTAAATCTGTTTGATTTACTTTGTTTAGGCTTCTTAAAAAGAGTCATTTGAATTGATTAGTAATAAAAGTAAAATAAAGGTCGTAATAGGTAATATGCAATCAAACAGCAAATTGGGTTGGGGGGGGGGGGGGGGTGAAACCGAAATCATCGGCCTAATTAGGTCGCTTAAATCAGTGGGTTCCAAACTTTATGATAGGTAGAGAGCAAACTGTAATAATTAATGGTGCTAAATCAACACCATTAACGTAGTAAACTCAGATGTTCCAAGAGGAACTGTTCTAGGGTCCCTACTTTTCTAATTGTATAGTAATGATTTACCCAGCGGGCATCAATACAGGAGCAAGAGTAAGATTATTTGCAGATGATGGCATAATTTACAATGAAGACAGAAAAAACAACAACACTGAAATCATAAAGGTCTATATTAGGGTGCCAAAGTAGGATTTCTAAACCATTCAGCGCGCCTAGAGTCTAATAGTCATAGATCTACTGTTCTAGCACTCAATGTCTTGTAGATGTGACTTCTTTTAATTTTACTTTTGTGCTGGTCTTCTGTGTAACATTGAAAAATCGTTCTGCGTACCAGAAAATCGGACCCATGCCAAAAGACAATGGTTAGCCACATAGTTTTGTAATGGTGTAGAAAATGGGGTGACAGTATCTGTTAAAGTGTTTGCAGACCAGTGCAGACCAGTGCAGACCAGTGCAGACAGTTTTCTGTCTCCAAATCTGTCTCTTGAACTTCCTTTAGGAATATTTCTTCGATTTTTCCAAACAAATGTCGGTCAGTGTTTTGATATGGTTTGTAATCAAATTGAATTTAGTAAAAACTGAGCTATTAGCTAATGTATATTTTTAATTAAAGGAAACAAATAAAGTGGTTTGTTTGTTTATTTGTTGTTTTTCTTCCTCTAATCTTTGGCTTAATAAGATTTCTGATAAGCCGTTGTTTTAAGCGGTCATGTCAAGATAAATTGGGGAGGAAAAGAGAGAGGAAGGTGGTGAAGAAATGAGGTGAAGAAGGAGAGAGGGAGATTGAGAGAGCGAGAGATTGAAAGAGAGAGAGAGAGAGAGAGATTGAGAAAGAGAAAGATTGAAAGCGAGAGCGATTGAAAGAGAGAGATTGAAAGAGAAAGAGATTAAAAGATAGAGATTGAAAGAGAGAGATTGAAAGAGAGAGAGATTGAAAGATAGAGATTGAAAGAGAGAGATTGAAAGAGAGAGAGATTGAAAGAGAGAGATTGAAAGAGAGAGATTGAAAGAGAGAGAGATTGAAAGAGAGAGATTGAAAGAGAGAGATTGATAGAGATTGAAAGAGAGAGATTGAAAGAGAGAGAAATTGAAAGAGAGAGATTGAAAGAGAGAGAGATTATAAGATAGAGATTGAAAGAGTGAGATTGAAAGAAAGAGAGATTGAAAGAGAGAGATTGAAAGAGAGAGATTGAAAGAGAGCGAGGTTGAAAGAAAGAGATTGAAAGAGAGAGATTGAAAGAGAAAGATTGAAAGAGAGCGAGATTGAAAGATAGAGATTGAAAGATAGAGATTGAAAGAGAGAGATTGAAAGAGAGAGAGATTGAAAGAGAGAGATTGAAAGAGAGAGATTGAAAGAGAGAGAGATTGAAAAAGAGAGAGAGATTGAAAGAGAGAGATTGATAGAGATTGAAAGAGAGAGATTGAAAGAGAGAGAGATTGAAAGAGAGAGATTGAAAGAGAGAGAGAGATTGAAAGAGAGAGATTGAAAGAGTGAGATTGAAAGAGAGAGAGATTGAAAGATAGAGATTGAAAGAGAGAGATTAAAAGAGAGCGAGGTTGAAAGAAAGAGATTGAAAGAGAGAGATTGAAAGAGAGAGAGATTGAAAGAGAGAGATTGAAAGAGAGAGAGATTATAAGATAGAGATTGAAAGAGTGAGATTGAAAGAGAGAGAGATTGAAAGATAGAGATTGAAAGAGAGAGATTGAAAGAGAGAGAGAGATTGAAAGAGGGAGAGATTGAAAGAGAGAGATTGAAAGAGAGCGAGATTGAAAGATAGAGATTGAAATAGAGAGATTGAAAGAGAGAGAGATTGAAAGACAGAGATTGGAAGAGAAAGATTGAAAGAGATCGAGATTGAAAGATAGAGATTGAAAGAGAGAGATTGAAAGAGAGAGAGATTGAAAGAGAGAGATTGAAAGAGAGAGATTGAAAGAGAGAGATTGAAAGAGATTGAAAGAGTGAGATTGAAAGAGAGAGATTAAAGGAGAAAGATTGAAAGAGAGAGATTGAAAGAGAGAGAGATTATAAGATAGAGATTGAAAGAGAGAGAGATTGAAAGAGAGAGATTGATAGAGAGAGAGATGAAAAGATAGAGATTGAAAGAGAGAGATTGAAAGAGAGAGAGATTGAAAGAGAGAGAGATTGAAAGAGAGAGATTGAAAGAGAGCGAGATTAAAAGATAGAGATTGAAAGAGAGAGATTGAAAGAAGGAGAGATTGAAAGAGAGAGATTGAAAGAGAAAGATTGAAAGAGAGCGAGATTGAAAGATAGAGATTGAAAGAGAGAGAGAGATTGAAAGACAGAGATTGAAAGAGAGAGATTGAAAGAGAGAGATTGAAAGAGAGAGAGATTAAATGAGAGAGATTGAAAGAGAGAGAGATGAAAAGATAGAGATTGAAAGAGTGAGATTGAAAGAGAGAGAGATTGAAAGATAGAGATTGAAAGAGAGAGATTGAAAGAGAGCGAGGTTGAAAGATAGAGATTGAAAGATAGAGATTGAAAGAGAGAGAGATTGAAAGCGAGAGATTGAAAGAGAGAGAGATTAAAAGATAGAGATTGAAAGAGTGAGATTGAAAAAGAGAGAGATTGAAAGATAGAGATTGAAAGAGAGAGATTGAAAGAGAGAGAGATTGAAAGAGAGAGAGATTGAAAGAGAGAGAGATTGAAAGAGAGAGATTGAAAGAGAGCGAGATTGAAAGATAGAGATTGAAAGAGAGACAGATTGAAAGAGAGAGATTGAAAGAGAGAGATTGAAAGAGAGCGAGATTGAAAGATAGAGATTGAAAGAGAGAGATTGAAAGAGAGAGAGATTGAAAGATAGAGATTGAAAGAGAGAGATTGAAAGAGAGAGAGATTGAAAGAGAGAGATTGAAAGAGAGAGAGAGATTGAAAGAGAGAGATTGAAAGAGAGCGAGATTGAAAGATAGAGATTGAAAGAGAGAGATTGAAAGAGAGAGAGATTGAAAGAGAGAGATTGAAAGAGAGAGATTGAAAGAGAAAGATTGAAAGAGAGCGAGATTGAAAGATAGAGATTGAAAGAGAGAGATTGAAAGAGAGAGAGATTGAAAGAGAGAGAGATTGAAAGAGAGAGATTGAAAGAGAAAGATTGAAAGAGTGCGAGATTGAAAGAGAGAGATTGAAAGAGAGAGATTGAAAGAGAGAGATTGAAAGAGAGAGATTGAAAGAGAGAGATTGAAAGAGAGAGAATGAAAGAGAAAGATTGAAAGAGAGCGAGATTGAAAGATAGAGATTGAAAGAGAGAGAGATTGAAAGAGAGAGATGGAAAGAGAGAGAATGAAAGAGAGAGAGATTGAAAGATAGAGAGAACGAAAGAGAGAGCGCGCGAGATTGAGAGAGAGAGAGATATTGAAACTTAATTGAAAGAGATAGAAAGAGTGAGTGAGGTGAAGAGAAATGGAAAAAAGAGGAGAAAATAGACGAAGGAAAAGGGGAAGGTTGGTGGAATTGTAAGTGTATGTAAGAAAAAAAGATGAGAAAAAAAAGAGAAAGAGATAGTGGGAAAATATGTGGGAGAGAAAGTGGAAGAGAGTATTACATAGAAGTTAAAGAGCAGTAGGAAAAGAGGGCGAATGGGGTAGGGGTAGACGAAAGTGAGAAATAGACGAATAGAGAGGAGGGGACAGAAAGAATAGGAATAGGGGGAGATAGCGGCCGGGTAGTGGCAGTAAGAGGATTGTGGGTGGGGGAGGGGAGAAAGCGCTAGATGGGGTGGGTTAGGTCGTGGGATTAAAGAAGTGAGAGAGAGAGAGAGAGAGAGAGAGAGAGAGAGTGAAAGATAGAGTGATAGAGACGTATAGACAAATAAAGAAACACAGGAATTCGTTGGATGATAAATAAATAAAACAAATATTTAGATATTTTTTACTCGTGGGCTGTTTATAAAATAATATAGACGATGAATTCAACAAAACACTATCAGTATTGTTACAGTTGCATTGTGAAATACCATAGATTCTCCTAACACTATAACACCCGAGTTTGTTGTTAGCCTTGAAATACAGAATAGAAATATAATATTTTATTTCTGTGGTTTTACCAATGCTTAGCCTACAACAGACTATAGGCCTACTACTTTATCTATGGGTAGAACAGTCAAAAGTAGCTATCAACGTATCAAAATATAGCGAGAAAACAAATAAATAGTCTAAGTAGATCATATAGCATAATATGATCTTTCACTTTTTAAAAATGTAATGTCTGACTCTGACTCGCCGATTTGGCGAGAAAATTAGCATTTCACTTCATTTCACATCAGTTACTTGTTTGAACACTCACACATGAACAACCATGTAGTATGATGTAAGCCTACTGTCGAATCAGTGTCAGTTAACAATCAATTGCGATTTCTCATTCACAGTATTTGTTGCAGTCCCTGAAGACTGTCCTTCATTGTGCGCTTCTACAATCACATTTTTTAAAATTAACAACACATTTCTAACTGCCAAAAGAATAGACTAAAAATAATAATTTTTGGGATGTGTGGGGGCCCTTTTTGTGTGGAGGCCCCTGTTCCAATGGAACATGAGGAACATGCCTAAATAAGCCACTGGCTATCAAGATATAGCGAGAAAACAAAAAAAAATAGTCTAAGTAGATCATCTAGCATAATATGAGCTTGCACTTTTTAAAATGTAATGTTGCCGGCCATAGAAATCCGTAACGTCACAGCCTATATATGGCAGCTTTATTGAATAAAAGGAAAACCCCTCCGACGCGAAATATAGAAGAAGAAAAAATGATAACGTCACTAGTTTTTGGAATGCTTTAGAAAAAAGACACCATTGGGAAATCCCGTTTTTAAGGCTCTTCATTTTTTCTCTATTCCCTCCCCTTCTTTGAGCATCATTAAAAACTAGACTAGTGCAAAAAAAAAACATCAGTTGTCAGGTTTCGGCGTCCTAACCGAAAGAGGATGTATATGAGACGAGAAGACACTTAGATAATGCGTGTTTGTGTTGTGTTTTTTTTTAAATAGTTGGACATTTTTGTGTTCGCGCATTAAAAAGTGATCTCAAACTGTTCACGCAATAACTAGGAGTTTTTTTTAAAGTATTTTGTGTTTTTAAATGACATTAAGTGTCTCGATATGCTGAACCCAATTAGGCATACAAATAATAGTTAGGGATCCCAATCTAAAATAGTTTACTAGTCATACTTTTAACAAATTAAAATGTCTTTTACTTACATAAATATGCCCTAGCCCAGGGGTCGGTAACCTTTTGATAATAGTGTGCCAAAATAGCCTGTCTAATCAACTCAGCGTGTCGACAGCCTAAACAAACAACCTGCTTTTTTATTGTAAAAGAGACGAATTGCCTTTTTGGGGTCACCGCGTGTCATTTAAAATCACTCTGCGCGCCATGTCTGTCACGCGTGCCGTAGGTTGCCGACCCTGCAGCCTATAAATATAGGCCTATGTCATCCTAGATAATAAAGGCATTTTTGTTAAACGTTTTATCTAAACTTGTTTCTCATCGTGACAATTTCCCTTCCTGAGATTTGTAAAACACAAAATAAGAAAGATTGTCAGTCCATTATTTATAGGCAAATATTAACCCTTCCCGTACCGACCTACTTCTATCTATGCTGCCTTCAGTTCCGCTATATACGCGCCTGGGACTGTAAGGGTTAAATCTTAAATCAAGATGATACACCTATTTATATACTAAATAGGTCATAACTCTTTCAGACAAAGTTGATTCATGGGCCTATAGAATCTGCGAAGCAGCGTTCACAAGTTTCTGTGATAACGGCATACAACGGAATATGTGGTCAGCACAATGACCAGCTGTCTTACTTTATTCAGGCCCGCAATTACTTTCAGAGAACCATCAGAGCTTGAAAGACTCGGGGACATTCTTTTAAGACCAGAAAAAAAAAACACCAGCCTTCAACAGGATTCAAACCCAGGCTCATAAGACAAAAGAGGGCCCCCTCTCCAGTGTCTCCACCTCCTATGCCTTGGCGTTTTTAGGCATTTAAGTATATAACCAACTTCAACCTCCTTTAATAGACATATTAGCCTTTTAAATGGTTGTTTGCATTTGCGGTGTTATATTTTGGATAGAATTTAGATAACATCTTCTTCTTACTTCTTCTATATTTTTTTTTTGTTCTACACAAGTTGACAATTAAGTTATTGAAGTTACACGCTAGTCAGTAAAAACCACAGAACCGCTGAAGTAGACACTATAGCATACATAAAATAGGTCAAGGGGGAAAGGGGAGGCAACAATCATGACGAGACTCTTCACTTTACCACTAGAGTAGCCCCAAGGATGTGTCCCAATAACTACACAGCCGAAAACTACACACGCGCGCTTTTGTTAAGCCGCTAATAACACAAACTTAGAAAACGTCTAGCCTAGCAGGTTGGCTAAATGTTTGCGTTTTGTTTTTTTTATTCTCTACCTAAAGTTAATGGCTATGGTTAGACTTATGTTTTTTGTTCAGGCTTAGAACGATTTTTACATATTGCTGTTTTAAGTGTATAAGTAGGCATAATTAAAAATATTATTATAAAATTAGAAGTGCTTTAAATTTAATTCAGCGAAATAAGTGTCGACAGTGTCGTATGTGCTGCTCGTGTTAGCATGAATGGAAATAACCAAATGTTCTATATATAATTGGCCTAGATATAGTCTAGATACTTAATCGTTTTAAAAGGCAATTTTTGTTTGAAAACACTTAACTTAAACACTTAATAAATGAGCACGTGTTGCGTTCGTTACCGTAGCTTACTTTTTTTTTAGTATTTATGAAACATATTATTTAAAACTTAAAACTTAAAACCTACCCTATTCCACTATTCGCATAGTCAAGTGTTTCGTTAAAAAAAACATGCCTTATTTTTTTCCGGTTTCGCAATTTAAACAAAAAAATAATCATTTGAATTTTTATTTTAAAACACCTTTTCGTGTTCGTTAGTTATTTTATGTGTGTGTGTTTTTCTTAAAACAGGAGTAACAAAAGACACTATACTCACTATACTAGTTTTGTTTTCATTCTGTTATACAGAAAGTGTACACATCTGTATTCTTCAAATCATTGGATTTTATCCGCCAGCCCCAGCCAAAATAGACAATAATAAATACTATTGTCAATATCTTCACTTCTATAGATAGTGGATTTAATTAATATATCTACACTACTGACAGTAAGTAGCCTATAGTATGCTATAATAAAGCCTAAAATGTTAATTACGGAATAATTTCTATTTCTGGTAATTCAATGTAAATGTAAGACTAAAGATTAGTAAAGAAGATGTTAAATTGTTAAAAATGAATCAACAAAGGCAATGGGTTGTTGCCAATACAAACCACCAGCCAAACTTAAGCCGTCTATTGGCGGATTATTGCTATACCCAGTGACGTATTTAGGCATGTTCAACATGCTCCATTGGAACAGGGGCCCCCACACATCCCAAAAATATTTTTTTTTTGACATTCCCATTCTTTCGTTGAAAATGTAAAATAAAATTCATTTAATTCCCCTACAATTTTAAGCGCTCCAGTCCAAACAAGCTAAGCTCAACATACAATTTATTTATTACTTATGATTTTACAGAATGTAACATGAATTAATGTCACTTTTCTGAGGTATGTCACATGTGGAAGGCAGGAGCGAGGCCACGAGCCCCCCCCCCCCCCCCCCATAAATTTAGGAACAGGGCCCCTAGTGCCCCACAATCCTAAATCCTATCTATAAACTATAAAAACTACAATCTATAGCCTAATCTAATGCTGTATAAAAGTTCCTGGATTGTGCCAAATTATGCTATATTATAATACATTAAATTATTAAATGGCGTAGACTATGTATTTATTAACGATGTGGAGCTTTTAACATCCTTTTACTAAAAAAAAACAACAAACAAATGATATAAATGACAAAGCGGTAGGCCTACGTGTACAGCAGTCACTACTACAGTGATATAGAGTATAGGATATAGCCGGCTATAGGCTTACTCTGGTGATAACTGATAAGGTCTAAAAGTTTTAACCCAATACTGTGTATAGTGTAATTTTCTTGTCTAAGTTATCAATTCCCCATACTCATGACTCGTGAGACTCGTGACTAATGGCTTATTCTTGACTCATGGGCTCATGTGCGTCCGCTCCGCAATAATCCACAAGAGCCTTTTACATTGGAGTAGTGAGGCATGTCATGTCTTTGGGGACGCGAATCTTCAAATAAAATTGTCCGGGAGATGTAATAGGCCTATATAAAACACAAGCAGTCACAAGAACGGGGGATGGGGTGGCAATTAACCAGTGCTCATAACGGTTGGCTACGTATTATAGGCAGGCCCTTATGTCAATAATGATAATTTGCTATTTCCAGTCCGGCGAAGGACCATGTAGTATAATATAATGGTGTTCACTAATTAGAAACATATATACTGTGCAAGTAAAATATAAGGACCCCCCCCCCTTTCCTCATCAACAACAGGCGCCTGTGCGTGTTCGTTTTTGAAGTTTGTTGGCTATTTATACTACCTTAAGTCATGGATAGGATATAATATTTCCCTGAAATTTACATACTATTCTTGGTGATAACGATACAAAAAAAAAGGTTTAAACTTCTGTTCGTTCTATACTCAAAACGTCACACATGACTCATCATAATGTTTGTGATAAACGTTCTTCGCAGTAGCCAGCCTAATTCTGCACATGTAGCAGGCATTAGATTTACATATAATAGGCTTAGTTTGGGTCAGTCGTGGCGGATTAGGCGAATAACCCACGTTAGAGCTAGGCCTTTAGAGGCGGCTCTGTTTGTTGACCTTTCAACTTTTCAAATTCATGTAGGCCCGGGTTTCTTGTATATAAATCTATCTATTAATATAATGCTTCTCTATTTGTAGAATAAAAGTTTATATTTGCGTCTATCTGTCTGTCCGTCCGTCCGTATGTCTCTCTTTCTGTCTCTCTGTCTGTGTCTCTCTGACTCTCTGTGTCTGTCTTTCTCTCTCTCTCTTCTACCCACTAAAAGCCCTGGGTTTCGCTTGTTTAAATAATATGACAGTGTGTAGAGTCTATATGTTTCTATAACAGAAGTCTTATTGTACAATTCTGTTTAAATATATTTGCATTGTTTTCTGTTTGCTTATACCGTCATAAAATATGCCTTAAAAAAAACAATAATTACAATCAATGCTGATCTAACCACCCTTGTGTAATCAAGACCATTTCCCATTTCTCCGTGCCAACAAATCAATCATATCTTACAGCCTTTAACTATTTTTTTACAATTAGTAATTAGGCTTGTGTAGGCTTATACTTATATCATACACATATAAGCCCATACTATAGCATGAGAATGTAATTTGAATTGGGTGTTGTAGTTTTAATTGCATCGAAAGTGCATACATTTTTACATTATTACTTCTAATTGCAACGCAGTCATCTAATAAAATTCCACCGAAAGACACAGAGTTTTGCAAACGAAAATATGTAAGCATGTTTTTCTTTTTTTAAAGTGGCATCCTGGCATGGAATCGGTCACTTGAATTAGCTGCGAAACCTTATTGCTACTTAACGTGATTGAAAAAAACAACACTTATTAAGATAGGCCTACACACATATATAACTTACACTATATCTATATAAACAAATGCTAATACACTAGTTCAGCCTAGACGGCATTGTTATCTGTGTTATCTGTAGGGATCTTTAAACGTATGGGGCCTTCCATAAATAACGTCACCTCCACCCCATCGACATAAGTCATCACAAAAATTCAGATTCTCCTTTCAAAATGGCAACACAAAGCTTTGTACGTTCTATACTAAAACGTCACACATGACTCGTCATATATCTGTGACAAACGTTCTTCGCAGTAGCCAGCCTGCACATGTACTGAAGATCATAAAAACAACTAATAACCACTTCTAAATTAGCCTGAATGGCATAATTCAAATCACCTTATTTAATTTATTGTCAATGACGTACAATTGTTACAATAAAACAATATAAAAAGTGTAGTGAAACTGGTTATAAAGACCGGAATTTCCTTTTAAGATCATAGGCCTACACGCTTTTTTATGAGACGTCACTTTTGTTTAAAAACTTGCTCCACTACGTCACAAATCGTCGCACGTGTTTGACCGCCCCATCCTTTTTTTTTTGTGTGCGTGACGTCAATTATGGCCTATGGCCTTTAATCGTTTCTGAGAATTTCTGCTTCGTTAGGATTTCATAAAATATTGTATGAATTCTACGTAATGAAACGAAAGTATTATAGTATAGAAACGAACAAAAAACATAGATCTATGTTTATAAACGTAAGCTGGGCATCCCTGGTAAGTCTCGCTGGACTAAGTGTAAGATCTACACGACACCACATTTATGATTAATTCTTGACATCGTCTCTTTAACGTACTACACAAAGTCTACGCGCCCCGTCTCGCCTACTCGCGTGTTGTTACTCCCACTTAGGACTTAGACGTGATGTGAATATAATAAACACACATCTGGAAGGCTGACTGTGATTATATTTAATAGGCCTACATAGATTTTCGAGGGAAGAAAACATGAACAAAACCACAAGCAATTGTAAGATCGGAATGATAGCCTATTAATTAGATCTAGATGTTGACAGCACTGTTGTGTTGGTTTTTCTTTATAGATTGATTAGGGTTTTAAATGATGGTTATAGTTGTTGCTCAAGCAACCCATTCCATGCTCGGATGACTTTTTGGAAATAAAAAGTATTTATATGCGTATTTTCTTCTTTTTGTAGGAATATTTTTTCTCTTTAAAAAATGATTACTAGAGGTATATTAAAAAATTTATATTTTAATAAATAATCTCATTTAAAATGGCTAGAATAATGGTAGCCTAGGTCTGTTTCTTGCCATATATTTATTCCCACTTGATTTAATTAACATTCGTAAATATCATTAAGAATCTTAAAGAATACATGAATTTACACATATTGAAAAAAACATATTTATAAACATTTTGGTTTATAATAAACACAAAATAAAATTGACCACAAAAAATAAAACAACTCAGATCTATGGGACAAGAAACTTAGGATTTGAAACTCGTATCGCCTAGAGAACACACACACACAGTTCACACACCATGTCATCTTTCAATGCTCTCCTATTAATAAAAGGGTAAAAACGAGGTCACTTGAAGTGTTTGCATGTGTTTAGTAAGGCACCACCGAGTTGCTATATTTATTGCCTTGATCAGAAGTGGGTGGGAAGGGGAGCGAGGCGGAAACTCCAGCTGTGTGTGTGTGTGTGTTTTTAAAAAATCTGAATAGACGGCCAACAAACCTGCGGGGCACCATATTAGCTAATGTGTGAGAGGGTAGGGGGTGGAGAGCGGGGGCGCTAAGTATTAGCCCCCTTTCAAACGCTCCGGTTTGAGTGCATTAATAACGGAACTTTTAACACAGTATTTCTGAATAAGTTCTAGTCTATAGACTTACCAGCCAAAGGGATTCAGTACAAGAATTTCACGCGGAATCAGAAAAGCTACCCGCCCCCCCCCCCCCTTTTCCTATATTTTTGTAATACCGTAGATATAACAACGTTAATATTTGTCGCATAAAAATACGAATATTTTGTTTTATAACAATAGGCATACTATCATTAGCCATATACAAATACTATCATTAGCGATATAACACAAAACTACTTTTTTGCCTTATAACAATACTTATTTTCGCTGTATAACAATATGACTGCTAATGTTCTTCTTATAACTTATAACAATACTATCATTTGCCATATAACTACAACATTTTCTCTTTTCTCTTTCTGATCACAAGGCCGGTGAAGCAGCGTTCACTGGTTACTGTGGTCTCGGCATGCAAGGGGATGTATGGCCAGCACAATGCCCAGCCGCCTTTACTTTACCCCAACTTAGGTCAGGTACCCATCAGAGCTGGTTAGACTCAGGGTCACCCTCAACAAAAGAACAATACTATTATTACAATTTTCGCCATTAAAAATATTATTGTCTTTCACTTTAAAAAAAAGTATCCTGTTGGACTATATTGATCCATAGGACCGGTGAAGCAGCATACTAGGTGATTGTGTGGCCAGCACAATGCCCAGCCGCCTTTACTTTACCCCAACTAATGTCAGGTACACATCAGAGCTGGGTAGACTCAGATACACTTTCAAATCCTGGGAAAAAATCCTAGCCTTCGCCAGGATTGGATAGCCAGTCGAACGCGCTACCGCTCGGCTACCGTGCCCCACTCACTTTATAACAACATTAATTTGCGCTACGTAGCGTAACTAATATTTGCCACAGAATTAATTTGCGCTACATAACGTAACTAATATTTGCCACAAAATTAATTTGCGCTACATAACGTAACTAATATTTGCCGTATAACAATACTAATTTTTGCCAAATCTAATACTAATATTCGCCCTATGACAATAACGTTACTTTTAGTTTTAGTCGCCATAGACTGGCCCATAGAACAATACGTATATTCGACATATTTGTCAAATAACAACACACTAGTTTTCGCCCATTAACACTGGCATTATTTCACACAACACCATTTGACATACTCTTTTTGGTTACGAAACAAACTTACTCCACATAAAAAGCCAAATTTGCGACATAAAACAATGCTTATTCTGTTGATAACCCACCCTTCCCTTCCCCCCAACCTTCCCAACCATGGTTAAAATACATTGGACGCTCATGATCCCAATATGTTGTCAATTAAAGCATTACCGTGACTTGAAATAAAACGTATCAATATTATGTAGGTCGGTGACTTTAATTAAAAGTGTGATTATTTGCTTTGTGCTGTACGAGTGGTCCGTTTGAATGTGTTTAAGTTTCTGTGCTCTGTGGGTGCTATGATTTGTGAGAATGTAAGTAATGGACTTTTAATGTAAATATATTTTATTATTTGTAATATAGATATAGACTTGGGGGACTGTTTGGTATAAAAATGATGTATGTAAATATTGTTTTGTATTTTGTGAAAGCCCTGAAACGAGGTTAAGCGGCAAGGTCTTGCGTCATTTTTCGGAATTCTTTTTCTGATTGTTTTAAATTAGGTTTTTGTTAGTGTAGTTTAATTGAAGTAATAGGTAGAATTTTTATGGTAGTTTAATTTAATATAGGGTTGTACATAAGATAGATTTGTAGATATTTAGCAATTAGAGATTTAGAATAAGGATTAGCACTTTAGTCAACAGGAAATGGTCATTTTGAAATTAGTTAGAGCGAGAGTTAGAGTTGCCACCAAAGACGTTCGGTCAGCGTCTATAAATAGAACAATTAATCAATCACTTCCGTCTGAAATGGCCCATTTTGTGGAAGACCAGTGGTCAGATTATGGCGTAGTTGTGTGTGGCTTGTTCGGATATGACGTCGTAATGTCGGCCTATGTTGGTTTTTAGTGGGGAGTTGAAGTTAGTTTTTTAGTGGGGAGTTGAAGTTAGTTTTTTAGTGGGGACTTGAAGTTAGTTTTTAGTGGGGAGTTTAAGTTGGTTATTTTGTTTGGGTTCACAGTATGTTTAGAGTTTAGATAGTATAGGTTTATTGTTGGGGTTCAATTGTTTTTAATGATTTTTATTTTCCCTTAAATGGGAGGAGTGAATTTCCATGAATAAACAGTAATTTGAAATTTAAATATGATTTTAGTGTTTTATGTTTAGTGTTCAGTGTTGTTGGTCTGTTTAGATTGTAATATCCTTCTGTACCAACGGAAGTGTCACGGAAGCCCAAAGTCCCCTCGTGCCCTAGTTTAGATGTATTTAGTTATGATTGCTGTCCTTTACCCACAACCCTCTTTAATTAGTAGTAACTATGAATAATGTAAATATAACCGCCCTCCCCTCGCCCCACCCTGTTACAAATGTCAGCCTCAATGGGCTATGTTGTGAGGCCACGATTGACACAGGCTCCCTGGTCAGCACAGTGACGGAGAGCCTATTCACCAACCAAACTGCCAGTGTTCTACCAGAAGTTGGGGATACCCAAACTGTTAGACCCCAGTCAGTCATGTTTAAAGTAGTTGTGCCAACAGGACCGGTAGTAAATAAAGGAATGGTTCAGGCGGCACAGTTGCATTGCTTGAAAGTGGTTAAAGAAACGGTTTCGGTGGACCCTATGATAGTTAATGTGAGATCGGTATGCCAAACAAGACGTCAAGCTGTACCAGGAGAGGACTCTGCTCTTTTTTCATTACACTTCTGTTTACTTTTTATTTGTAACCATTTTCTTTCCTTTTTTTATGTATTTATGAAAATGATATATTTACTTTTTGTATGCCTTTATTACCCATTTCATTACATGTTCACCCTTTTGTGTAGTGTGCGTAGATTTTTCCTTTTTGGTGTACTTGGACACTACGTATATCTCATTGTGACTTTGATGTCATATGTTTTAAGAGTAGGTACAGCATTTTTTGTCCCAGTGAGACTTTCACATTTTCCACCTATCTTTAGGCTGCATGCGTTTTATGTATGTCCCAATGGGTAAATTTTTGTATTGATCTCAGAGGGGTATTTTTTGTATGATAGTTTGTTTTTGCAGGGTCGCAAAAAGAAAGTTAGGAGATGAATGTAGGTCGGTGACTTTAATTAAAAGTGTGATTATTTGCTTTGTGCTGTACGAGTGGTCCGTTTGAATGTGTTTAAGTTTCTGTGCTCTGTGGGTGCTATGATTTGTGAGAATGTAAGTAATGGACTTTTAATGTAAATATATTTTATTATTTGTAATATAGATATAGACTTGGGGGACTGTTTGGTATAAAAATGATGTATGTAAATATTGTTTTGTATTTTGTGAAAGCCCTGAAACGAGGTTAAGCGGCAAGGTCTTGCGTCATTTTTCGGAATTCTTTTTCTGATTGTTTTAAATTAGGTTTTTGTTAGTGTAGTTTAATTGAAGTAATAGGTAGAATTTTTATGGTAGTTTAATTTAATATAGGGTTGTACATAAGATAGATTTGTAGATATTTAGCAATTAGAGATTTAGAATAAGGATTAGCACTTTAGTCAACAGGAAATGGTCATTTTGAAATTAGTTAGAGCGAGAGTTAGAGTTGCCACCAAAGACGTTCGGTCAGCGTCTATAAATAGAACAATTAATCAATCACTTCCGTCTGAAATGGCCCATTTTGTGGAAGACCAGTGGTCAGATTATGGCGTAGTTGTGTGTGGCTTGTTCGGATATGACGTCGTAATGTCGGCCTATGTTGGTTTTTAGTGGGGAGTTGAAGTTAGTTTTTTAGTGGGGAGTTGAAGTTAGTTTTTTAGTGGGGAGTTGAAGTTAGTTTTTAGTGGGGAGTTTAAGTTGGTTATTTTGTTTGGGTTCACAGTATGTTTAGAGTTTAGATAGTATAGGTTTATTGTTGGGGTTCAATTTGTTTTTAATGATTTTTATTTTCCCTTAAATGGGAGGAGTGAATTTCCATGAATAAACAGTAATTTGAAATTTAAATATGATTTTAGTGTTTTATGTTTAGTGTTCAGTGTTGTTGGTCTGTTTAGATTGTAATATCCTTCTGTACCAACGGAAGTGTCACGGAAGCCCAAAGTCCCCTCGTGCCCTAGTTTAGATGTATTTAGTTATGATTGCTGTCCTTTACCCACAACCCTCTTTAATTAGTAGTAACTATGAATAATGTAAATATAACCGCCCTCCCCTCGCCCCACCCTGTTACAATTATAAAAGTAGACCCTAAACCAGACCGCGCGTTTGCTTTTTAATGGCGTAATGAGTGTGCCTCTTGAAAAAGCTCATTTCAAAATACTGTCAATTGAAAGTGAAAAGATTATCAGTTGGTGATCATGTTTGGCCAGACATTTGGCCTGCTGTTAATTGCTATTGAGCTGAACGATAACGTTATCATTTAGTTTATTTATTTTCGCGCCTAGATATGAAATATAGCTGAATGGTTCCCAAACTTTTCCACTCGCGGCATCTCCGTGTTTTTTCAAAGCGTTTTTTAACGCAAGTCAAAGCTCTGTGTCTTATTTAACTATATTAGAAAAAAAAGAAAACTGAAGAAGAAAAAAATACTCTATAAAAGTCTTTGCTATATTCCGCGGCTACCCGTGGCGCTGCGGTGCACACCCAGTGAAATACTGGTACCTAAATATCTTTTTTTATCTTCTCTTATACATTACAGATGGATGATCCTTCTATAAAGAAGATTATTGCGTCCTACGCTAACCGTGGTCCGAGTCTAGTCTTGCATTTTTATTAATGTTTCAAATGATGTTAAGTTACTGGTTTTCCTGGTTTGTTCAGGCAACCCATTCCATGCCCGAATGCCACTCGGGAAGAAAGAGTACTTATTTGCATTTGTTCTCGCATAAGGGACAAGCACAAAGTGTTTTTGTCTTTATGTTTATCTGAGCTTTGCAACATATTGCTAATGGGTTGTATTTCTAAATTAGAGTTTAATGCCTTATGTATCATTACTACTTTACACTTTGCCCTTCTGTCCTCTAGTGTTTCTAGGTTTAATGATTAGAACAATGGTGTTACTCTTCTTAATTGGGAATATTCACTAGTTATGAACTTTGCAGCTCTTTTTTTTTATTTGTTCTAATATAAGACTTAAGAAACCGAAACTTTTATTCTAGTCTAAATGGGCAGACAATATTTTACAGCTGTCTGATGCCCTTCACTTCAGTGCCCGTGGTGAAGTGTGTAAATCACCAAAATGCTCCCATTAAAAGTACACCAGTCGGTTAACGCATTGGGGACAGCCCTTGTTGCGCGCCCGAGATTTATTGCACTGCCCCGAGACTCAGTGGGGAGGAAGTAATGTGCGCATCAGCCCGTATCACCAAGCCTCGGTGCCTGTATGTCCATGCCTATAGTCTGGAATTCGTTGCTACCGGAAGGCATTGAACGAATACGAGCGAGCCACCACGTTAATGATTCAAGACAGATCAGTAGGTTGGAAGAAGCAGAGTAGTGCACGTGACTGCGGAGACCGTACTCTTTGTATACGGGGGTAACTAGTCTCGGACAGGATTATGGTGTGACCTCCCCCCCCCCCCCTTCACCCGCTTTGGTCCACCCCTTCCCATCAATACTTCCCGGACGTAAGTGCCGGTCGTCCGTTGTTTTACGTTGTCAGCGTCCCAGTCCACAGTCCATGATTGCTCTCCATGTTGTCTTGTGACGTCCCAGTCCACAGTCCATGGTTGCTCTCCATGTTGTCTTGTGACGTCCCAGTCCACAGTCCATGGTTGCTCTCCATGTTGTCTTGTGACGTCCCAGTCCACAGTCCATGGTTGCTCTCCATGTTGTCTTGTGACGTCCCAGTCCACAGTCCATGGTTGCTCTCCGTGTTGTCTTGTGACGTCCCAGTCCACAGTCCATGGTTGCTTTCCATGTTGTCTTGTGACGTCCCAGTCCACAGTCCATGGTTGCTCTCCATGTTGTCTTGTGACGTCCTTGTCCATTTCTTCGGTATCCGCCTTCTGGCATCCTCAGTACACGACCTGTAAGTATCTTTTCTTCTTCCTTTAAAGTAGGAAACATCCTTGCTTGTACTATTAACGCAGTGGTTCCCAACCTTCCTAATGCCGCGACCCCCTAATAAGCTTCTAACATTGTAGCGACCCCCTCTCCCCCAGCACAACCATAATAATTATCTTCGTCGCTACCTTATAATTGTAATTTGCTACAGTTATACATTGTAATGTAAATATCTGACAAGTAGAATGCATTTCCGTTGTTAAAAATTAAAGCTTTGTGATTAATCACACGTGTCAACGTTAGAATAAAGCCTTATGTTGGATACTTAAAGATGTGAAATTCATTTTTTATTACGTACTATAATATACTACAGTCTTGTTTCCTAACACCGGCGATAAAAAGCCTATGTGTTTTCTGATGGTCTTAGCCAGTCTTAGGCGACCCCCTCGAAATGGTCGTACGACCCCCAAATGGGGTTGAAATCTTCTAATTATTTCTGGATGTTTTTGGATATATAAAACAAAAATGGGTTAATGTGCACAACTGACAAATTAACACCAATAGTTAAATCACTAAAAACTTGTAAAACTAGAAACACAAGAGGACAGAGGGCAAAGAGCAAAGTTGTAATAATTTTAAAGGCATAAATTCTAATTTAGAAATACAACCACAACAACAATATATTGCAAGGTTCAGATAAACATAGGGACAAAAACACTTTTCTTATTGGATATACAAGAACAAACGGATAGAAGTTCTGTAGAATCAGGAAAACCAATGGCTCGACATCATTTAAAAAACTTTTCGAAATGCATGACTATACTCAAACCATTGACAAGCGTTTGGCGCAATAATCTTCTTGATAGCTTGAGCGTCTGTAACATTTAAGATAAGACCATGCCTATAATAAAACGATATATCCATCGACTATCAACTTTTCTATTTGTTACTTTTGATTTGTTTGTATTTCAGAGCTCTTCGCCATGATGAATATGAAATGTGTTGTGGTGGGGGACGGGTAAGTTGTTTTCTACTCAATAAAATAAACACATTTAAGCATGCCGCTGGAGCAAACGTTGGATGGTAATAAAATGTGTGTGTGTGTAGACCTAAAGTTGTTCATAGTTCCTAGATTAACCCTTACAGTCCCGGTCGCGTATATAGCGGAACTAAAGGCAGCACAGATAGAAGTAGGTCGGTACGGGAAGAGTTAATTCTGTATTGACCAATCTAGAAAAGTCCTACAGAGAACAAGGAAACAAACCTTATTTTTTGTCCCCCCCCCACCACCCCACTTTTTGAGTACTCCTCATTTGGCGCGGAGGCAAGCTAACTGTCTCGGCCAGGGGTCGGGAACCCATGGCTCGCGAGCCAGATGTGGCTCTTTTGATGGCTACACCTGGCTTTAAGACAAATGTTCGATTATTTAAAAAAAAAAAAAATTTTGACTTGTTTATCTACACATTAATTGCATATGAATATTTCATTTTACAAATGAGCTAAAGTCTACTGCAGCTCAGCGTCAGAAGAATTCAGAGACATAATTATTGTACTTTTAGTGCTGAAATTACCCAAAATGCACACATTTATTTGAATTTTTAGTTTTAAATATAAAGTATGGCTCTCACAGAATTCCTTTTCAAAATATGTGGTTTCCATGGCTCTCTCAGACAAAAAGGTTCCCGACCCCTAGTCTAGGCCAAGGTTCGTAATTCTTTTTAATAAAAGTGTTGCCAAACCAGGATTTTGAATTCACTCAGTGTGCTACTCTAGCACCGAATTTCTTGTAGAAGAGAAATGAGCTTCCCTTTGGGGGGAATTCTTCCGCACGCCTTTGAACATCGCATTGCGTGTCAAGTAAGGCACGTGCCGTAGGTTGCCGACCCCCTGCGTTAGTGATTTCAACAACACATTTGTTTTTTCATACGTGGTTTCTACAGTAAAACATAATTCATGGAAACTCGAAACATAAAACTCGCATTGTTCACCAGGGAAGTTACCTAGTCCGAAAACTAGACCTTGTTGTTGGTTTCGATGAGGCACAGATGTTTTTAAAATATTTGTTCGCATACTAAAGATAACTTTCACTCACAACTTGTAACCCTATGAATTCATGAACTCGGCGGTATGAGATAGTTACTAAAAATACATAGTCAACCTAGTCCACTTGAACAAATGTATTCTGTCGTTGTTTTGTTGGTGAATGTATATTTAGTGTGTCTGTTGTATTTTTTTAATTGTTGTTGTAGTTTTGTCTTTTTTTTTTAGTTTTAGTTATTTGATTTGTTCTATGTTTGTAATGTTTTGAATCATCATTTAGTTGTTGTTTTTTTTTATCTCTTGGCCTATAGATTGTATTTGTGTTCTTTAATTGTTATGTTAAATGCGCTCTGAGCTTACAGTATGTTTGTTGGCAGCGCTATACAAATGTCATCATTATTATTATTTTATTATTTTTGTTTTGTTTTTTGAATCTAAAGCTTGACTTTTTAATAAGTCTTTGAGTGAGTATTAATATAGCAAACTGTATTACCAAAATAGAAATATGGTCATTGATTTTTTTTTAAAGTGTTTTTTTTTAATATAAATTTTACAATATCCACCGAACAAATTTGCATTAAATAGAATTCTAGTAAAAACGTCTTCTCTCTCTCTCTCTCTCTCTGCGTTGTCATATAGTTTTGTTTAATTATGACCTTTCAAATATTGTAATGCATTACGTTAACTTATTTTGAGGAAATGATCGAGTTGAGTGGACCAAGTTTAACGGTGTGGTGTACAAGTCGAGTCAACAATAGTTGTGCTCACCCACACACATACATACCTGTGGTAGACCACAGAAGACGATTCTCTAACACTTGTAGAATGCCACGCATTGTTAAAATTGACTAGAAGATAGAAAATTGACTTAGGGGACTGGTCTTCGGTATCGTATATTTTTGAACTAAAATCTTGGATAGTGGAGTGTGAGGTAACCTCACGAGTTGATTATTGACTAGTTTGATTTTATGGCAAGAAGGAGATTGTGCAGGTTGGTGGATGTGGGCAGAGGTCATACATATGTTTTTCAAGGTCATACATAGGTTCAAGGTCATAAATAGGTTCAAGGTTATAAATATGTTCAAGGTTATAAATATGTTCAAGGTCATAACTATGTTCTTCGAGGTCTTAAATATTCTCTTCAAGGTCATACATATGTTCTTCAAGGTCATACATATGTTCTTCAAGGTCATACATATGTTCTTCAAGGTCATACATATGTTCTTTCTACCTCAAATGGGGTGACGGGCAATGATGATAAGTTAAAGAGCTCCACCACATTTTGTTTTTCTCAAATTATTCTATGAGTACTTAACAAGCAACCACAGACTTTAACAAAAAAAAAATTTTTAACAAACAATATACACTAATTGATATCAAACACCAGTATAAACATGTTTGTACAATTTTGGAAAAGTTTTGGAATAAATTATTTTTTAGAGTTAGATACCTTGCAAAGATACGTAAAAAATATGATTAGACTAGTACTTTTTTTTAAATAGCCTTTTGTTTCATTTTCCCCACATATTTTACTATTTTTTGTGTGTTTTTTTTTTTTTGCCTTAAATTATCACTTAAGTCTTGACGCCTGTTAATTCTGTAGTCATTTGTTTTTAATCTATAAATGTAAAGCCATTCGTGCGATCAGCACACAAACAACCGCCGCGAAACAAGTCAACAAGGTATGCATGGCTGCATCCAAAAAGGACGGAAACTGATAGTGGTGTGAAATAAACCGTGGGGAAAAAATGGAATATAAAGGAATTTTTTTAAAAGATAAATTAGATTTTCAAATGAAATTATATGTAGAGTATAAGACATAAAACTAAATTGCTATCAGATATTAGTTAGACCTATGCTAAAGAAGGTATCTTCTATATGGTAGGCCTACCCATCAACTAAAGAAAGCATAAAAATTAGAACGAATTCAGAATAGAGCTGCAAGGTTCATAACTTGCGAATAATTAACAAGAGTATCTTATAAGTTTACAGACGTTCCTTCTAGATAGAAGATTATTACGTCCGCTAGGCCCAAAACTTCTGCAGGGCGACAGGGATCCTTCGGTGGCAGGGCTAGAACCCGCGACCTGTCAGTTGGTTTTTGGTTGACAGTCCGGTGAACTAACCGCTGGACCAGCCGGCTTCACCAATAGTTAAATCACTAAACTTAGAAACACTAGAGTATAATGGAAAATAGTAAAGTAGTCATGATACAAAGGCATTCAATTCTAATTTAAAAATGCAACACAATAACAATCAGTTACAATGCTCAGATAAACATAAGGACAAAAACACCTTCCTTATCGCTTATACGAGGACAAATGTACCTAAGTAGGCTACTCTTTCTTTCCGCATGAAGTGGGTTACCTGAACAAGCAAGGAAAACCAACTTAACATCACTTAAAACACTAAAACGCAAGACTATACTCAGACCACGGATGAGCGTAGTACGCAATAATCTCCATATATCTATATAAGATAAGTCTCTGATTACTTAGATTTTCATGAAAAAGAATGATTCAAGCTTAATTCTGAATACTACAGCCTAATTTTGGCTTCTCAAACACGCGACCCGCTTGCCGCATGCTGATTTTATACACGCAACATACTTAGGGTAATAATAATAATAATGATGATAGTTCACTTCGGTAGGCCTATAATTCCTTGCGTCCAAATTGTAAATTGGCATATTATTAAGCATATTATTAATGATAAGTAGTAAAATGAGTTAAGATGTATGAAGTGTTTTGTTTGTTTGTTTGCTAGGGTCGGGTTGTTGAGGGGGGGGGTGCTGCCATTGACACATCTCTTAAGAGATAAAATGGCCACATGCCTTCATTCGAGTTGGAGATCCCTGGCCTAATTATAGAAATGATTGAGTCATACTCTGTTTGTTGTAAGTTTAAACTTTCAGTGTGTATACGGAAGTTGTCAAGCAACAGACGCATGGCTGTAAAACTTTCTAAGAAATCTGACATAAATCATTTTTATTGTAGATTATATCTTCTGATCCTATATGTTACAGACGCCCATTTTGTATTGCAGATTATTGCCTTCTGCGTTGTGAAAAGGGTTTTAAAAACGTTGTTGGTTTTTCAGGGTTGTTCATGCAACCCATTCAATGCCCGGGTGCCACTGGGAAGAGAGACAATTTATAATTATATGTATAGTATATTAATTTGTCCCTTTATATGTAAGAAATGTCCTATTTTAGGATTGCAGATTTTGTAGTCCTTTCAGGAGATGCCAGGTGTGCGTCTTTAGGCAGCGCATGTGGAAAGAACTGAGTCTTTTTTCTTGTGCTGCATACAGGGTACAGGTTTTGTTGGCATAGAGAAAAGTGTTAACCAAACATGTGCGGTACACAGCAATTTGTATGTTGACGGTCAGCGTCTTGTTGTTGTCCCATACTCTCTGAGTTTGCTAGACATTGTCATGAATGCTTTGGTTCGGATGGCAAGGCCATGTCCACAGGTTACCGGATGGAAAAGTCCCTTGCTGTACGCAGAACTTGCCATTGGCAAAAGATCAACAGGTCGACAACACCTGAGATTCAGGGACCTCGAGACCATAGATGCCGACACCGAAAAGTGGGAAAACTTGGCTTAGGAGAGATCAAGCTGGAGGGACACATTGCATACCGGTCTGGGTGCAAGGATGGCACTTGTACATCCTACCATCAAGAGCTCATATGCGACATTCATAAATTCCCAGTGTGGATGGATACAAAAAGAAGTGCGCTCGTTTGAATCTGTGGCACCTTCTATATGAAACAGCATGCCTCAGATACTAGAGGGTTCTGATACATAAATCATCTTCAGTGGCGATGCAGCCCATGGAGGGCTCTGGCCTGCCTCACCAACTACTTCCACTCAGACCTATCTCCTGTTTTCTTTCTCCAGACATGGATCCCGATCTGTCGCAGATCCATCTCGACATCGTTAAGCCATCTCAGCCTGGGTCTGCCTTTAGGTTGTTTTTATCTGGGGTTCTGTGTATATGTTACATTTACTCCTCTGTTGTTTGGCATTTTTTTCCAGCTGGCCTGTCCAGCGTAGTCTGCCCTTCTTTATCTCAGCCCCAAAAGTAGGGTTTTCATATAACTCATAGACCTCTCTATTAGTGAGCATTCCCAATTCATTATTATCTTTTGTTGGTCCAAATTTTTTCTAAGTACTTTTCTTTCCCATGTAAAGTCTTTAAAGAAGAGCCTAAGACCTTTTCTCTTTAAGTAGTGTTTGTGTGCCTCAAATACCCCTACACCTGCCATTGAAATTTCTAACATTGTTAACCTAGATCGCACTGAGCATGCTAAATGTAATATCATGGAGAGAAGCGGTATTAAAAAAAAACACATCATCTTATTATTATACACTTTCACTTACACATATCTAAATAAACGAACACAATTAACTTTATGAATCTAAACCAAATACTATGTAAATGAAGAAAATTTAAATAAAGTGTAAATGCCCAATTTCCTTTGCTATATTGTTGGACAGTTAGAAAGGTTAATAATAAAGTCTTCTCTCTAAAAAAGTTTTAGGTTCTAGAGTCAAGTCGAAATACCAATACGGTATTTATTGTTATATCTATATATATATTTATATAAAAATAGTGTTTGTGTCCCCACGGATCCCCATTGGTCGATTTGAAAACACATGAGTTTGTGTAACTGACCAATTTGGGCCTTATAATTTTTCCCATCGGACATGTGTCTTCGCTAGCTCAGTGGTTAACGTAGCGGACTGCTTTGTGGGCGACCCGGGTTCGATTCTCCAGTCTGACTATACCTTTTTTTTTCTACAATTTTTTTCCAAACTTTTAAAAACTAAAGACATTGTAAATCTACAGGCAATGTAGATTTTTGTTAAAGTCCTGTTTTTTTTTTCCACCCGGGCAAGGCCGGGCAATGTAGCTTGTATAATATATATATATTCGCAATTGTTGTCAATGCCTGTATATAGATCTCGATCAGCGGTGGCTCAACCAAGACCATCGTAAATCTTGGCTCAACCCACTAGCAAACATTTGTAACGGCAGGTTCATTGGCCTAAAACACACTCGTCACGCTTGAAAACACCCGTGCCCCCATTACTGTGTTTTCCATGTTTAATAGCGTAACTGAAGACGAAGTCTGTTAACGTTTCAACCGGAAGACATGTTACGTAACTCGTCGCTGCACCGCAACAAAGAACGTACGTGTGTAAGTACTGTAAGTGTTCGTTTTGACCTTTCACCCCACTCTCCAGTCGCACATTTGAAGTGCGTGTGAATGATGGGCATTCAAGTCGTTCCGGTGCAATTTGGGGGGGGGGGGGGATTGCAACGGCGGTTCTTTTTTTTTTTCTTTTCGTTTACTTTCTCCAGTAGATCTGGGCTGGGCATAACTTTTTTTTATCTTCGTCCGGGTCGGCTATAGCTATGCGCATTTTTTCGACTGTTCTTTTGTGTGTTTGTAATTTTGACGATTATTAGAAAAAATAATTAAACTTTTGCATTATCAATGTGCTTTATAATATAAATTTAAATCAACGCAAATGAAGAAAAAAAAAAAGAAAACAAAGAAGTGTAAAAACATCTTAGAGTTTTGTGTTGTTGTTTTATTCTATTGGAAATATGTTGATAAGAGAATGAATGTGCATTGTAGCCGCTGGCTATGTTGTAAAGTCTTACGTCGATGTGATCTGTGTGCGTTGTTGGTCCGTCGTGTTCGACGATGACCATTTTTGTTGTCCTATGACAGTTATGGCGAACCTTTTTGAGGCCGCGTGCCCAAAGTACAATACAAGACCAACTTATTTCTTTCAACGTGCCAACACAGCAATTAAAACCAATTACCAATACTTAGTTAATCCATTTTGGGTAAATGCTCGCGTGCCCACAGAAATGGCTCTGCGTGCCAGCTGTGGCACGCGTGTCATAGGTTCGCCATCGCTGTCCTATGAAGTATGGGGTGTAGCTGTGCGATGGGTTTTCATGTGGCTAATGAGGCCTATCCTTGCTCGGAAGGTACGACTGCAAACCGTACAGGGGAAGGTCAGAGCGTCGACAATGGGCTCTAGGGCACGATCTTTCCTGGTTTGCCTCTTGGACTCAGCTGCTCTCTGTCGATGTGATATGTCATATGGCCTGTGTACAAGCTTTCACAAATCTCCGTGGTCATGGCATACTAGGGGGATTATGTGGCCAGCACAATGCCCAGTCGTCTTTACTTGACTTAACAATGAATGTCAGGTACCTATCAGAGCTGAATAGATTCGGGTACACCCTTCAGATCCCGGAGAAAAAATGCTAGCCTTCACCGGGATTTGAACCAGGGATTTATGGTATGCCAGCCAGCGCGCCATTGTCTCAACAACAGCCTAAAAAAGAAAGCCAGATACAACTCAACAACTGCCTAAAAAAAAACCACTTCCAACTAGCTCTTTTGCTTAGTTAAAATATGTTATTATATATGTTATATCTAGATCTCTTGGTACAATTCAGGCTTACCTGCCCCTCTTCCATCCCCCAAAACACCCATTTTTGTCTTTACACGTACTTGACTTTTATATTCTAAATATAACTTGTAATATAATATACTTGTCAAGGAGGGCACGGTGGTCGAGCGGTAGCGCGTTCGGCTGTCATACTGAAGTTTCGAATCCTGGTAAATGCTAGGACTTGGTTCTCGGGTGTGGAGGGTGTCCCTGAGCCTACCAAGCTTTGATGGGTACCTGGGTTTAGTTGGGGGTAAAGTAAACGTGGCCTGGCATTGTGCTGGCCACTGTTAATGCCTTTAAGATGTGCAGTTGTCTCATTGTATCGGCCTCTTGTTGATGAGTCACCTATAGAAGAACACATCCAATGAGAGCTGGGATTAGGCCGACCTATTCATCACTTAGAGCCTTTAAGTAGTTCGTAGAGCGATGAAGTCCCCGAATGTATCAACTTTAGTCTATAACGGGCAAGCTGGTTAAACAAATTTAAAGAAAAAAAAATGAGAATATAGATAACATAGAGGGAGATAGAAAGAGATGGGTGAAAGAGATGGGTGAAAGAGATGGGTGAAAGAGATGGGTGAAAGAGATGGGTGAAAGAGGCGGGTGAAAGAGATGGGTGAAAGAGATGGGTGAAAGAGATGGGTGAAAGAGATGGGTGAAAGAGATGGGTGAAAGAGATGGGTGAAAGAGATGGGTGAAAGAGATGGGTGAAAGAGATGGGTGAAAGAGATGGGTGAAAGAGATGGGTGAAAGAGATGGGTGAAAGAGATGGGTGAAAGAGATGGGTGAAAGAGAGTGGTTCGAGGAGAGAGAGAATAGAAATGAAAAAGAAACAAAAAAGTGTACACACTTTATTATCATCTGTTTACATATTAACAGCAAGAAACCGTCCATTGAGTTGGAATGAAGTTAAAGTGTATCAAAAAACTTTAAGGCCTTAGTTTAAATCTCTCTACAGACAAAAAAATTGTGATTTCTCAATGGCTCTAAAGTCTAGATATCAACTGCTATCAACTTTGGATTAACTTCAACTGGGGGTGTATTTGAAACGGTTAAAGGATTTCCCCGAGACTCGTCACGACCATCTTAGGTGGGTCCTTGAAATCCCCCACCCCTCCCCCGCCCCGTAACCCCTTTGAATTTCCGCCTTTGAATTAATAAAAAGTAACTGAATGTTTAGAGTTTAGATTATCATAAGCCTTGGGCGTATTTAGAAACAGCCCATGTTCTAGACGAGTGTTTAAGGGTGTTTCTGAGAATTTTAGGGCGGGGATGTTTATCCTTAATTAATTAAGTCACAGCTGTTGAATTGGCAATTTAATTTAGCCGATAGGGAAGGGGGGAGGGGGGACTGTGTGTGTGTACTTGGCTACACAAGTGGACTGTGTATGTTTTTATTTCCTGTGTCAAAATTTCAACAGGGTTAAAGTATTTACTACTTACCCCTCTCCCCTCCCCACCCCTCTCTATAACAATTCCACCCCCCCCCCCTCCTTTTTTTTATTTGATGGAGATAAACAAACGTGCTAAGCATTGGATTCTCTTCTGTTTAGATCAAGGGGTCTCAATCGGATGAGGGCATGTGCCATTTTATCATTCAAGAGATGTGTCAATAGCCGCACCCCCCCCCTCCCAATCAACCCGACCCTAGTAAACAAAAAACACGTCATACATAGTCTACTCATTTGACTATTTATCACTAATAATATGCCCTAGACGTTTTCAATGCACAGTTCGCTTTATATTGAACTTAGCATTTTTTTCTTCTAATTGTACTTTAAAAAAAAAAGAAGTACAACTGTTGGTACTTTTGGCATATTGCAATCGGTACGCAGCTGTGTCCTGGGCACAGTACCGACAACACAGTCAGTTGTGTTTAAGATGGGCGCCATCAAATACCAAGTGAATTCCATATAAAGAAAAAGTGAATATAATAAATACATATTTTTCAATATGACGACGTTTTTTTTCCCTTTAAAAATAGAGCCTATAGCCTATATATAAATATATTGTCATGACGACTGGGCATTGTATAGTTCACACAATCTCCTAGTAGGCCGTGGTCGCAGAAACTGCTAAACGTTGTTTCAAATGTCCAATGTATCAAATTAGTCCGACGAACATACCACTTTCTAACATTCTAACATTATTAATGATTAAACACCAATTTTCCTAAATTATAAATTAGTTTATCGTAACAATGTTTCTGTTATTCCTTTGCTCTTCAAGGTCATTGTTACCCCTAGTAACGCCGGGCATTTTAGCTAGTATTCACTGTATTTGCGTGTGTATATGTGTGTGCTTTTGCCTTTTAAGGCCACTGTCTATCATACAAGTTTAAAGCGCTTCTTCGAAACTGAAGGATATTGCGAACGATGCTTTACCCCTTAGGCCTAAATATGACCTTAACTGCCTTTGTTGTTAACGTGATGTTAACTCTTTTAACCATTTCAGTGCTGTGGGTAAGACATCGATGTTAACAAGCTACACAGAAGGGTCATTTCCCGAGGATTACGTCCCAACAGTGTGAGTAGATAAAAGTACGTGTTGTCTCTTCTCTTTCTTCTCTTACTCCAGATCTGTCCGTTCGGGGAACTTCAAACTTTTTGGGGGCATTGACAATTCTTAATGGGGTTCAATCCATACGTGAACTTCCGGTTCAATTCCGGCAACAAACTTTAAATACTATTTTCACCTTTTTTTAAGTAGGCCTATAGCTTTTAGAAATATACAAAGGCTACAAGATTAGTTATGACGAATCTCATCCGTTTTTAACATCGAAAGAGAGTATGCGATAATTAATACTCGACGTGTTAGTCGCGTTAAGATCTATGCTAGAATGTACAGAGTCTAGTATTAGTATTGTACTAAAGAAATTTTCGTTTTTTTTTCTAAAACTATAACAAATCCATAAAAGAGCTGCTAGGTTTATTGCTAGTGAATATTTACAACTGACAATAGTAGGCTAACACCAATAGTTAAAGCACTAAAAATAGAAACACTAGACGACAGAAGGGCAAAGAGGAAAGTTGTAATAATTCGCAAGGCAGTAAATTTTAACTTAATAATTAACTGAATACAACACAATAACAATCTATTACAGTGCCAAGATACACATAACAATAAAAGCACTTTTCTTATTCCATTTGTAAGAACAAACGCATATAATTTCTTTTTCTTTCCGAGTGGCATCCGGCATGGAATGGGATACCTGAAAAGAACAGGAAAACCAGTAACTTGACATCATTTAAAACACTAATCAAAATGCAATACATGGACCCAATAATCCGCTGTGTAGAAGGAGCGTCTGTAACATATAGACTTAAGTTCCAAGCATCGAAAGAGCATTTAATTTGGGCTCAAGCCCAGTTCCAAGAAACAAGTCTTTTTATCAGACGCCCAGTGACTGAGTGGGCGACAATAGTTTTTTCCAAGCCAGAAAGACTCATGGTAGTGGAGTTCACCCGTTTCTTTAGCATTGGTTTCAAAAAGAGGATTGTGTGGCTTGCACAATACCCACTCGCCTTTTTACTTTCCACAAAGGCTGTTTGAATTCTCCATTTAAACTTGGTGACAATAAAGGTGCAGGTTTTAATTATTTTTTTGTTAAGCTGCGACCACCGGGTAGGTGTGTTGTGTGCTATACCGTAGACCTTCATGTCCTATGCCTACTTCTTTACGATAGTAAAAAAAAATATTTTAAGTGGCTTAGGATACATTTGCCTTGTGACTAACTTTCTTTGTTAAAACCACTGGGATTTACTTGTGAACGTATTGCTAACAGCTTACAAAGGGACGTTATTTGCTGTCTCGTGCGCTGAGTAATGCCCCCCTGGCCCCAACCAATTCTTCTTCTTCTTTTCGACAGGTTCGACAACACAACAATAGACATGACAGTTGAAGGTCAGCATGTAAGTTTAGGATTGTGGGATACAGCAGGACAAGAGGACTACGATAGACTAAGGCCATTGTCATATCCAGGGGCGGTAAGTCAGACTCCCTCACTCTGCCTGTCCCTACCTGTTCACGTGTACAGATAATTGCCCCTGAACACATTCCAATGGGTGTTGTATTGTTGTTATTTGTGTGACTCAACTGTCGCTTTTATATAACTTAAGGCCCTAAGGTTATAGGTTATAGTAAATATATCGTATCTTATACATTACAGACGCTCCTTCTATAAAGAAGATTATAGCGTCAGAGTAGGTGTTAGTTGTTTTTTGCCCATTTTATATTTTACACTGTTTTAATCAGTACAAATGAGTGAGTATTGTTGTTATATCTGATATATCAAATATTATATAGGCCTATACGGGTGGGTGTTATCAAAAGCTGTTAATAACAATCCTTCTACCTTACTAATCAATGTATTTTTTTTTATTCTTCAGAACTGTTTTATTCTGTGTTTTTCCTTGTGTAATAAAGCCAGTGCAGATAATATAAAAGCTAAGGTAGATTCAATCTTGCTATTTTATTATATATATCTATTATATATCTATATATTATTGATGGTTGCCCATCGGTTTTGGTGAAGACCATCCTCTGACAAACTCATAATTGATTGTGGGACCGGAGATGGCTGATGAGGCCGATTCTTGCCCGAAAGTGTTGGCCGCATTTGGAGAACGGATGCGTGGCTTGATGGCCAGTGGTAGCGGAGCTGGCTTTGCTGGATCTTCTAAAGCGTCACTATTCCATTGCGACCCTTCGCCTTTTCAAGTTTTCTCTTCATTGGCTGCACCAGGAGGATCGGTCCTCGGCCAGGCTTTCCCGGTTGTTAGGCTCAATTCCAAAGTTTTTTTTAGGAAGTGCCTTCAGGGTGTCTTCAAATTTCTTATTTTGCCCTCCATGCAAGCACTTTCCTGCGACTAGTTCACCAGAGAAGTTCTTCTTGGGTTCATCCATCTGACATGCGACTAGTTCCCCAGAGAAGATCTTCTTGGGTTCATCCATCTGACATGCGACTAGTTCACCAGAGAAGATCTTCTTGGGTTCATCCATCTGACATGCGACTAGTTCACCAGAGAAGATCTTCTTGGGTTCATCCATCTGACATGCGCACAACATCACCTGCCCATCTGAGCTGGTCTTTTTTATTATTCTATATATTGTTAAACAGATAATATATTTCTTTACATGCGGGTATTGAGATTAATTTACACTGAGAAGAACACTGGGTTTAACATTACCTTCTATTTCATGTAGTTTGTAGACTTTCAAGGGGCGAATTCAAAAGATAAATTTATTACTAAGCCACATTATTTACTAATCGATTGAAAGAATTTAATTAGTGTTCTTTGCATAGAGTTGAATGGTAAAGTGTTACTGTAAGGTATTTTAAAAATTATTATTGTACCAGGATGGAAGTATTGCTCATACTGTATTTATCTTGAACAGTTGATTTTTTTTTTCAATTTTTTGTCTTTTCTCTTGAGTAGCGTGTAGGATTTATCTTATCTATTACAGATACTCCTTCTATAATGACGATTATTGCGTTCTGCGCTCATCCGTGGTCTGAGTCTAGTCTTGCATTTTTATTAATGTTTTAAATGATGTTAAGTTACTGCTTTTCCTGGTTTGTTAAGGCAATCCATTCCATGCCTGGATGTCACTCGGGAAGAAAGAGTACTTAGATGCATCTGTTCTTGCATAAAGGATTAGGAAAGTGTTTTTGTCTTTATGTTTATCTGGGCATTGCAACAGGTTGTTATTGTGGTGTATTTCTAAATTATAGTTTAATGTCTTATGTATACTCATTTACTCTTTGCTGTTATTTACTATAGTGTTTCTAGGTTTAGTGATTTTAGATGGTTTACCTAGCAACTAATGGAAGCCAACAACAACAACCTATCATCAACACCATAACAGTTTTATTTTTTTTCTGTAATAAATGAATAAGTCACGCTATGATATTAAAAGTGATCTTTAGACACTGATTATAATTGTTTGCATTTCTCTTGAATCTTTGCCACCATTATCAATTTAATTTTAGGACCAAAAAAAAAAGTTGATTCTTTAAAAAAATCCTAACAGTCTTCCAAGAAACTTCTGCATAAAGGGCAAGAACAGAGAGATTTAACAACTCTTTTGTTCCACTATCAGGGAGAATCTTTCAAAAGAATTGCCACTCAGCCAGAAAATACAATAGCTGACTCCTAAATGATACTTTTTCTTGTATGATAAATGGTATGATAGTGTGTGTGAATGTCTACAAAAGTTTCTTTAATATTGTTTTAAATAGCCTGAAAGACGGAGTTTATATAATCAAGTCAAATCTCCATTTGTGTGGATCAATAAAGTAATCTTATCTTATCTTATAAAAGAATAGCAATAGTTAATTCTATAATAGAAAGAAAGATTTCTACATGATTTATTAAGTGATTTCACTGTTCATTGATTTTCTTCCATATTTTTTGTGTATAGTGGTACCCAGAGATACACTATCATTGTCCACAAGTCCCAATTCTTCTAGTTGGGACAAAGCTAGATGTACGGCAAGATAAGTCCAAGCAGAATGACCCAAAGAAGGTAACCCTCAGAGTGAATATACTTATACCTGTTGACTAGTGAACATATTGTGTCCACACAATAGCTATTTATTTGGATAGGAAGATAGTGAGGTCAACAATTCAAGAAACAAATACACATCATACTTGTGTATGTAAAGTATCCCATCGGACTAAATTGATCTGGTGAAACAGCGTTCACCAGTTTCTGTGGCCATGGCATACTAGGGGATTGTGTGGCTAGTACAGTGCCCAACCGCCTTTTCTTTACCCTTGCATTTGTCCAGCACCTCAATAAAGTCAGGTACCCATAAGAGCTGAGTAGACTTAGGGACACACTCCAGACCCGGGGAAAAATCCTAGCCTTCACCAGGATTTGAACCCAGGACCCACGGTACGTCAGCCGAACACGCTGCCACTGTGCCTCTCATACTTACCTGTATGTACCTATATTAAACAAAACAATAGACAGCACAGCAATGACAGTGAAAGGCATCGAGGAAATCCGAGGGCGCAGGGTTCTCACACAGTCTGAAAAGTCTGGAAAAGTCTGGAGTCCCAAAAAAAGAAATCAATGCCTGGAAAACCTTGAATATTGACATTTTAGTCTGGAAAAATAGTCCGCCAGCCTGGAAATTTATCTAAATCTATATTTATATCTAAATTTATTATAAAAATCAAGGTCAGACAAAAACTCCAATCCCATTTTTATACACCATAAACGCCCACTGACCAAGCCTTAGATTAATACCTCATTCACGCAATATTTAGGTCACTTAGGGGGAGGAGGGGTGCGACCATTTTCTAAATAACGTGTCCCAGCAGCCTGGAATTAGGCTCTTATAGCCTTGAAATAGTCTGGAAACAGCCTTGATTTGTTTTCAGAAAAAAATGTGAGAACCCTGGGGCAGTTAACTCACATATTACCAGCCTTTTTATAGCCACCATTTATCATTTGTATTTTAATAAACAGTTTATAGGCAATTGGGCATACTTCTATTTATTTTCAATCATCTAATTCACATCAATACATGTTATAATCATATATCTTTACTGGGAAATTTAAGAGTAAATTGGCTAATATTTGGGAGTCTGATGCTGCACTTGATAGGGGAAAATATTCACTATATAATTTGAAAAAAGAAGTGGCATGCCTAAATAGTTTTCAGGACTTTCTTATGATATCCATTAAAGCAGGAGTCCGGAACCTATGGCTTGCGAGCCAGATGTGGCTCTATTGATGGCTGCATCTGGCTCTCAGACAAATGTTCGATTATAAAAAAATATTTCTTTAGACTGCTTTGATCTACATATTAATTTCAAATCAATATTTCATTCTACAAATGAGCTAAAGTCTACTGCAGCTCAGCATTAGAAGTGGTAAAGGAGATAAATTCCGCTGATCTAAAAGACAGAAAAATAGCAACCCTGCATTTTTTTATTGTAATTAAAGAGAAATAACTCTTGCACACATTTACTTGAATTTTTAGTTTTAAACATAATGTATGGCTCTCATAGAATTAATTTTCAAAATATATGGTGTCCATGGCTCTCTCAAACAAAATGGTTCCCAACCCCTGCATTAGAGTAATTCTACAAAGACAAATAAGGTATTTATTAAGAAAAAGCTATTTTGCAGCCTAGATATGGCGAAAAATAATCCTAGCCTTCACCATGATTTGAACCCAGGTCCTTGGATATGCCACCCAAACATGACCATAGATATGGCTAAGTTGTTAGAATTTTCCATCATACAAAGAAAATTATTAAATATAAAATGTTTCTTGCACAGACCAATATTTAGATTATGTTTTATATGATTATCTCATTGCAGGTGGTGTCAAGGTCAGAAGGGGAGAGAATCAGTAAATCTATAAAAGCCTTAAGATATTTAGAGTGTTCTGCGTTGACACAAGAAGGCCTGAAGGAAGTCTTTGATGAAGCAGTGAAGGCTTTCTTATACAAAAAAACAAAACAGAAGCCCACTGGCAACAAGTGTTCCATGTTGTAGGCGTGAGCGTCTTGAAGAACTTATGTTTTATATTTATATATAGTCTTATTACCTACATTGTATTAAACATCCAATCAAAATAGACTATCTTCCTAAATCGGCATTCAATGATAAAGTGGAGAAAATACTTTTTTTTTGTTCAAAGCTGATTTGTCTCACTAACAATTAATTAGCCATATACGTTTAATTAAAAACAACAACTCGTAAGGATGGGGAGGGGGGGGGGGGGACTTGTCGTATTTAATTTAACAGTTATGGGTGACCTTATTGTTTTAAATGTACAATAAAATTTCTGACTAGAGCATTTTTGAAGATATTTTTAACCTCAATGGGACAGTCATGGTTAATATAAATTTTATAAAATTAATAAACTATGTTTGAAAAATAAAAATAAAACAACACATTCAAGGGAAGAATGATAAAGACATACAGGAATAATTCAAATACAGGAGTGAGACAGAAATCCTACACTTCATTGTTATGTCACTATTTCGTGTTGCTTACTTGAGTATTGTTTAAAAACGTATTCTGACTGGACCAAAACAAGCATGCATTTCAAAAGAAAAGTTGGCAGTTATTTGAGTTATCCATACACTTATTGTTGTTTTAGCACTTTTTCTCATTGTTTATAAAGTATTTTAAAGAAATGTTTTCCTTTTGGGCTTAGAAGTATGCAGTTGAAAACAAAAATGGACAGTTACCCATATCCAGAACTATGTTTGGTCATAAAATAAGTTTGCCCAGTTCTACCCTAATATTTTATTGTGCTGAAATATATTTTTGTACTGTAAGTTGATAAAAGAACAACTTTAAAAAATTGTCTGAAGTGACTCGTCATCAGACAAGGTTAAGAATGATTGAAAATAAAAAATTAGTATTTCAATCTAAGATATTATTTTGTTTAAATGTCACGTTTTATATTTAATGTTTTTTATAAATTGCTTGGCATTCACACATTGTGTTAGATATACATGATTTTAGTATTAAATACCAATAGTACCGAAGCGGTTTCCCTAAAATCCACCTCTTGTGGAAACAACTTATGTATAAAATACTGCATTAGTTCAATAGAATTACATGTACTATTTATTTATATCTTTCATTCATGATTTAATCTCAGATACAAGTTTTACTTGATCAATTCTTTATGCTTATAAGATACATAACTGTCCGGTTAAATGTTAAGTTGTTGTTTGTTTCATGCCAGTTTGTAATTTGTATGTTTTACTGGTTAGAAGAATATTTTTCTAAAATCTGGAAAAACAATTTTTTTTTTTACTTTTGTTAATAAATTAAAACTTTTTGTTGATTGTCCAGATAATGTCTTTGTTCCAATTATGTATAAATACTGGTATTAGCTATTGGATTATTCATGATCATAAAATTAACAACCCACCTTAAACCATAAGATTAAACACATAATTTACAATTAAATCATTTGTTTCAATAAAGAAAACAAAAATTACATAGAATATCTTTAACCATTCGGTTACATGTATGTTATTATACAGACTGTATATATGGACAAATGGAGTTTGTATAAATGGAGTTTTACAGTAATTATGAAAAAAAAAATTTTTTTTTTATCATTCCTTCCATATGTTGATTTTTATAGTGTTGATTAAAAAAATGTTATTTGTACCAAAAGTTTTTAAAAAATGCCTTATGATGACATTGACTGGTATTTTGATTTTAGATTGGACCTTCTGTTCAGCAAATTATGTTTATTTTCATACGAGTGCCTTTTTTAAAAAAGAATACAATTTCTAGGTAGATGTACATAATACTTGCCCCCAGAACAGTTTTTCTGACAGTAATTCAGATTTTCTTTTTTTTTATTAAATAGAAATCTTATATTTTGAAAAATCACAAACCAATACAACACTTATTTTAGGCTGAATTGCTTTCCTGGTTTGAATGCAAGAGACAGTTTGATACAATACCTATAATAAACAATAACAATAAATAATAAAATAAACAAACTGTTGCAAGTTTCTAAAATTGTATTGTATATCAGTGTTATGGTATTATTATTAAGTAAAATTCAGAAAATCTTGGTATAATTAGGTGTGTCAGAAACATTACTTCTTGGATGATTTTCTGCTCTCACAATATATGGTTTATAAATTATTTATAAATAAGTTTACCGGTTTGTAAAAAGATTGTATAAAGTTGCAAACAACCGAATATTGACAGCCGCTCAAGATAGGCAAAAATGGAGAAAGTTGACTGCTGAGGTGTCCATTTGCTTCCCCCAACGACCTCAACGGTCAAGGGATTGATAATGATGTTATAATTAATTTTTTAACACATTGCTATTTCCTCATACTGCTAACAGTATTTTTTTTAATGCCTACAAATTTAAATGTATTTTTAATGTATGCATTGTTTTCTATAATACATTTAGTTACTTGTAAAAAACCTGGTAAATAAATAGTTTTATATTATAATTATTTTTACTTTGCATTGAACAATTTTAATTTGTCTGCATGACCTTGAACTTTATCAAAACTTTTCATCTTACTTTTTTGTTTTGTTTTCTTGTACAGATGATTAATTTTATGATACCATCTTGAAATTTGATTGGCTACAAGATCTTTCACTATAGTATGTCTTTTATAAACTTACAAGTTAGTTTAGCTCTTCGGTTAATGGTCCCCTGAACAAAGGTGTATTGGTAGAATAATATATGTTATCTTTTTTTTTTAAATTAATAACTTTTCATGGTTATAGCAAACGGTGGGATTGTGTGGCTAGCACAATGCCATGCCACAAAATGTAGAGCTGGGAAGCCTTAGCGGGTCTGGACCTAGATTACAATCTGGACATTTTTTTTTTCTGGATTTCAAATCAAGATTGAAAATGATAATTTCATTTGCTGCCACCAAAATGCACACAATTCCAAAGTTTATAAAAAAAAAAAAAAGGTGGCAGAGTATTATATAATACTGCCAGCCTGCTAAGCTTTACTGCAGTTTTGCAAAATATATAGGAATAAATTATAACCAGAGAAACTTGTTAGCTTGAAATCTGAGACACCAGCCTTACTGAAAATAAAAGGGCCAATAGTTTTAAAAATATTTTAGAGTTCTTGATTTTATTAATTCCTGGTTTAAAATCAATTCATCTCCCCAACCTCCTCCAATACATATTATTTACACTAGGTAATACACATCTATTCTTTTTGATCCAACAACACCTTGGCAACTCGTTCTATTTAACTTAATTCTTAAACTCATAGTAAACCTACATCATGATCTATATTATACATCCACACTTTTAAACCCTGGCTAAGAACCACTCCACACAAATTCTCTTTTTAATAAATGTACACAATTCAACAAATGTTATTTTATTTACTATTTGAATAATATTTGTTTTTGTTAAAGTCAAATGCACTTACTATTTACATTCTGTTATTATTCAAATTGTACATATATATTTTTTCCACTTCGAAAACATCTATATTATTGTACTGTACAGTTGTCTGCCACTGAATAACTTGTTTTTTTCTAAAGTTTACTTTTATTTGTACATTCTGGGTTTTTGTTACTTAAAATAAGTTTTTTTTTGCAACCAAAATAAAAATGCTGTAATAACTTCCTTTGCATAAAAAAGATACTACAAAATGCTTTTTTTTAATACTAATTAAATATAATAAAGAAACAAAATCTATTTGGTGTCAATGAGTTTATTTTGTAAACATAATTTCTATCATCACCATTCCATCTCAGCAAGACAGACAAGACTGGATTCCGTTGAGAACAAACACAAAAAAGTTCAACTTCCCTCATAATTTTCAGTTTTCATGTCATTAAGTCCGAGCATTTCATTCTGATCCCAGGTGCGGGTGTACCTTGTGATTTTCAGCTGTGGGTCTGGGTCTGGTGCACAGAGGCTCTTGAGAAAGAGAAAGAAGAAAATAAAATTTTTGTTGGCGTAAAAAAATCCTTCTATAGTTCTAGTGTTAAGGATGAGAGATTGAATACATGGCTAGCATAATAAGATTTTCCTTTTTATAAGGCTGGAATAAAGAATTTAAAATTCTTTATATGAACATCGCTTATATATCTGTGTGCGTGTGGATTTATTTCATTGTGGCAAAGGGCAAAATCTTCTTAAGGCTAATCGACCCACTTCTTGTCATCCTATCAATTTGAAACTTGGCACATTGCCAGGTCTTAATGAGCTGTGACCTCCTGTTGCCATTTCCCGCCATATTCATTCACAAAAAGTCATGCTTTTACTGGTGCCTGACAATTGATTCCAACCTCGAAGGCCAGCTCGGGTCTTTATGAAATATACAAAGACTACAAGATTAGTTGTGAGGAATCTCTTTTTAACATCAAAAGTGAGTATGTGATAATTAATACTCAAAGTGTTAGTCGTATTGCACTTTAAAATTTTGCTTTGTTTATATAATAAACTAGTCAAGAGTTGGCTATTAAAACAAAAATTCTTTTGCATCAAGCAATTAGTTTGGGATTATTAATAGGTGATTAATTCACAATCCATTGTTTTCTTTTGGCAACATCTTTTAGAAATGAAATAAAATTTAATCCCCTACATCTTTTTGTACAATCAGTAACGCAGCACACAGACATGTTTAGAAGCAACAGACTGAATGGGACCGGAAATGTTTTACACATCAACCCTTATGCATGCATAATATTTAAGACTTGTCAATCGAATCAATGACAAGACATTCTAATTCTATCAAATTTTCCACTTGTAACTCCCTTACCAATCCTCAAAAACATTTCTTGCACTCTTCATTACACTTTATGGTGTTTATTTTTAAAACCTTGACATTAATTTTGAGTCATTCCAAGGAGAAATGATGAGAAAATTTTTTTGTTTGGGGTAGATACAAAAATGCATAAAAACATTCAATGGATTTTTATGAAAAATTTAGTTAATAGAGGAATTTTAATAAGCTACACAAAGACATATAGAGATTATCAAGATTTGCGCACTGGGATTTCTTTGCTTTTAATAGCATATATGCAGGTGCTTGAGGTACTAGAACTAAATAACATCCTTGGTATGTGTCTTCGTCTTCATACTCAATATTGGTCAATGGAATGGGTTTTGGTCAAAACAAGCAATAGTCAACGGTAGTTACCTGTATAAAACTGTTGCCTGAAGGATCATCAAGTACAAAGTGAATACCTGTCCTCTTGCAGGAGATTATCTGGAAGCGGATAGAAACAAATGTTTATTTTTTACTATCATACAACAATGTTGAAAATAACATTATATATATTCCAATGAAGGCTAAAAGCCAGAATTTCTTGCCAGAATGACCCAGATAACTGCAGCACTGAGCATGCTAAAAACAATCTGGCCAAGCAAGAACATCTCCCTTTGGTCAAGGAGTCCACGGATGTGCTCTCTCTCCTCTGGCAATGTCGGTTTTCCAGCATGTATGTGTAGCCTGGATGCTCGGAGAAATATCAGACCCTTTTGTATACAAGATGCTTCTGCCAAATACTAAATACCTCCCACTTGGAGCAAAGTGCTTTGCTTTGCAAACAAAACATGGAACACTGAGCATAGCTTGAAGTATGTGTTACATATTCATTAACTAGTACACAGAAAGCACAGACATTTGTTTACACAGTTCACCTAGCTTTACACATCATTATAGAGCCTGGTTACATGAATTTAAAGAAACTATTTGTCTAAGAGAACTAAAGTAATCATAATAATAATTTTTATATTAGTATAGCGCTGCCAACAAACATAATGTAAGCTCAGTGTGCATTTAACCATGAGCAAGAAACAACCAAGAACACAAAAATATATTCTCTAGGCTAAAAAACATGAAGCTAATTAATAATTTAAAGCTTTACAAACATAGGACAAAACAAATAAATGTAGCATTAACATTAACCAACCCAATATAAAAGTAAATCAGTAGGGGTCTAAAAAAACTGTTTAACTAGACATGGGGTGGGCAACTGAGGCTCTACAATGAGTCTGTTTATTGAATTTAGTTTGCATCCATTTTTTTATTATTATTATTTCAGAATTTTTTTTCCACAAATCTTGTTAAATATACTATGCAAATGAAGTGTTTAACCCCTACATATTCAATGGGTCTAGTAAGTCTTCAGTTGATTCAGTTAATTAAGTAATGTGAATGAAGTGTTTAACCCCTACAAATTCAATGGGTCTAGTAGGTTTTCAGTTGATTCAGTTAATGAAGTAATGTAAATGAAGTGTTTAACACCTACATATTCAGTGGGTCTAGTAGGTCTTCAGTTGATTCAGTTAATGAAGTAATGTGAATGAAGTATTTAACCCCTACAAATTCAATGGGTCTAGTAGGTTTTCAGTTGATTCAGTTAATAAAATCTATAAGTCTTCATAAAATGTTAAAATTTTTCTTTACATTTTTATTCAATTAAAATTTTGTTGCTTGTTTTAAAATAGTATTTCATTTTGTATTTTCTTTCTCATATAATATTATTTCATGTGTACCCTACGGAGCAAATACGATTTGTGTAGAATTATTCATAAAATAATATTTGTGTACCGTAAAATATTAAGTATAAGCCACACCTGTGCATAAGCCGCAGGTATACATTGGAAGGTGAAATTCAAATAAAATTGTAGCTCACCTGTATCAAAATATATTTGATGTACTTGTACTTGTATAATTTCTTAAGCTATGTTTTTTACTTTTCCCTGTTGCTGTTAGTGAATTATTTTTAGTGTTGTAGTATGGAAGATCAAACATTAGCTATATATTATATATATATATATATTATGTCATTTTTAATATCCGAACGTAGGAAAAAAAACTTTGTTTTATTTACACGTATATAAGCCACACCCCTTTCTCAGACCTAAAAATTTGGTTAAAAAAAGTGCGTGCTATACTCGAGATTTTACGGTATATAAAACTATGTAACAATGGGTGAGGATCTTTATCTATATATATAAAAAGACAGTGTTAAGCCCCACGAGGATCCCCATTGGTCAATTTGAAAACACGTGTGTCACTGACCTATCTAGGCCTAGCCCAATATACCGTCTAATAATTTTTCACATCGGACATGTGTCTTCGATAGCTCAGTGGTAAACGTAGTGGACTGCTATACGGGTGACCAGGGTTCGATTCTCCAGTTAGACTATACTTTTTTTTTTCGACAATTAATTTTTGAAACTTTTAAAAACAAAAGACATTGTAAATCTATAGGCCTAGGCAATATAGATTTTGTTAAATAAAAATATTTGACTATTTTTTTTACCCTATTACAATATTTATTTACTTTCCTTAAAGTATTCAGTAAGTGTAAGCTTAGTTTATAAATTTGTTATCTGCACCCCAGACAGTCCTTTTTTTTTTCACCCGGGCAACGCCGGGCAATGTAGCTTGTAATCAATAAAAAGATAATGCAGCCTACCATTACTATTGATTATATCTTGTGTTTGCCCACAGACCTTTCAGATAAATTCATGAGCATCTACTCACCTCATCAATTTTGGTACAAAAGTCATCCAGTTTCTGCCCTAAACTTGTTTCTGACGCGTCACCATGGAAGAAAGGATTAGTCTCTTTCAGCTATTCAAATTAAAAGATACACAAAGATTAATAAGACAAAATTGTTAATACAGCAAGCAAAATAAAATACAATTATTTACATTTAGTCTTTGATTTTCATACATTTTTATCTTATCATATAATTATAATTAGTGATGGTTTTCATGACTAGTTCTAGCTTAAAAGGTGACATTACAAAAGCTTTCTTTCTGAGCTATTGATATAAACTAGATTTGGTAGCTAATATTTATATTTGTTTTTATCAAAATAAAAAAATAATATTTTTTTTAAACCTTTTAGCAAATGCAAGAACAGTAATGCCAAAAGGAAATATTAATGTGTACAATTTGAATCATTAAATAAATTTCAATCACTGTCACAATTTCGTTAAATCAGATTTAATTTTGTTGCCATTTGTTTCATGATGTGGATTTAAGGGATGCCATTTTTTTTCTTCACATAAACTGCAAATACTCCATGAAATTTTCAATACAACGACATGCTGGCCACAGTCAAGAAAAGAATACTAGAATGAGCACCACCAGAGGAGGGAGAATGAGAGGAAACGATGGGCTCATGGGAGAATAACATCAGGGAGTGGACATGAGTTAAACTGTGTGATGTGTTGAGAAGGGTTGAGAGATGGAGGAATGGAGGAGGCTGGTGTACATGTTATCTTTGGCTCGCAAGAGTCAAACAGACTACAGGATATGTAGGATGTAGGAAACTGCAATTATTGTTCTTCTTCACTTAAAAGTAAAAATTATATTTAATGAAAAAAATAAAGAGCAGATTATCACACTGCCCTACCTGATTCTTCACGTCCAGGAGAAGACCTTCCACCGTTGTAAACTTGCCTCCCAGAGTTCCCATCTCCATCTCAAAGTCCAGCTCAGGTATACTGAATGAGGCCAACTCACTCTGAGAAACAATATGAGGTGTTACTGAAGATTAAAACTATTAAGCAGGAGAAGTAGGAGGAAATGAAGTCTGTCGATGCATGATGATAATATATATTATATCTCATTTACTGTCAAACCTAGATCTACAGCGATTATCAGTCCCAGAACAATCGATGAAAATCCCAAGCTGACATAAAAAGGCAAACATTTTCTTATGAATGAATGACCATTCAATTAATTCATTCTAGACACTACGAAGAAAAAAAAAAGGGACATGATGACATGTTATACCAAAGATCCTTGGTTCGAATCCTGGTGAGGCTAGGATTTGTTACCGTGGTCTGCTAAAACTAACAACTATATTGTTCAATAATTACTTGCTTAGTACAGAAAAGCGTACATTTAAAGATAAATAAAATATACGTCCATCTGATTGGCTTAAGGTCAAGAGCCAGACTATAAATCTATAACATAAATAATTCCATGGCATTAAAACATCATGTAACATGTACAAAAATGAACCTATTGCCAACCTTCAGAACATCTCTGGCCATGTCCTCTGTGCTGTTGATGGACAAATCCATCAAGTGGCCTTGATCTTCAATGCCCCCTGCACTCTTCACCTCGTTGTCACGGTGACCACACTTATCACAGGTGGTGGCCATTATGACGACTTCTTTGAAGAATGGAATGTCTAAAGTTAACTCATAAAGGAAAAACATCACAGAGAAAGGGGGGCTTTGGTTTGTTGCTGTTTTTTTATAAACATTTATTAATCGTATATCCTAAGAATGTCATTATTAATCCTAAATCAAATTTTGAATATTTGTAATTAATGATTTATTGTGTTATATTATATCTGTATTAATGTCTGAGACAAACTGTTCCATAATTTAGGTGCCACAGATTTAATTTAAAAGAGCCCCAATAAAAGTGACCTCTTTTTAGGTTCTATCAGCATTTCCGTGTCGAGTGTAAAAGGATACTGACCATCTTCATATGTGTGTCACAGGGAGAGCCACAACGGGGGCAATTTGTCTGAAAGTTGAGAACCTGTCAAACAAGAAAAATATATTTTAATCACTCAATGTTATGACTGAATACCGCAGTGTACAAAAGTAAACCAGTATCAAAATTTGGGTTCTTACAAGTAAGTTCTTTCCCTACACTCCTCAATCACATCTCAAGTACTAGTACTGACACTTAATGGCTTCTTACTCTAAAATCATTAAAAAAATTCCCAAACTTTAAAGAAAAGTTTACAAAACATTTAAAGACCAACTTTCACAGGCATGTGTGAAAATGCTAAATGTTTAATGTCAGTGTATATAGCTAGTCCAAAAAAGAATGTTCAAGGATTTTTTTAAAAGTATTTTTTAAAGAAAAAAAAACAAAACATGATGGGAGTTTCATTAACGACTTTTCAACTTATCTACATGGTTATTCATGGTTTTAAAATGTTATTTCAGTGAGTATTTTTCCAACTGTTTGGGATCAGTGTGTCTATCATAACAAATTTTGCTAACAGCACAAGAATAGAATTATTTTCACCCAAATTTATACTTTTCATGGGCAGGGCAGATAATAAAAAAATGTACAAATCAATGGAACTATCAGGTATTTTAGTAAATAAAAGCATTCCAAGCACCATCAATACTGTTGAAAAAAATATTATCCCCACTAAATCTTTATCACTAAAGTTAAGGCACTTTTCATTAACAATTAAAGGGACAAAACCCAAAAATCTACTGTCCATAGTGCTTCTCTGTTAAAAAAAAAAGAAGTAAAAAAATTAGAATCAAGAGTTGTGCCCCCTTACCTCACTCTGTGAATTGAAGCCTTCACCGTCATCTTGTCCTACAACTTCCTTGCCATTGTCAGCATCTTCCTGCTCTAACAGCCCAAGCTCCTCATCTTGCTTCTTGGTTCTGGCGTAGTGAGCTATCACCAGCATTGGGTCCTTGTTGGGGGCATGTCTGCAGCAAAAGTTAAGGGACAACAACTCCTCCAAAAAACTCACTTTTCAACCACAGGGAAAGGATAAGACACATAAAGCTGAGTTCACACAATGGGACTTAGTGATCTTGTCTAATGGAAACCTGAAGGTCTTTGAGTGCCCAAGTAAAAATGTATAGCTTTTTCATGTGTCTAGTAGGTGTGTCTGAGTCCAACCAGCTCTGATGGGTGCTTGACATTAGTTGGGGAAAGTAAATAGTTCCAGAGCATTGCCCTGGTGTGATGTATGAAACTAGAATTAATTAATCAACTCCCTTGTTTTTTTGATTAGTTGTGATTACCTTCCTTGATAACGAACGGTCACTTTTTTTTAGAGAGTAGAGTGTATTGAGAGACTGGTTAGGCTGTGTTTATTACTACTTGTGTTTTTTCTTAAATTGTATTCTTTATGATGGACTTGTGTTGAGCTCGGTGTTATGTTGAATTAAAAGTTATGTTGTTAATTGTTCCTGGCATTTTTCTAAATTGCTTTGATGAAAGTTGGTAGCCTTGTCATTATTAGAATGTTCAAATTCATCCAATTCTACCAAGTAGTCATTTAGATAACTGCCCACGCTAGACAGCGAGACCTAACACTGGCCACAATATCCCCTTGTATCTGATGACCACAAAAACTGTTGAGCACTCCTTCACTAGCCAATATAGGCTAAAAGGTTTACTTAATTTTCTGTTATGTGAAATGCAGAAGTTTAAGAAATGGTTTTTGAACTAACTTAAACATTAAACTTTCTGTTTTCTTTACCAACACTATAAAGTGAAGGTTTCCAAACACAGGGGCACACAAGGACAAAATTGCAAAAAAAGGTTGAACATTTAAAAATCTAGGTTGTGATAGACCTTAAACTGTATATATTTCGCTTTAGAAATTTTACTTATAGGCTAGTATAGAAACTACAATGTTTAGAAAGTCATCAGTTAGAAGTTTAAAAAATAACTGGGTGGCAAAAAAAATGCTGTAAGAAGATGCTGTCTGAAAGGTATTCCATCACCTCCATCTCCCTGCTTATCTGAGGTTGAAATGGTTGTGTGTTTTTTTAATGGTCTTTAGGTTTCCATTCCATACCTGATGGTATATAAAAAAAAGTCTCAGCATATGGAATTTTGAATCGTTTTTTTTTTATGTCGGTTATGTATTCCGTTTGTCTAAAAATAAACAACAGCTGAGTTTACTTGGATGCAAAGAGCAGGACAATCATATGTTGAAAAAACTGCCAACTTAAAGGTTAACCATCCAAAAAAATGTATTTCAAGATATATAATTATAATAATGAAGCTTTCTTCAAAAGGATACGGATTTTCCAAAAAGCTGTTACCAGAAGGATCATCTAGAATCTAAAAGAAATAAGTAGGTCATCAATAAATATATTAAAATATAAAAAGTAATATTAATAAACTAAAAGGAAGTTTAACTTTTTTTTAATCACCATTTCTAAGTTTTCCTCATTTCTTCTTTTTAATGCAAATTTAACATGACTTTTTAAAAAAATCAGTTATCTGTATACATAAGATTATTGGCTCTTCTTATTATCATTGGTTGCTTTAATTTAGAAGGCTTGTTTAAATAGTGCTTTGTTTTAATGAAATAAATACATTGGTTTCAGGCCTTTTTTATAAGAGTTTTAAATGAAGTTCAGCTATTGGATCTATTCTGGCACCAACAAACAAAGTATGATTTAGCCCTACCTACACCTTGTGGAATTAAAAAAGTGTTTTCATCTTTATGTTTTTCTGAGCATTTAGATTTATAGATTAATTTTTTTTTTTCCAAGAACATACATAAGAGCAAGGCTGCAATAATGTACTAACTGTGATTATTTCAAACAACCATAGTGTAATTGCATTGGTGAAAAGGGAAGAGAAAAAATACCAATTTTGGAAAATTGGGGAAGGGAAAGAGAGGTCCACCCAGAATGACCTGGAGAAGGGAGCTGGAGGCACCAAAAAGAGTGGTCCAAGTGGGGACAGTTGGAGAGACTGGCACAGGAGAGAGATGTCTGGAGAGCCTTTGTTTGTGGCCTATGTCCCAGACGAGACGACAGGAGATGATGATGATGGGGAAGGGGACTTTAAAAAATTTCAGCTCAACAGGCTTACCGGAAATGGGACTATTTGCCTTTTGAAGATTTGCCAGCCAGCAAGAAATTATCGCCAAGTTAATTTACGAATTTAAAAAGGAAACCACTTACAAACTGAAATGGTTCTTGGACCAACTTTAGCTCTTGTAACTTTTTAATGAACTCTTCAATTTTTTCTGCTACCTCTGGGTGTTCCCCCTGCACACCGAGAAAGTCGACAAAGGCACATATAAATGTCATCATGATAAACAATTATAATGAAAATTGATATTAAAAAAAACAATGCTGTGTACTCATTCTCTTCACCTACAAGAGCAATTTTCTTTTTTGTTAAATTTCTTCTGACCATGAAGAGATTCAACAAAAGCTAATAGTTGAACTTGAAAATTTTTGGTCAACAGTAAAATTCAAGTTGAAATTTGAATACCTTTTGGTCAACAGCAATAGTAAAATTCAAGTAAAATTCTGAAAAATTTTGGTCCTCTAAATTTCAAATTAATATTTAAATATTTACATTTAAAAAAAGTCTTTTTAATGGTTAAGCTACTACATTCTTAAATTAATTTTTTTTTAATGTTCTTTAACTAAAGCACCAGAAAGAAATAAAGCAAAGAAAAGCTGCACACCTTGCGCTGCTCTTGCTGTTGTTGCAAGCCATCTCTAGCACTATCTAGTACACCTTCAATTGTTGTTATACCTGGAAAAAAAAATTCCACATAAAAGATCACTTCTCTATAATTATTTTTCTCTATTTTTGTTGCATATTTTCTTTTATATTTCAAATTGTTGTTGTTACAATTATAATGAGCCGAAAAGCTCTAAACATAACAACTAGCGCTGACCCAGTTAGGGTCTATTTTTAGACACAGCCTATTCTGTGGGTAGGCCTACTGTCGCGGAATTTTTTCGCATGTAGCGAGGGAAATTCAAATACAATGGGGGGCTGTTCCATATATTAACTACAAAGATAGTTGTTAATTAAATGTTATTTGGTACTATTCTTATCAGAACTGTATTCAGTTTAATAAAATATTTGTTGGCCCAGTGTCTTCCCCTCATTATAAGAGATGTCGGGGTTTCAGTAGCTGGTATTCTGTTTAATAAATAAGTTAATGTTAATGACGCTGTTCAGTTGTAATCTGAAAGTGTGCTTTGGTTATACTGTGTTTTATTTTTTTTAAATATAAATAGTGAATTTTTTTGGTAAAACAAATAGACACAATTTGAGGGCCTTATTCAGAGTTAATTATGCCGTTGTTAAATAATTTTACAAGGCATATTATTTTGTTATATATTCTTATGTTCCTTACTTTACTGATGCATTTTGATACTGTTCAATATGGTAAATTTCAAATATTTAATTCATTTAAAGTATTTGTATTCCTATTATTATTGAAATAATACAATCAGTACGTGTGCTCATTATGTATGTAAATTTTATAATTTTAATTTTTTATCTGTGTTTGAAAATCGGGCACACTTACAATTGTACCATTTTACTTGGCGTTTAGCTTACCTGTTCTAGGGATGTAAGTGTGCGTGACGTAATGCGCTCCGATATGTTCAGGGAGAGCTATTAATACGGTGAGAGAAAGGTGTGTGAGGAGAATGCGTTTTGAGTAGCGCCAGAAATACTGCACTCAGACTGCGCTTGGCAAGCGCCTGAGTGCAGAGGAAACAGTGTGTGGCTGATCTTTTGTACAGAAATAAAGACTTCTATTATAACCACATTGTTTTCCTTGTTCTTTTGTGGAGGTCCAGTTAAATATAAATATTGTGTTGAGTAAAGGCTTCCCTCTGGACAACAAGCTAATACAGTCGGTAGATCCAGTGCTCCCACCGTTCACCAGATGAAAGGCTGAGAGAGCAGTGCCTACCAACCAGACTGTAACAGTTGTTATATGTGGAGAATAAATTTCTCATAAAAAAACACTTCTCTATTATTAAATAATTATAGCATATTTGTTTGTTGTAGTTTTTTCAATTGTTATACATGAAGAATAAATTTCACATAAAAGAGCACTTCTCTATAGTTATAGCATATTTGTTTGTTGTAGTTTTTTCAATTGTTATACATGAAGAATAAATTTCACATAAAAGAGCACTTCTCTATAGTTATAGCGTATTTGTTTGTTGTTGTTTTTTCAATTGTTAAATTATTGTTATTTGTGGAGAATAAATTCCACATACAAAAAGCACTTCTCTATTGTTATAGCATATTTGTTTGTTGTTGTTTTTTCAATTGTTTTTGTAACCTGGTGCATAAATTCCACATAAAAGAACACCTCTCTACAATTATTTTGTATATTTGTTATAGTTTTTTTTAGTGTGTTTGTGTTTTTCAACATTAGTTGGGCCGATCATCTAGTAAAACCCACACTAACAACTCACATGATTTTCCTGCTGCGATTTCAAAATCTAATTTTGGGATCTTGACGACAGCATTTTCTGTTTTTACAACTTGGCGATTCAAGTCCTGAGGATAGAGTGAGTAAAACTGAGTTAGGTGGGAGGCTGCAGTGCATACTAGCATTTAGCAATAATTATATCTATAAATTATTGTTTTACATTGCTACATAAAAATACTGCCAAACTAAAAACAACTAGTATAAGCCCAATAAAGCAAGGCTAGTCATCGTCATTATGGCCCAACAGCCCATGGAAGGCTCTGGTCTGCCTCACCACATCATACCACTCAAATCTGTCGGCCAAATTTTTTTTCTCTATGTCTGTACCCCAAGCTGTCCTCAACATTATCTATCCAGCTCAGCCTGGGTCTGACTTTTGGTCATTATCCTCTAGGATATTGAGGCTAGCCATAGTAACATCATACTAAACTAGTTGTCCCTGAACACGCTGTGTCCATACAAAAGTTATGTATATTCAAAACAAGATCAACAATAGAAAAAGAAATACAACAACAGATCATACAGTATACACCCACAGTATAAATCAAACAAGACCACACAGTGAGAAACAAAACTCAGAAAAGTCCATTCAGTGAATTAAATGAAAAAAAAAACTCAACTAGTAAAAAAAGAAAAACAAACTTGTGGCTATTTAAAAAAAAATACAACATAATATTTGATAATTCATTTTTTCATAATTTTTTGTTTCCCTAATTATAAATTAAAATTTGATGCATTTTAATCCCTTTCCTGAGTCCTTTAGAATCTATGGCAAATAAACATACAGGATAAAAAAAAAAGAAAATAAACAATATAGTGTAGGGAAGTCTTTCCACAAGACCATTTGATCTTGATACATGTTACAGAAACTATTTTATAATATAATGATTGGTACAAGGAACAAACTGGTCATGGCTAGCATAGCTCTAAAAATAGTACAATCAAATGTGAAACACACCTTAACGTTCAGCACAGTCAACTTAAAAGCTATCCCCCTGTCTTGAATTTTCCCAACAGGCTGAAGCTCTGCGTTCTTAAAGTTGCAATGATCACAGGCAAAGGATGAGACCATGACCTCTCGGAAGAATGGAATTTTGGTGAGGAAGATACGAGTGAGTCCCTGTGGTAGAATTGAGCATTGAGGTTAAGAATTATTTACAAAGTATATATTTTATATAGCGCTATTCATAACAATTAGTCTAAATTAGAGCTTTAAAATTGAATAAGTATGTTTTTAATTGTTTGTTTTATAAATAAATGTCAGTATTATCCACTTATTTAATTGTTTGTTTTATAAATAAATGTCAGTATTATCCACTTATTTAATTGTTTGTTTTATAAATAAATGTCAGTATTATCCACTTATTTAATTGTTTGTTTTATAAATAAATGTCAGTATTATCCACTTATTTAATTGTGTGTTTTATAAATAAATGTCAGTATTATCCACTTATTTAATTGTTTGTTTTATAAATAAATGTCAGTATTATCCACTTATTTAATTGTTTGTTTTATAAATAAATGTCAGTATTATCCACTTATTTAATTGTTTGTTTTATAAATAAATGTCAGTATTATCCACTTATTTAATTGTTTGTTTTATAAATAAATGTCAGTATTATCCACTTATTTAATTGTTTGTTTTATAAATAAATGTCAGTATTATCCACTTATTTAATTGTGTTTTGAAGTTTTTTCCACCACAGGGGTTGTATGAACCTGTAGGAGCAAACTGCAAATGTTTTTCTTTTTACTTTTAATTCACAAATATTCATATGGTAGAATTATCTACACTACTTTTATAAAATTGTAGAAAAAAATAAACAAAGACACAAAAGTTAAATTTAGTTCATTTTTTGTTTGATAAAATTAGTAGAACAAACACTGTTAACAATAGGTAGCATATTATAGATCACCTGGTACAGAGTTGTGAGATTTAATTTTATTTGGTTGAAATGTTGCAAAGCTCAGATAAACATAAAGACAAAAACACTTTCCTTGTCCCTTATGCGAGAACAAATGCATATAAGTACTCTTTCTTCCCGAGTGGCATTCGGGCATGGAATGGGTTGCCTGAACAAACCAGGAAAACCAGTAACTTAACATCATTTAAAACATTAATAAAAATGCAAGACTAGACTCGGACCACGGATGAGCGTAGGACGCAATAATCTTCTTTATAGAAGGAGCGTCTGTAATGTATAAGATAAGATAAGAGTGAAAAACATAGAAATGCAGTCACTTTAGATAGTGGAAAATTGTAGTATCTTTTAAATGATGTTTCTCTATCAGCACTTTCAGCTCAAGAATAAATCAATAAATTTAAACAAAATAGAATATGTAGTAATTGTAAATGTAGAAGATAGCAGAGTCAATAAACTGTTGCTTTTTTTAATCAATCTATGTGACCATATGGTGCATGGTGACCGATCGGCAGCGAGTTTGACTTGCGATCCGAAGGTCCTGGGTTCGAATCCTGGTGAAGGCTAGGATTTTTTTCCGGGACGGGAGGGTGTCCCTGTGTCTACCCAACTCTGATGGGTACCTGGCCTTAGTTAGGGTAAAGTAAAGGCGACTGTGCCTTGTGGTGGCCACACAATCACCTAGTATGCCATAACCACAGAAATTGGTGAAAGCTGCTTCACCGACCCAATGATCAATTTGTTTAGAAGGGTACTTTACGTATAGGAGTCTACCAATGAAGTAGGGATATTAATATAATTATTTTTTTCAACTCGGATAATTATCTGTTGTAAACATCAAGTTTTAAATCACCTATTTTTGTCCTTCACTTCATAGGAAAGTTTCCCTTACCTCATATGAGTGGCATTATTTAAAGGCCTACTATATCAAAAGTGATAAACAGTTTATTTAAGTTTAATAATTCCAAGTTCAATTAGTGTTTGCAATATATTTAAAGACACTTTTTTGTGCTAATCCAACATGATTCTTTAAAAAAATCTTTCTTTCAATAACAATAAATCTCCATAAATTTATAATAAAAGATTACCTTACAGCATTACTAATAGTCATTCACTTTCAAAATGGTTAAAACTTAATTCATTCACTTTCAAAATGGTTAACACTTAATTCATTCACTTTCAAAATTTTAATGGTTAACACTTAATTCATTCACTTTCAAAATGGTTAACACTTAATTCATTCACTTTCAAAATGGTTAACACTTAATTCATTCACTTTCAAAATGGTTAACACTTAATTCATTCACTTTCAAAATGGTTAACACTTAATTCATTCACTTTCAAAATGGTTAACACTTAATTCATTCACTTTCAAAATGGTTAACACTTAATTCATTCACTTTCAAAATGGTTAACACTTAATTCATTCACTTTCAAAATGGTTAACACTTTCAAAACTGTTGATCAAATTTTTTGATTCTTTTGAAAGGTCCCTAATTTAAAGTATAAATTATAACAATTTCAAGATCTAACCTGCTCTTCACAGTTCATACATAAACTTTCCATTTCAGTGATCTCCGGATCATAGTCTTCGGCTGTTATATCACGAAACAAAGGCTTGGTCAAAGTATCACTTGAGGCAACAGCTTCTTCAGGTTCCGTCATCTTACTTGATTGGCTGAATGTATGTTCTCACTACTTGATGAGGATCTAGTTTAACCTGATAAATAAATTGATGGCAAAATGTTATTACAATATATTATCTAGACTATAATTTAAACTTATTAATATGTGTTAAAATCAGTTTGATATTTTAGCAGGTAGCCTCTTATTTAAAATTTGATAATAAAAAGAGAAATTAACAATAACAAAGCAAAATAAGGAGTTTAGAAAAATAAAACTAATCTGTGAGTAGGAGTCGGCATATCCATATCAAATGTCAATGACTCCTATAGTGCTATAGTTATATTATAGTTCTATATATATATTATATTATATTATATCTATACACTATAGTCTATAGACACTATAGTATAAAATAGTATATTATTATAGACTATAGACACTATAGACTATAGTCAAAGTGACTAGGCCTATTACTGCCTATTACTATAGTTATATTTAATTAGTAGGCTTAGGCTATATTAAATTATTATATTATAATAATAATTCTTCATGCCTCACAGGCAATATTTTTCTATAACTTTTTGTTCCTAAAAAAAGGCTTTTTAAGTAGGCCTATATATTTATATTAGGTTAGGCCTATAAATTATAGAATATAGATAAGATAAGAATTGATAAGATAGACCAGATAGTAGTAGTAGTAGTTACAGTAGTAGTTATTAGTAGTATTAGCTTATTATAATTATGGCTTATAAATTACACTCAACACTGCTAGTATTCTAAGTATTGAGTAGGCCTAGTAGGCCTATCACTATCAGTTTAGTCTTAGTAACTTAGTACTTACTAATACTTATTAATAATAGTGTAATTGTAATAGTAGTATAGTTAACTTAGTATCCTACCGTACTAAATTATACTTAGTAACTTAGGCCTAGTCTTAGTAACTTAGTCTTAGTTAGACTTTAAATTCTAAGTAGGCCTAAAGTCTAAAGTAAAGGTCTTACTACTAAGTAAGTAAAGTAGGCTAGTAAAAAAAAATATATAATATTATTAGTTTATTAGTAATATAATTGTTACATTTTATAAGTAGGCCTAATAACAATAAAATTAGGTATTATTACAAAGTGTTTAATTAAATAAGGGGTAAACTAGATTAGCACCAACTTGATCAAGCAGAGAAGTAAAGAAAATGCTTTTATTTGTTTAAGCCTAATTAAACATACATACACGCGACAGATTTGTTGTGATTGTTGTTCTCCCCTGTTTTCTATTCTTACTTTCCACACAGGTTGTATTTGTAAAATCAACTTAGATAGACTCACATAATGCGCATTGAAAATGCATCAAACATTTTGAAATAAAATAAGTAGGCCTAAACAAGTTTTAAATTACATTTCAACCGTAATAATATTCTAAATTATCATGAAGTTATTGGAAATTAACATTTGGTTATATTGTTGTAAAATGAGTGTTAGTTTTAAAATTATTTAATAGCCTAGGCTAGGTTGACTTTAAATAATGATAATTAATAGAACGGTCATTTACATAAAGTGGTCTACAAGTGAATGCTTTTAAAAAAGCATTCGACAGGGTCTGGCATGCAGCCCTGTGGGCAACCATGAAACATTACAACATTAATGACAACCTGACAATGCTGATACGTATATATAAAGCCTCTATGACAGGGCCACCAGTGCAGTCTTCTTCGGCAACAACATTGGAGATTGGTTTAGGACTACCGTTGGAGTAGGCCTACGACAAGGATGCTTGCTTTCGCTAACACTGTTCAACATCTTCCTGGAGAGAATCATGTCAAATGCACTAGAGGATCATGAAGGAACAATTAGCATAAATGGCAGAAGGATCACCAACCTTCGATTCGCAGATGATATAGATGGACTCGCCGGGAGTGAGGAAGAATTAGCCAATCTAGTGGAACGACTGGACAAAACTTCCGCATCCTAAGGCATGCAAATCAGTGCCGAAAAAAACTAAATTAATGACTAGTAACACCAGCGGCATCACCACGCAGATCAAGATTGGTGGGCAGAGTTTGGAAACAGTTAGCAGCTTCAAGTACCTACATAGGAGCTATTGTATTGCCCAGACAACAGCATCACTAAAGAGGCTCAAGACAATATGGAAAGACAAGAACTTAGCCCTCATCACCAAAATCAGGCTGATGCGCTCACTGGTCCTCTCCATTTTCTTATATGCTTGCGAGTCATGGACACTAACAGCGGAGCTAGAGAATAAGATAAACGCCATGGAAATGAGATGCTTCAGGACCCTGCTCGGTATCTGTTACAAATACCATATCTTCGACGAACAGATAAGAAAAATAATAAAACAGGACATTGGAAAGTATGAAGACCTGCTGGCCACAGCCAAGAAAAGAAAACTGGAATGGTATGGCCACGTCACCAGAACGAACGGGCTTGCGAAGACCATCCTGCAGGGTACCACCAGAGGAGGCAGAAAGAGCAGAGGAAGACCAAAGAAACGTTGGGAAGATAATATCAGGGAATGGACAGGTACAAAACTGTGCGAGGCAATGAGAACGGCTGAGAGACGGGAGGAATGGAGGAGGCTGGTTTACATGTCATCTGTGGCGCCTCAACGGTCTGACAGACTACGGGATATGTAGGATGTAGGAGTCTACAAGTGAACAATTAAGGCGCGTCTATCTGTAAAAAATCTAACCAACCTACCTATCACATTTATCTTATAAGTTTACAGACGTTTTTAGCATGTTCATATATACTGTATATAAGTGTCAATGGGTAAAATATTCAATGGCACTAAATTTAAATATATTGTAAGGCCGACTAGATCTACTATTTATAAAACAATTTAAATTATCCATATTTAATTTGTTTAGTTCTGGTTAGCCTGACTTTAAAAAAAGTAACAACCAGGATCTATGATAAAAAAAACCAAGTTTACAAAACTTGGTTACTTTGCACGAGCCTACATACAAAAGATATTTTGTCTATTATAAGGTTTGAGCACTTTTAGCCATATGCCTACTTGTTGTTTAGCCTACTTTTTCTTTGTTGTTGTTGTTGTTTTCCTTTTTTATTAAATTTTTTTATTAAAGTTTTGACGATTTTCTACAGAACAGATGTAATCCTAGATCAGCCGATGTATAGATATATTTAATGCTATGATTAACCCTAGCCTATATAATGTTAGTTTTAGCTTTAGCCTATATCCTATATCTTACTTTTTCATTAGTTTTTGTTGGACATGTTCAATGTCAATGTGTTTGCGGACAAGAAATGGGCTGAGGTGTTTGCATAATATGCAAGGTATAAGGGGATTGGGCAAATTTTAGTGCAAAATATGGCGAGTTTGGGAGGTTGGGGGTGAAAAAGGGGGGGGGGGTAAAAAGTTGGGAGGGGGAATTTAAAAAAAAATGTTTTTAACAAAAGTCAAAAGATATAGGGCAGCTAGTAAAAACAATGGCGCAGCATGTTAAAAAAAAAATCTAAGAAAAAACAAAATTAAGTTGTAGGCCTATAAATTTGACCAATAGCCACCTGCATTGATTTAAGTTTATTGCCTGTTTTATAATATTGTAAATGTATAGGCAAAGAAATTTCAAAATTTCGAGCCAGAACTACCGCAATGCACTAAGTCGGTTGAAAATTTACAATTTAATAATTCGCCCCTTTTTTCAACATAGTTTTTTTTTAAATAATATTTAAAAAATTTAGTCTATCGGCAAGATCACTTTCAATGTAGAGCGAAGTCGGAAGGCTGAGCTTTGGTTGGCTCATTGCTCAATAAAGGTATAATAGTTATTTATGAGCTTAAGTTTTAAGAAAAAGCTGGCAGCGCTAATCACTTCGATTTGTAGGCCTACCCATGGGCCTCAAAGTTGGCGAAGCGTGTAAACCTCCGATACGAATAAATTAAGATGACACCGGCGGGCGAACGCATGGGGGACAGCGGGTCCGAGGCCCACTGCACTGCCGAGATAGGCCACGAGGTCTCGGTGAGGAGGAAGCAACGGACGTAGCAGTCCGGTCTCATGAACCACCCGCGTGCCTGGATGCTTGTAGGCCTACCTATAGTAGGCCTCAGTGGAGTAGCTAAGGGGGGGGCGAGGGGGGGGCGAGGGGGGCGGACCGCCCCGGGTGACAGCATATGGGGGGGTGACACTTTGTCACCTCCAACAATTTTTTCAGCCAGACTAAGGTGCAAAAATAGTCTGAAATAGTCATGAACAATCAAAGGATCATCTGTCGTGCTTGGAGTAGTGGAAAACACTGGCATCAGGACTCCAGCTGCAAACAACCATCAATGCAGCAACCATTTCCCCGGTGGAGAAAGAGAAAAAGAAGTTCAGAGACATTCTGCACAGAGTTTTAGATGTGATACTTTTCCTTGCACGACAGAACCTGTCATTTAGAGGACATCGAGAGGATGCGTCATCATTAAACAAAGGTAACTTCTTGGAGCTTGTTGAATTGTTATCTCACTACGATGTAGCGTTAAGAGAACATCTTGTCAGACTCCAGCAAAAAACAGACATTGACTGGCGATATTCTCGAGAAACTAGAAAACGAAGGACTGGATATTCAGTTATGTCGCGATCAAGGGTAGGATAATGCAGCAAGCATGATTGGAATCCAAGGTGGTGTGCAACAAAAGATCAAAGACATTAATCCGAAGGCAATTTTTGTACCTTGTTTCAATCATTCTTTGAACCTTTGTGGCAAACATTCGTTTGCTAAATATCCGTCTTGTATAACGTTTTTTGGAAGTCTTGGGGCTCTGTACACTTTTTTTTGCTCTGTTGACCCATCGCTGGGATGTACTAGGGAAATACACAGGTCTAACAGTGAACAGACTGTCCACAACTCGCTGAAGTGCACATGCTGATGCAGTGAAGCCAGTGATACAGAAATTTAACCAGTTTGTGGAAGCCATTGAAGCTCTGTGTGATGTCGAAGAAAGCGTAGAGACAAGAGGCGCTGTGCACAATCTGTTGCCAGCTAATGCAACTTTTCTTTCATTTCGTTCTTGTTTTTCTGGTGTGACGTTTTACAAGAAGTCGACTTAGCACAGAAGTACACCAGGTATTACTTGCAACCAAACTAAAGGCTCTCGAGGTCTTTTTGGAAGAGCAGCGTACAAAGGTTGTTGACAATGCCGTCCAGCAGGCACTTGCGAAATGTGAAGAACTTTATATCCCTACAGAGAAGAGAATAATAAGAAAGAGAAGATTACCAGGAGAGGGGGCAAGAGATGCTGGCTGTCATTGCATCAGGAGACCAAGAGAGCAATTTTAGAGTGACTGGACCGTTTTGAGTTAGATACGAGAGGAAAGGCAGTAAATGACATTTTGCTGACTTTTTCTGCCGTTCAGCCAGACCATATTAGTTGTGCCAACGACGAAGAAATACAGTTGTCTGTTACCAATCTCACAGCCGTGTATGATGAGCTGTCTGAAGAAGACCTTTGCCTAGAAATACCACGTTTAATGCTAAACCTACAAGCAGCCGAAATAAACTTGGAGGAAGCCAAGCACTGGACTGTACTACAATTCCTACGTTTTATCATCAAGTGGGACTTTGTTGAATCATTGCCATATCTTACACTGACTCTAAGACTCTTTCTGACAATATGTGTTTCTGTGGCATCGTGTGAAAGAAGTTTCTCCAAAATGAAACTTATAAAAAATTACCTCCGGTCAACCATGAGCCAGTCGAGATTGTCGGATATGGCTGTTCTGTCCATTGAACACAAGCTTACAAGACAAATAGATTTTGACGATGTCATTGACCTGTTTGCCACAATGAAAACAAGAAGACATTCCTTATAGGACTATAGTGTCGAAGGACATTCTTTTGGTCTGTGCATTGCCGTGTTTTGCATTTAGATGTTCTGAAAGTGAACAGTTGCATTTTAAAAATCTTTGGATTTGAACTATTTGTTTTGTGCTATTGGATTCCGATTTTGTCTTTGATCATACATGTAAGCAGTAACGTAACCGGTCAGTAGAGTAAAGTAGAACCTAAAGGTAGTGTATGTATGCAAATTTAGCTACACCGAACCATTCAGCATAGGGTCATGTGGGGTCACTGGGGTGACGGACCGCCCCGGGTGACGTTTACTCTAGCTACGCCACTGGTAGGCCTATAGAATTTATGATACCGGGTGACATTGAAGGTACACGGGCGAGCCACTACGACAATGATCCTAGGGGAACCACAGTGAACAATCGCTGGGCTGTGGAAACCTTCCCTGTTACACGGCACGCCACCCCACTTTTAATACGTTACGCCCTGGACTATAGAGCCTTAGGCTCGTCCGTTTTTATTTACAGACATTATAATTCGGCAACTCTAAAGAAATGTAGGCCTAAGCATGACAGAGTCAGATTCTGCCATTTTGTTTTGAAATTACTCGTTTGAATCAATGGTATTTCTGGGAGACCAGATTTCCAAAAGTTCAAAAACATAAGATTGAGAAACAACAGCCGAGGGTTGAGAATTAAAGCTTAGGCTATATCTTATATATTCAAGACGCCCCTTCTATATAGAAGACTTTTTTGTCCTACGCTCATCCGTGGTCCCAGTCTAGTCTTGCATCTTTATCATTGTTTTAAATGATGTTAAGTTACTGGTTGTCCAAGTTTGTTCAGGCAACCCATTCCATGCCCGAATGCCACTCGGAAAGAAAGAGTAGGTCTACTTATATAACTTTTATGTATTAGTTCTCGCATAGCCTAATGGATAAGGAAAGTGTTTTTGTCCTATGTTAATTAAGCTGCAACTGATTATAAGGCTTCATTTTCCGTGAGTTGTTCTAGGACGACAGTGACGACTTCTGATGGTTTCGTCATTTCAATATTTACAGAGTGGGCGCTTATGTAACAAGAAGATTGTTTTTAGGAAATACAAAATACATTTCAATCTTTGTTTAGTGGATATATGATTGCCAGATTCCACTTGCCTTTACAGTAGAACGGTAGGCCTAAAGATATACACTCCAATAAAGTTTATAAAATGGAAATTCGATTTGAGTTATGTCATACAAAAAGTAAAGTATCACGTCGGACCGAATTGAATCATATGACCGGAGAAGCAGCGTTTACCAGTTTCTGTGGCCAAAGCATACTAGCGAATGTTTGGCCAGTACAATGCCCAGCCGCCTTTAATTTACCCCAACTAAAGTCAGGTACCTATCAGAGCTGGGTAAACTAAGGGACACCCTCCAGACCCAGGAACAAATTCAAATACCAGGATTTGAACCCTCAGGACCTTCGGTACGACAACCGAACGCGCTGCCACTCGTTTATCAATATGACTAAATTATGTAGAGCGACTGATAGAATGTACGACGTGGGATAGAGAGAGAGAGGGGGGGGGGAGAGTTTGAGAAATATTTTTTAAGAGAGAGTGAGAGATATGTAGGCTTACATATAGCGAGAGATACAAAGAGAGCGAGAGAGAGAAGGCGCTAGAGTCAGAGAAATAGAGAGAGAAAGTGAGAGGGTGAGAGAGATAGTCAGTGATAAAAAAGAGTGAGAGAGATAGAGAGTGAATGAGATTCAGGGGGTGAGGGGGACAGTGTAAAATAGAGAGAGGGGTGAGAGATAGAGAAAGTGAAAAAGTGAGCTGGGGGAAAAGAGACCCTAAAGGTGGGGTGGAAATAAAAAGCCCTATCTGATTCAATTGGGTTTTGACAAAGCCAAACACGTAACATATACCTTGGGAACGCGCCCCGCCCCCCCCCCCCCCATCACATCCACTTTTTGGAGTCGCTGTCTCTGGGTAGGCCTACTATTAAGCCTTTAGTCCAGGGGTCGGAAACCTATATGGCTCGCGAGCCAGATGTGGCTCTATTGATGGCTGCATCTGGCTCGCAGACAAATGCTCGATTATAAAAAAAAAAAATTTCGACTTCTTTGATCTACAAATTAAATGCATAGGCCTATCAATATTTCATTCTACAAATGAGCTAAGATCTACTGCAGCTCAGCATTAGAAATGGTAAAGGAGATAAACTCCGCTGACCTAAGCTAAAAGACAGAAAAATAGCAACCCTGCATTCATTGTAGCATTGTAGGCGTAATTGTAGGGAAATTTACTTGAATTTTTAGTTTTAAACATAATGTATGTCTCTCACAGAATTACTTTGCAAAATATGTGGAGTCCATGGCTCTCTCAGACAAAAAGGTTCCCGACCCCTGCTTTAGTCAGTAGGTTAGTAAGAGGGAGGGGAGATTGCATCCGGTGCATTGATTAGTGGTCGAATCCATAAGTTTTAAAGGTGACTACACGAAGAAACCTAGGCTACATTATAGAATATGTCGGTACGAAATATGTTTAGGCCCTAGATCTATATTTTAACTATAACAGTATTAACAGGGACCCATTGTAAACATTGCTCCTGTATATAGGCCTATTGTAAGATAGACCTAGATCTATCATATAAGTATAAGCCCACCACCTCTGAAATTTTGGGAATTTTGTTAAAGTTTTTTTAAATCTGTAGGCTTGTCTTATAAGTTTACAGACGTTCCTTCTATATAGAAGATTATTACGTCCACTAGGCCCAAAACTCCTATTATAGCCTACAGGGCGACAGGATCCGTCGGTGGCAGGGATAGAACCCGCGATGTGTCAGTCGGTTAGATTAGATCTAGGGCCGACTATAATAGGGCCTATCTACTAAATTTGTGAAAAAGTAAAGTTGAATGTTTGTCGCAGCGGAGTAAAATTGGTTCCGGACGGGGGAAGCTTAGGCTACATAATTATGTAATGTAGCCTACATTTTCATTTATTAGTAGGCTATAAGCTACATAATTATGTAATGTAGCCTACATTTTCATTTATTAGTAGGCTATAAGCTAAGCGTGCGTCCGAATCTTTCGCTTAGGCGCAATCGAATTAAAAAACGGAGTGATTATACGGCGGATCCGCCGTATAACGCTCAGCGTTATTCGGCGGATTTTTGCGTGAACTCCTGACCTATATTATACATAATTGTTTATCTGGTCCTATATGCTTAATTACTATTTTTTCGTACAATTAGAACAAGGTTTGTTGGCCCAATGGTTAGTAGCTTGCGCTGTCAACAGGGGTGACGCAGGTTCAAATCCAGCCTTCTCCGCCAATTTTTTTTTTTAGTATTATAAAAAATACACCGTAATCACTCCATTCAATATAGTAAAACGATAAATATTTTTTAGTTAAATTCGTGTTTTGTTTGTCATTGTTTATAATTAATTCAAACATAAAGGTTACTGTATTTTTATGGCCTATGTCTCTTAATCACAATTAGAAATTGATTTTACGGTTAGGCCCGGTTAGGTTTAGGACTGAGCTAGGAATATGATCCTAATTAAAAGCCTATAGAGTCACTATAGACTATAGAATAGAATATAAAGTTTTAAGTCATAAGTATAGCCTAACTCTCACAATTTTTCGTAAATTCGGTATTATACACTTTCGGCTGTTTGAATAACGCTTCCCAAAAATTAGTGCTTCGCGTTGTAGGCAGTGGAAAAGATCCTGTATAATATAGGTCACGAGTTCACGCAAAAATCCGCCGTATAACGCTGAGCGTTATACGGCGGATCCGCCTTATAACGCCTCCCATTAAAAAAAATAAAATAACATTAAAATTAAAAGGCATAGGTTAAGTTATTTCCTAAATTTAATATGATATGTCATGCACATTATATAGTAGGCCTATATAGGCCTAGTCTATGTCTATGTGTCATTCTGCTTGGTGATTGATGTCTATCTAGATTTAGAATCTATGCCAATTTTCTTTTAAAATAAAATGCTTTAATTAGCGGTAGGCCTATTTATAAAGTATAGCAGACTTGATATGCTACAGTGGAAATGATTCAAATGCTTTTTATATTATTTTACGTTCCTGTTCATTTTCGACACGCTACACTAGACTATTATTAATGTGGTCTTCAGTTCGAGACGGTCGGCGAATCTCACGCTTCACTGGGATTCCCTAGTCAAGCCCTAGAAGAAGGAATCCCCTGACGCGCCAAAACGAGGCCGTAATGAATATGAATCAAAATGGCGAACGGATGTCAAGCCTGAACAACAACAAAAATGTAGAGCGACACAATTTTAAAAAATAAATCTTTAGAAATTCATAGTATACAATTTTAAAATGAGTCTGTATATGCCATTTCATGGAAATATATATTCCTAAGAAAGTAAGGATCGCATAAAATCTCTGTAAAGGTTTGAATAATAATCATTTCAACGTAATTGAAATCGGATTTAGGATTGCATGTTTTTGTATTTAATCCACCAGGTCCAGTGGTAATATTAATTGACTTGGACGCTTTCGTTAAGGTGTGTATTTTCTCGCTTTATTCACTACACACATTGATCTGTGGATTTCAAAGGATATTACTGTAGTAGACTGTGCCAATGTGTTATTATTTTAAGAACAGTTGAACAGTGTTCTTAGAAAGAAATCAAAGTTGTAATATGATACCCTAACTTCCTTCCAATCAAATAGGATAAATGTTATAAAGCTTTTTAGGGTATCCGTGACGCCTGTTATCGATAAGCTTACTGACACACTTATTTTGTGTGTTATAATTTGTTTCTAACTTCTTCGTTGTATAATTACTAGGAATACTCGTGTTTTCTTTATAAAGCGGTTTGTGTTAAAGCCAAAGTTAAATTAATTAGATTAGCTTTTATTTTCCAAGCCAACCAATACTGGCAATAGCATAAATACTTAAAATAGCAATTTTATCTAATCAAGTAATCTAATCTAGTTTTTAATTTTTAAAATGAAAATCATTATAATTAGCCTATAGTCTATAGTTTTATAGTTTAGTCTTAGGGACTTAGGACTTAGGCTATACTGAATACTGCTATAGATAGTCTGTAGACCATGGACTATAGCATAGTCATAGGCCATAATTGCCATAAATAGTCATAATTTAATTGAATCATTGTCATTGTTAAAGTTAAAGCCTCTACACTTTACTTTACACTTCTCTAATTCTAGTTGTCTTACTAAACTCTAAACTTACTTGTAATAGTCATCATAGCATTAGATTAGGCAGGCTTAAACACTTAAACTATAACTTTAGGCAAACAATTCTGAAATGTTGTCTAGGCTGGTCTAGACCTAAATCTAGGCTAAATAGGATGGGGCTGGGGTATTCTAATACTGCCTGTTAAAAAAATAGTAATAGGCCCATTCGCTTTATTGGTGTTATTTAATTAAAAGCTCTAATTTAAAAATTAAAAGCCTTGGATTTTTGGTCTTGGGCACTAGGCTAGTTTTCAAATAAGCTGGCTAATAACAATAAAAGACAACTTGTAAATTGTATTTAGGTGCCTAGATCGCCTTAAATAGGCTTTGACATTAAGCCTAGTCCTAGTCAGTGATAGTCTTTGTCATAGTATCACGATACCAGTCATAACACTTGAACAGAATATTTATTAATGAAATAAATTAGCAGGCATAGCATTGGCATAGTCTACACACTGGTATTTTTTACGCTTGGCGCTTAGTATATATATGCACAGAATAGGTCTGGAATAATTCTAAATATATAATAAAGAATGTACACAATTCTATCCTTCAATTCAAATAGGCCCCTATATAACTGTCATTTAATAAAATATGAATATATAAATCTAAGTCTAAGTCAGCCAGTAAAAGTAAAACGTTGCATCTGGCATTATTTTATTTTACTAAATATTTAAATGCTGTGGCAATAGAAACGGAATATTACTATTATGAAGTATTATGGATGTCTAGGATATTAGAGGGTTTTATTTTAGTTATTGTTTATTGTGGACACATTTTTTAAATTAAGTCATTAAAGATAAGTGAAAAACATTAAAAAAATTTTTTTTGTAAGTTAAAGTTGTCAAAAAGTTTAGGAATTTTAAGTAAGAACCCCCTCAAAAAAAGATATGAATTCAGATTAAACACCAGGATTTTTTTTTTTGAAGTGTGCCTCCCTGAAAACGGACAGTTTGGGAAAAATAAAATTGACTGAGCATAATATTGGCAACCCAATCCCCTTGTAGTCTATGGCTAATGCTACATTATTAATACTCTGGACTAACATGGTCTGAAAGGCTACTTTACTCTACTTTTAGCTTTTTCCTTGTCAAGATATAGAAGACCTATCAAGTATAATTTTAACTTATATACATTTTTTTTTCAGACTAACCGACTCATCAATATCAAGTTGTGGATTTTAAACAAGCAAAACAATGTGTATTGGAGTCAATTCTTTCTGCAGGACTAACTTCATCCTATAATGGATATTGTTCCAGGGCTGTGTGGTTAAACGCTCAGTAAAGACGAAGATAAGCCTTCAAATTAGTGGTGTTGTATTCTCTCAATTTGTATTATTTTTTCGCATCTCTGTTGTCGTGAATGGGATTTATGAGCGTCACATGATAACTTGATGTAGCCATGAGTGCTACCAAAGACACCCAGGAGGTGCCGAAAAAGCCCAGCAGCGAGGTCAAGCGAATCATCCAGAATGACCAGGAGAAGCAGAGGAAGGAGAAAATCAAGACCTGCATTGGGGAGATTGCTAAGGAGCTTCCCCCAAGTTCAGAGCACGTTGATCGCAAACCCGTAAGACCTTTGGTATTTCATTATAAATTGAATTAGATAGGCTACTTCTACGGAAAAAAAAATAAGGAAAGACAATGAAAAGCCTTTTAAAATAGTAGTAGATGCATTTTTTATGTTATTTTAATTACTTCTAGAATGTTTTAAATTGTTATAGGTGATTTTTTTGTTGATAATTGCTTTTTTTAAAAATAGTTTCTGTCTTTTCGACATTAGATTTTTTACTGTCCATATTATAGTATTTCAAAATTACTTAGAGTTATAATAGAAGTGTGTTTAAGGAGATCTTATAACAGGCTTAAATTGTTTTTTTTCAGAGCACTCTCTCCATAGTCTCACAAGCAAAAGACTACATCAAAAGCCTGAAGGAGAAAAACCAGGCTTACGAAAAGAACTTCTCTGTAGCAGAACGTGAGTAAAACCAATTTTTAAAAAAATCAGGCTAGGGCACTTGCCTATACCCATTCTTACTGCGTAGTGACAGTGCATCAAATAGAAACATTGCAATGGTATGGTGTTTGGATCCATGGCGTCCCTGAGACTGTCAAGCTCTGATGGGAAAAACTTTAAAGCAAAAGCCATTGGGCGTTGTGCTGCTCTCTGCGATTCCCTTGTATCTAAATTGTAAAGAATTCAAAATATCAGTTTGTGGCTCCCATTGACCTAAAGTTTGCCCACACCCGATATAGTTCCTTTTTTTTAAAAGACATTTTTTTTATTTGACATGCAGATCTAGTTCCTGTTTTGAGAAGAAATGTCATTTGACACAAATATATATTTTCTTATTTTGAGAAGAAATGTCTTTTGCTTTATAATGTGTATACCTCCTTTTTAAAGGAGGAAAGCAATTAGGCAAATAGATCCAGTTCTTTTTTTTAAAGAAGAAATGTCATTTATAGTATAGTTATAGTTTCTTTTTTTGTGTGGAATAAATGTCATTTGACATATAGATCTAGTTCTTTTTTTATTTATTTATTTAAAATTTTGCATTAGTTATTTTTATATGATGGTTCTTAATTTATAAGAGAGACATTTATATGGGATTATAGTTGCTAAAATTGTGTTCACCTATGCTTAAAATTTGTCTGCCTTTCAAACTATTGGCAATGTGTTGGAATGTTCCTTGTTTTGTTTACAGAGGAAGAGTTGAAGCGACTTAGAGAAATTCATGCCGCCCAACAGGAGAAGATCAGGCAGCTGGAAGAAACAGTAAAGGCCTATGGTGAGTTTATTACAGAAGTTTGGACTAAGCTGCATACTTGCTAGTGTCCTGTCTCATTATGTATCCTTCCTGCATGTAATAGTTGTGTATTTAGTGTGATACTAATTACCCTTAGTCCTTAGCAACTTGTAAACATAGCTGAAGGCCCAAGGCCTCAGTTGTGTAATACTGTAGGGGATGAGACAGTTCTTAAACATCAGGAGTAGAATAATAGCTCCATGTTTATACAGTGCTAGAGGAATGAGAATTAAAAAAAAAAACCAGCTGTAGGCACAATGCCCCATTAGTAAATGTACTTGGTGATGAGGCAGTATTTAATCATCATCTGACATTATAGCACTTTTAATTTGCTTTAAAATTATTTCTTTAAATTCTATTCGTCACAGCATTAGACAAAGTGATAAAGAACAAGTCAACAGATGAAACCAACTCAACCGCTAACTCTGAGGGGAGGCAAGGCAGACCCAAAACAATCAAACTTTTGGAGAAAGAAAGGAATGAACAACTACAGGTATTTTTTTGTTGTTGTTGTTTACAGTCAAGGGTTATATTGTTACGACACATTGACATTTTAATAATAGAATAGTAACAAAAAACTAACATACTTTTACCATAAAGAAACTTATAAGAAATAAAGGAAAGCATACCAACCATATTGGTTTATTTTGGTAGGCCAAAGAAGCAGAGTCCTCCAATTTCTTTGACAACAGCTTACAAGGATATTTTGTAGCCAACGTATACACACTAGAGCCCAGCCTTCTTGTCTTATTCAAGTTTAAAATGTTCATCTTCCAAAAAATTGTATTCCTTGGTGAAATGAACAGAATTCTCAGCAATTTTATCATTACAAGCTTACAATTTTACTGTTTACCTACTGATACATTACTCTTCACAACATTTCATAGTGACTTATGTTTCACAACATATCTTAACACTTTCACTTTAAAGCATACAAAATATAAACTATTTGAGTTTATAGTCAACTGAAGCTACTTTCTAAGTTATAATATTTAATGAAGAAAAAAAACAAGAAATGTGTAGGTTTTCAGTAATAATATTTTGTCTTTAAGTTACCACACTGTCACATTCGTACTGGCTGTCTACATTCCTGTTAGACACCCTCTGAAATATCATCCTCTTGGCTGCGTGCCTTCATGTATATTTGGGCTTTTGCTTACTTTTCTTTTGTGGTCTCCAGCATAATGCAGTTAATGGCAGCTGAATTTGTGTTATTTCTCAAGGTATGGCCTATTCTTTAAAAAAACACTGTGTCTTATTGTCTCATTATAGACCGTTCTTGTAGAAAGAAGATTATCACCTCCTTTGTCCAAACTTACTGCAGGGCAGCAGGGATAGAACCTGAGTCATTGTGTTAACAGTCTGGAGTACTAACTGCAACATTTCTGTCTTTCCCAGTATAATTTTATCTTAGATTCTTTATTTGCAGTAGAAATAGCCAAGTGATTTGAATTAAGAGTTTCTGCTAAATATTTATTTAAATGTTAAGAAATATTACATTGATTCACCAAGTAAATGACAACTTTCTATAAAATCTCCTCAACAGCCAGCGAACACAGATTTCAATACGTTGGACCCTTCATTGCCCCTTGTGGGCTCCAATTACAACCACCATAGCAATAACATCGGGGGCAGTGGTAACAACAGCAGCCTCCCACCATCCTCCTTAGTGCTTCCCGTGGCCTCCTCTGGCATCTCCATCATGACAGTGGCACCCACTATCCTGTCAGTGAAAAGCCCGTCTCTCGGGCAGACTCGCAACCAGCAGACCAACAGGTCTATAAGCACGTCGTCTGTGGCTGGGAGCACGGCCAGCAGCCGGGTCAACCCGAGCTCGTCGCTGGCCTCGTACATGGACATCATTGGCAATGACTATGGCGGAGGCAACGCCAGAGCGGATGGGGCTCAGACGAACCTGGTATACTCCACATCTTCAGTGTCTATGACGTCTCCTTCCATCCTGTCCGCTTCGTCTGGGAACATGATCAGTACCTCGGATTTAATGGGGCTTCAGCAGCATCAGGGTGGTGGCGGTGGTGGGGTTAACAGCAACAGTGGGGCTGGGGTGATGGGCGGCATGCAGGGGGCTGACTTCTCCCTCATGCACCACCAGCAGCAGCAAGGGGTCTCACCCATGATGCACCTCCACCAGGACGGGACGTGTTCGACCTCTGCCCTGCAGACCCTTGCCTCCGTGGCCACCAGCTCCCACATGGCTGGCCTGACCATCAGCAACAACCAGGGGATGGCGGCGTCGGCAAACATGATGGGGTTGCCTGTTGGGATGTCGTCCATGTCAGTCGGACATCTCCATCAGCAGCAGGGACCCATGATGACAGACACATCATCACAGGTGAGTGCTAGCTTACATACAAAGAGAAATGTACAGAAATTCTGCTCTGTTTGAAATTTATTGTTACAAATTTATTATCATTTTATTAACAAATAAATTTATAAAAGATCTTACAGGTTGACATAGCTTTTGTGTCTTTGTCAGTTCAAAAATATAAAGATCCATTATGATAAAATAAACAACTGTTACAACTCACCATTTACTGAGTGTATTTTATGATTCCAATTTGGTTTTGTTGAAATGTAATGTTTAGCAAGACTGAACTTGATGTAAATAAGTTACTTAATAGTATAGACATTTCATTTGTAGCAGTATTAGATTTTTTTGTTCACAGTTCTGTAATAAGAAAACAGTAATGAGAATAATAATACATGCACTAAATGGTAGTTTGTTCAATGAAAAAGACATTGTGCAAATGCATTTATGAGTCAATACAGTATACAAGTCATTAAAAGGTTTATAGTGTGTGCTAAAAAATTTGACTTTTCAAACAATTTATCAGTAAAAGACAGTTTAATTTTTTTTAGATAATTAACTGCATCTAAACATCTTTGAAAGTAATTTCTAGAAACAATTTACACAATTTCACACAAATAAAAAATCAATTAAAATGTCCAAAACCACACATGGCCTTTTTCCTCCAAAATTTTTGTTGTTCGAATCAGCTTAGCATAGATGTGTATGTTCTTGGGGGAGTATTATATTTTCTTTTTCCGTTCTGCCCCATGACTTGAGGTAAGAAAGCACCATTTTAATCAAATTAACCCTTCCCGTACCGACCAACTTCTATCTATGCTGTCTGCAGTTCCGCTATATACGCGCCCGGGACTGTAAGGGTTAAGTATTGAAGGCCATCAATTATTTTATTGTTTTGTTTTACCCCGTATAGCTGACTCTTTGTGGGATGCTTTATAAATACAAAATTGTGTATATTCACTTGAACGTTATTATTCTTATACACAACTGAATTGACTATTCGAGATCAAATTCATTTCAGTACTTATTAACAACACTTGTATTAAAAGTTTGGTAAAAATGCTGTCTTTTTGTCTTTGCGAATTCCACTTGTTTATTCCTCTAAGATCAATGAAAATATAAAACTTTACCTTCCAACAAAACCGGTCATCAAAACTAAATATGCTTTGTAAGCGAACAATCTAAAAGCTGATTATAATTTAACATCCCTACTGTTGACATTCATAGCGTTCTTGTTTTGTTCAACACAGGGCTGCAAACAAGTTTACATCAATGGTCAACTATTGACAATAAGTGACCAGGGATTGAGTTGTGGGCAACAGCAACACAGCGACACTGACTGCCAGACTAACCTGCAGGCCAACAGCATGTGCCAGCAGCAAGTTCTTCCATTGACTGCCAGCACCAACTTCCAGCAGCACCAGCACGCCAACATCAACACCACAGGCCTGCTGAACCAAGGGAACTTCAACCACACCACATCTATTAACAGCAGCCAGCTGGCCGGGAACAACTCGAACCAAGTCATATACACTATAAATGACCAGGGCCAACTCGTCCCCCTCCATTCACAGATGAATCAGCTCCAGCAGGTTACAGGGTCGGGGCTGGACTTTGTTTCCGTTTCCACGCCGGGTGGGAACATCATCTCCGGGTTCCAGAACAGCTCGGCCGGGGGCGGAACGCTGATTCCGTCGTCGCTTCACCACCAGACCCAGTCCAACTTCCTGACGCAGGCCCCCATCATGTCGCTGGCTGGCCAGGGATCCAACCAGCAGTTCACAATACTGCCACCCTCACATGGCAACCCTCTGTCCAATCAGCTTATTCCCACTGGGCCACTTTTTATGACACACCCAATGTCACAGCAGAATCAGGTTAGTCTTCTAAATAGTATAATAGTTTCATTGACTTTTTTACTTTTAAATACATATTTAGTTTTTTGCTATGATGTAATGTTAAGATTGTCAATATATTCACTTGCTTGGATTTTGATGACCCTGTAAAGTAACCCTTTCAGACCCATTTGTTTTGTATGGTCTGTGAAGTAGCGTTCACAAGTTCCTGTGACCATTGGATACTAGAGGATTGTATGGTCAGTACAATGCCCAGTTGCCTTTACATTTTCTCCAACTAATGTTAGGTACACACCAGAGCTGAGTAGACTCGACGCCACCCTCCAGACATGTGAATAAAACATAGTCTTTACCAGGATTTGGACAGAGGACGTTTGGTGATCAAGCAAAAATGACGCTTTATATCTACAGGGCGACCTCAATAAGTTGGAGACCTCGGAATCGAAATGGCAAATGGCGTTCAACGTTGATAAGTGCAACCTCCTCTCTATTTAAAGGAAGAAGACTAGGATCCCCATCAGCTATACCTTGCATGGTCACACTCTTGAGAGGGTTTCAGATGCCAAGTACCTTGGAGTGAACATCACAGAAAAACTACACTGGGGCATACATGTCCAAACTATTGCTGCCAAAGCAAATAGAGCTTGCGCCTTCGTCCATAGGAACCTAAAGGAATCCATACCATTTGTTATAAAAGTTTAGCTTGTCCCATCCTGGAGTATGCATTGACTGTATGGGATTCTCATCAACAACACCTGATATCTAAGCTGGAGATGACCCAACGTCGAGTGGCACGTCGTATCTTAAAGGATTACGGCCTTAAAACTAGCGCCTCAGCTTTGGTGGCCCAACTCCAACTGGAGCCCCTACAACACCGCAGAGAGATAAACAAGGTCACCACTATTTACAAGATCATGAACCGCCACGTGGAAATGTCCACTTAGCCAGGCCAAATCCGACAGGTGTCCTGCTGTACCCAAGGCCATCAGCTCAAGCTGCATATCCCACATGCACGCACCGACGTCTACAAATGTTCTTTTTTTCCATCAGCCATTAGGATGTGGAACACCCTGGACCAGACCTCCATCACTGCCCCTACAGTTCCGGCTTTCAAATCGTCACTTAAGTGCTGGTCTAAAAACCTAAAGTGACACTCTGTCATTTGTTAATAATTGTTGTTTGTGATGCTTTTTATTTTATGTGTATTAAAATTGTGGACTCTTTCATCGGTTCTAACGAGGTCTCCACAGTATTATGAAGAAGAAGAACAGTGTGCTGTTGCTTGATCACCATATGTATATAATAGTACTGACCAAATGTAGACTTTTGGTAAAGTACCCATCGGACCAAATTGATAATTTGGCCGGTGAAGCAGTGTTCACCAGTTACTGTGGCCACGGCATATCAAGTTGTTTGTTGGCCCAGCACAATGCACAACTGCCTTAACTTTACCCCAACTAAGGTCGGGTACCCATCAGAGCTGGGCAGACCCAGGGAAACTCTCCAGACCCAGGAAAAAAAGCTTAGTCTTCACCAGGATTCCTGGGACCTTCGGTACGCCAGACGAACGAGCTGCTGCTCGGCCTCCATAACCCCCTTATGTAGACCTTTTATGGAAAAATATAATTTATTATAATGTCATGTGAACAAGTCTTGTTTCATTTACCCGATGTGCTGTAAAAATTCATAAAAAGGATCATGTCAAATTCAATGTTCTGATCAATCTATTTTCTAAGCAGGTGCTGAACATTGCTGGTCTCTCTGGACTCCAGATGGTCAACCCATTCGGCAACATGCTGGTCAACAACATGACCACCGCCTTAAACGGTGCCACGGTCAAGCTGGTGGGCAACGAGCTGAAGATCATTCAGCCGGGGGAAAGCCAAGCCGCGCAGGGGCCAACCCACGTCATGGTGGACGGTTCTCTCATCCCAATCTCCACGAACCCCCAGACAATAGTTCCGGCGGCCACAGCGCCCATAAACACCATGGCCCAGAAACAGCAGCAGTTGTCTTTAGGAGGGAACTCCATACTTCAAGTGAGAAAAATGGCACTATATGTTGTACTGTTACTATAATCTTAAAGTCATTAAGTTTTATTTATAATGTCTTGTCCACAATATTATTGAAGGGATTAACTTTTATGTATGTTGTCCTGTTACTGTAGCCATCCAGAAACCCATTATTTTTTTTCTTTGTTCGAGGGCTGTATAGTCAAAGTCATTAGTTAGTCGAGAAGTCAAGATTTTAGAGAAAGTCGATTTCAAAGTCGAAGTCGGCATTTAAACAACAAATTACGACTTTACAAAAAGTCGAAGTAAAGTATAAAATTATAGCTTATATATTTACCAAACCACTTCCTTTTTCTTATATTAAAGCATTTAAAATCGTGTTGTTTGATATCATTTGTTTGTTGTTTTTTGCTTCGCGTTACTGCAATGTATTTGGTATTGTTTTTACTGGCATTTTTAGGAGACTCGATATAGTCCAGCAGTATAAACATTCTTTCTACGAGATTCACACGATAATTTTTTTGGTCAATGAACCTAAAACTACAGAAGAACTGGGTCGTTCTAATTTTAGTAAAGGCGTGTGTACCGACCAATCAGATTTCACGCGACGATCCCACAGTGCTTCAATTCTTAGTAAAGCGAGGTCAAAGTTAAACTTTTCCGCAGTGTTCTTACACCTCTATTTTTTTTTTGTGGCAAACATTTGATTTCAACTGATTTTACATTAATTAGCTCACTGTGAGAATTAAATATAATGCTTTATATAAAAGGGCAAGGCGTTTGAAGGAATAGTATGCGTGTTTCAATAGCTAAACGCTAGAGCAGGTCTTAGTCCTAGGCCTAGCTATAAATGCCGTAAAGAAACCTTCGAAGCGCAACTTGTAACGCTATGCAAGGTTTGCAATGACCATAACAGCAAATATCATGTGTATATTATATTATTCATCCCAAATAAATTAAAGATAAGCTAGTACCAAAGCGAGAAATCCATGTATGAAAATGCAATTAAAAGCTGGCGATTGGTCATGGGTATTGAGATAACCAACGTTAAGTGGCAAATTTAGCCCTCTTTTGTGCTCGAGATATTAGGGTTCTGCGACATAAAAGAATCGACATAACCAATGAGAAAATGCTAAGACAAAGAGAGAATTTGTCAATTCCACTTCAAAAATGTATTGATATTGAAGTCGCTAATATAATAAATAAAGCAAGTTAATACGTTTACAGTACGTTTTTAGCATTAGAAATTAGAACCTAAGCATGATCACCTATAATGTTCTAGTGGTTAATTATTACGTAGGAAGAACTGCAGTCAAATAGTGATAAACCGGCCACTTAACTAAAAGTTGAAAAAAGTAAAAAAAGATGATATTCAAAACCCTGTTTAAAGTCAAAGTCGTGAGTTTTACCGCCGACTATACAGCCCTGCTTTCTTCGCCAAGAATTTAATTTTGTTTTCCTTTAAAATTAAAATAGTTTTTGAGATAAAATCTAATTTTTACATTTCAACTATGAATAAATAGAGGTTGTGGGGGGGAGGGGACTTTGCACAAGTTCAGAATGATCTTTTTATAACCACCCTTTCGTCCCCTCAATCATGCTCTATTTCCCTATCACCTTTGCACAGTTTTCCCTCTTTCTGCTTCCTCTATCTTGCACTATTTGTCCCCCATTCCCACCTAGCAATCCCTGCTATGCCAATGCCATTTTTTTAGATTTAAAAAGTTGTTATATTTGATCACTCTATAATTTTCTATGTTACAAATATCTCTGTACATTGCAAAAATGTGTGATGCTGGTAACATTTTTTGTATTTTATACTCTCTTGTTCTCAGTTTGACCCAAACAATCCGAATGCTCCGCCCATTTTGATCAGCGGGCCAGTGACAACATTTCAAATGGCACCCCAGATCCTAGGCACAGGGCCTGCTTTACAACACTCGCCCGCAATGTCTGCGCAGCATGGAATCTTACAGATGGCCTCGGCCGCAGGGGGCGGCGTCTCTATGGGCTCAAACACTCAGTTCCAGCTCGGAGGCACTGGCGGTCTAGCGGTGGCCTCCAGCATGGCTGCCAGTACGGTGACCACCAACTCAGTGACAGCTTGCATCAGCTCACCCGCAGTTTCTGCTGCATCCAAAGGTGCCAAGGTATGTAAGCCAGCCCACCCTTTATAGCTTAGATTGAAAAGAATCCGTGTTGATTAAAAAAAAAGGATGACACACAATTTGGTCATATTTTAATAGTGTTACTTTGATGCTGTATGCTAGGTGGCTTTTTTTTTTATAACACATACCATCTATTGGCTTGAATACATTTTGTTGATCCTTATGATTCTTTGTTTTTAAAAGAATTTTAGTTTAAGTAAACCCAGACTGTTTTGCTAAAATAACAGACGTATATATTAAAGGTATTTTAAAAAAAGTCATCTTGTAAGACCAATTTGATCCTTAGGGCCTGTGAAGCAGCGTTCACTAGATTCTTTTGCGATGGCATACCAGGGGATTGTGTTGCCAGCTCAATGCCCGGCTGCCTTTACATTCCCCCCCCCCCCCCAACTAATGTCAGGTACCCAACAGAGCTGGGTAGACTTAGTAACAAACAGACCCAGTAACAAACCCTAGCTTTCCCTTTAACTGTAACCAACCCATACAGACATATATAATACAACTATTTGGTTATATCAAATCATTGACAGACATGCCTACCGTTCTGCTTTTGGCGTATTTGTTCCGATTTTTGATTAAAAAACACATTTTGTTACGCCGTTCCGCTTTTTACTAGTTTTTTTACGCCAAATTGGAAAGTTTGGGTTTTTCATGTGATGAAATATAGTCCGTGTCTAGGTTGATAAATCAAAGGCATAAATAAGGTCACAATGATATAATTATTATTACTTGGGTTTTCTGGGTTTCTTAAAAGACATATTCTAGTCTTTTCAAACGTTTTTTTGCGGTATTACACGTGTTTGGCAATGAATCTTATTTTCCTTTACTGTATTGCTAAGATTGTGAAAATGTCTAAACGTCCCGGCTCAGAAAGTTTAAATCTGATTTGTTCAAACTGTAAAAAAACAGACAGTTTTATAGGAAGGAATATTCAGAGGAGTTTATTGAGCAAAGAAAAACGTGGATTTAGGCCTAATGTTCTTTGTACTAAGCTCTTAGGCTTAGGTCTTAGATCTAGATCGATTGCGAACTGTCTGTAAAATGTAGGCCTACCTACATTTTAAATAGTGAAATAGAAAATAGATGGGTATGTTCCTCTTTTTTTTTGTTATAAAAGATTGTTACATAAAGGGTGTTCCGCTTTTTTGTTGAAAAATCCTCTTTATCAACAAGATTGTTCCTCTTCTTAGTCCTTAGGGCTAGGCATGTCTGCATTGACATATTCCTCACATTGAAAAGTATGTCTGAATATATGTTTACACATGATAAAAACATGATATCAGATAAAAACCTATCAATTTATCTAATAATCTTTTTCCTATAATTTTAAAACTTAGAGACAACGTGACGAAAATTTAATATACTTAATGTCTTGATTTGAATTTAATAAACCTTTGGCATTTTGTGACATTTTAGGGTCTTCCTCCACTGGCACCAGCACTGTCACAGACCAGTCCCACCATAGGTTCGACAGTAGCCATGAACAGTGGCTACCAGACCTTGCTGACCACTGGCAATCACCAGCAGTTTATCATCAACGGACAGAAGATTGTGACTTCAAAACTGACCAGCTCGGGGGCACAGACCACAAAATCGGCCCAAAACAGGAAGCGGTCGCCTTCTGCCTCTAGGGCCTCCCCTGTGGCGGCAGCAGCAGCAGCGGACCTGGCGCAGCATTTCTCCCAGCAGCAGCAGTTGGTGGCGGCCTCTGCGACAGCCGCAATGGTGGCCCCCATGCAAGCAGCAAAAAATTCTTCCATGATTGAGAAGTCTACAAAAAGCAAATCTTCCAAAGCAAGCCGCCAGCAAACTCAACAGCATCAGCAGGAGGATAAAACTGCTGGTCACGCGATGAAAACTGACCTGCTAGCCCAGGCCACGGCCACCGCGGGTATACTGATGGACACAGGAGATTATGTCAGCGCCAGTGGTGCCAACGAAAGCAGCCTGAACATTTCTGCAGGTTCCAATATGAACCTGTCCAGCTCATCAGCGGAGCTGCAGATCAACCTTAAGCATTCGCCTCGGGATGAGGAGGATGACAATGTTCAGCTGATTATTGACGAGAACTGCATGACTGGTATGAGCTCGACCTCACCTGCACACTCCTCTTTCAGCCCTAATATAAGCCTTGGTACGGCCTTGTCTGTCAACACTTCCTCGTCTGTTTTTACTCATGACATGGGTCTCAACGGTTCAGGCTCCCAGCATCCGTCTGTACGTCTTCACCCATCCAATGGGGACCTGACCACTCCACTGGTCTCACCCAACATCACTTCAACCACGCTGGCTTCAAGGCAAGGAAAGCTGATCACAAGCAGCCCCATAACAGGGCTACCGATACCCCAGCAGCTCAGCCCCATCAGTTTTACCCCTGCCACTTCATCAACTGCCACGAACAATTCGACAACCACATCAGAGATGCAGATCATGTCTGGTTCTTTTCGCCCCGAGGATGTATTTGCTAGGTTTTCTGGTGACAGCAAGCTTAAGATGAGCCCAGACAAACTGAGCCCTTTCGCTGCCCCAGTGTCTGTCAGCAGCAGCACAAGCACTGTGTTTGATGCAGCCCACATTCAGCCATTGACGGGCACAGCTGCCAACAATAACCCTTCTGCAGCAGTTAAATCCTATGTGCCGATCGCCCCTGCCCCAGCCAAAGCGCCACCAGGGCTTGCCCTTGGTCAAGACCAGAACATGACCTTCATTGAGGCCATGAACTCATTTACCTCTGAAAAGGTGCAGACAAAACCTAAAAACAGGAGTAGAAAAACCTCCACACCTGTGTTGTCCTCTATATCCATAGCCCAGGTGAGCAATTCTGAGCAGAACATCACTGAAGTACAGACCATTCTTCAGGCAGACGGCAAGAAGAAAGCAGCCAGTAAAAAGAGGAAAACGAAAGCAGAGCTACGCCAAGAGAAAGAGGAAAAAGAAAGAGCAGCTAGAGAAGAGGCTGAAAGACAGATGAAAGAAGCAGAGGTTTTTGGCACAAGCTTTGGGCCAACTGAATCCAAGCATGGAAATGCCTTGGATGAGGAAAACCTTATACCTGTGCTGAACGAGAATGACGCAGTAAAGGAGCAAATTTTACACTCTGTAACAGGGTCCAAGCTGCTCAATACGGATGGCAGCCAGATCAGTTTGATGGACATGGTGGACAAAATAGAAATTTTCAACTCTGCTGTCACAGACAGCGATGACGTGTTTCCCTTGGCTTCGCAGGCCGACATGCTGGACACCGAAGCATGTGGCACATTGAGCAAAGAAGAGGCTGCAGAGAAGCCAGATGGAAAGGGCACAAAGAGAGAATCCTCGAGGAAGAGAAAGGTGGACAGCCAGACCACAACCATGGCCCCACCAGTGCTAAAGACAGACAACAAAAAGCCCAAGAAGCCCACGAAAGCTGAAGCAGCCAAACTAGCAAGCAATAGCGAAGTGCCCTTGTTCGGACTAGGTGTTGGCGGCATCTCTTCTTCAGCGTCATCATCTGACATTTATGCTTTTGTTGATGAAGAGGACAGTGGCTTGTCATCCCTCAGCTTTTTGCAGCAGCCCCCAACACCCGTGGCTAGATCACCTACAAAGAAAAACAGCATTAGAAAAAGTAAGAGCACCAAAAACTCTGTCTCTGAGGTGGCGCCCCTAAAGCCAGATACTAAAATGGTCAACAGCACAGCTAATCCCATAATAAATAACAATGTCATAATGACCCGCAGTGAGACAAAGAACATCAGTGCCAAGTCTAACGCTAGTCGACAAACACAGCAGGAGTCTGCGCTTACATGCAAACCTACTTCAACTGCAGCGGCATCCTCACCATCACCGGTACCTGCGACCGTTGCTGTTTCGGGAAGTAGGCCCTTGTCCCCAACCTCCTCACTCATGCTGCCCAAATCCCCCACCTCGTTTGCCGCTTTACAATCTAAACCACAGATGTCCATGCCTGCACCACTCACTATTGTGACCGCATCAAATAGCATTTCTTCCACCCCAAAGACTCCAATGAGTTCAACAGCCGCCTCTAGTAACAATTCCTTTTTGTCAAAGAAACCGGCTCCAAGCTCTGAGAGCAGTGTCCATGCAAGTTTGGAAGAGTCTTTCTCAATGGAGTTTCCAGTGATGGATTTTCACAGTTCCCCTAAGCTCTCTGAGGCCCAGGATGATCATGATAATTCTTTAGGGCTGCCTGCTGAAACCATAGATTTCTTCAACCAGCACAGCCCTGGCAAAATGATGCTAAATGCCAGCCCTCCAAATCTTCAGAACAGTGCTCTGTCCCCTTCAGATGTGGACCTGCCGGCTTTGAGAACCCCAGCCACCCCAATGCATCACAATCATTCTGATTCTTTGTTGATGTTAGATGCTCAGGGAACCAAGGAGATGGTCAGTCCTTTGCTCTCAAATAAGCAGCCACAGTCTCGGATGCACACACCACCTCCTCTTGACCCAAAGTCCCCGGCCAACACCATTGCCCCAAATTTGTCTATCTCCTCGTCCACGCCTGGTCCATCACTCTCTCTGCCTCAGTCATCAACGTCACCTTTACCCAACTTACCGTCAGCAAATATTTCCAACAGTATTGGTCAGAGCAGTTGCATGAACTCTTCCAATGCCTTGCACCATCTTGACCCAACACCCTCAGCATCCACTAGACCTGAATCTCCAATGCCATCTCTTAGCTCTTCTTCACTGGATGCCTTGTCAGAGATCATTCCGCTTAAGCCCATCACATCTGAGCTGGAGACAGAGGAAAATGAAAGCTTCGCCCAGCAACAGAGAAGACAGACTCCAGTCCAGACCCAACCTTTAACTCACGTGCCTTTATCCAATGACATTGGGATGGGTTTACCACCATCAGTTATGACTGAACTTCAACAGAAATCACAGCCTCAGAGGCCAAACCCTCCACATCTTCCACCACAGAGCAGCCCTCACAACCTCCGACCTCCCTCTGCCTCCACCACACCATTACCTTCCCCCAAGCTTCATGCGTCACCGGGGTCAGCAAGCTCAGTGCACAGCATGTCCCCTGCAGCACAGCAGCAACAGCACAACCTCTCCTGTCAGAAGCAACAACAGCAGCAAAACTCACAGATGGGGAACAGCACACTCATGGACAGGGTGATAGTCCCGCCACTGTCCCACCCTCCCCAGCAGCAGCCTAGTCTCTCACAACTCTATCCGGACACGTCACCCTGCAGCGCCAACTTTGCCTCTCCACCCAGCGGCTCCAGCATGAAGCTCAAACATATGAGTCCCTCTAACGCCCAAGAGCAGCAAGCTTCCAACTTCATGAACTCTCAGAAGGCTGGCAGCTTTTCTCAAAACAGCCAGCAGCAGAAAAACCAGTACTCTGTGGATAAAATTATTGAGCATCCTAACAGTAATGTCGCTGCCTCTTCTCGACTTGCAGAAAGCTTCAATTTCGCAAACATTGGATCTAATGTTACAACTGCGCCTTCGATACTTCCTACTGGCTCTATGCCTCTTGCCTCTTCCAATGCTAGTGGATTCTCTTTTTCCTTGTCACCAACTTCTTCACAACCTTCCTCTTGCAGTGGAAATCTCAATGGATCCAACAGCAGCAACAACAGCAATAGAGGATCTCTTTCTATGCAAGCCTCCATCCCTTCCTCCGGAGGGCACGTGTCCAATAATTCTTCCTATCTCAGCCCATTTTTCCCTCCCCCCACCCCTATGAGTATGCCAGCCTCTTCTTCCTCTTCTTCAAGTGCTCACCACAGCCTGACAATGCACCCTCTCGGAAATATGGAAATACAGCACCCGACCACGTCTCGTCCATCCAGCGGTGGATCAGCTGCTCCAACCTACGGCTTAGGGCCATCCAGTCTGATGACCTATGGCAACCAGCCAAAGCTAGATATTCCTCCCATTGTGAAATCGCCCACATACAACAATAGCGGCACTTCTGCCACAAATACTGGTGGCAGCAACTCAAACAAGAACTCCAACAATGGAGGAAGTGGAGGTGGTAACTATGGAAACAGCTCAAAGCAAGCTATGGATTCTTCTAGCAGCAACCGTTATCCTGGATCAAAGTCAACTCCAGAATCCATTTACCAGCAGCAGCAGAAGAGGCCAAACACCATTCAGCATCCGCCATCCAGTCACATGGACCCCATGTCCCATTTGTCCTCATCGGCTCACAACAACAGCTTTTTCCCCATGGGATTCCCGTCTGCTGCATCTGCGTCCATGCCACTCCGCCACCTGCCAGATACTAGGGATATGCCTTCAAGATCACCTTACGATTACGCCTCTGTTTCGCACCACCCGGCCATGGGCTTCCCCCACCCCCACTCGCAGATCACGGCAGGCTACGGGGCACACACCAGTTTTACCAGGGACTGCGCAAGACTGGAGACTTCCCACCACCAGCAACAACAGCAGGCTCAACAGCAGCAACAGCAGGCCCAACAGCAACAACAGCAGGCTCAACAGCAGCAGCAGCAACAACAACAGCAACAGCAGTCACAACAACAACAGCAACAGCAGCAGCCTTCTCAGCAGTCGCCGAGGAAGCAGTCTGCCCCGAAGAAGTCTTCCTCCAGCTCCTCTGTAGGGGGCAACAACAACAACAGCAGCAGCTCAGCTAGCAACACCAACAGCGGTAACAGCGCCAGCAACAGAAGTGGCAGTGGCAACAGTGGCGCTGCTAGCGCCGGCAGCCTCAACCAAGGGCACAGCCCTGCGTCGTCCACCTCGAGCCGAGCTCAACCATCCCAGCACCATTCTAGCCATCAGCAAAACAGTACTTCCACTTCCAACTCTTCATCCTCGTCTCACAACCGCAGCAGCGGGAATTCCCAGAAGAGGAAAAGCGCTTCGTCCTCGTCTTCTTCGTCCAAGAAGAAAAACACAGCCTCCCAGCACACAGGGTTCCCAGCAGATACAATGGACGCTGGCATGTCTCAGAACATGTTTGAGACAACTTTCAACTACCTTAATTTCCCAACCCTGACCCAGAGCATGTCTCCGCCGGCCTCCAGGCCACACCAGGCCGACACCCCGTTCTTGGGCAGCATGTTCAGCGCCCCTCCCAGGCCCATCTCCAATTCCGGCACCAAGACGGCAGACATGGCGGCGTCGCATTTCCCCCTCTTCCACACCAGGGCCCAGAACACTTTCTTCCAGCCCGGTGGCTTCGGCATGAATTCCATGACTGGTAACCATGGCAACGCGGCCGTCGGAATATCACCCCACTCCATGGGAGTTTCGCCGCACATGTCATTTGGCCTGTTTGGTAATGAAACCGCCAGCGCCACCGACAACATCACCTCCAACAAGTTTCTCCACTCAAACTCCATACTGCCTGGCGGGCCTCATCAGGGCATGGACCACTCGTTGCAGCACGGGGCCCACCAGACTGCGGCGTCCCTTTACCATAGCCGGCCCCACTCTGCCCAGTCGCACGTAATGGCTGCCTTCTACCCGCACAGTTTTGACTCAAGGGGCCACATGGGCCAACCGTTTAACAGCTCCATGGGGCCCCCTCCCTTTCACACACCTGGACTGCCGCCCATAAATTTCTCCATGCACGATTCACACTAACAATGTAGGAAATAAAACATTTCATTTTTGAGTGCTTTGGAGTATTAGTTTTCAATACAAAGGAGTAAAAAATCTCTTGTGTACAGCACGTAACATGAAGTTTTCATTGGAGTATAAATTCTTCTAAAGAACTTAGATCAGAACATTCTTCCATAATAGTTGAAGGAAGAAAAAACAACCAATGCTCATGTGTTGTGTTAACATTTATAGCATCATGGACTGACCCTTCCCAGGACATATTGCTTGACGCCATGAGTTGTCATAATTCATGACTATGTTTCGAGCGCATCATTGAAGTGGATGAATTGTCACTGCCGCAGGAGATAAAATCCTTTAATAATTGAAATGTTTATGCTGGGGGTTTTCACTGTTAACCCCCCTTCCCCTTCTCCAAGCAGTTTTTTTTTATTGTTACAAGTGCCATGCTAATGTTTGTTATTTCTTGAATTAATCACTTTAGCTTTTGAATAAAACCCTTTCCCCACACCCTCCCCCCCAGTCTCTGTTCTCCCCACATGCCTCTGTCATATCAATTGTAGGCAATACTATAAATATATTATGTTCTTAAACAAGTTTTCATCACAAGTGATTGTTTTTTTAATGCGTGTAGATTTTCTCCTTAGAACTCTGGCTTTTGTGTAAAAAAAAGAATTGTTCAAATTGTAAATATGTGTACGTCTAACTTACCCCCCCACCCTTCACCTTCTTGTTACAGATCCAATGTACATGATATTAACCCCCCACACCTCCCCACCAAATCCTTCTCCTATTTGTAAATTTATGGGAATTTCAATGTGCAAGGAGAAACAACAGCATCATGTATGATTTCATTTTTGTTTTATTTGTGGGTATTCCCATATATTTGTCCCAAGCTGGATGTGTATATTTATCTATGTCCAGGTTGCCGGATATATACATATAAATATGTATACATATAAATATTGATGCAAGAGTTTTTTTTTTTAACCGTCTGAAATTCAACCACATACAAATGGCTACTGATCTGCTAATTTTTTTTTTTTGTTAGTTTTGTTTTGCATGTATTTTCAATTACTATTTTCATTTTTTTTCTCCATTGGTTACAGAAACAAAACATTTTGTTGTTGAAGCTGGAAGTACGATACAAAAAAGATTGTTTCAAAATGCTAAAAAAATGTCATTGTAAAAAAAAAAATGTTTGTTTTAACCTGTATCATATGTAATCTAGTTTCTCTTAATGGGGGAGGTGTTGATGGTTGCCATGGAGATGACTGCTGTTTCTCTCCCCTTACCTGCTGTCTGTACATTGTTCACATAATCAGTTATTATCCCCCCCCCCCCCCCCACTCTTTTCATAATCATCCCTCTGCTCCCCCTAATGGACTTACCCAACAAACAAAAAAATGAACGTTGAGCTGTAATTAGGTGTTGTTGTTTTTTTAAATGAACAATGCCATGCTTGTAATATAGTGTAATTTAATGATGTATTGTTTGTAATCTACGTTTTTTTTCCCTCATTGAAAATAAACAACTAGAAATGCTCTGATTTTAAAACATAGCTATTATTTCTATATCTCTCTCTAGACAGATGTAACACACACAAATATTTTTGCTTCCACATAATAACCCAATGTTGTCAAAAACTTGTGTATAGGGTAAAACTAATATTCCCAAGTGTTCAAATGTCAAAATGAAAAAACAAAAAAGTTTCAAAATAACATTGTTCTTTTATAATTTATAGCACTAGCACAATACTTCTCTCTCTCTCTCTCTCTCTCTGTGTTTTTATTAGACTCATCAATTCTTTCCACAGTTTTTCCCATTACAGGAAAATTGTAGATCTGAAACTTTTTTTTTGTTTGTTTTTGTTTTTAACATAGATTGCAGTGGGGTATTGTTTTTTTTTACCCTTTAATATGAAAAAATTTAATGGAATTTCAAAGGCATGTATCTGTTATATGTACCCATATTGGGATAACTTATTGTACTAGCATAAAAAAAAAGATATTAATCTAGGTATTGTTAATTCATCTATCTCCCTTGTTACTATCTTTATACTTTGTTGGCTGGTTCTATACATAATTTTCATGTGTTTTTTTTCATGATTTAATGATTTTAAGTCATTGTTTTTTTCTTGTATTCATAACACATACTCCTGTCATATATATATATTATATTGATTGAACCTGCTAGGTACACTTTGAGACTCATTGAATATTTGTCCTTTGTTTTTTTTATACACTGACACAAATCAGAACGTAACGTTAAGAGAAATTGAATTTTTTCTGTTCTCATTCTGAGAATGAGGCCAGATAATCCACGCATGTGCTTTCTTTTGTTTAAAAAGTTTTTTTTTAAGTCATCGTATTGTAATCTGCTAAGGGAAGAAACTAGACCAACTAATGAGCCATCTAATTGGCTCTTCAAGATTTAGTCAGCACAGTTTTTGTCATTGATATTCATTCATTATGGTTTTGCTGTACAAGTTCATTACACTAACTGAGGCTCTGAACAAACAATAAGTATTATATGAAATAGATTACACATAAGAAGATATTTTTTATGAGTGATTAGGAGAGTCAAAATTAATAACATTAGAATTGGACTGAAGATGTATTGAATTGAAGAGCTCATCAAAATGAAAAAGTTATGAATAGATTAAGCATTTGAATAAGCATTGAATCAATAGATATAAACATATAACAATTTATATTAAAAAGCTGTTTAGCTTTTGAATGAAAAGATGAACCGAATTTGTATTACCTCTAGCCTATAGTATCATCATTAATTTCTTTATTCAATGGTAAAAAAATATTTTTTGATTTATGAGAAATAGCAAAAATACTATCAGTACACAACTATTTTCTTTCAAACTTAATCATAAGTCCATTTCCTTCTTTTAAGTCTTTTGTGTGTTCAAATAGTTCATTGGTCATGTGTATGGATTATGTGGCCAGTACAATGCCTCGACTATTTTTTGCTAACCGTGATTGGAGCAGGCTGGGCTAATTGACATTCTTTGTGCCCAAGATTAAACAATTTTTATGTAAAAATTGTTCATTCAAATTAGACCCTTATATACAGTAATAATTTTCATAATTTTTTTTGTAAATGTTAACTTAAATTAGAAAGTACTTTTTATTTACAGTAACTCACATGCATCTGTTGTGAAAACTTTCATAAAACATGAAGGCTTTTTCTGGCCAGTTTTTTTTTGTTTCTTTGTTGTAGGCAAGTGTAAAAAAAAACAAATATATTAAATATTGATCTACTTTCATTCTTTACAAAAAAAAAAGAAAACAAACCACACTCTATTTATATCTCAATCAGTAAGCTGGTATTGCTCAATGAAGACTCTTTACACATTTGTACATGTACATAGATTGGCTGTAAGACTCTTTACACATTTGTACATGTACATAGATTGGCTGTAAGACTCTTTACACATTTGTACATGTACATAGATTGGCTGTAAGACTCTTTACACATTTGTACATGTACATAGATTGGCTGTATTTGATTGTATATTGCTGTACATTTCGTTTGGCTGTTTGTTTCAGCTTGTTTGTTTTAATGCATAATATGCCACTAAGCATCACTAAATTGTAAAGTTATTATTTTTTTTTTGTGATTTAAAAACCAAAATGTATACATTAGCGATAATGGAATTCTTTTTATCTACATCATAAAATTCTTTATACATTTATTTCATTTTTTTTTTAAATACTAATTTTCATGTGCAGTATTTTTTTCTTTTAATATTGTTTTAGTAGGAAAGAGACTTTTTCTTCTACTTGTAACCAGCTGTTAATAAATACTTAAATACTGAGGGTGTTGAAAAAGACAAAACGTCATTGGCTTTACAGCCTCTTGTTGTCCTGGTACGGTAATTAACTTGGTACAATTTGAAACATACAAAAATAATGATATTCATTTATATAAAAAGTATCCCGTCGGACCAAATTGATCCATAGGGCCAGGGAAGCAGTGTTCACCAGTTTCTGTGGCCACGGCATACTAGGCATTTGTGTGGCCAGCACAATGCACAGCCACCTTTACTTTACCCCAACTAAGGTCAGGTACCCATCAGAGCTGGGTCGACTCAGGGACACCGTCCAGATCGGGAAAAAAATCCTAGCTTCCACCAGGACTCGAACCCAGGACCTTCGGTAATCCAGCCGAACGCGTCGTCTTGTTTGTTATGAAGTATTTTTGTATTGACACAAATTATAAAGACGTATCTATTCGACACTAGTTAATTGCTAAGAAAAAGGGTTGGGGGGTGAAGCAAGTTTTCATTATTGTTTTTCTTTAGGTCAGGCTTCCCACCATAAGGAAAGGCTTGAAAATTTGTCTCACTTTACAGTGCGATTATAGTGCATAGCAAGCATGTCAAACCTGAGGCCTAGCAACAGACACCTCTGCGGCCCATAGAAATGTTTTACTGCTCATCTTTATGACTTCTTTCTTTTTTTTTTTTTTTGCAGTCAAATTATCATAAATAGCTATTATAATTTTGGCCCAGTGTTAGTCTTTTGACACGCTTGGTGTAGGGTAAGCCTTTTTGTTCACTTATAAAAATAGACCAATGAGATAAACACATTTTTGAGTTGAAGATACCCATATTTAATAGAAAACAGATAACAACCATGGTTTTGTGTTAAACTGGAACAAACTTAAAGCTGGCCCTTCAATATTGTTCATGAATAATTGTATATATACAAATTCTTATTTATTGGAAACGATGTACAAAAACTCATTAGGTTGTGCTGAACAAACATTTTTTTGTGTGTGTTCTTCCCGGCCAATGTTGTGAACAATAAAAGAAACATTTATTGGCTTAGTGACTGGCTGGAGTTCAACGCCAGGCAAACAGTTGTTCGTCTTTAACAACACTTACATACGTAGAAGAAAAATATACAATTTTTTTAAATTTTTTTGGTTGTTTTTTTTGTGTTGTTTTTTTTTTGGTTTCATGTGTTCATACCTTTCTTTTTTTTTATTGAGTGTGTGCTTGTGAACAAAATATAATTTATTGATCTTTTTGTTTTTTTCTTTTACTAGACTTATTGATTTAACAAAGGCTTACAATTGATTGCAATTATGAGAGAAACAATTTGTTTTCCCTCTATGTAGTAGGTTTGATGAATTCTAGGAATATGTGCTCATTATTAAATACATAAATCTTAACACCATACATAGATAGTGTTTTGTGTTTTTTTGTTTGGATGTTGTTGAAATGTCTATATATTTTGTCTTTTGTTGACATTTTATTAACCCTTCCCGTACCGACCTACTTCTATCTATGCTGCCTTCAGTTCCGCTATATACGTGCCCGGGACTGTAAGGGTTAATTTTAAAGAGAAGTTTGTTTTTCTCACCTAGCAGGTATTGAGCCTACAAAGAACAATGTACCGTATTACTGTATATATAAAAAAATGAATCATGCCACATTAAGTTTGAATTCAGCTGTGTGCATAATAAAACCAGTTGCGATTTGAAAACCCTTTTTTTTTACTGCATTTTCTCAGATAGAATTGGAAGAATTAGTCATCCAATCTAGCAGTTAAAGTTCAAGTACTGTCTAGGTCAAACTAAATGCTATATATATAATTCTAGGTTATAAATTCAAATGATACACTTGTAATGTAACAATATTGGTGTATTTTGCTAGCTTAGTTTTTCTTTAAATTTGCTGTCCATATGTGACCCTCCACAAACAAAATGAGTTGCTTTGAACCTCAAGCTATTTGGAGCTACAGCTGAAAAAGTTGTAGAACAGTGTAAAATATGGATTTTGACAATTTCTAATTATTTATTTATTTTTGCTCATTTCTATGGTGAGTTTTTATTCTTAAAAAAAATTTTTAAAGTAAAAAAAAAATATTTTAAAATTAACACTGAAACACTTTGTATTGTTTCATGTGAAAAAACAAAATTTTTTTTTGAATTTCTCAAAATCAGGTTTCAGATAGGGGCTGCAGTAAAACATAGCTAAGACACTATTCTTCAATTTTTAAATGGTTTTCACCTTTGAATTCAGCATTGAAATCACTAAAAGGATAACTAAATAATGCGACTAATTTCATGGTTGCGGGTCACATCTGGTTTTTATCCAGGCATGAAACGTGCTATCTATCACACCAAGTTAGTCCATAGAGATAGTGGAACATAGACTACCAGTTTCTTTGTGTAAAAAGATACAAATGTAAAAAAAAACACAAAACAACTTATGTAAGCAATCAAATTTGTGTAATAATTTTTTTTGTGGACAATAAAACTTTCACATAAATTTACCAACTCATCATCTCAGTGAAAAAAACTAACAACTAACTAAATGTGTTTTCAATCAAAAGGTATATGTCCCTTAGCTATCAGTTAATGTACAGTAAACTTCAGTAGGCCAATTTTGAATAACAAACATTTATTCAATTTTTAACAGATATATATGAATATATATTATAATTATATGCATATTATATGAAAGCTCTAACAAAGTAGGGCAAAACCAATGAATTTCTTTAAGGTAGACACCCAGAAAATTGGAACTATAGGTAGAGGCAGACACTAGGAATCGGGGACATAACTAGACACTGAGAAAAATGAGACATTCCCAAACACTGACACATAATGAGAAAATGGGAAATACTTAAAGACAGACATGAAAAAGCACGTAACTGGTACTACTGGTTGCAAACATTTAGTAAACTTCAATTCCATTGAAGAGTATGATTTCAATCAAGTTTTACAAGCATTTATGAAGAATAGTTCATTGTGTCTAATTGGACTTTCTTAGAAGTGCAGGAGTGGAGTAATCAATAAGCTTGAACATTATTATTCATCTTAAGTAAAAAAAAAAAGAATGTATACAATTATACAAAATTACCAGTAGTATCACAGTGACAAAAAAAGGAAGATAATACATTTAAAACTTGGGGAGTGAAGTTGTATTTAACCAACACACCCAAAAATAAAGAATAAGAGTTTTGTGAATATCACAGATGACTTGATTAAGTAAAACACAAAACACTGCCATTAGGTATAATTTTTTAAAATATCACAGTAACCTTGCTTAACCTGGATCATAGCAGCTTGGCAGCCGTGTTTTTATTTGTTTTGTTTTTTTATATATAAAGCCCAGTAAAATTAAAAAAAAAATTGAAATTTACATATAGTACATGAAATTCAAAAGTAAATACAAATATATGAAAAATGTTGTACAGAATTAGTTATTAAAATGTTAACTTAAATTAGAAAGTAGTTTTTATTTACAGTAACTCACATGCATCTGTTGTGAAAACTTTCATGAAAATATGAAGGCTCTTTCTGGCCAGTTTTTTTGGTTTCTTGTAGGCAAGTGTAAAAAAAATATATTAAATATTAAAACAAGTTATCAAGATTACGTAGATATATGAGTTAACACCATCATTAGTTGAGTTGCAAGCCTTTTCTTAAAAAATAAAAACAACATATTATTTTAGTTACTTGATCATATGGAATGAAAAGGAGGGTAAGACAAGAGGCCTTGAAATTTCCAGTTGGCATGTTTATATCAAAACTACAAATTCCCAAAAGCCCAGGTGGAATTCTCATATTGTGTCTGTTTATCCATGATGACGATACAGGGAGCTCTGGTAATTTAAAATGCTCCTCAATCAAAATTGGGCCCTAATTCTACAGTCCAACCATATGGAAATAATCAATTTAACTCACATCAGATATCTCTTTATTTAAAAGTTCACCATAACTGCCTGGCAGAATAGCAAAATAAAACTTGCATCTCAGATTTTTTTTACATCATGTTGCATATAAACAACAATTTTCTTCCACAGTATCTAGAAAACTCAGTTTTATAAAAAGTTAACATTTTGAAAAACCAGAAAAAGACAGCCTATGATTTCCACATTAATAGTAAATTATTAATATTCATGGAAATGAGTTTAGGTAACAATTAAAATTACAGCGTGGTGTCAAAATGTTTTCAGAGTATTTTGTAGCCTTCCAACAGATGGCAGCACAGAAAGAAAAAAAAGGATGCCTACACATATGTCAATTAAAAAAAAACTCATCCTATCTAAATTGACAATTATTCATGTCTTTGTATACAATTTAATGAACAAAGAAAATGGAGAATTAGCAGGTATTCTGCTCCATGATACTTGCTAACTCTTGCAGCAACTTTTTTTTGCCTAAGTTTAGATATTAAACCATTTGTCTTGTAGAGATGTTGACTTAAAAGTTTACAGACGCTCCTTCTAGAAAGAAGATTATTACATCCTAGGCCCAAAACTCGTGCAGGGCGGCAGGGATAGATGACATATTTAATTTTTTTGGCATGTCTGTCCATTTAAAAATATACCTACATTAACTAACATGCACAGGGGATGAAAAAATAAAAGGGAAAGTCGAATTGACTATTCAGATAATGCAAAACTAGACATTTTGCTTTTATTTATATTTAGTACAAAAACTATTATTGAAGGAAAAGTTTGACAATTGTGAAAGATCATTATAGAAATGTTCAGCTTTTTAAGCTTTGCTAGTGTTTTCAATGACCTACCTTAACATTTGCTACTACCGCGACTGAATGCGACATACCCCCCTCCGTACTAATGCGCCCAAACGCGGCCACCACAGGTGTGACTAACATTGTCGTTTCTTGATTTTTTTTCGACATGCGTTCTGGGGTTTTATTTTACTGCAAACACGGCTTTTAAAAAGTAGGAATATAGTCTGTTTCGTTAATAAAAACCGGATGTTTTTATCTAGTTTAGTTTTTTTGCTATGCGCGTCAAAAAATCGGGTATTTTTCACTTGCCTTTCGTCTTGTAAAACTTTTTTTAAAGCCTTCGTCTTTCATTTTTTACTTTATTAATCGATAGCTCTATACATCCGAATATAAAATTTAACAACAGTTCTGATAATAAGGATGCTGCAGATATAGACTTAGATAAATTTCCATTTCAACTAGATTTTTGGGCTTTATTATACTTTATCGGACTTTGACGCTAGGCCTAGAGAAAATATTTAGCCAAATCATAGGGTCTCAACACTCAGCGAATGATTCTACCGATAATTCGGCATTTTTTATGTATAAAAGTATACATTTCCAGAAAGCTAAGATATTTATCTATTTTATGATGTAATTTTTATTCACTTTGGGGAATATTTAATTAGTAAAAAAAAATATTTAAAAATAATTTACTAAATTTAATACGGAGTTCCTTCCCTTTGGCTAGTACTTTCCCGGGTGTCTTTGGAAAGTAGGTTAGTAGCAAATGAGTTAAATAAGAATCTATAAAGAGATTTCTCCTAAACAGAGCTAGTCTGAAAACTTTTTGACACCACCTTGTACAAAGATAAGCCTAAATCTATCAGTTAGCTCCTGTATGATTTGTCACTGGAGTCTTTGCCTGCATCTTTCTCCGAGCCTCCTTTTGACCCTTTGTCCTGTTTACTTGCTCCGAAGAGGTTTTGCTTGATCCTCCGCAACTTCCTCTCCTGTCTCTTTCTCTGCTGCTGTAGAGTTCTCTCCCTGTCCCTGATCAGGTGCATGCGCTTCTCCTTGACCTTGGCCTCTATGTCTGCCTCCTGCTGCAGGAGCATCTGCTGCCTCTGTTGTCTCTGATGCCAACTTTCTTCAACCTTCACAATGAATGAAAAAAAAAGAATTACTTTATTCATAACTACAGCCTTAATTGTAACCAATGGGATTTTGCCTGAGAATGTGTTGGCTACATGTGGGCCTCAAAGCTGGCAAAGGTTTTTTCCACAGGCTCTTAATTCACTAATCGTCAGGTGGGGTGGGGGGTGGGGGAGAAGGACACTTCTTCTTTTCTATTAGCCAGTCTGCAGAGCAGTTTGCACTCTTGCAGTCAATGCCAGACAAACAAATTTACATGTCCTTTTCAGTTGTTCAGTATTGACGTATAGTATGTTAGTAATGGTCGGTTGAAGAGGGGGGAGTATTGTGTGTCTGCGGTAGGTTATATAACTTGGGACATTCAAGTAGGAAGTGGTCTACAGTTGTTTGTGGGTAGTGGCATTGTCTGCAGTTAGGTGGGTGAGTTGGGTTTATTCTATTTAGGTGTGAGTTGAGTGCAATATGTCCTGTTCTCAACTGGAATATGGTGCATTGTACTTTGCCGGGGAGGAACTTTATGTTGTCTTGTTTGTTGGGCTGATTCATTTCTTTGTACATTTTTCTTCCATTTCTTCCCTGTGACCATTGTTTTAGCCATTCCTCCTTATTTGCTTTTAAGCATGTTGCACGCTGTGTTGTAGCTGACAGGTCTTTCATATTGATCCATGTTAGCTTTTTCATTGCCTGGTATACCCATATGTCCTGGGATCCATTACAGAGTCATGTTGATGTTGTATGTGCTTAGAAGGTAATCTATTGTATGTACTAATAAAAAAGAAATTTCTTTCAAGCTTGGTGAGGTTTTGTTTGCTGTTGTTTGGAGTTTGCTGATTGGGAGTCTGTGAAGATGAGGAAGGACGTAACAAAACTGTCCTGCAGGTCTGATTAATAAACCAAGAGACCTTCCTTCTTGCTTCACATGGATACATGGACAATCACACAACTTGGACAATCATACAACATGGACAATCATACAACATGGACAATCATACAACTTGGACAATCATACAACTTGGACAATCATACAACTTGGACAATCATACAACTTGGACAATCATACAACATGGACAATCATACAACATGGACAATCATACAACATGGACAATCATACAACATGGACAATCATACAACATGGACAATCATACAACATGGACAATCATACAACTTGGACAATCATACAACTTGGACATTGTACAATCAGGGAACATAGCCTCGTTTATGATTCAAGTAGAATTCCTCTAGGATTAAAATTCAGGGCTTACATACCATATAAGCTCTTTTTTGTTAAGCCAGGTTTCAAACCTCAAGCTCATCTGGTTTATAAGACTCAAGATCTATTTTTTATTTTATTATTAAGAGGTTTTTAATTGCAAGGGGTGCTGCTTTTTTTGTATTTAGCTCTATTGATGTGTCATGTTACAAATAATAAATTTACACGATCTACAAATGATACTTTTATGAAAAAAAACTACAGCACCTTCTTAGCAAGATCTTCTTTCCTTTGTTGCCTCTGTGCCTCAAGCCTATGCCTCAATTCCTCCTCCCGTTGTCTCAGCTCATGAATTAGAGTGGTTCCTCTTTGACTAGAAGGCTGCAACCAGGGAGTAAAGCAGGTGAAAGACATGTGATACATAGTAATATTCACCTCTTAAGACCATCATGCACAAAATTGTTTAATTGCATAAACAAGTTGTACATAGTAATAATTAAATACCCCCCACCTCCCCTGTACAAGCACTGAGCATGCTAAACTGATAACAGCTTGGATTGACTTGCTATGCAAGTGGTCAACATTACCAAGGGAATTACACTCAGAAACTGGTGAAGGCTGCTTCACTGGCCCTATGATCAATTTGGTCCGATGGGTACTTTACTTTAAACTCTTTCTTTAAGCAAGAGGAGAAGTATAGAGGGGAGTGTATGAAATACTGTATAACTCTATTCAATAGCAATATGGTATTGCACAGGTATGCACTACCTTTAATGTGCCACTCTAGAAAAAATTTCATAATACAAAAATTCACATCTTCGGACTTTATATCTTAAATAACAATAATAGAAATTGTTTGCTCTGTTTGGCACGCATGCCACCAGAATAAATCTTACATGTATTATGAATATAAAAACAAACCATTGACAAATCCTTTCCATTGGCAGCTTTGTTATTCTTCTCTTTCCTGTTGTTAGTTTGTTCAGACTCGTGTTCATTTGCTTCAGGACCATCTTCTTTTTCGCTGTCTTTCTCTGGGTCAATAGATTGCTTAGTCTCTGACCCATTTTCTTGGTTATCCTTTTCATCATCTATAAATTTCTTACTCTCCAACTCTTCTTCTTGGCTGTCTTTTTCATTTTCAATGGGTTTCTGTTTTTTATTATTATTGTGAAATGATAAAGTTCCATTATTAAAAAAGTTATTCAAAATAAAATATACAGTAATACCTCCAACATTGAAGGGTTATGTTCAGTAATACCTCCAACATTGAAGGGTTACGTACAGTAATACCTCCAACATTGAAGGGTTACATACAGTAATACCTCCAACATTGAAGAGTTATGTTCATTAACACCTCAAAAATACATAGGCTCTTTAACACTTTAACACAAGTACAGAAGTATATAATCTCAAATGTACATTAAAAGGAATACAGTGCCAGTGCTGGTGATTTGCTATTAATATGTCTGTTATTTTGATTTAACACAATTTTTATAAAATATTTTTTTTCATTAGTCTATAAAACATTTTTAAAGGTTAAAAAAAGTATCATATTACTGCAAAAACAATAAATAAAAAATAAATATTTCAAATAAACATTGAGGTGGGGACACTGTGGCCGGGCTGCAGCACGTTGGGTTGGCATCCAGAAGGTTCTGGGTTCGAACCCTGGTAAAGGCTAGGATTGTTCCAGAGACTGGAGGGTGTCATGAGTCTACCCAGTTCTGAAGGGTACCTGACATTAGTGGGGGTAAAGTTAAGGCGTTTCGGCTTGTGCTGGCCACACAATCGCCTAGTATGCCCTGGCCACAGAAACTGGTGAACACTGCTTCACCGGCCCTATGGATCTATTTAGTCTGACGGCTAATTTACTTTCATAAAAAAAAACATGCCACAAAAGTCCACAGAACATTTCTTAGTGGAAATCCTACAAAGCATGGTTTATATATATATATAATGTATATGCCTATACTTACAGTTAAAATAAATGATTCAACTGCACATAATTTTTCTTCCAGTGTAAAATGATTCAATTTCCTTTAGGTTTAGTTTCAAGTAATGTTGTACTTGATTACTTACTTTTTCATTATTTCTAGTTGATTTCTTTGCCTGCTTGGCTTTTTCTTTCATCCTGTGTTTTAAGGTCAGATTTTCTTTGTACATCTAAAAAAATATCAAGTTTTTACCATCAAAGCTCTAAAGCTGAGACAAGAAAGACTAGCTATAAAGGTCTACTTAATTAACTGAACAAGAAGAGATAATCAAATTAAACAGGTAATATACTAAACTTAGAACTGAGCTAAAAGAGGCAAGCTATGTACATAAATAAACCAGTAGAAATGAGCTATATATTAAAGTGAACCAGTAGAGACAAATCTAAATAAATAACCAATCTACTTTAACTTAACTGACCTAGAACAGGCAATGCTATATACATAACTGAACCAGTAGCTATACATATATAACTGCACCAATCTACGTCTCATAAAAGAAACAGACAGACATTACAGCTCTTACGACCAGAATGTAAAGAAGTAAAGGGGTGGAACAAGGAGGGCACACAAGGATCCTGTCCAAGACTAGCCACCCTTATAGTCCATGTACTACACTTCTTCTTCCCACACTTGCAGAATTTTCCTGGATCATCAATGTGGTGCAGACTATAGTCATGGACATCAATGTGGTGCAGACTATAGTCCTGGACATCAATGTGGTGCAGACTATAGTCATGGACATCAATGTGGTGCAGACTATAGTCATGGACATCAATGTGGTGCAGACTATAGTCATGGACATCAATGTGGTGCAGACTATAGTCATGGACATCAATGTGGTGCAGACTATAGTCCTGGACATCAATGTGGTGCAGACTATAGTCATGGACATCAATGTGGTGCAGACTATAGTCCTGGACATCAATGTGGTGCAGACTATAGTCATGGACATCAATGTGGTGCAGACTATAGTCATGGACATCAATGTGGTGCAGACTATAGTCATGGACATCAATGTGGTGCAGACTATAGTCATGGACATCAATGTGGTGCAGACTATAGTCATGGACATCAATGTGGTGCAGACTATAGTCATGGACATCAATGTGGTGCAGACTATAGTCATGGACATCAATGTGGTGCAGACTATAGTCCTGGATCATCAATGCACCGGGGCAGCATTCAAACTAAGGATGTTAAAACCGGTTTGTTTTCAAAACCGGTTTTTGATTCTATAAAACCGGTTTAAAACCAGATTTTGTTCCCCCCCCTGGCCAGAAAAGCCAAATGTGCGTAGTGTAGTTATATTTGAAAAATAGATCAAACTTAATTATTGTTTGCGGGCATTCAAGGGGTTGATTTGTGTGAATACAATATAATTTTGTAGACTTTACCATTTAATTCTTTAAAAATTTAAAAAATCTGGGCTAATTGATTAAAACCGATAATAGTTTTCAATAGTAATAATCTAATTTCCGATTATCGTTGACTATAATATTAAGAAGCATTTGAAGAGGATGACGATGTTAATCCAGGATGCTTCGTATACAGGTTTGTACACAATCCAGTGGTACAGCCACCGCTCAGGCTGATCTGTTAGGAACATAGTTTACACTGAGCCATCTTTAAAGAATTGTTTTCAAAGACGAGCCGAAAAGTAAAAAGATTCATGTTAATTGTAACTGTAACTTAACATTTGGTTTGATGTTATTTTTATCACAAACCATAGTTGGTATTGGGAAAAAAAAAGAAACACAATACATCTAAAACTAAATAATCTAGTGTTAGCAAGGCATTTCAAGAATTGTTTTGTGCAAATCCAAATTTTTTTATTAACAATATTTCCATCAGAACAAAAAGAAAAGGGTTGCTACAAACAAACCGGTTTTCAGTATCAAAACCGGAATCCGGTATTCCGGTTTTCGTTTAACATCCCTAGTTCAAACAGGCTATTGATCTGATAGCTTCCACTCCACCGAGTCTCAGAGCCCCTTGGTAGTGTAATGAGATTCTCGGATGCGCATCAGGGCTTTCCCCAATTGCCCACTGATGTTCTCTCAATGGGAGCACATTGGTGGTTTCAACACTTGGCTGCTTTGAGGCCCATGGGTACAGAAGTGATATGATCGGTAAAGACTAGCTATGTATTAAACTGAGCCAGCACAGACGAACTATACATTTAGCCAAGCTTGTAGAATCAAGCTTTTTATGAGACACAGTAGTCCAGCTGTTGCATCTAAAAATTTCCATTCTGAGCTTCTTAGGCTCAAATTAAGTAAAAAAAAAAAAGAGGGATTTTATCTGGAGGGTGACCCTAAGTCTACCCAGCCCTTACAGGTAAAAAGAAGTAAGGTATCCCGTCTGACCAAATTGATCCATAGGGCAGGTGAAGCAGCGTTCACCTGTCTCTGTGGCCATGGCATACTAGGTGATTGTGTGGCCAGAACTATGCACAGACCTGACATTTATTTTGGCCAAGTAAAGGCGAGATACATTTTACTGGTTATACAATACCCTTTTATGCCCAGGAATGGAAACTGGTTAAAGATATAGGTTACTCTTTACTAGTAAAGATTATATATACTAAAATGAACCAGTTCACTATAGCAAGTAAAGTACCCTTCGGATCAAACTGATCCTAGGGCTGGTGAAGCAGTGTTCAGCAGTTTCTATGGCCGTGGCATACAAGGGGATTTGTGGCCAGCACAATGCCCAGCTGCCTTTACTTTACCCCAACTAATGTCAGGTATCCATCAGAGCTGGGTAGACTCAGGGACACCTTCAAGTCCCTGGGAAAAAATCGAAGCCTGCACCAGGATTCGAACCCTTCACATCGCCAGTCGAACGCGCTGCCTGCTTGCAAACGTGCAGCCAGCTAAATAATTAAACTAGCTCTGAACAAAGTAAGACTGTTCAAATTGTCATCAGATACTTACTGCTAATCCTTCTGAGTCATTGTATGGTGGCTCACTGCGTGTCTTTCTCAGTCTCTCTGTTTTACTCATTCTGGGAGCTCTCTTTAGGGAAGACAATATTTATGTTTATGTGATTAGCAAAACCCAAAACAAACATCCAACATTTTGCTATTGTAATGATTTTCACAACAGTACATTGAAACTTACTAAATGAAACCAGGTATAATTTATGTAATTAAAAAACAAGATTGAACAATACTCATTGGACTTTAAATGAGGGGCAAAGTTCAAGTAATGCTATATGCAGTTTATTTTGTGTGCTCATGATCTATGTTGATCATTATGCTAATTAATCATACTTAAAATTTTTAATCTGTACATATATATATATATGTTTCAGTTCAGAAAAGAGTAAAATAAAGATCAACACCACAGATGCCAGAAGTACAAACATCATATTGAACCAACAACAACTGGAAGAAGTAAATAATTTCAAATATCTAGGAGCAATCAAATACGCAGACGGACGCTGTGAGCCAGAAATTCGAGCAAGGATAGGGACTGTGATGGTGGCAATGGCTCGCCTAAACAGAATCTGGACCAGTAAAAGCATTGGTCTCCCAACAAAGCTCAGACTTTACAGAGCCCTTGTCAGAACTATTGTTCTGTATGGATGTGAGACATGGACGCTTCTATTAGCAGCTGAAAACAAGTTGCAGGCGTTAAAACAAAATGCATAAGAAAAATACTTCGAATCTTCTACGTAGAACACAGGACTATTGCGTATGTGTGGGACAGAATATCATCAATTGCAGGCCCTCAAGAAAACATTATGGCTACAATCAAAAGGCGCAAACTGACATGGATCGGTCATGTGTTGCGGCACAATAGCCTGACAAAAACAATCCTTCAGGGCACGGTGGAGGGTGGGCGTAGGAGAGGCAGTCAGCGGAGATGCTGGTTCGACAATGTCAAGGATTGGACAGGGCTGCAGTTGATTCAACTATTGCTGAAGCGTCCATTCGATCCCCCCGATATATAATATATATGCCTATTATCAAGGTACTTGTTCAAAAAGTTCACACACACAGAGTTAGCACAATAATTATTTTTAAGATAAGTGAGACAACAAAATAAATGAAAGGATTAAAAGCAACAAGGGAGGTAAGGATCAGCAACAAGGAAGGTAAGGATTAGCAAAAAGGGAAGTAAGGATCAGCAGCAAGGGAGGTAAAAACCAGTTCATGCTGTAACTGATTTGTCAAAGCCTAAACCAGGGGTCGGCAACTTACGCACATGTGCCAGACATGGCACGCAGAGAGATTATCAATAGCACGCCAAAGACACCCACCCATAAAGGCAATTCAAGTCTCTTACAAATAAAAGAGCAGGACGACTTTAAGGCTTTTGGAACACTGAATGAATTAGAATTCCAACTTTGGCACACTACTATTAAAAGGTTGCAGACCCCAGGCCCAAACAATGTTTCATTTGTTTAATTGAAGTATATGATTCACACAACTAGGTGGTCCATAACTGTGTAACAGAATTGGTGGCAAGTAGGGCAAGCCACATCTTTGGTAGTCATACCACATAATACTTTTGTGTTTAAAATCATGATCTAGTATCTTGAGAAAAAGTTGTACCTAACAATAAATTATAATTGTTATACTGGGTACTTGTTATAGGGTTTCTGTGATTGGATACTGGCTACCATGAAGTAAAGATACTAATGCCAAAATATGAATGAATCAGTGAGTGAATTCTCATTCCGTGTTTTCTTTGAGTAATTTACTGAGCTATTTCATAAATAAGCAACCATCTGTAGACCCTAATAGTCATGTAATGGGATGTAAAAATATTAACTTTTAAGGTCACATGCACAAATATTTGAAATTTGAAAAGAAAATTCATGACTTCTGCGTATGCTGCAAGTTCTAAGCTAATGATGTAAGTGAAAGTAATTCATGTGGCCACACTATCTCCTCATTCATTAAGGCCATTTGTGGCTTAAAGCTCTACTTTGTTTTTTTTATGCTTTTTTACTTTGCATGTCTTTTTACTATTTACTTTTCACTTACTGGCCACACTGTGAACATCATGTTGATATTTTCCTCTTCTAATCTCTTCTCTCTCTTCTTCTGTAAGGTAAATTCTGTGACTGCTCTATATCTTATGAATTCCCTGTAGATAGAACAATAATTTTTATAATGTAAATGTAATGGGTTTATATTTACTTGGAAGCTGATAGATAGGGTTCTATACTCTCAGTTTATCCACATCACTTATATAATTAGGCTGATGTGCCATGCTTTTGTTCTCTCAATTTTCTAATCTTGAGTCCTGGTGATTAACATAAGAACTAGAAAGAAGGTATAAGCTATGAAGAAGAGTTGCTTTATAAGCATACTGTGCATCTACAACATAGAAATACGAGACATAATTTGCCAGACCATCAGGCACTACAACTACCTACAACTACCACCTTACAATGTTTATAAAAGAAAACATGCACATTTTAAAGTAATGGCCAGTTACAAGAACGCAAGGATATGTAAAGACCATCCTGCAGATAATAAAATCAGAACAGAGAATAATGGGGATAGAGAGAGAGAGAGAAAGACATGGAAGGACAACAGCATGGAATTGACAGGAATTAATCTGAGAAAGGAGAAGAATTGTTTAGATTGGACGCAAAAAATTGCTTTTCAGTTGCACCATTGGTTCATAAGACTATGGAAAGTATAGGAGAGGATTCTATCAGTTAAAAATTAGAGTTGAGTCATTAATTCTTTAATGGGTTTTTGGTATACATTAAACAACAATGAAATAAAAAAAGGACACTGACCTATACTGGTTGAACTCCTTAATGGAGCATTTCACTTCACCTGTCTCCGTAATGAGGCCAGACTCGATCAGGTGCTGCCTGGTCCTCGGGCAGCTGAAGTAGTATTTCAGGGAGGGGTCTGTGAGGGAGTCATAGGGTCCTGGCGCTTCCCTACCTCGTGGGTTGGACAGGTCAAAGTCATACCTCTGGTAGGATTTGTACTTTGGCTCACCGAGCTGATCAGTAAAAAGATTGAATCATGAGTTATTCATTCTCTCTTTAGTTGTAAAAATATCTTGTTTGTTTTTTGAGTATTTTTAACAATTTAATAAAAACATAGATTTAGATAAAGTAAAGAGAGCAGGAAGTCAGAGGGTTGGAAATAAGACCAAAAGAAAATTGTGGGGCAAGAAAGAGAGAGAAAGGCACATAAAGAACAACAGATTGAAAGGTTTTCCAAGCATGCTAAAACAAAAAATAGAGAGCAAGTATTGGAGAGACGGAGGGGGATATAACATGGATAAAAAGATAGATGGAGCTATAAATATTTAAAATCATGAAATCTGATATAATTTCATTTCAATAAAAATTGTTTAAAGATATTCAAGACTAGGTAGAGGGCTTCTTGTAATGTATTTCAAAATTGTATATTGTACAGTAACTAAAAATATAATCTAGTATCTTATGAATTAAAAGCACTTCATGAATGTGTAGTAGCTATTTAGCACACATTAGTTTATTAGTGTACCTTTTTTTTTAATGGAAATGTCCGATTAGTGTAGGAAACCATTTGTGTGTACCACTTAATTTGTGTACAGTACCTTATTAGTGTACATTACCTTACTAGCCCACAGTACCTTATTAGTGAACATTACCTTACTAGCCCACATTATCTTATTAGTGAACATTACCTTACTAGCCCACAGTACCTTATTAGTGAACATTACCTTACTAGCCCACTTTATCTTATTAGTGAACATTACCTTACTAGCCCACAGTACCTTATTAGTGAACATTACCTTACTAGCCCACATTATCTTATTAGTGAACATTACCTTACTAGCCCACAGTACCTTATTAGTGAACATTACCTTACTAGCCCACAGTACCTTATTAGTGAACATTACCTTACTAGCCCACATTATCTTATTAGTGTACATTACCTTACTAGCCCACAGTACCTTATTAGTGAACATTACCTTACTAGCCCACAGTACCTTATTAGTGAACATTACCTTACTAGCCCACAGTATCTTATTAGTGAACATTACCTTACTAGCCCACATTATCTTATTAGTGAACATTACCTTACTAGCCCACATTATCTTATTAGTGAATATTACCTAACTAGCCCACATTATCTTATTAGTGAACATTACCTTACTAGCCCACATTATCTTATTAGTGAACATTACCTTACTAGCCCACAGTATCTTATTAGTGAACATTACCTTACTAGCCCACATTATCTTATTAGTGTACATTACCTTACTAGCCCACATTATCTTATTAGTGAACATTACCTTACTAGCCCACATTATCTTATTAGTGTACATTACCTTACTAGCCCACATTATCTTATTAGTGAACATTACCTTACTAGCCCACATTATCTTATTAGTGAACATTACCTTACTATCCCACATTATCTTATTAGTGTACATTACCTTACTAGCCCACATTATCTTATTAGTGTACATTACCTTACTAGCCCACATTATCTTATTAGTGTACATTACCTTACTAGCCCACAGTATCTTATTAGTGAACATTACCTTACTAGCCCACATTATCTTATTAGTGTACATTACCTTACTAGCCCACATTATCTTATTAGTGTACATTACCTTACTAGCCCACAGTATCTTATTAGTGTACATTACCTTACTAGCCCACATTATCTTATTAGTGTACATTACCTTACTAGCCCACAGTATCTTATTAGTGTACATTATCTTACTAGCCCACATTATCTTATTAGTGTACATTATCTTACTTAGTGAACATTACCTTATTAATGCACTTTATCTTATTATTGCACATTACCTAATTAGTGTACATACCTTATTAGTTTACATTGCCTTTTTAGTGTGAATTACCTTTTAGTGTTTTTTACATTATCAGTGCACTTTACTTAATTACTTTGGATTATTTAATAAATGTGCCCCATTTCACTAACGTAGAATACAGTACTTTTCTAGCAAATCACCTTAACTAGTGCACTTTACCTTATTGGTGTATAGTATAAAACAATTCCTTGGGCTTGGTGGAATAGGCAGCTTTGTATCCAGTGAAACATTTTCCCAAACTGGCAATACATCTCCAGCGGGTAACAATGTTTTGTCAAAAACTTTCTGCCGTTTCGGAATGGCCAAACTGTCAATTGATTTCTCTGATCAGGGAATACAAATTTCAAACCACGAGGTAAAGTAAAATTATAATAAGAAAATAAAAAAATAAGATATAAAAATATGAAACAAATTTAAGGTTTACCACTATTACTCTTATATAAAGGTAATAACAACAATGATGTTTTGAACAAATCAGCTTGATTTTCCTTTATGATTATCATTATGGCATGGCATGATTATGCCACACATTTCACACATAACGTTGTTACAATTCAATATTAAATTATATTATTCAATTGCAAAGATTTAAAAAAGAAAGTAGGCTATAGGCATGTACGCGTAATGTATATAATGTAATATCCAAATAAAACAAATATAAAGTGAGCTTTTCCCACGCATAGAATATGTGGTCTACTGAGGAAATAATAATTTATTGAGCTTAGGTGCCTCAGGCTCAGCTCAGCGATGCAGCTGCAAAAGGGGGGGGGGCAAAATAACTTTAACTTTAATTAATTTAATAAGTAGGGCAGAGTGAAAGTGTAATTATTGATTAGATACGCTTAACATTATTTATTAGCCTATTATTTACCCTTAAAGCGTTCAGACAATTACGCTTAGTTTTTGACCATTCCTGAACTAGTCTAATAAATAAATAAAAAAGAATTATCGTACCTTCCGTCATTTTTATACAATTTGATGTTGACTGTTTTCAACGAAATTCCTGTGCCTTATTTCTTATTTTACAAATTTCTTTTCTGCAAGAGTGGCATTTTTCATCCTACAAAACACATTTCGAAAAAAAGAACTTACTTCCAAAATAATTTACTTATTGGCGAACATCAATCGTAGCCATAATTCAACTGAAATTTCTGGCCAAACAAAACGAAACCATAGATTCTAGCATATAGTCAATTTAATAAACCAAAAAGGCTGTGATAATTCTTGTTAAATAACAAAAACACAAGTTATTAAAATAATTTTAAAAACTATGCCTCCATAAGCCTATATTATTATAGACCTTTAGGCGTAGGCTAGGTCTAGGCCTACTTACATAGCTATAAGATCATATTGCGTTATTCCAGTAATAGCACAAATCTGGAAATACAGGTCTAATATTCTTAAATATATGGCACCAATAATCCACAATTAACTGGAAAATGTCTCTATTAACCTAGTTATTAAAAAGGACATATTATTCTGTCATCAATAAAACAATTAACAAATCCGCTGTGTTTATTTCACGCACATAAAAGCATACTATATAGAATGTAGATCAGTGTGTGTTAATGTACTGCATATCACACACACAACTGTAGCTGCATAGCAATATAAATGTAACTCTTTACTCTTTTGAAATGCTTGGCAGTTCGCAAAAAGGTTATTATTTGTCGAAGAACCTAAGACCAAGGGAGGTAATGAAGAACTTGAATAGAGGGGAGGTAATGACGCTATTGTACTGCCCATAACAACGCTTCCATTCTCTAAGCATAGGCGTGTCACACACTGAATTATTATACTGAGATTATTAGGCCTAGATCTACTTCTACGTGGTGAGGATCGAAAATGAGTTAAGTGATAAAAGTCTTGGCTCTTGACGCTATGAGAAGATATATAAGCCTTACACATTTTCTTTTTCAACACATATTTTTAGAGCGCAACTGCTCTTTTTATGGTCAGGCAAACAAAGAAATGGTGTGCAGTTGACTATAGCCATAATTGCAAGGCGAGGGAGGACAAATAGTGCAAGGTAGGAAGGGGCAAAAAAATTAAAGGTCAGGGAGAAATAACAGGCCAATCAGAATAGGCCAAATACCTGCGCTTTATTGTCTTAAAATTATTTGTAACATAAAAAAATATATAACATTTTTATGGTATAAAATACTATGAAAGCAAATACATTTTACATGAAGGGGGGATCCTAGTGCTATCTTATCTTATATATTACACACGCTCCTTCTATAAAGAAGATTATTGCGTCCTACGCTCATCCGTGGTCCGAGTCTAGTCTTGCAACTTTATTAATGTTTTAAATGATGTTAAGTTACTGGATTTCCTGGTTTGTTCAGACAACCCATTCCATTCCCGAATTGCCAACCCTGGCTACGCGATAGAGTCAGGGCATTTATCAGTTAGGTTGTTGGTCTTAAGGAAAAAAGGCTATTTTTCTTACAACTAATAATGGCTTTTCTTTTTGCTTTGGCTAAGTCATCAGATTACTTTTATTTTAATAGCTCATAATTTTACATGGATCATTAAGGGAAGGGGGCGGATAAACAAGAGAAGATGGGGATAACTTATTTTGATTTTGGAAACAAAATTGCGATTTTAGCATTAAAAAAAAATACTACCCATGATACTGGCACTAGGATTGGGCTAGCCTTTGTCTATTTGCGTGCTTGGTAAAAGTTTTGATGGTGTAATTTTCTGTTCCTTTAAAGACTAAATCTCCGATTGATTTGCGTTCCGTTCCTGCATACACTGGTCTTATACTTATAATATTTATACAACCATTTATACACACAAAGTTTGCTAGATCTATATTTCATCACAATAAGCTGTACCTATACCACTAATCCATTCGTTAATTACAGGGACCAAACTAATACGTATGTTTCAAAGGACGGATCTCTGTCCAGATTATCTCCGTTCAATCATTCAATTGTCTACCCTGACTTACGCCCCCCCTCGCCTCATGGCCTCGACACAAAGCCCAATATTTAACATATTCATTAATATATATAGCTATGTTCCCCGCACCGTTAGCAGTTCGAAATGAGACTTATTCTATTCATGCCGCAACTAAGTTTCGCATTAATCTTTTGTAACAAAATAATACAAGGGTAATGCAAAACTCGTCATTTAGTTAAAGACTAAGAGGCTTTTAAAAAAAAAAGTTTTGAATTAAACTAATATAATAGCAGAGCTGTCAAAGATACATTTTTCTCTGTAGATTCTGCTATTGTGGATAATTGATGTATCTTATATCATAATTCATAGTCAAGAGGCCGTCTCGTCTAACAAGAAACGTATTGTCTCCCTGTAAAATGATTTTCCATTCCTATTAGCTTTCCAATTGTGGTTAGCTTAATTTTTAGTTTTAGGCTCGAAAGTAAACAACATAAATTTGAAATTAATTCCCATTTGCCTAGGTCCATTGCAACTAAATCAATAATTAGTTCATCATATTCTTAAAATAATTGTGTTTCAAGCTGAGTCTATGTAATTTTTACCCCGGGCAACGCCGGGTAAATTAGTTAGTATATATATAAAATGAGACTGTCCGCATACGGATCCCCATTGGTCAATTTGAAATCACGTGAGTTTGTGTCACTGACCTATTTAGGCCTAGGCCTATATAGGCCTACTATCTAATAATTGTTCACATTGGACATGCGTTTCCGCTAGCTCCGTAGCGGACTGGTATGAGGGCGCCCCGGGTTCGATTCTCCAGTTAGGCTATACCTTTTTTTTCTACAATTTTTTTTCAAACTTTTAAAAACAAAAGACATTGTAAATGTACGGGCAATTTAGATTTTTGTTAAATAAAATTTTTTCTTTACCTGATTCCAATATTTATTTTAAATTACTTTCCTAAAAGTCTTCAGTAAAAAATAATAATTTAAATATTACATTTATAGCTTTCTTTTAATTGTAGTTTATAAAATTTTTATCTGCACCTTATACAGTCCTGTTTTTTTTTCACCCGGGCAACGCCGTGCAATGTAGCTTGTATTTTAATAAAAGAGTCTTTAAAATTGCTGTTTTTCCGGCTTTTTTCAAGCAATTCATTCCAAGTCATAGGCACCAAAAAAGAAAGAAGGCTATTATAAACGTGTTGAATATATACATAAATGTTGTCTCTATATGTTTTTTTGAGAATTTCATTTCATAGATTTTTGTAAGTTAGAATTTAATGATTATGCCAATTCAAACCTGCTGCATTGCTTATTAAATGCATCATAATCTTTTAAGACGTGAAAGCTGCGAATGAAACAGGCACATACATCCACACAAACAAACCTAACTTAATTAGTTAGATAGTAACTTTAAACAAATATTTTTTAACATACACGTTCTCTCGATCCTACTATAAAAACTTTGGTTTCTTACTAAGAAAATGTTTAACAAATATCACGTGGAATCACTAATAAGTCCATTAACTAAATATCATATCCAAACACAAATCAACTATGGGCGACTACAATGGATCCAAATGTTAATTTAATTTAAGGGAGCGCCAGCAATGAAAACAGAGGCCCGAGCCGCCCCTGCACTAGACGGTACTAGACCCATCGTGCCCTAGATAACGGTGATGTTTTACATGTCCGACTTACAACCAAATGTAATTGAAACTGCACATAATATGCGTAGGCCAATCTTACGACTTTCGAATAACTCTAAATTATCACTTTACAGGCTGTAGATTTCGATCACAGCCTTTCTAGTGATCGCATATTGTGGATATACAGACTTTTTAGGAATCGCAAATTGTAGGCATGCAGACTTTTTAGGAATCGCATATTGTGGGTATACAGCCTTTTTATGGATCACAGATTGTGAGTAACTAGATTTTTTATGGATCGCAGATTGTGGGTATACAGACCTTTATGGATCGCAGATTGTGGGTATACATAGCCTACTTTTGTAAGGACCACAGATTGTGGGTATACAGACTTTTTAAGGATCGCAGATTGTGAGTAACTAGACTTTTTATGGATCGCAGATTGTGGGTATACATACTTTGTTTAAGGACCACAGATTGTGGGTATAGAGACTTTTTAAGGATCGCAGATTGTGAGCAACTAGACTTTTTATGGATCGCAGATTGTGGGTTTACAGACTTTTTAATGATCACAGATTGTGAGTAACTAGACTTATTATGGATCACAGATTGTGGGTATACAGCATTCTTCATGTACACATAGTATGCCTTTAATTGATTTTTTCTATGTATCATTGTGTCAAGAGTTCACCAAAGCGTGGGTAGTGCAATCTAGGGTGCTCAAATTGACCTCGTCGCCAGGGAACGCATACGTAGTTGTCAAAACTTCTTAAGCCGAGCCCCAACAATTTTCTCCTTTACCTTATTCATACGTTGTAACTTTAATAAGTTGCCTCCCCCTTGCCAATAATCCATAACGAACGTTATACATCACGAAACGAGTAGGCACATATATGTTAGATCCACATACCAAACGCAACTTAATTGAAGTTCGAAAATGAAGGCACCGAATGAATGGGTCTATACCGCTCAATATAGAAAATACAGAGCACACCGTCTCTCTCTAAACCATTTATATTAACTTCGCAAAACTATCTAGCTGGCTGCCTGTCGACCGACCCGACCTTTGCAAGGCTAAGTAAACAACACTTCCTGTCATCCTATCAGCCTGAAACTTGCACATAGTCGTTAAGCCCCTGGAAACACATTCTTTAACAATTTCAGCCACAGCTGAACTAAAATAACTTCGCAACAGTTTTTGTTTTCTATACATTTTATGGTGCACCTATTGAACACCCGAAAATGCACATACCCAATATTTTTTTAACCATTAAAAATATAGGCCATATAGATCAATTAACTTCGCGTTTTTTTAATCGTGTTTCAAAGAGCAATATTTTCGTAAGGGCTTATGCGTGAATAAAATTGGGGTTGTTTATGTAGGCCTACAAATGAATCAGGAATAATCCCTGAATCAGGAATAATCCCTAAATTCACATAAAACAACATAGTCTACAAGTTTCAGATCTGACGCTTACATTGTTTTTTGTCCTTAAATTGGTTAAGCACTAAGACTTGTGATTTGTAAGCTAAAATTATTGACTATAGGCTAATATGAGTATTGACAAAGACTATAATAAGATGTACAGCTTGCTCTGTTTTTTTTATAGTTTAAGAGTCGTGATTTCCGTGCGCAGCCATTAACGCTATTCACTCTTGTGTTTGCTATTATCATCGATGCAATGTGGTCTAGCTCAGGGATCGGCAACCCAAGGCACGCGTGCCTAACTTGGCACGCAGAGCGATTTTAAATGGCACGCGAAAGACCTCCAAGACGTGATTTTTATTGATCAAAAAAAATAATTCGGTTCTGAATTAGGAAATCTGACTGCTGAAGCCGATGTTTCTGAATGATAGAGCGACACATTTCAGTGAGTTCAACGCATTTACAAGGAACTATGGAAAAGTGTAGATGCGGCCCTATGCACCTATAGGGTTATACAGGATTAAGTCAAATAAGTCAAACTCTGCTTCATCGACACTGTCAATCTCTTTTTTTTTATTTTGTGTTCGTCATTTCCGAGGATGACCACCTCTCCCTTTCGCTTTGTGTTTGCTTTGGTGGCATAGAAGATCTTTATGGGTCCTGAAAGTTTTTTTAAGCAAGTAATGCACATAAATGATGCGAAGTGGGGTTTGGCAGCGCCTTGCAGGTTTGCTTGGCTTTTCATTTTGCACGCTTTTGTTCTGCCCTGAGGGTTCTTTTACTTTCTGTCAATTGTGCCCCGGATGATATAACATTTCGCCACTTGCCTCTGCGGGTGCTAGTAATTACCATCTGTCTGGGTCTAAGTCAATCTAAAGTTCTGAAGGACTACAAAAGATTATGCTTACTGTAAAATTTACTATATGAAAACCGCCAGTTGCTTTAATTGTATTACACCCAGTAGTTAAACCTGATTCATTAAAAAACCTACATCAAATCAGTCCAGACGAGTTGCATACATGTTCTTTATGCATACAATTATTTCTGAAACACGCGTTAAATGCTTTTGCATTAGGTCTCTATGTGTGTAACTTCAATAAGTTATTGATTTTTTTTCTTGGATACATTAGCTCTTAATTGACGCATGAGCGATTAATTACTTAAGCTTACTTAGCTTAGATGTGTGATAAATTGATTAATCCAAATGTTTCCAATGTAATAATGGAGCTTGATAAAAAAAATACACACTTGGATAGGGCCTTATTGTTAAAGAATTAAACACGCAGAACGTTATTCAGCTATGTAGCTATGTATATATGTATCCCTTTGCTGTTTAGCTGTCTATATGCTGTCTATTTACCCTCTGTCTGCTTGATCGCTTGCTCTCTATATGATATCTATTCATCATTGCACTTATCAATACATGGAAATCTGAGAGAAAAATCCTTAACAGAAAATTGGAACAGTACTAGCAAGATGCTGGTGGACGAAAAATAATAACAAATCAATATTAGCCCCCCCCCCTAACTCTTGCACCCTTTGCCACCCCAACCTCTCATTCTTGCCTACGCCTCTGTTAGTAACCCATTTCCAGCACTTATATGGCAAGTATGACTAGATGTTAGAAGAATTTGTTACAAAAAAAAAGGCACGCAATTAACCTCGGCGTCTTTAAAAATTCTATTCTTCACAGACAGCTGTTAAGACTTCATTGTTCCAGCCCAGTGGATTCATATAGTTTTATGAGTGTATTAAAACCCAACAAGCTCGACAAATGGGCCAGTCAGTCAATGCTAGTTAATTACACGCTTTATTATCACAGAATAGCGTGTTCTGGCGACAGGAAGCGAGACAACTCTGTCCACAGTTGTTGTTATTTTTACGATACATTGATTACCTACCATAATATTTTATAGATTGTATTAAAAAACCAAAATGTGGGGGGTTGTCATGTAACTCAAATCAGCGTAATTATTAACTGCTGTTTTGATGTCTTTTAGACAACTGAAAGAGGTTTTAAGCTAATTATTCAATTGTTCACGTCTCAATACATGGGTATGGAAAATTAGCACAACTAATAGGCCTATAAACTTAGTCAAAGTCATTTAAAAGCAGATCACAATGGCTGTCAGATGGCTGTCAGGTGGACCTGTTTATAATCAATAAATTAGTATAGGGGGAGAATGGTAAAGAGCAAAGTAGTAATAATATATAGGCCTAAATCATTAAAATCTAACAGAAATGTAAAGCGATAATCTATTGAAATAATCAGAAAGACACAGATTAAAAAAACAAACGAACAAACAAACAAAAAAAAAAACTTCTTTTTCATGGACAACCATTTATAAACAATACGTTAAATAGATGATATATAGGCATAATATTTATGCCTAGGTCTATACGGATGCAATAAACTTATGTATAGAAGGAGCGGAATATACTATTGAAAAACGAATATTTTATACGATGACGCCTACAATTCGATTAATTAAATACGAAACAAAAAGAATGACATTTAAGGGGAAAAAGAAAAATAAATAAAAATCCTAGTTTAAAAAAAATGGCATTTGGGGAAGGGTGGACAAGTCTGTAAAGGGGGGTGGGGGGTCCACTTCTATACCCATGGACCTTAAAGACTGGCGAAGTGTGTAAACCGCCGACACGTTCCCGTTAAGAATACACCGGTGGGTGAACGCATGGGAGACAGCTCCAGCAGCGGGTCAGAGACCCATTGCACTGCCGAGAGGCCATGGGGTCTCGGTGGGGAGGAAGCAATGGTCGCTTCAATCTGGTCTCAAGACTCAACCGGTGCCTCATGGATGCCTGTGCCTATTAGTATAGGATTTGTGTTACCGGGTGACATTGCAGGCATACGGGCGAGCCACCACGATAATGATCCTAGGGGGACCGCAATGAACAATCGCTGGGCTGCGGAAACCTTCCCTGTTACACGGCCTTTGGCGTATCGTGGGGTGGCTGGAGCCCGGACAGAGCTGAGCTCAACCATAAACATTACGCCCTGGACGCCCTTTGGGCTCGTCCGGTTTTTTTTTTGAGACCTTTTAGGCCTAACAATGCAGGGGGGGGGGGAGCACGAATACCTCTCTTTCTATACCCACGGGCTCCGCCAATGGCGGTGGATAAAAAATATATTATTTAATCACTGAGCTTTATAATACTTTGTATAATGATAGGCCTATTATAGCTCAGTGCATTTAGTAGAATCATATTGAGATATATATATAGCGGCGGCATTTTACGTCTCGAGAGACGATCCATTTCCCTTTCAGGTCCTCATGTGGCTTAAGAGGCCAATCCACGGTCAAAATCACTGCAGATGAATGTAGCGGAGGAGACCCCATTTTTCTCCACCGTCTTGTTCCTGGCGCGCTCCTCTCTCGCAAGCCTGGAACCTTCTTTGATTCCTGCCCCCCAGGTGGGCCTATCCTGCGCCATGATCTCCCAACTGTTTGGGTCAATTTGGAGGTGCTTCAAATATCTTTTACAGACATCCGCAAATCTCAGTTTTGGACGTCCAGCAGGTCTCTGTCCCGAAGCTAGCGTTCCATAAAGGATGTCCTTGTGGCAGTCGACCCTGTGGCATTCGGCGTAAATGACCTAGCCAGCTGAGACGTCTGTTGCTGAGAATAATGTGGATGTCTTGACAACCTGGACCTCTGCATTTGTAACCCTGTCCTGCCATCTTATATCTAAAATGCGTCTGAGACACCTGATGAGGAAGGTGTTCAATTTTCTCTCCTGCCAGGAATATGTGCTCCATGTTTCACTGCCGTACAGCAGGGTACTCAGAGCTCATGTTCGAAAAACTAGTGACTTAGTGGAACGTGTAAGCAGTGGGTTCATCCAGACTCGTTTTTTTTAAAATCTTGCTATAGTGCCCATGGCTTTAGCTCATTAATAAACTTGACGATGCATGCCAAAAATTCGTGAATACTGCCACTGATCTATAAATTTTATGCTTGATAAATATAGATCAGTGTGGTACATAGGGCTAAGGCACTGAAATATAAATTTAAATCTGTCAAATTACAAGTCTGGTTGTGACCGAATTTGATTATCAATATTATATTATTATTTTAGTAGTACCTTTACCATATGCCTGAGTGGAAATAATTCTTTTTGTTTGCTATAAAATGCCTTTTAGTTTGCAGGCAATATATATTTAAAATATATAGGTAGGTGTGGATTCCAAAAATAGAAGAGCTCTGCACAAAATGTTATAGTAACCATGGAATAAAATAGATGCTTTAAAGCTGCAACTTCCGGCATCCATAGTCTTTATTAAATACAACGTAAAAAATGTTGTTAAAATTATTGTAAGTAATCAACTGTTCTCTAACGTGTTTATCTTTTTATAAAAATATACAGCAAACGTCCTATATGTTAGATTTAGATTATCTAGATCTAGACTAGATCATTTTAATTTTAGAAATGATTTCAGTTCAGTTCGAAGTCGAATGAGTATGAGTATGAGTTTGAATGAATGAAAATGAATGAGTATGACTAGTATATGAGTATGAGTCTGTATGAGAGTATGGGATTCTCATCTCTGACGATTTTGTCACCTTTGACGATTCGTTATGATCTAGATATCTAGTCCTTCTATCAAGACGAAATGATAATTGAATTTTAACTTAATTAAAAAAAAATAAAAAAAATAAAAAAATAATTAGCCTAGAGGCCTAATTTTAAATTGATAAAATTGTGTCTGTGCTTTATTATTAACGGCACTATTGAATACACATTCTTTTGATTGGTGCTACGCGAGCCCTTTCAATACATTTTTTTACAAGTCTAAGTCTACGGTGTAGGTAGGCCTACTAATCATCACTATTGAAAGCTTTTATCGGTTTTAATCAGTTAGCCAGATTTTTGTTTATTTCTAAACAATGTCTTGGTAAAGTGTACAATATCATAATGTATTTACACAAATCAACCCCTTGAATGCCCTGCAAACACTAACTAAGTTTGAACTATTTTTCAAATACACTTGCAAAACTACATACAGTTGGCTTTTCCGGACTGTGACTTGTGACGTGCGGGGGGGGGGGGGGGGGGGGGGGAGAAAACAAAAAACCGGTTTTGAAAAAAAAAAAGGTTTTAACATCCCTAGTTCTAACCCTGCCTCCATCCAATGTCTTTCACCCTGCAGGTGGTTTAGACAAAGGACGTAGTAATATTCTGTATAGACAACTTCTGTAACTTATATGACAAGATTTTGTAGACTGTTTCACTAGTTACTGTTGACTGCTGTTTTTTTTATACCTTATAAATTATCTATTCAGCAAAGCCACTTCAGTTGGTATAACTAACGCAGGGCTATTTTGAACTCTCAATGTTCAGTAAGTAATTTTTTGCATGCAATTATAGTGTAGTTAACTATGTTGAAGAGTGATTTAAAAGTCCAACAGTGGAAAAAAAAATTGTTTTTAGTTTGTAGTGTTATTACAAGATTAAATTCAGAAGTGTTAGTAATGAACATCGCAACACGTGTACATAAAAAGGTTATCTTTTTATAGTGGACATATTTTTTTTTGGAAAAAATTGTTAAGGATTTTCTATTTTGGTTTTTATTATATTTGTATAGCAGCCTAGTAATTTTGAAAACATTACTGTCATATCATATACTCCATTTTGGGTTTGGGATAAGTATATTCATTAGAAAAAAAGAAGCTGAAAAGAATTAAGAACTTGCACTATTTTGTGTCTGAACACTCTAGGCCACCACTGGATATACAGGGTATATATATACAGGGTATTTCATGAAGTGTGCTGATTTTGAATAAGACCTATATTTTAAAAATGATTATTGGCTGTTTTCTTATATTTTTTTTATATATCATTCACCCAATTAGAAGACCAATTATCCATTTTCTATTATTTAGACGTCCATAAACTTTTCCCGTTCTTTAGACAAGACCATGCCCTACTATATAACAATAGTTGTGAGGATAATGAAAAATTAAAAGAATCTGGGCTAACATCTACCAGAAATATGTGAAAATTAAAAACATTTCAATGCCAAAAATCTTTGTGGTTTTGCAAGAGAGTGTAAAAATGAGTCCAGTTAAGTTGTGTCCTTTCACTCACAACATCTTTGGGGCATCAAATACTGACAAAAGATCTTCATATGTGACCATGCAAGATTCATTTGTATAATGGGCTGAAATAAGCAGATCATGTAATATGTCAACAATCTGCATAATGGGTTATAAGTAAACAACACTGAGACAATTTTTTTTAAATAAAAAAGAATAATTTTCAGTGACAAGGCATTATATCATCTCTTGGGGTATGTGAACAAACAAAATAGTCATCTTGGGGGATTGAACTTCTCGATTGATACTGGAGCATAAAAGTGATTCCCTATGAGATGGTCTGGTGTGGTTTTTAGGAGGCATGATTGACCCCTTCTTCTCTTTTTAAGAAAATGATGAAAATTCATTTGCTGTATATGACAACTATTATTGCTAAAATTAACCTTTTTGTGACCAGCTGTGGAAAACAATGGTATTGATGAAAATTGGTTTTATAACTTATGAAACAGTTGCTCTCTGTAACGCTCAAAATTCTCTGCAGAAAAGTTATTTTTGCAAACTTTCACATTTAAACTTCAATAGTTGTTCACATTTGGAGATAATTAGCAAGAAGAGTGTTTTTATATGAAATACTCACCTATGGTTATCTTCTAAGCAAAAGTTAAGATGAAACATTTTAGTTCTACTCAACAATGTTTGATATGCTTTAAAATGTAGAAAAAAAAAAAGAAAACACAAAAAATAACAACCAGTGAAAACATGTTACTCTGCTCCCACTCTTAAAGTTATTGAAGAAATAAGCCTAGTTTAAATAAAAAGCTTTTGCACAGTTGATTAGAACAATGGTAGAATTTTTTTTTACTAAGAATTCTATGATTGCAAAGTACTCAGCTTTTCAGAGGGCATCTTTAATTACTGGTAAATATTTTTCACTGGCATAGACCATCAACACATTAATGAAGAAAACTGCAAACATATTTGGGACATTGTGGAATAATATTGGAGCTTAGGACTTGAGGATCACTCTGTAGATGTACTCTAGTGAACTGTATAGGGTCAGAGATGAATTTGTTAGTTGCTAATGCATGCTAGTAAATCTTTATCATTTTTTTCTTCATTAGTTAGATTCTAATGTAGGCCTACCTTTATTTTGTTTAACATTAACAATATTCACAACTAATTGTAACAATTTCATTTCTTGTGCAAAAAGTGATATCAACATTTATTTATAAAAATGGGTATATTTATTTATAAACAATCTTCTTTTTTCTACAGTTTTTACTATATAAGTTTTTATCTATATACTTTTTTTTTTTTATAGATTTCACAAATAATTATAAAAAAAAAAAATATATATCTTATGATATAAAATGGTAAGGAGCTAATTATGGGTGAAATAGCTAAAATGCTTTACTTTAAAATAAACTTATTTTATATAGTCTATACTATGATTTCTCAACCCTTTCGACTGTTAGGGCACCAGACATGGCATTGAATACTACTCTTCTATTCCTCTTGTTTTCCTCACTTATTTCTGCTGTAACTCCCATCTATTCCATGTTGTTGTACCCCCCTTCTTTATTTCTCTCATAGATCAAGTCAGCCTTTTATCCCTCAATAGTTCACTGACATATCAAAAATAATTTTTATAATAAACTTATTTGGAAAATAATTAAACTTCAGACTATTTTGATAGTAGAATAACTCATAATTTATACTATGTAGCTACTGAATGCAGTTTTCTTTATTTCTCTCGTAGATGACATTGTAGATGACATTGTAGATGACATAGTAGAATAACATAGTAGAATAACTCATAATTTATACTATGTAGCTACTGAATGCAGTTTTCTTTATTTCTCTCGTAGATGACATTGTAGATGACATTGTAGATGACATAGTAGAAAAACATAGTAGAATAACTCATAATTTATACTATGTAGCTACTGAATGCAGTTTTCTTTATTTCTCTCGTAGATGACATTGTAGATGACATTGTAGATGACATAGTAGAATAACATAGTAGAATAACTCATAATTTATACTATGTAGCTACTGAATGCAGTTTTCTGAAAGCAACCCCTGTTTCCTAACCAATAGTCTGATTAAATTCATTTTCATTTTTGACTTAGCGCAGTGAATACCAAGTAATCTCTTTTGCCAATATGAAGGCAATTTATTCTCTTTAAATTTTTTTAATATTACATAAGTCTACTAAGGTTCATTAGTGAAAATTTTATATGTATCATTATAATTTTAATATTCTTATTTAACTTCATTTATTACAATTTCTATTACTTCATTACATTAAATGAACCATAAAATGTGTAGATTTAGATAAAATAACTTTAAAAAAAATGTTATGTTGATGACTATTTTTTAAGGAGTTTATTTCCTCCTTTTCATAAATCTAATAGTTTAACAATCAAAATGAACTCAACAAATTATCCTGTTTATTTCTGTATTTTAATTAATTGAATTGTGTGAAGATTTAGATTTTTAAAACATTAGATTCTCAGATTTCATTTTTTTTTTAATCCTAAAAGAAATTAAATTAAATAGTTCAACATTATCATGTTGTTTCTTTTATATAAAAGCTAAAACCAATTTGTAATTAAAGATTTTAAAAATTGATTTTTATTATAATATGGTTGTGCAACATTTTTCCAGCATTGAAATTATGTACAACTAGAAGGGCTAAACATTCTGAAAAATTATTCATATTTTTAATACAATGAATTAAACAACTACCAATAGAAGCTCTTTTGGGGGTAAAAGGCTTGGTGAGCCATGTCATGCTGTTGCCCATGGGCCACCCTGTTGCATGCCCTTTTATTATAATGAGAGTGTTGTTATTGTATTTATTTCTTTAATCCGATTTTCTCTAAGACCAATTCTTTTTTTTTCACTCATCAGTTTGAAACACAATATTGAGTTGGGGTGGAGTAAGGTTATGGCAGTCGTCACTCTATCATGAGCCATATGACTGGACAAAACAACGGACAGAAACAAAGCAGTATTAGAAGGCATAGTTCTACTCTAGCCGAACAATCAAAGGGAGGCCAGTCAGTCAGCAAGGACAGCAAAGTACATTCAAACAATAGACTCTTAGGTCAAACAGCAACAGAAAACATAGACATTTCTGATTCACCCACACAACGAGCAAAGGGAAATAATTCCCAGACGATAAATGAGCAGAAAAGTTCGGGTGAATCAAATGTGTTTCTTTCCAACAAACTTGAAAAAAAATCACATGAATCTAATGAGAAGGAAAACTACCAAGAGGAGCAACTACAAAACTCTCTCAATGACAATAAGCTTAATAGACAAAAATTAATTTCAATCAACTGGGGATCTGATAGTTATATCAAAGACAGTAAAATCCATTCGAAGAAGCCAGATCTTGACCACAACCTTGAAGACACTGATGATGCATTCAACGAGGAGAGTGAAGACGACAAGGACATCCTGACTGATCTGGTAGACCCTGACAGAGACACTTTAGGATCATCCAGCTCGGAGCTCGCGGCCTTGCAGAGCCCATCCAGGGAGTCTGAACACACCGGGTACGAGAGCAGCCCCCAGCCCACGCTGACAGATGAGATTCAGGGTGACAGGGGAGATACAGAGACGCCTACGTTCACCAGAGATTCACCCCTGCCAGAGGCGGTAGAGAAACCTGGAAGAGGGACGCCCCATCCCAGGGGCAGGAAGTCGTCGTCTGTAAAGGCCTTAGCCAGCACTCAAATTGAAACAACCGTGCCTCAGAGCCAAACTAACCATTTTGTTGAATCAAAGTCAGAAACTCATTCTAATGTTAACAGTAATGCTGGTCCGTCTTCATCAAGAAAGTTAAGTCAAGGCCAGGTTGAGCAGTTGGGGCAACCAGGATCAGAACAAGTTAAAAGGACCCCATCTCCCATAGCTTCTGTAACTCCCAGAGGTAACGTAACAGCTAGTCTGAAACATCAGGATCCGCCAATCCCAACTGAGGGTCAGGCAGCCAGTAAGCCTGGTTCTAGATTTACCACTCCCTACTCATCTCAAAGGCTCAAGCCCCAAGGCCTAGCCGCCAAGAGGTCCACCCAGAGCCCGCTTGGCACCCAGCCGGAGGACACTGCCGACTTCGAGTCTGACAGCCTTGACTTTGTCAGAGATAGTCTTGAAGTGACCGCAACACAGGTCTCAGAAGAAGAGAGGCAGGATGATGTGCAGGTGGTGGATTCTTTAGATAACCCTAAGGATCAAGAAATCTCTAATGATGTTAAGATAGATGATAGACATAACAGTGCTGGTGACAAACAATTTTTAAAGGCAAGGGAACATACTAATGATACATATGATTCTCAGTTATCTAGAAAAAATACTAATGTACTATCAGTAAATGAACAAGAAAAACAGTTGCCTGCCCCTGATGTCTATTTTGGAAACACCGGAGTGGCAAGAAGTAGAGAGGTTTCATCTATAAATCAAAATGAGACTCAGCTTTCTAACACCTCTGTAGCAGAGAAGCAGTTAGAGAAACCAATCTTTATTCTTAAATCTGACCAGAGGAAGTCTAGGACATCATCGGTGCACACAACAGGAAGGCTCTCCCACCAGAGTCAGCAGAGGGCAGACCCGCAACCCGCATCAAGAACGGCGTCAGGAAAGTATCTCCCAATGGTGGGGTCCTCGGTAGCCAGCAAGGTGTATGTGACGTCGCCGACCTTCTCCGATGAGGACGAGACGCAGTACAGGCTGGTGAGTAGCCGTCTAGACGGTAATGAAGAGGAAGAAGACACGTACAGGGAGCTGGACATGGCGGCCATTCAGAGCCAGGAAGGACGCGGCGCTGGGAGTAAACTGCCCATAGGAAAGCATGTGACCTATGGTGACTCGAGGAAATCTGTCCCAAAGTCCCAGGCCAACAAGGACCCAGTGACTTCTGCATACATGACCAATCCTTATGGACTCAAAATGGCTGTGGATTATCTTGATCCAGATGAGCCTGAAGATCAGGTCCAGTTTGCTGGGTACAATGCTGCTAGTAACCAGAGCCACGCAGCGGTCAGTTCTGCCATGACCAACCATGGCCGCACGGGCAGTAATGACCAAGGGCGCATTATCAGCCACAACCCACAGCTCACGGCGCAGGCAGGGGACCACTTACAGCCGACGGAGCAGAGGCCCTCTAGAGTTAGGGGTATTTCTCTTCCAACAGGACCAACCTATGACCCAAGGGATGAAGAAGACCTACAGAGAGAAACCTCCTATCAACAAGGTAATAGAAGCTTTTTTTTAAAATACAAATTTGCTTTTGGAGATTATAATAGAAATAGTTAGCTTCTTTATATGTGTACAGATTATGGGTTTTATTAGCTTTCTGAACAAAGAGTTATAAATATTTTTTTGATAGATCTATTTTTTGTTGCTGTAATAGTAAAATTTTTATTGACAAATTTGTGAGAGTTAAGACAAAGGGGATTAACCCAGAAGACCTGCCTATTTAAAGCCTTAAAATAAAATAGAATAAAATGTCATAATTTGGACCAAAAATTCTTGCTTACAAAATTTATGATGGCACTGTAATAAAAAATATCCTCATGGTAGGTAGCTACCACATAATTTAACCACTTCTATTAAGAAATACTCTACTCGAATCATTTTGTAGTTCTATAGTTTAACTACTGTATATATTATATGGGCCTACATTGGCCTACATACTGGTTAAGTAGCCTTATATGTTTACACATTTTTTTAATGTAGATCGACATTACTTGGTCTTAATATGTTGATTAGTTTTACTCATTGCTGTTCTTTTATATTATTTAAAAAAATAAACTTTTCAGGCACAAAGATTTGGAAAACCTACAGTTGTTGTTATTTTACCCTTGACCTTTTTGTGTAAAATTCTAATTAGGCCCCAAAAAGTGGCACATTGACATTTAAAATTGATGATGCAAATAAAAAATTTAATAATTATAATTGCTAATTTTATAGTGCATGAAGATTTTTTACATTTAAGCATAAGGTCACATCAACAATTTACTTTTGAATCCAGACTCCCATTTTAAAATAAAATTTTGATTATGCATGACAACGTTGGAAATAGGAAGAAATGCAAGATCCTCAAAAAATGATCATCTTTTTCGTATTTAAACAAATAAAATCAAAAAGAAATTTGGGATTGGTGTAAAAAAAAATGTATTGTAATAACGGAGTTTATTGGCGACAAAAATAATTTCATATTTGTAATAATTTGGTGATTTGGTAAAAAACAGGTCAAAATTTAGCAAAGCTAGAAAACTTTAATAAAAGTATAGACTTTACATGTCAGAAGTAATTAGGCTGCATATTTGTTTCACCATTTTCTTTTTTCCATATACACAATTATCTAGTTTGGCAGAACTGGGTTATGAGCTGTGAATGTTTCATTCTGTACAATTTTGTAACTAAAGTCCAAACATAATTATACATTGCAATATCAAAGAAAATAAGCTTGAGTTAAGCTAAGAAAAGAATCAGATATAGTTACAGTCCCTCCATGGCTTTACAAATTTAGGTCTTTGTCATTCAAATCTCTGGTGACATCTTCAATTATAATGCAACAAAAAACAAAACGCAAGCCCGTTTTCTTAATAGATTTCCCTCCCCTTGAAGGATTGCCCTGGGGAGGGTCTAATTAAAGCTTACTCTTCAAGTGCTATATTGATTTCTATATTACACACTTCTCTCTTACTCCTCCCCCCTCTCTCTCTTTCTCTCTCTCTCTGTGTGGCAGTCTTATCAGTAGTAAAATCACAGAACTTAGGTGTGGAAAATAGGCCTTTGACTCGTGATTCTGTAAGATATTATTTCCTCATTTTGGCATTTTTACACTCTCTAGTTTTCTTCAAGGAGTTTATAACCTAATCAACAGTTTTTATTGTTGCTAGTTCAGTAAACTGCAGAGAGAAATAATTATACTTTTGATGTGTGGTGTAAAACACACTCTTAAAGTATGGGCACATTGATATACATGTAGGTGTAAATATTGTTTTTTATATGATTAGGTTTCTAATGCTCAAATTTATAATAATTATAAACATATAAACTTAGTAAGTATAAATTAGCTATTTTTTTAATCTCCAAGATTATAAATTCTATTATAAAACCATAAAAATCTTCATTTTATCTGGGATTTTAAAGAAAATTTGTTAACAAGCACTAGTCCACTAATTTTCATTAAACAAGAATTAAAATTTGTGTTGTAAGTATTTATGCATTGTAGTAGTAATAGTAGTATTCTGTCGGACCAAATAATATTTATCCATAGTGCTGGTGAAGCAGTGTTCTTATTTTATAAGTTTACAGACGTTCCTTCTAGATTGAAGATTATTACGGCCACCTAGTCCCAAAACTCCTGCAGGGCAACAGGGATCGGTCGGTGGCAGGGGTATAACCTGCGACTTGTCAGTTGGTGTTTGGTTAATTAACCGCTGGACCAGCCGGGTTCACAAGTTCACCAGTTTCTGTGGCCATGGCATACTTGGTGATTGTGTGGCCAGCACTATGCACAGCTGCTTATACTTTACCCCAACTAAGGTCAGGTACCCATCAGACCTGGGTAGACTCAGGGACCTGGGAAAAAAATCCTAGCCTGCACAAGGATTTGAACCCAGGACCTTTGTTACACCAGCAGAACGCCACCGTGCCCCCTTGCATTGTAGTTTAGTTAAATAATTTCCAAAATGTCTGTATGCTAAAATTCACATTAATAAGGTGCCTGTTTGGTTTGGTTCTGTATTTGTAACATTACCTATGAAACATTTGTGTATAATTAAGTGGGTACATTTTCTTTCTGTAAATGTCTTTCATCTGTCACAGATGTTGGGTAAAAATAAATAAATATTTGTACCTACTATATTTCGTATTACAAACAATGATATTATAATACATATGTATCAATGTTTTTATGCTGCTGGTCAGTGCATTCAAGCCATTGCAAAATAGCTTGTTAGTTTCACTTACCTGTTCTACTTAATGTGACCAATCATTGCTGATGGACTAACTTCCAAAACTGGAGATAAATATTTTTGACCAAAATTATAAGCTTGGTCTTGGCAAGGCTTTCTAGCAGCAGACATTCCAGATTTGCCAGTGCGAAAAAAGTCTTTATAAAAAGTAGCATATATTCATCCAAATCTGTAAGGCAACCGTAATTTTACCTGTCTTGATAGAGTACACTGCATCAATTGGGGGGAAAATTCTATTGTTGAGGAAATCCCTACCTGGTACATCCAATACCAGTGATCACTTAAATAGAGAAATATTTCTATAGGCAAACCATTTCAAAGCTTTACATTTGCAATAATCTCATTGAGGGGTGCATAATGGTTTTAAAAGTGGAAAAATGACACTGGACAATAACTTAAAGGCCAACTGAAGAGGTTTTTTCTAAAAATTGAGTTAATAATTGATTTTGGTAGTAAACAGTATTAAAATTACCAAGTAGTTGTTCAAATTTTGAGATTACAAAAAAAGATTTTAAATTGCTAAGGTAAACAATCCCAAGGGCTTTATACCAAAGTGAAATTTTGCAGGAGTGCAAAGTAAATAAAGCATGAACCACTAAACCCATATTTAACCATTTTGTTAAAAATAAGAACTGTGTTAAGATTCAAAACATTTGGCAATAGACTAAAAACAAATGGCAGTATGAATTTTTCTTACATAAGTTGCCAATCAATTATGCCTCGTCCATTTGTCGCCAGAAATTATACATCTCATCTCTAATACAAGACTTGGATTTTTCCCCCTAAAAAACACACATACATTTAAGTGCTAATATTGAAATAATTACTTGAAAGTTATGTTTAATATTTTGTATAAATGATTTTATTACAATACACTGAATACACATATTAAAATACTTTGCATGTTTAACTTGAAAAACTATTCAGTTGGTCTTTAACAACATGTTAGTCTGATTCTCAAACTCATTGAGTGCCTATTACCAACGAAGTGTTTCATATTTACCCTTACAACAGGACTGCTGATGAGAATTGAAGATGCAAAGAAGAAAGTAGACGAATCATCCATTCCCATGCTGCCCCTGAACACGGGTTCTCAAGACTTTGCCAGAGACTCCCTCGACTACATCTCTGTGGATGAAACCGCCAGGGCGTTTGTCGAAACGTTCAAGGCTGACCCAGAAGACTACTATGACAGGCACCCGCCGAACCTCAGCTTCCTCAACCCGCCTCCTCTCCCACGGGAATTCGCTACGGGCAGGCCAGCTGACCGCTTGGCAAATGTAAACTTTGAGAGTGACGATTATGCAGACTATGAAGACATACGGCACCATCGTGTCAACCCTCAGGTTCAGCCCAGGTTCTACAGACCACAGCTTGATTCAGGCCAGGGAGATGGGCCTAGCAACAGCAGCCGCTACGTGGAAGTGGGAGACGACACAGAGAGGAGCCAGCGAGGCGGCAGTGAGCTGACCAATGGTCATCCTCCAAACGCCAGCACTAACAACCATCTCTTCAATGGTCAGCAGGACTCAAACAGAGACCTCAGATTGCCTGTTGGTAAAAAAACACAGAGTATCGACCGCTCAGATCTCAGTGACTCAGGATACGGTAAAAGCAAAGAGGCGAAAAGTCAGAAAGAGCCGCCCATGGAGGCGGTGCAACCAAAGCCCCCAAAGTATGACTACATCAACAACAACAAGGAAGACTACGGCAAGTCCCAACCAAAGAGCTACACCCACATCCATGAAGTGACCAAAGAAGAGAAGGAAAAGCTGAATGAGATCTTCATACAGCCCAAGGTGAAACCCAAGAAAGGGATACTGAAGAAGAAAAAGCTGGACAACAAGCTCGGGGGCTCTCAGGACATCGACCCTGGTCAGTTTCAGGAAGAGGAGCCGGAAGAAGAGAGAGAGCTGAGTCCAGCGGAGCAGGTCAGTGTGTGAACTGTCTTTTTAAAATTTTCATTCTCTTGTCAATCTTTTACATCTATATAATATTGATTTTTTGGGTCATTAGATTATCTTTTACAGCTGTTTAAATGCTGGAATATTTTCTATGGATCAGGAAGGCGCCCCAAGTCTATCTTGCCCTTTTAATGGGTATCTGTCATCAGTTGTAGAAGGCAAAGGTGACTAGGCATTGTGCTGGCTCCACATCACCCCCCTTTCTGTTGAGCAATGCCACTTGTGTACCAATGAAGCTCAAAGCTAGTGAAGTGTGCAAACCACCAGTCCTCCAAAGAGTCAAACTGGCAAACCAACACACAGGACAATGGTAGCCTTACACCTTCACCTCTATCTTTGGAGCTAAGACTAAGATGACTTCCCCATTCCTTGCCTGCAAAACACATGCATAACTTTGCTTCTGCCAGACCAAACCTGCTTCTAAAGGGGGAGGAGTCTCAATCAAGGGCAGATAAGAATCTCAGATGTCTCACCCGCAACAAACTTAAGAGTGGCAAGCTACGCTTCTCAAAACACAGTTAAAACTTATGAATTAATATTCTCTGTAGAAGCAGTGTTTGCAAATAGACCAAATAATTGTTGAAAGGGTTCACTTATTAAATCAGAAAGGTGAATCATTGAAATGAATCATTGTCAAGTCAATGTTTTAAAATTTATTGTGCTTTCCCTGAAAGTGGCTATTTGACTCAATAACCTCTGCATTCTAGGGAACTGTGTGGTCGTCACAATGACTATCCCTGCTAGCCATATTCTCAAAAAGATGCCATTGTTAGCCTGTGTGTTTAGTGACAAATGTATCATGTCATCAGAACTAACCAAAAAATTACTCTAGTCATAGGCTTAGTGAGATTTCCCCAATTACTTAATGCAGGCTCTGTAATAGCATCTTCAGGGGATAATGTCTGGGAAATAATATTTCAATAGTTCATATGACAGGGTCAAGAGATTGTGAAACATCAAGTCAAATTGTTATTTTAAAAATATTCTGATTTTTGTAGTGATAAAGTCTATAGAACAGAAAATGTTAATTCTTGTGTTGAATTTTTCTTTGCTTATATCAATAAATATACAAAATTTCAGACTTGGCTGACTGCTAAATACCCCCCCCCCCCTGCAGAAAATCTACTTCCTTTAATAAATGTATATCAGATAATAGACATCTACTCTTATTGTTTTGATTTCGTCAACTATCTAATGTACACTATTAATGATAACATTTTAATTCTTGCCTCAAAAATTTCAATTGTTTTTGTTTATGTTTAATTCTTAATAGTTAAAAAAATAATTTACAATGCATATTTAAGACATACAATAAACTTTTTAAAAATAGTTTTTTTATAAAATCTATAAAGAAAGAAAAGTTAAATAAAGTCAAATGGGTGAGTGACCCCATTACTTAAAGACCAAGAAGAGCTTTTTATTAAAATTGAGTTAACATTTGATTTTGATAGTAAATAGGGTATTCAGTATCTGAGTGTTAATAAAAATCATTTATACAAAATATCAAAGATAAATTTTAAGTAATTAGTTCAATATTTGTACTCAAATGTGTGTGTTTTTCAGAGTAAAAATCCAAATCTCGTAGCCATTTGAGATGTTTTTATTTCCGGCAACATAGGAAAGTGACGTAAGAGAAGGGATTTCGACTAGGAAAAATGAATATTGTCACGTGTTTTGAGTCTATTGCACATGTTTTGAATCTTTTCCCGGATCTTATTTTTAACAAAATGGTTAAATATAGATTTGTAGCATCAAGTTTTATTTATTTATTTCCCTTCTCAAACGTCACTGCCGTATGAGGCTATTCCAAATCTCGTTCCTTTGAGAAAAACCTCTTCACTTGGTCTTTAAAGAAAAATTTAGATGTGGGTCTTTTAAACCAAATATTTGACAGTATTTAAAAATGGATTATTTCCATTCCACCTCTAATTCCTGTTGTATTTTTTAATTTTGCTGCTGTTATTCACCAGGTGTGGGCACAAAGGTCAGCAACTCTGGCCAAAAGTGTTGACCGTAAAGGTGTTCAGGGCAAACAGAGAGGTGCCTTACAGAAATACAACAGTGATTCTTTCTTGAACCAGGTGAGCAGGTTTTTTTTATCTCCCTTTAATACTGGAATACTGGGGTGTTAGCTTTAATCAATCTACCATATCATTTCACTGCAATCTACTATTTCAGGCTACATAAAGTTTTATTGGAAGTTTGTGAATTGAAAAAAAAATGAACAAAAGAGCATGAAAAATTTTAAAAACATTAATTATTTAAGTTAATAAATATATTGTAGGTTCAAAAATTGTTAAGAAAAATTCTCAAAATGTATTTTATGTGGACTACTTTTACATGCTGCTAGTTAATGTTAACAATTTTTTACATGCTGGTGTATAAAATCTTAGAGTAAGTACCTTGTATTACATTTTAAGGATTGTAAATATAAGAAAACTGAAATCCATTCCCATTGCAAAATCCTTTTGCATATTGGTACAATATAATTTTATCTCCCTGACCTAAAGGTACGACTCCGTTCCACTGTAAATATAATGAAAAATTCACAGATAAATTTGATGGCTTTACAAAAATCTACAACAATTTTTAGCCTAGATGGACGGATTGATATCTTTGTTCATTTAAAGCTTTTAAAGTCTTTTTTTTTAAATATTTACCAGACAAGAAGGAATTCCCAGCCGAAGTCACTGCCAGATGATAGGAAGGCATTTATGACTGAGATGCCCACACCACCGAGCCAGGATAGTTCTTATAAAAATCAGGTATGGGAATTTACTCTCCACTTTGTTTAGTTCTAAGGCCAAATTAATCTGGTTGTTTTTTGTTTTGTTGTTTGTAGTTTTCATTTGACGATACTATATTCACTATATGCAGGGATAGTGAGTAATGCACTCTTGCTTCATCTTAAATTCTGAAAAGAGATGTATAGTTTTTTTACAATAACATTTTTGTCTAAAAAGAATAATTTTCATGACCATATGACATTATTCTGACTTTTCAATGAGGACCGGGAAACACGATATGCCAGCTAATGATGATTGGATGCACCCTTGAAAAGTTTGAATTTAGAACAAGACACACCAGACTCTTGGATCCCCAGTAAACCTGTCTCCAGTGTACCTCCTGCTATACTGTCACATTAACAGATAAGCTCAAAGCTATGTGAAACACTGCAGGAAAAGTTTTGCAGGCTCCATTGAAAGTCTACACCTTCATAGAAAAGAAATATTTTATGGTCTTAGTAAACATGGAAACTGTGGAATGAAAAAGAAGAATATGATGAACTAGTTGCAAGAAAATTGTATAAATATCTCATCATAATTATCTAGTAAAACAAAAGTTGTGTGAAAAATAATTTTTTCTTATTCATTCTGCAGGTTTCTCTCCCTTACTCACCAAGACTTGCGGACTTCCAGGTTCTTCCGGTCTCTTCCCAAATCACGCTGGACGATGGGCAGCGGATAAGCGTGGATGTCAACCTGAAGCTCATTCCATCCCAGCCGCTGCCTCCGTACCAACCTCACGGCCAACCCCAGCAGCACCCTCCCGGCTCTTATCAACCTGCTGATCCCAGCTACGGCAGACAGTACCCTGCAGATGCCGGCTATGGCAGACAGTACCCTGCGGATCCCGGCTATGGCAGACAGTACCCAGCAAATGCCGGCTATGGCAGACAGTACCCTGCCGTGCCTCAGTATGTGGATGATGACTTCTCTGGTCAGGACATGTTGGCCTTGGTGAGTGCTAATCCTGCCGTAACAACAGCACATAGCTTTATGTTCCTACCTACATATCCCGTAGTCTGTTGGACTGTTGGGGCGCCACAGGTACACCAGCCTCCTCTATTCCTCCCGTCTCTCAGCCTTTCTCAATGCGTCGCACAGTTTTATTCCTGTCCACTCCCTGATGTTATCCTCCCATCGTTTCTTTTGTCTTCCACTCATTCTCCCTACTCTGTTGGTGCCCTACAGAATGGTTTTATCAAGCCCGTTGGTTATGTGGCCATACCATTCTAGTTTCCTTTTCTTGACTGTGGCCAGCAGGTCTTCGTATTATCCGATTTCCTGGAGAATTCTTTTTCATATCTGCTCATTGGAGATATGGTCCTTATACCAGATACTGAGCAGGTTTCTGAAGCATCTCATCTCCATGGGGTTTATCTTCTACTCTAGCTGTATGTTGTTTTGTTGAAATTTCAGATATGACCCATAACTCCTGCTTATGCATTTTACTTAATTGTTTAAGGCTCTCTTGATATCATAATTTAAAGTCATAAACACAAAAAAAGTATTTCTCATGCATATCTTTAGTTAAAGTCTTTTAAGTTGTTGGCTTCTCTGATAATCTCATGAAACACATTTCATGCCCAAACGCCACTTAGAAAGAAAGAGAAACTTCTTACATGAATTAATCCTTGCACAGGGAGGAAACAGTAATCAAATAGCTAACCTTTTTGATCAATGTAATTTAATCGGCTGTCACTTGCATCTTTATAAAAGATCAAATTGACAATATTCATTCTGAATTTTTGTGCACTCCATTGTTACTTTAAAGTTACTTACAACTGAGAGTGCTTTGTTTTTACTCCCATTGTTTTAACAATTTTGTGAGTTCCATCTGTAGGTTTAGCTAATACTGCTTATAAATGTTCATTTTGTCATTAATGTTATGTTCAGAATCTGTTCAATTTGAAATGTCTTCTTTAGAATAAAATAGGATTAATATTAGTATTTTAAAATATATCTTTTAAGAATATTTCTTGAATCTTTATTTGTTTTTCACATATAAAATGTGATGTGTACCTTTGCATTCACTATATGTGATGCATAGTTACTTATCTATAGTTTATACCAAATAAAAAAAACAACATATTTTTTCTTCTTTATAAAAAATACAATACATTTTTAATAAAAACCTTTCGTTAGTATTGATTTATGTTGCAGAGAAAGTTGTTGAGCATAAAATATTTTAGAAAATAAATCAATTCTTGATTTGCTTGTAAAAGAAAAAAATGTTTGGAACATATTTTAACTGTTCACAGCTTTTTCAAGGTGATAACAATGTTGGGAGGGAGGGAGGGATCATGGGCGCGGGGGCCAGAATGTCACTACCCCCACAAACGCCGCTATGCATTATCAGCTGTGATCAGAAGGGGATTACTTTATCTATGTATCTATTGTACCTGTTGTTTGGCGTTAGCTAGAACAACAGTATTGATTCAATGATTGATTGTGAAGTCACTGAGTGCTGCATTGTTTAAGGAAGCAACAGTGTCTATTGACTTGTTGACACGTAGCAACCACACCTCAATGTAAATATCTTTCTTTAAGGTAAATCTTTGAAGAGAAAAAGGCCGGGGGGGGGGGGGAGGAAAGAGGGAGGAGGTGGGAAAAAAAAGGAAGTGCGTACTGCTTACATCAAGGATTTCAAATCAATTTCAGGTTTCTTTTTTAAGTAATATCTTTTTTAACTAATTAAAAAAATTCTTGCCATTAAATGCATTCTCTTCATTCCAAAGTAAAAGTTGTGATTCATATTTAACTAGCAGTCTGACTATTCTTTTCTGCTAACAACAGAATTTAGTTTGACTTGTACATAGTTTACAAAAGAATAATTTACAATGACGTCTTGATTTTTATATTTTTTATGTTTATCAGCAAAAATATAATCCATTAAGACACATTTGCTTATATGTGCAGGAATACAACCCATTAACACACATTTAGTTTATCTCTGCAGGAATACAATTCATTAACACACATTTAGTTTATCTGTGCAGGAATACAACCCGTTAACACACATTTGCTTATATGTGCAGGAGTAGGCCTACAACCCATTAACACACATTTAGTTTATCTATGCAGGAATACAATCCTTTAAGACACTTTTCTTTATCTATGCAGGAATACAATCCATTCAGACACTTTTCTTTATCTATGCAGGAATACAATCCATTAAGACACTTTTCTTTATCTATGCAGGAATACAATCCATTAAGACACTTTTCTTTATCTATGCAGGAATACAATCCATTAAGACACTTTTCTTTATCTATGCAGGAATACAATCCATTCAGACACTTTTCTTTATCTATGCAGGAATACAATCCATTCAGACACTTTTCTTTATCTATGCAGGAATACAATCCTTTAAGACACTTTTCTTTATCTATGCAGGAATACAATCCATTCAGACACTTTTCTTTATCTATGCAGGAATACAATCCATTCAGACACTTTTCTTTATCTATGCAGGAATACAATCCATTAAGACACTTTTCTTTATCTATGCAGGAATACAACCCTCCGAGCCCCCAAGGATACAAGGAGAACTTTAGATATGTATCACCCAGGGAGCGCTACTCAGCCGATGAAGCCCTCAGGCATATAGACAGCTCTCGGACAGACATCAACCCCTACGGAAAGATCCCGCCCATCAAGAGATCCCTAGAGGCGGAGCATCCGTCTTCAGCACCTGAGCAGGTTTGTTCACAAATTGCCTTCGCTGATCTCTCCTTACAGTTCACCCTGCTTGTATTAGTACCTGAAGGGAAGTAAAGGCTGGTCAGCATTGTGCTCTTGTGTGCCATGGACTTAGAGCTCCAGATGTATGGTCTTGAAAGTCTAAGAAAAAAAAAAGTAAAGTACCTGTCGGACCAAATTGATCCTTAGGTCAGATCAAGCAGCGTTCACCAGTTTCTGTGGCCACGGCATACTAGGTGATTGTGTGGCCAGCACTATGCACAGCCACCTTTACTTTACCCCAACTAAGGTTAGGTGCCCATCAGAGCTGGGTAGACTCAGGGACACCCTCCAGACCCGGGAAAAAATCCTAGCCTGCACCAGGATTCGAACCCGGGACCTTCGGCTCGCCAGTTGAATGCGCTGCCGCTCGGCTACCGTGTCCCATGAAAGTCTAAGAAGGGAACATTAATTTTTTAAGGTAGCAATATTGTAAAAATAAAACAACTGCTATAATTTTTTTTTAAAGTAAAGTATCCCATCAGACCAAATTAAAGCAACGTTCTGTGGCCATGGCATACTAGGTTATTGTGTGGCCAGCACTATGCACAGCCACACATACTATACTAGGCATACTAGGCCTCAACTTAGGTCAGGTACCCATCAGAGCTGGGTAGACCCAGGGAAAACCCTCCAGACCAGGGACAAATCCTAGCCTACAAAAGGGTTTGAACCCAGGACCTTCAGTACGCCAGCCAAATGCACTGGCCCTCTGCCTCTGTGCCCCCTTCTATAATAAAGTTTATTAGTAATGGTTTTTAAAAATACACTTAAAATATAAAAATAACTTCAAATTAACAAACTAGTTAAACACAAGTTAAATAAAGAGAAACAGGAGGAAGATTATAGAGTCATGGACTAGCAAGCCAATTACATTTCAACATTCTAATTAGAATGTGGAATGCTGGCCAAGGGGCAGTGTGTCAGCTGGCATATCAAATGTTCTGGGATTGAATCCTGGTGAAGGCAAGGATATTTTCTAAGGTCTGGAAGGCTCTGGAGGGTGTCCCTGAGTCTACCCAGTTCTGATGCAACAAGGAATGTAAATCCAACGTAATCTCAACCCCCATTCCTTATTATTTCTTTTATCTTGATTTTCTGAAAGAGGCCAGATTACTGGTTAAGGTGAGAATTTCCCGTAGAAGGGCTGCAAAGCCGTTCACCGATTAGAGACTGGACTTGAAATGTAAAATTACTGTCAGTATTTACCTTTTATCTTTGATATAATTCTCTGTCGCTCTGTTTGAGATTTTTTTTTAAACTATTGCTGTTGAAGCGAATATTACTAAATTATATTAAAAATCCATTATGTAATTTTATGCTGTTGAAACACATATTACTAAACTTTCTTTATTGAATATCCATTATGTATTCCTATCCTGTTGAAGCAACTATTGCTAAACTTTCTTTACTCAACAGGCCGGAAGCTACACAGACATGTTCAGGAAACAGAAGGAGAAAAGTAATGAGAAACCTTGGTACAGAGTCTATGGGCTGAAGGACTACCGCAAGATGCAGAAGGAGGTTAGACTTGGTACGCTGGGCCCTGACCTTGACAGTGACGCCCTGAAGGAAAGGGTAGGTCATTTGGCTTATCATAGTAGCATTGCTAGTTACCTGATTAAGTCGAGAGCAGGGGTCGGCAACCTTTTAATAATAGTGTGCCAAAGTATAATTTCTAATTCATTCAGCATGCCAAAAGCCTAAAAGACATCTTGCTGTAGCACTAAATTTTTTGTAGAAGAAACTTGATTAGACTTTTAAGGCCACTTCCGCGTGCCATTGAAAATCATTTAGCATGCCAAGTTTGGCACACGTTCCATAGGTTGCTGACCCCTGGTCTAGAGGAAGAGCTTTAAACTGACATTAAGAAGGTTCTAGGTTCAGATGCTGGTATAGAAAATGCAAAATTAGTCGAAAGGTTGTTACTAGTCTACCCAGCTCTGTTGAGATCGTTAAATTAATTGGGGGAAAGTAAAAACATGTTGGCATTGTACTAACCCCACAGTACTCATAGTGATAAGGAAATGAAAGTGATTTTTGTATAGTCTGACCTCTTCATGCCATCGCATTTTGCATGCTCAGTGCTCTCCTGTCCACAATTGTGGGATTTATTTATAAGAGTATATGGGATTCATGCACCATTTTTCAAGAGTGGCGCCATCTTGCTTCAGTGTGTCATATTAAAACAAACAGTTGAAAAGGGTTCTTTTATTGTGTTTCTTTTACATTCTAATAAAAACACTTTAAAAATATTTCACGTTATCTTAACTACCATTATCTTCTCTTTACTTCTAGTACTGCAAAATACAGAACATACAGAAAATAATAATTCCTTATATAGACCTAAATACAATGCGGTGGTCAATCAACAGATCATAAATTTCCGATTTAAAATTTGACCTCACAACCTCTCTTTCCTTGACATCATGGTAATTGAATGGAGAAGTTAAAGTTCACTGGGAATTTACGCAAGCCACATAGTCCCATTTCTGCAAAAGAAATAACTTATGCAATAACTATTTTTTTAAAACACTTCATTTTTATTTTACTACTTTTTTTCTTAAGCTTGATTTTAAAATGTATACCAAATATTTTAATAATATATGGCACAATTTTATAGGCGACATTTTGTAGGCCTTTTAATTAAGGCCCTTTATCCAGATATTTCTAAAATTATTTTATAAAGAGATGGCTCATTTTGTATGAATAATAATCTGCCATGGTCACACAATCCCATCATTTAAAATATTAAAAACTTAACTTTAAATAATAAAAAAAAAAGAGAAAGTTGTTTTAATAAGTATGGTCTCTGTAAATGTATTATTGTCTTTTAGTTCAGTCTAGAAAATGTTATTTTGTAAATGAGTCAATTTTTCTTTTTCATTATAATGAAACTATAGTTTGGACATTAAAATAGTTCTCATTCTTTATTTACTGCCTCTTGGAGCAGATATAATAAAAAAAATAATAATAACGGTGCTTATATAGCGCATATCTCGTTGGTGACAGTTCTATGCGCAAATGACAGTTACAGAATACAGACAGACAACGAAATATGTAGTAATACGCTAATTCTGCTGACGAAATAGGTGAGTCTTCAGCCGGCTCCTGAAGGTGTCATAGCTAGGGCTCTGGCGAAGCTGTAGTGGGAGGTGATTCCAAGCGGACGGTCCTGCGTAGGAAAATGAACGTTCGCCTCACACGAGGGATCCGCAGAGTAAGCGCGTCAGATGCCGAACGAAGTGGGCGGGACTGGGTGTAGAGCTCCATATAAGAGCGAAGATAATCCGGGGCGCAGTTATTCAGGCACCTATAACAGAGGGAAGCCAGCATATATGAGATCCGGTTGTTGATGGGTAGCCAGTGCAGAGATCGGAGCAGAGGATTGATATCATTTGACTTCTTCTTCTTGAGAACTAGTCATTATATGGTTATAATGAGAGCAGTTACAGATATAATGTATAATGAGAGCAGATTTAGAAATAATGACATATCATAAATAGAACGTCAGGTTTCTCTCTCTATTTAACTACCTGATTAATTAACAATATTTGCCTTCCCCAGCGTGAGAAATTTCAAAGACAGAACGAGTATGCCAAGGCAGTCATGGAGAAAAACAGGCACGACCTGGTCAGCAAGAAGCCCCCAGCGTTTCCTCGGCCCAAGGAAGAAAACGACATTATGAACAGGAGAAAGCTTGTGAGTTATGGTCCTTTGAATTAAAGCTCTTTCATTTAGCTATTAGTTAAGTTCTAAGTATTTGTATTGTGTGTATCATACATTTGACTGTGTTTTTCTAGTTAAGCGCTATATTTTGACTTTTTTTTGGAATCAGTAAAGTTTACTTTAAAAAATATTTCACTAAGGCAGGTCTTTTGAGAAGAAAAAAAAAAAGAAATCAAATCTTTTTTTTAAAATGCCTTAAAATTACCAATGGAAAAATTTAAGGTACCAAGCAGGAAGTACATTTCTTAATTGTAATCCATGTTTTTAAAATAATTAGCATACTGCTTTTGCTTTTAAGAATGTTGTAATTGGCTGCATTACCTGTTCTCTAAATGATTTATAGTCTTTTATTTTTCCAGTGCAATTATAATTATATCTTTTCTGGCCCTAATGCTGCATTAATTTTGACAACTTTGGATTTAATAAAAAAAAATCAAGGGATAAAACCAAATCTATATATCTTAAATTGAGCCAATGAACTAATTGACTACTATTTTATAATCAACTAGGCATGATCTGAGTAAATTATATGATGACTGTATAAAAGGATTGTCTGCAAAATAATAAGAGAATATTAGGTGGTGAAATAGACCTAAAAGGGACGTAAGCTGCATATGTAGCCACCACATGGCCTAGTGTATCTCTTGTTTACTCTGAAACTTATTTTGAGGTGGGTGGTTACAAAATATGCTAAATCCTGAGACAATGCATACAAGTTATGTCCTGTCTGGGTTTAAAACTACGATTTGTGACATTCAGATGTCCAGCTTCTGGTGAACTAGCTCATATAAGTGTTCATGAGTTGCTTTAAAGTATTATCAAAACTTAACATAAATTTGACATGCCCAGACTAATGAGTTTTTCCTTTCACTAAACATGATATTTACATGCCCAGGCCAACGAGTACGCCAAGTCAGTGCCCAAGCCCACCGCCAAACCCCAGCCCAACGAGTACAACAACTACGAGCTGGCCTCTGAGAGGTCGCCGATCGCCAAGCACCACAGGAAGCCGGGGGACGTGGCGACCCCCAGCCCCAGGCACCACCAGACCAGAGAGAGGGAGATGGACGTTCTTGACATTGAGAAGCTGCGACAGCGCTATGAGGAAGACAAACAGAATGAGGCTCTGATCCGAAGAAACACCAGCAACAGTTTGCCTAAAGGAGAGAAATATTACTAGGCTTCCTTATTGCACTTTTAGTTAGGATTCTTTTTCTAAAGCCTTACCGATGCCTGCAAACCTCAAAACTCATTCTGTGGGAATCTTTGTGATTTCATGCTCTGATAAAAGTTATGCCCTAAATGTGATCCTTGGAGAAAAATGAGCTCTATCCTACTATTAGCTAACTGTTCCAAACCACTCCAAATGTGGTTATGGTTTGTCAAAGTTGTGACAAAGTTGTCAATCAAAAGATTTTTTTAAAGAACCATGAATTATCCGTGCTTAATTTATCAGTTGTTTGAGTGGGTCTGACACTGTTATTCTCACATTATAACAATGTTATGAAGTCATACACTGATGTCTACACAAATGGTTTGTCTTGTGAAGTTAGGGTTTGTGAGTCAGGAAACCTGTCCTTTAGTGCTACAAGTTTTTTTTTTTTTTAATCTTTTAAAAGTCTAAAACTCTTCAATAGTACACGAGCGTAAGAAAACTTTCTAAACTAGGAATGCATTAAGATATTAAAAAATATCAACAGTTTAATTCTTATCCTGAGGCTTTGTTTACCACAATGACTATAACAGCTGCGAATGCTGTTCCATATGGAATAGGACTTGTAATAGCCTATATAGAATAAAAAAGATTTTTATTTATAAAATGATTTGTGAATATGTCCATGCAACGTTCTTAACCAAGAACCAGCTGGAGAATTTAATTATGATGAACATGAAGTATTTATCCACTGTGGAATGAAGTATTAAAGATGTTAACACTTTATGCATAACAAGTTCCAAATATATTTTATGTATATACAATACATTGCCTTGTTAGTTGTATATAGTAAGTCCTAAACAATATGAGTTGTTTGTTTTTTTAATTCTCAATGTCATTAAATTTTCATCCCAGAATGAGATACATCTTATAAATACATATTTCCAAGAATATTATCCTTATATCCCAGGATATCTATTCCCTACTCCTAATATTTAAGATTGTCAATTCATCTTCTATCACTATATTCCAGTATTTTATTCATTTCTTTCTTATATCCCAGGATATCATTCATCTCCCTCTTATATCCTAGAATCTTTCATTTCTTCCAATGAGCCCTGAATGGCATTCTACCTATGTCCTGTATAACAGAAAAAAAGTCATCTATAAGGGATGAAGAACAACAATTCTGCACAGAATGTGACTAATACTATGGGATACAAATACTTAGACCATTACAAAACAACAATCCAACACAAAATTGTATTGAAATATATGTTTTTGGTTTCCTTAATATTAATTGTTTCTATATGTCTGAGAATTGAACTTAATTTATTTTAATACGAAGCAAAAACATTCCAACATAATGACTGTGATATTTTTATATTTTACCCAATGTCTGTATCATCCGTGTGTTTCTTGTTTTTTAATTTTTTATATTGACCTTCGATTCAGCATTTTCTGTGTGTTTATTTACTGTCCTTGCATTTTTACATATACATTCCTTTTTACATTTTTTTTATAAAGATATATTTTCAATACTTTTTAAAATACATCTTGCTAGTGTTATAGTATTACTGTAAACTATTTAAAACATTTTTTTAATTAGTGTATGAGGTGTAACCCTGATTTGCACAAGAGATTTCACACTTCCCTTGAAGCACCTAATCTTTACACCCAATAAAAATGTTCAGAATTTTGTTTTCAATTATTTCTACCAATCATTTTGTTTGTCTCTGTTTCTTGAATTATTTCTTTTATTTTTGTTAGAAATTAGTTTTATTTTCCTTTGCTCAAGTTTTTTTTATTCACTAAATTGATTTAGTTTTTAATAAACTGTTGTTTTTCTTTCTTATTTAGTTTATACCTTAAAATATTAGGTTATTTATTGGCACATTCGATTATAAAATTGCTAGGAAATAAAGTTATCAATGAGAAATACTACTTGTTTATTTAGTTTTTTAGATGCAATTTTTGTAAGATAAAAAACAATTAGTAAATTTTAATGTTAAAAAGTAATCTACAGATAAAATAAAAAGCAAGAAATAAATTAGCAAAACTAAATGTGATATTGTTTAAATTATCAAATTATTCAATTAATTATTTTTTTTTAAGATTCAGCTTTCAATTTTTTTAACAATTTAAAATGTTGATGACAAAGACATTATGATTTGCTAATTTATTAATGTATGTAACTAGAATACACAATGTTTGACAATCTAACATTTTTATTGTTTTTTATCACAAGTTTAATCACATGCTGACAACTTAAGTTTATTTTTTAACTACAAATATATAAATTTTAAATGGTCCTGGTAAAAATTTAACATAAAGAGTTACAAACCTAACTAATAAGGCTAAGTGTTTATTTGAATTTGAAAATTGTTGAAGTTATTAAGCAATGAACCAAACAATGTATTGGTTAGTTAGCAAATTGCTAAATATAGCAACATTATAGAAACTATTCACAATATTTTCTTGTGAAACGAAATCAATAATGGATATTGAAATAGATAGAATATGAAAAAATGTATGCTGCACCATTACAAAGCAAGGAATATTTTGAGATCTTTACTTACCTTGACCAATACAAGGTGAATAAGTTTTTTTTTTTTTTGTCCTTAAGAGAGGTAGCTACATGAGTGGTAGATATGGCAAAGTTTTATAAGTATAGGACAGTGGCGTAGCTAGGGGAGGGGGGTCCAAATTCGAAAGTACCCCGGGCCCCTACTTGAGAGAGGCCCCCAAAGCGAGTGTCCGAATTATTTTTTCTGTCATAATGTCGAATGTCAAAATCCAGGGGCCCCTAAAGAAGCCAAGCCCGCCGGGCCCCCAAATCCCTAGCAACGGCACTGGTGTAGGAGTAAGCTTTATTAGAAAAAATGGACTATACATGAAATTAAAGTGTTACTGATGTAAGATAACAGACATAGACAAACACAGAGATTATATAAAAGTAACAAATAGAAACAAATGTAACTAAATGGAAAAAAATTTGTGAACAAGAAAGTTATAGTTATTATTAAAAATACTTTTTTTTCATGTGCTATATAACAACGTATTAAGTCATGTAAATAGATAAAAACCTTGTTTTGACAAACACATTATTTCAAATAATGTTTTAAAGTATTTTGTATGACTGTAAAACATTATTCTGTCTTGCTGCAAATTGCAACTGTTCAGGAAACTAGATTTTGAATGTGAGCAAAATTGTTATATTTCTTGTTATGGTTCTATGAATTTTGTTTCTTTTATTGGGCACGAAAAAATAATTCCCATAGTATATTTTTTTTTTATTACTTGTTTTACTATCCTTCACTTTATTCAAAGTATTAATCAATGAAAAAAGATGTTTCTAGTTTTAATCATATTGTAATATTCTTTTTGTTACAATTTTGTTTAGTTTCATGTAAGAAGAACAAGAAAAACCTATTAAAATATCATTTTTTATATTAAACAATAGTATTCCACTCTTGTTTTAGTCATGTTACAGAATAATTTTTATGTTCTATATTTATTTTAAATTTTTAAATAATTTTAATGATATTTAACTGTGTGTTATATTCAATGATATATGGTAGAATTAGCAATTAGATAAGTAAGTATTACTTAAAGAAATAACAGTTTAGCAGTGTGTTTATAAACAGCTCAATGAGATTTGTATTACTTTAAGAGGTAATGTTTAGCTTTGTGCTGAGAACAAAGCAAAGATATTAGTAAAAGAACTTGAAAAGTTACCTTAAGAAGTAATAGTACAAAAGGATTTTATAATGTGGAAGTCCTTACTTTTCTTTATGTTAAGACCTTTTTGGTGAACAACTTTAAACATAGATTAAATTATAAAAAACAACAACAATAACTTGCAACAATATTTAGCTAATAAGTGATCACTAAGAATCTAAGTGTTCAATCAGTTATAACAATAATATGTATTAAAGCATAAAGAAAAATAACATTACTAATACAACAAAAACATTTATGACAAAACATTATTGTTAAATGGGATGCATATATAAAAGATGCATTACGACATTTAACAAATGTCAGTATATACAACAATAACAATACATAACAGTAAATCATTACTCAACGAACAATCTCAATTTTTGTAAGAAACAGTTTAATGGAACTAAAATTCAAACAACATTATCATGAAAATAAAAGTTATAATAAATTACTATCATACAAGTATCACAATGAATTGTTACTTATTACAATTTCATGTATCACTTTTAAAAAAATTAAGTAGGGTGTTAACAAATAAAAAAACAACATAAGAAATTAACAATCATCCAAATGTGAGGATGGCTGGCTCTGCGGTTAGTTCGCCAGACTGTCATCCGACACGTCGTAGGTTATATTCCTGCCACCAACCGCTCCCTGTCGAACCCTGTGTTTTGGGCCTAGTGGATGTAAAAATCTTCTACAGCGCACTGAGCACGATAAAATAGCATGGATAGAAGCGCTATATAAAGAACCATTATTATTATTGTTTTAAATGACCTGTCCATTTTCATTGTATGGCTTTCGGTTATTTAGAAACATTTTTATTGATTTTTTCTACCTATGGTGTATTTGTGATAAAGATATTGGCACATTAGGTTTTAAAGACATAGGCTGAAATAATGGCTCAATAATTAATGGCAGGCCTATAGCTAAAGACATAGGCTGAAATAACGGCTCAATAATTAATGGCAGGCCTATAGCTAAAGACAAATTCAAAATTAAAATGTACCAGTGAGGGTCAGAGAAAAAGAACAATTAGAAACAAACATGGTTTAAAATAATATAGTTAGACAAAAAATGGTTAAGGGAAACAAGGATTGAAATTAAAGAATAAACTTCATCTTATAACTAAAACCATATGATTATTATGTTGGAATTGATATTCACATAACTCTAAAGGCTGAGGTGGAACTGGCCTTTTTTTTTTCTCAAAGTAGTTTAAAATTAAAATTAAATATTTTATGAAATTTAGTGAAATATATTTTTGTAAATGACTAAAATGAACATCCAAAAATACCAAACTGACGCACAAACGAGACTTTACAAACATAGAAAAACATAACTTTCTCGGGCATACAGAAGTAGGTAAAGAAGAGTTAATGTTTTATATACACATAAACACATTCATATGACTATGATATGACCATATGACCTAAAAAGCCTTAGATCTACTATGGTCTTTTTCTTATGGTCTTATGGTAGGTATTTTCTAATAGAAAACTACGCATGTCTACATAGCCTACATGCATACTTACACAAAGAAACCGGTGTATTCAAACATTAAAATTGTAACTTTAGATACAAGTGATGCATAGAAATGTTTCAATAGGATGAAGCATAATATGGTAAGCATGGTAACTAAGGACGCCGAACACAAGGAAAGGGACGTAAGCGTATTTACTTTTTCATTTTTTTAGGGGAATAGTCTAGATGAGAGCATTAACAAAATTTATAAAAACGCATATTATTTACAAAATATATTAACAATTATTCTTAAACCCCCCAAAAATAATACGATTCATCACAAGAGCAAATAAGTGGATCAAATAATGTGTGAGTATAAACTTATTTGCATCAATTCTTTCTTTAAAAAAAAATTGAACTCGTTTTTTTTTTATAGAATTATTACCTAGATTAAATTATTCGCAAGGTTCATCTAAAAAAGAAACAGCTCTGAACACGATTCTCTCTCCCTAACTCTCTCTCTCTCTCTCTCTCTCTTTGCCACTTAGGCTACTTTCTCTCTCTCTCTCTCTCTTTCTTTCTCTTTTGCTCCTTCCCTCGTTGTGTGCACCAAATGCCTTTAAAAATTTCACGGGAATAAACAGACAACTCGATTGTTAGCATTCACTAACATTTTCATTATTGTTCTCTCTTTGAATTTTTGGTTACCTAGAAGATTTCTTTCACTTATTTTACTCTGAATTTTGAATACAAATAGATCTCTCTATATAATCTTATAAATATATATTTGATTAAACAGTGTGTACAAATGACCCAATGGTTTAGATTATCGTAATTAGATGTCACCTATATTTATTTTGAAAAAATGGATCAGACTGCTTTTTCGAAAAAGAAATTTTGTATTCGTATAGTCGCAAAACGCATTTGAGTTGCTCCCCTTCGCTCAAAGCCTCAAACCACTGAACAAAAATGCACGCATAATTTGGAGGCGCAATGGTGTGTAATCTAATTTTGATGAGGTGCATAATTTGGTGACGCAATTGTGTGTAATCTTATATTATCGCACTGGTGTATAATTTGGTGACGCAATTGTGTGTAATCTTATATCGCACTGATGTATAATTTGATGATGCACTGGAGTGTAATTTGGTGACGCAATGGTGTGTGTAGGATCTAATCTTATGCGCACATATTTGTAAGTTTTCAAAGCACGGGCTTATCATCTCAAGAGAATAATAAATGCGAATAAAAGTATAAAAAATGTGATAACTTAATATTACTTTTTGCTTAAACTCATAGTGTATGACCTTCTTTATTAGTAGGAACTTTACTCGTGCTTTATTAGCCTATTTCCATATTATCTTTTTCAACATGAAAATAAGTATTCAGTCAGACCAAATTGATCCACAGGGCCAGTTTCTATGGCCACGGCAGACTAGAGGATAATGTGGCCAACACAATGCCCAGCCGCCTATACGTTACATCAACTAAAGTCAGGTACCCATCAGAACTGGGTAGACTCCCTCCAGACCCGGAAACAAATCCTAACCTTCGCCAGGATTCGAACCCAAGACCTTCTGTACGCCAGCCTAAAGCACTCCCATTTCGGCTACCATGGCCCATGGACCAGAAAAATCATTTCTTTATCCAGTTTGCAAGAACAAACGCATGTAAGTTCTCTTTCTTCCCGAGTGGCACCCGGGGATGGAATGGGTTGCCTGAACAAACCTGGAAAACCAATAACTTGACATCATTTAAAACACTAATCAAAATGCAAGACTAGACTCAAGCCAAGGATCAGCGTAGTGCGCAATAATCTTCTGTATAAAGGAGCATCTGTGACTTGTAAGATAAGAAGAGATAAGATCAACATATAATAATCCTTATAATCTTATAATCCTCAGCTATTATATATTATTAAACAAATATGAAAAAAATAGACCTATTGGTAAAACACGTTATGCTTTAAATAAAAAGTAATAGTAGATCTACCACTTTCCTGTATAAATAAAGTAGAGCTCTTGTCAATGTATAATTTTTGCTTTTCGAACAAAGAAGACCTGCTCTTTGTCTGTCTGTGGTAAGAGGATGACGGTGGGAAGGGTGGGTAGGAGAACCAGTGGCGTATTTAGGCATGTTCCACATGTTCCATAGGAACAGGGGCCCCCACACACAAGGCCCCCCCCCCACACGTCCCAAAAAGAAATATTTTGGTGATATCACTATTCTTCCTTTGAAAATTTAAAATAAAATTCATATATTCTCCCTTCAATTTTGAGCGCTCCAGTCCAACCAAGCTAAGCGGAACATAAAATTTATGTATGATTTTCTGGAACGTAACATGAATAATAGTATGTGAAAGGCCTAGCCACGAGAGGCCCCCACATAAATTTGGGAACACAGCCCCCACAATCCTAAATACGGCCATGGGGAGAACACACAACAAAGCCATCGTCATTTGAATTATCAAACGCGCACACGCCTTTACACATAAACAAACACATGTGTACCGGTATATATATAGATTGTGCATTGTGGGTTACATGTAATTATAAAAAGATAAACTGTGTGTAGGCAATATGACCACCTTTTTCCCTTCCACACTTCTATTCTCTCTGTCTATCGTTCTCTCTCTCTCTCTCTCTCTCTCTCTCTCTCTCTCTCTCTCTCTCTCTCTCTCTCTCTCTCTCTCTCTCTCTCTCTCTCTCTCTATTTCAATGTCTCATCCAAAAAATAAATAAATATTCAAAGCAAAAAAAAAAGTATACATTTAGCTTCTGTTTTTTCTTCTTCTTAGTTTGGGGGGCCCGGGGGGAGGGGGAGGGGAGTCTTGCGCGAGAGAAGTGAAAGAAATAAAGAAACAAATTCCTATGTTGACACTACGTGCAGAATCACGTGACAATGACGGTCAGACGCGCATGTACGTGACGTAACAGGAAACGAGGAAGAAGTATAAGGCTCGACGCGTGCATGCCTGAGATGACGCCACTCCAGTGTTACTCCCGCTGCTTTGACTTCCTGTAGAAAAATGTAAAAGAAAAAAAAATGAAATGATAACACAATCATAAATTCATAATCAATCCAAACTTAAGCACACGTTATAGTTATACAGTTCTGATTGCTTTAATACGTAAAAAATTAAAGTCTTTTATACTTTACATGTAGACCTAGACCATAGGTTCTCAACCTTTTTCGACTCACCGCCCCTTTTTACAATTTTTTTCCGCTCACCGCCCCCCTATTTAATTTTAGCGCCCACTACCCCCCCCCCCCCCCCCACACACCATTCTCTACTATAGTTTCCGCAATTTTTTTAGGCGGACTAGACTTTTTGTGTGATTTATTATCTTTAAAATAACTGAAAAGGAAACATATTGTAAGAATTACCTAAACAAGAGGCTTAAATAAATCAATTTAAATGTGAATCGTTTGCCTGGTGTACCTATTGCTAGATCTAGTAGTTTGTCTAAGCTTAAATATTTGTTTCAATTTTGGTTGCAAAAGCTATAGGTCTCCACGCCTCATTATTTGCAGCTGCAGCTTGTTTTTCTTTTTTGACAACCAAATGGTATTAGCATAAAATCCACTTTCCACAAAAGAGGGTGATAAGAATGCAATACAAAATTGTTGCTAAAAGGCACAGACCAAGAGAAGCTGATTGATTTTCTCCCAAAGAATCGCATTTGCTTTTCTTAAACTCGAGCACCAAATCCAAGTCTCATATATTATGTTTAAACAGTCATCGTTCGTTAACCAACGCACCTCTAAGTGCAGTAGCCATCACTTGTAGTCCTTGTCAATGAACAATATTTATTTTGCCACAAAGTACATAAGAACAATAAAGCCATAGTCAAGACATAACAAGAAAATTATAAAATTTGCAAACAATAATAAATTACATCGTAATCTGCTATTCTCAACTGCTTGCCATTCGCTCATTTACTTTCAGCTTTTGGTTCAACTTACACATGTGAATAGATTTTATCGCACATCAAAGCTGTTTTAAGCATATAAAGAGGCTACCTACACTTGACCACTCAATAATTGATACACACTAATGACATTTAAACGAGTTTTTATGCTCATCTTCTTTAATTAAACATAAAAATAATTAATTGTAAAACAAATTTATTTAGAAATATAAGAGACTTTTTAATAGCACTATAGGCCTATTATGTAATTTCTGTAATTATTAATGTTTAAAATATAAACTCCTTAAAAGGACATAGTTGTCTAACAATTAATGCAGGAAATATTTATTTACAACTGTTTAACGTAAATTATTTTAATTCTCTAATAATAAAATTTTGTTATCAATACCATAATGTTAAATTTATATATAAAGAAATAATAATAATCAGTAATATTTGTTACATTACAAAACAGAACTTGTTCGGCATCACTATTGAATCAAATTAGGAATCATTTGTTAATTAAAGGGGGATAATTAACTCGTTTAATTTGAGCTAATATTTATAATGGTTTTTTTCTTTTATTAAAAAAACAAATAGCTTACTTTTATAACGTTGAAATGATTAAACTGTAAAATGTATTTGAAAATGGTATAAATATTATATAACTAAAGAATTTATATGTATACTTTTAAGCATTACAATAACTACCCAGTTTGTAAGATTGCTACGTATCTCTACCGCAAAACGATAGTATCAATATGTCTAGCATGTTTTCAAAAGGTTAAAACATATTAAAGGATATCTCTGTGAAACTGCAATCAAAATAGTAATATTAGCAGATCTTTAATAAGGCGACAGTCCGGTGAACCAACCATGGGACCAGACAGCTGCATACCATATTTGACAAATTATATTGACCCCTAATTCATCAAAAAGTCATTGCGATTACTATTTCTTAATAGTTTTATAATATGTAGGCATACTGTTGGGAGATATCAGATATTTAGCAGCACTTGCGTTTACATCATATTTTATTCAAAAACCAATCGATTCAAATTGCTGAGGTGTTAAAATTATATCAAGTACGTTTGTACCGCCCACTTTCCCTTCACCGCACCCCCAGTTGCCACCGGGAATGACAGCGCATCCCTTAAGCTTATCACCGCCCCCCGGGGAGCGATAACGCCCCCGTTGAGAACCTATGACCTAGACCAAGGGTCGGGAACCGTTTTGTGTGAGAGAGCCATGGACACCACATATTTTGAAAAGTAGTATGTTTAAAACTAAAAATTCAAGTAAAAGTTTGCATTTTGTGTAATTTAAACACTAAAAGTACAAAAATTATATCTCTGATTTATTTTAAACATTGTTATGCTGTTGCTAATCAATAATGAGTATTTCTTACCATTAATGCGACTTCTGGTGCTGCAATGTAATTAATATGTAGATCAAAGGTGTCTAAAGAAACATATTTTTATAATCGAACATTTGTCTGCGAGCCAGATACAGCCATCAATAGAGCCACATCTGGCTCGCGAGCCATAGGTTACCGACCCCTGACCTAGACTATTGTTCAATTTGTTAAGATTTTGTATCTTTAAAAAAAACCAATAACTCTTGATAGGTTAATCTCATGTCTCATGTTGTGTAGGAATCTAGATACAGAATTGAGGCCCTATAACTTCTGTTTTACCTTTTGAAATGTCATCGTTCTGACAGTTTTGGCCCTCACACGATGACGTCATATTAGGCTCCTCTCTGACCTCTCCCATTTGAGGCGCTGTTGATATAAAGTTGTACTATTTAGATCTATGTATCGATGCATCTTACTTATATATTTCTCGTCTTTACGTTTATCTGTCTGTCGGCCAGAGGAATATCTATATACATCTATCTATCTACAATCAACTCTTTCACCAGACCAGCCGCTCATTCACCCGTGGATTAACCCATCCACCCGAAAGCAAACCTATTCACCTACCTATCTTTGTACCTACCAACATACCAAACGACCCCCTTTCTACGTACCTCCATGCCTCTCTCCGTACCTACCTATCTACATACAACCTAACTATATTTTATCACGATCCGTTTCTATCTATCTATCTATTTATCTATCATCTATCATCTATCATCTATCATCTACCTATCATCTATCATCTATCTATCATCTATCTATCATCTATCATCTATCATCTATCTATCATCTATCATCTATCATCTATCTATCATCTATCATCTATCATCTATCTATCATCTATCATCTATCATCTATCATCTATCATCTATCATCTATCATCTATCATCTATCATCTATCATCTATCATCTATCATCTATCATCTATCATCTATCATCTATCATCTATCATCTATCATCTATCATCTATCATCTATCATCTATCATCTATCATCTATCATCTATCATCTATCATCTATCATCTATCATCTATCATCTATCATCTATCATCTATCATCTATCATCTATCATCTATCATCTATCATCTATCATCTATCATCTATCATCTATCATCTATCATCTATCATCTATCATCTATCATCTATCATCTATCATCCATCCACCCAACAAACGTACTCCCTCATTCATGATCTACCTAGCTACTATTTCCTAACATATTCAAACATCTCTATTTCTCTCGCCATGGCCGATTCTTCGAGACGATTCATCAACACATCATACCTATCTACCAATCTACGCCATACCCGTTACATACATCAACAATGGGGTCGGCAACCTTTTGATAATAGTTTACCCAAATAGGATTTCTAAATCATTCATCACGCCATACAGCTCTTATCATGTAGAAAATTGTTGAATAACTTTTTTTTTTTTGGGGGGGGGGGGGGGGTGGTTCTTACGCGTTTCATTCAAATCGCTCTGCCTGCCAGGTGTGTCACGCGTACCGTAAGGTGCCGACCCCTACATCAACAACACCATACATAACTACCAATCTCCAGCCATACCCGTAACTTCGTGACTGTACGTCAGCTCGTCGTAAAGCCCAGGCTTTTCTATGTAACCCCTGTAGCCACAGCGGAAGTGTGTGCCACGTGACTGCTCGGTGATGATGACGTCCGCCGTCCTCGTGCTGATGACAAGGCAGCCGTCAGTTTCCTCGATGATGTCCCTTTGATTGTCCAGTATCTAACAGAATACGAAAATAAAACACATTATAGATCTACAGTGTTATCTTTTTGGTCCAAAAAAAAAATAAAGCCGGAGTAATCTTCCCTTAGCATTCTGTACTTACAACAGATTAGCTTAATGACAAGTTGCGAAATACCGGTAGCTATTTTTTCTTTTTTATTGTTCAAAATATTCAAATAATAACCTGCTAAGTATTGTTGATAATAAACAAACAAACAAGGCAGTCCACCTATTATGACTTTTACGCAGTTTGCATGGTGGCAGAGCGGCAGCGCATTCGGCTGGCGTACCAAAAGGTTATGGGTTTGAAACCTGGGCTAGAAATGTGTTCCCGGGTTGGGAAGGTGGGTGTCCCGGAGTCTACCCAGCTTTGATGTGTAGAAGAGTATTACTTCCCCCAAAAAACTCCAGCAGGGGCGGCAGGGCTAGAACCGGAAGGTCATTATGTTGACAGACCCGTATGCTATCCACAGGACAATCCGACATCTCTAGACTATCCTTATTAGGTACTATCCTATTCATTCAATCCTATTGTAGTACTATTAAGACAAGGTTTAATAAATTATGATAGCATTTGGGCCTCATTTGATATTAGAGCAATATATTATAGCAATATGTGTGTGTGTCTGGGTGGGGGGGGGGGGGAGGTAGATTTTCATAGCTTTGTGACGCCATATTGAAAGTGGATTATGATATTTTGTGTGACGACTCGTAACATGTGTGTAGGAATGTAGGAAGAGGAATGAAGTGGGTGTGTGTGTGGGGGGGGGGGGGGCGGTAAATTTTCGCCAACATCGGGTGATGACAGTTATGGGCGGCCCACTAATACCCATTTTCCTCAACTATACCTACTGAAAAATATTCGGCCCCTGGCTCCTTGTAATACCAAAGCAGCATCCGGGGAGGTAAGCCGACATTAGCCCTGCACTCCAGAGTTATCAGCCCATGCTCCATTTTTGGGATGTACTCGTTTCTGATCTCCGGCTTTCCCGGTTCCGCTGTGGATGGCCAAAGGGCAGGTAACCTTTTATTAGACACATTCATTTTTGATTATCTCTCATTATAGACACACACATAAGCCTAAGTACACGCATAAAACAAGGGAATGAATTGGACCGAGCGCCATTATCATAGAGTTCGAGATGTAGTATATGTAGAAACGAATATCATGCTAATGGAGTTATCTCTCTTTATTGTGCAGAGTTTCAGTTTATCTGTCTATATGATAATATATGTCTATAATATAGGACTATCTTCATACATCCATCTAATCACCAGCCACTCTATCACCAGACCACCCGCTCACCCATCTATCGATTAACCTATCCATCCAAAAGCAAACGTACTCACCGACCTACCTTTTTACCTACCAAACTACCTACCTACTTACCTACATACCTACCTACCCCCCATTTCTATGTACCTAATTACCTACCCACATACATACCTACATAATACCTACCTACATACATACATACATACCTACCTACCTACATAACACCTGCCTACATACATATCTGTCTACTTACACCCAATCACGAATTAATTCACTCACCCACTCACTGACTGTCTGACTGACTGACTCACTCACTCACTTATTCACTTATACACACAACAGAAAAAAATTTTTTTTCCATTTGTTTCATACTGTATAGAAAGCGTCCTTTTTATAACGACCATAATAACAAACTAAGGTCCGATCGTTAAAGGAAGTTTCTTTGAATACATATTAAAACCGAAATTAAACCATTAAATATTGATATACAATATCACTGTGTATAAACACAAAACATATTCTAATATAGCTTTTTCGTTTTGTTTTTTTTATATTATCGAAATGATGTATTATTATCACGAGGGCTTATAAAAATAATAATCAAACTTTGTTTTTCTTGAAATACAAGTAGCCTATCTAATCTAGACATAGACATTTAATACTATTACTTACGACGCCAAATTATTTCGGGAAAATATTTTTTTTTTATGGACATTATGATAGCAATGTAATCCCCACGTAGGCCGGGACCAATTGAAATGTTGATTTCTCGACTTTTCAAAACAAAAAATGTCCAAAAGGGTAACAACCGGGTAAATAAGAAACTCACCATAAACACTCAACTCTGCCACTGAGATAATCTCCCCTTGAGGTGTAATGGCGATACAGCTAAAGAAATAAAAAACAAAACAAATACAAAAACACGGCTTAAGGGGGAGATCAGTTAGTTGAAGAAGGTCAAGACGGTATTAAAGAAATAGAACACATCAATATACTGCAAGTGACTTGTGTTACGAGTAGATTTATTTCCATATTATATTGGTTCTGTTATTATTAACTAAAGTTAAAATGAAATAATCTTAAACCCGAAATGTTTCCGTGTTAGGAATAAAACATGCATATGTCTAGACACTACGTCATAGCGATAAAATACGTCATATTCACGAGGGTGGAATACCGTTTAGTTTAGTTCTAGTTTGGGCGCTAATGTGTGAGGACTGTTTTTGACCACTTTCTTAAAGATAGGATTACGGCTTAACTCATTATAGAAGAATCTCAACTGATTAAGTTTCATTATATAATACTGGTACATGTATTCTGTGGTATTGTTATATTTTATCATCTCAACTTGTTGGAATAAAATTGTGTTCAATTTCAAACAGGATTGTGGATTTCCTATATATTAAGGTACAGTTTATCTAAATCACTTTATACACAAAAGATTCATATCGCGACGAGTCAAATAAACATCAAATCTAATTCAATAACATCAATATAAATTCTTATACAACCTTGTGAGATCCAAGATGGATATGAATCAAAAGAATATATAATAATACATTACTAAAAATATCATCTAACGTCAGTAGCTGATTTCGCACGTGACAAAAGATTGGGGGCTCAAGTCCTGGATCTAAAGTTTGTATGTATAAGAATTGAGAATATACAACTGTTTTAGTGAAAACGATTTACAACAAATATTTATTCAAATTCTGTCTACGTGGGAGGCACTGTCTGTGTTCGGACATACTGTTTTCAGCTTTGTACACAACCATCCTTAAAATTTATCTTCTACAAATATTAAGTGGTGTAAAAATATTTCAAAGGACTTTATGAAAGGTAAAGTTGAAATTTTTTTATCTTCTATTTACGTCATTAATATAAAACATGGCGGAAGCTAATCTTACGTTGGAGCAATTGAATATTTTTGCTATCACGTCAGAACAGTTAAATAGCATGTCACTAACCCAGTTAAAAGAGATGTCAAATTCTCTGGGAATAGACATTACTGAAGTTACACCAGTAAGGAGTAAATTGATTCAAGATATTAAGAAATGTTTGAAAAGACATGGTGCAATGCTTGAAGAAAATACTATGAATAATGAAGAATCAGTGGTTCTCAATGTATCAGAAACCCTGAAAACAGACATAAATAACCATGAATTTAAAATGAATGGAAATGAACTAAGTGCAGACATGAAATTCCAGTTAGAAATGAAGAAGTTAGAAATTCAAGTACAATTAGAGGGTAAAAGAATAGAAGTACAATTACAATTGAAGGAGAAAGAATTGGAAAAAGAAAGAATCGCTAGTAATGAAAGGATTGAATTGGCAAAGTCTCGTTCATCAACTCATACGATTCAGGAAACAAATAATGTAGAACTATATAAGTTTAAAAAGCATGTCCCAAGCATGGAGAACATAGAGATTGATGAGTTCTTTATGGTCTTCGAAAGAAACTCGATTGATTATAAATTTCCTGAAGATAAGAAAGCCGTACTTTTACGTTCAGCTCTAACAAAAGGCAAGGCTCTAGATGTTGTATTGAATTTGACTCCAGAGGAATGCAATGATTATGAACTAATAAAGAGCAGACTACTATTGAGTTATGTTCTAACTCCAGAAAAGTATCGAAAGTTATATCGTGAGTACAAGAAGGAACCAGAAGTTTCACATGTTGACTTCCTGAGATTAGAGAAAAAGTATCTTGATCGATGGTTACGTTCTAAGAATGTGAATAAAGATTATGAAAAACTATATAATCTCATACTGATGGAGGATTTTACTGAGAAGATTCGCACTGATATAAAAGTTCATTTGGCTGATCGTGGTATTGAAATAGCAGAACAAGCAGCAGTTAAAGCCGATGAATACGTCATTATTCACCCGCATAGCCATTATTTTCAAAATGACAGAACAAGTTTGAGGACTCAAAACAGTAATACAGAGAGGAAGTTAAGATCGACAGATGATAAAAGTAAACAAAAAGCCGATAAACAAGAGAATTCAAGTTTTGTACAAAAGAGAATTACCTGTACATTCTGTAAGAAAGATGGACATATCAAAGAGAATTGTTGGAGTCTACATAAAGAGAAAAGACCCATTAAAAACAAGAACAACGTGGTTTTATCACACATCGCCGTACAAACTGAAACTCATAGAAATAAAACTGCCCACAAAAGAATTAAAACTGATCGAAAGACATTTGATGTTAGTCATGAGGAGATGGCGAAACACGCATGTCCAAGTTGCTCAAAGTCGGAAAAAGTCTTTGAAATGAAGACCGAGGCTATTGAACATTCTAGTTTCAACTCCAAAGGGAGTGTGACAGATGAGCAATCAGTAAATAAAACGTTTACTTATGGAGGCAGTAGAGTAGCAAGAAACTCAGTAGGCAGAGAACTACCCGAGTGCATGCTATCGGATGTTAGCGAGGGCTATGTGTCACCTATAGATAATCAAGCTAGAGAACGGAAGATTAAAATTCTACGTGACTCCGGTGCTGATATATCTCTACTGTTGAAGAATACTGTACCAACGTCGAAATTGACTCATACAGGCCAGTATGCCTTGATCAGTACTATGGCTGGAACACTTACGGCACCGTTACATCGTATACAGTTGAAGAGTAATTACTTCACTGGATCTGTTATTGTTGGGATAGTGAAGAAATTTCCCTACAGAGGCATTTCATTACTTTTAGGAAGTGACATTGCCAAGAATCAGGTACATCCTGTACTTAAAGAAACCAAAGACTCTGTTCAGTGTAGGAATACTGAAAATTCAGTATGTGTTATCACCAGAGCTATGGAGAAACAGCAGATGACTAATGAATCGACAAAGAAACCAGAACCAACACCAGAGATTGACTTACAAGCAACCTTCATGGCGGATGTTCTAGGTGGTCACTCAAGTCATACTGATCAAAATAATTTGTCGCCTAGACAACTACTCATTCTTGCTCAAGGCAAAGATCCAGAGATTGGGAAGCTAAAAGAGGAAGCAAAGAATGAAGGAGAGTTAGAAACAATGGCCGCAGGTTATTACCTGAGGGACGAGTTGTTGATGAGGAAATGGAGAGGGAAAGAAAACGACGATGAAACATGCAGCGAAGTACATCAAATCGTGGTACCCAATGTTTACCGCAAGGACATACTACATATGGCCCATGATTCACCGTATGCTGGTCACCTAGGGATACAGAAAACCTTCGACAGGATTCTTCCATATTTCTTCTGGCCTGGCCTACGTCGTGACGTCACATCGTTTTGCAGATCATGTCATGTCTGCCAGATGGTCGGCAAGCCGAATCAGACCATTCCGGTAGCTCCTCTACGACCCATACCAGCATTCTCAGAACCCTTCAGTCACATCATTATAGACTGCGTCGGTCCGTTGCCTAAAACTAAGGCTGGCCACCAGTATCTGTTCACTATAATGTGTTCGGCAACGAGATTTCCAGAGGCTATTCCTCTACGTAGCATCAATGCCGACAAAATCTCTGATGCACTTATCGTATTCTTCACCCGATATGGTCTTCCGAAAACCGTGCAGTCAGATCAAGGTTCAAATTTCACATCGAAGTTATTTCGCCAAGTCTTAGAACGGCTGGGTATTCGTCATGCAGTATCGAGTGCATATCATCCACAGAGTCAAGGCTCACCGGAACGATACCAACAAACATTGAAGAATATGCTCCGTACTTTCTGTTTCGAGCATAACGACGACTGGGATCGTGGTATTCCCTTCGCACTCTTCGCAACTAGAGAGGCTGTACAAGAATCTCTTGGTTTCAGTCCCTTTGAACTGGTATTCGGACACACAGTTCGTGGACCACTAAAGCTGTTACAAGAGACATGGTTGTCATCCACTGAAGACACTGGTCTACTGACATACGTGGAAAATTTTAAAAATAGACTGTATAATGCATTAAAAGTTGTCAGATCTAATCTTTTGCAGGCACAAGACAAGATGAAAGTCTATTATGACGTCAACGCAAGAACCCGTATCTTCCAACCTGGTGATAAAGTTCTCATGCTGACGCCACTGTCTGGTCAACCCCTGAGTGCCAAGTTTACAGGACCCTATGAGGTTATGGCTAAGCTTAGTGAGGTTAACTATCTTGTAAAGACCCCTGATAGACGGAAATCGCAACGAGTGTGCCATATCAATATGTTGAAACCATACATTACCAGAGAAGAACAAAAAGTTGTTGCCTCGGTAAACACTGTTATTAAAGTCGGGAATAATTCACCCGAAATTGAGCGTGAAGCGGCAGAAAGCAAACTGCAAAATACAAAGGCTCTAAAAAACCTAAATGAAAAATTGGCACATTTACCTGATTGCGAACAATCCGCTATCAAAGGTCTAATTAATGAAAATATCCATTTATTTGGAGATGTACCTAGTAGAACTAGTGTAGTTAAGCATGATGTTATTTTAAATGAAAATACTAAAGCTATTAAACAACATCCATACAGGTCAAATCCTATCCAGTTAGAATGCATCCGTAAAGAGGTTCGCTACATGCTTGACAATGACATTATTACACCTAGTAGTAGTGACTGGTCTTCCCCTTGCGTATTGGTACCTAAAGCCGATGGATCCATGAGGTTTTGTGTGGACTACCGTAAGGTAAACAAAGTGACAAAAACTGATTCCTATCCAATACCAAGAATCGACGATCTAATAGATCAAGTGAGTAATGCTAAGTTTGTGACGAAAATTGACCTATTGACGGCGTATTTTCAGATTCCACTGACGGAGAGGGCTCAGGAGATATCATCGTTTGTAACCCCTGACGGACTGTACAAATTTAAGGTCATGCCCTTTGGTATGGTTAATGCACCCTCTACTTTTCAACGGTTAATAAATACCATTACTCAGGACATTCCTAAATGTCACGCATACCTTGATGATATTGTTGTTTTTAGTGACGATTGTAAATCTCATTTAGATCAACTACATTTGTTATTTACGAAATTGACTCATGCTAATCTCACCATAAACTTGACTAAGAGTCAGTTCTGCCATGCAACCATCGAGTATCTAGGTCACATGGTGGGGAATGGTTTGGTAAAACCATTAAATGCAAAGGTTAAGGCTATTCGTGAGTTCCCTGTTCCTGAAACCTGTAAACAACTCCGTAGTTTTCTCGGGATGGCGGGGTACTACCGTCGGTTCTGTCAAAATTTCTCAACCATTGCATGTCCATTAACAAATCTATTAAAGAAGAATTGCACTTTCAAATGGTCTAATGAATGCCACCAGGCTTTTGATAAATTAAAAGATGTTCTTTCTGAGGCACCTGTATTAGTAACACCCAATTACAGTAAACCCTTTAAAATTACCGTTGACGCGTGTGATACAGGGATGGGAGCGGTCATTTCCCAAAAGGGTGATGATTCACTGGAACACCCGATTAGTTTTTACTCTCAAAAATTTGATAAGCATCAAAGAAACTATAGTGTGATAGAAAAAGAACTTTTAGGATTAATCCTGGCATTGAAACATTTTGATTTTTATATCAATGGTTCTCCATATCCAATTGATATTTTAACTGATCATAACCCTTTAGTTTTCCTTTCCAGGGTTAAACAGAACCAAAGAATTATTCGCTGGAGCTTATTCCTCCAAGCATATAATTTAAATGTGTTATATTTACCAGGTAAACAAAATGTGGTCGCTGAGACGTTGTCGCGCATGTAACTGGTAAACCAGAAGATAAAGTCAGTTTCTCATGAAATGTTTTTCTTTTATGTCATTCATTGTATTGATTAACATTTATATTATTGTAAATATGATAATAAATAAACTATGTTTTGAAATATTACAATTTGAAACATTACAGAACAAAACTTCAAATTCTACTAGAAACAATCATACGTTGTAAGGTAAAAGGTAACTATTGCATACATCAATTGCACACACACCGGTATTTAACTTGAATACATCCACACTTGTGTTTGTTCAATTGATTATTGATGTGTTTTGCAAATTGTTTGTTTCTATGTCGTCATGTTAAAATTTGGATGTCTTATTTTATGCTATGTAAAAGCTAAATCAGCTGAGATTATAACATTTTTTTTTAAATATTCTTGATGTCATAATTGAGACATCATAATAATAATATAATAACTGAAAATCATTAGTTAATGATACAGTGATCGGTTATAAATAAATTAAATTTTCTAAAGAATTATCTATCAATTATTAATCGGTTCCACTTATTTGGGTAATTCATATCAATTCTGTGGGAATTGGTTATTGGTGGTAATAGTTTTATGGTCAACGTTGTACACACAATAATCATAATTGTAAATATTAATTGATAAATAAATGTTTAATTAATAATCATTGATAGAATAATGTGATAAGGGATTCCATAATAGCGACTTTGTTATTAAGGGAATATGTAATATATGGTTCATTTTAATCTTAAAAAGATTGTCCAATAGTCAATTAAATCTTACGAATAGTTTGGGAATTCGGTTCATTTTATGGGTACTCTACAAAGAATTCCATACTTAACGCTGTCTGTAATTCCTTTGTGTCTTAAGGGGGGGCGAGTGTTACGAGTAGATTTATTTCCATATTATATTGGTTCTGTTATTATTAACTAAAGTTAAAATGAAATAATCTTAAACCCGAAATGTTTCCGTGTTAGGAATAAAACATGCATATGTCTAGACACTACGTCATAGCGATAAAATACGTCATATGCACGAGGGTGGAATACCGTTTAGTTTAGTTCTAGTTTGGGCGCTAATGTGTGAGGACTGTTTTTGACCACTTTCTTAAAGATAGGATTACGGCTTAACTCATTATAGAAGAATCTCAACTGATTAAGTTTCATTATATAATACTGGTACATGTATTCTGTGGTATTGTTATATTTTATCATCTCAACTTGTTGGAATAAAATTGTGTTCAATTTCAAACAGGATTGTGGATTTCCTATATATTAAGGTACAGTTTATCTAAATCACTTTATACACAAAAGATTCATATCGCGACGAGTCAAATAAACATCAAATCTAATTCAATAACATCAATATAAATTCTTATACAACCTTGTGAGATCCAAGATGGATATGAATCAAAAGAATATATAATAATACATTACTAAAAATATCATCTAACGTCAGTAGCTGATTTCGCACGTGACACTTGTCACAGTTATGGCGTGACGTGGCAATAGTATGGTGAGGTCTAATACTTTAAGCTAGGTTATCATGTTTGGTCTGTTGTAATACTTTAACTTTAAGCTATGTTCTGGTATGACACTAGTTTGGTGTGTTGTAATACTTTAACTTTAAGCTATGTTCTGGTATGACACTAGTTTGGTGTGTTGTAATACTTTAACTTTAAGCTATGTTGTGGTATGACACTAGTTTGGTGTGTTGTAATACTTTAACTTTAAGCTATGTTCTGATATGACACTAGTTTGGTGTGTTGTAATACTTTAACTTTAAGCTATGTTATGGTATGACACTAGTTTGGTGTGTTGTAATACTTTAACTTTAAGCTATGTTGTGGTATGACACTAGTTTGGTGTGTTGTAATACTTTAACTTTAAGCTATGTTGTGGTATGACACTAGTTTGGTGTGTTGTAATACTTTAACTTTAAGCTATGTTCTGATATGACACTAGTTTGGTGTGTTGTAATACTTTAACTTTAAGCTATGTTGTGGTATGACACTAGTTTGGTGTGTCGTAATACTTTAACTTTAAGCTATGTTGTGGTATGACACTAGTTTGGTGTGTTGTAATACTTTAACTTTAAGCTATGTTGTGGTATGACACTAGTTTGGTGTGTTGTAATACTTTAACTTTAAGCTATGTTGTGGTATGAAACTAGTTTGGTGTGTTATAATACTTTAACTTTAAGCTATGTTGTGGTATGACACTAGTTTGGTGTGTTGTAATACTTTAACTTTAAGCTATGTTCTGATATGACACTAGTTTGGTGTGTTGTAATACTTTAACTTTAAGCTATGTTGTGGTATGACACTAGTTTGGTGTGTTGTAATACTTTAACTTTAAGCTATGTTCTGATATGACACTAGTTTGGTGTGTTGTAATACTTTAACTTTAAGCTATGTTGTGGTATGACACTAGTTTGGTGTGTTGTAATACCACAGATATCTATGGTAATACTTTAACTTTAAACTATGTTCTGGTATGACACTAGTTTGGTGTGTTGTAATACTTTAACTTTAAGCTATGTTGTGATATGACACTAGTTTGGTGTGTTGTAATACTTTAACTTTAAGTTATTCTACTGTGTGAAACTTGTTTGGTGTGTTGTAATACTTTAGGCTATGTCATGGTGTTGTTATACTTATTTTTTAAGTTGTGCCGGTGATTCCGAAGTGTAGTTCCTCGAAATACTAGAGTCCTTATAGAAAGATACCAGATATTTTCAGTTGTTAGTTTTAATAAACGGATAAATGATCTTCACAATTTTAGTCAATTTTTCGCCCAGAAAAGTCAAACAAGAAATGAAATATTTGCTTTGTTGAAGAGTCAACTGCGAAAAGAATTATTGTTTGCTGTAAAAATCTCTGTTAGGTGTACTTCTATCAGTTAAAGTTTTACAAAAGTTTATTGACATTTAAAGAACACAAAATGTATTTTATAGAAAAACCGAACTTTGCTGTTTCGAGACACATGTAGTAATTCCAGTAGTATGGAGTTCTTACATCGATCATTGTAAGGGAAGAATGACATTAGAAGATTCTATTCATGACATTTAATGCATGATTGTTAATTGTAATTGTAAATGTAATTGTAAATGTAATTGTAAATGTAATTGTAATTGTAATTGTAATTGTAATTGTAAATATAATTGTTAATTGTAATTGTAATTGTAAATGTAATTGTAAATGTAATTGTAAATGTAATTGTAATTGTAATTGTAATTGTAAATGTAATTGTAAATGTAATTGTAAATGTAATTGTAAATGTAATTGTAATTGTAATTGTAATTGTAATTGTAATTGTAATTGTAAATGTAATTGTAAATGTAATTGAAATGTAATTGTAAATGTAATTGTAAATGTAATTGTAAATGTAATTGTAAATGTAATTGTAAATGTAATTGTAAATGTAATTGTTAAGCGCATAGAACTGATTGCGGGATATGCGCTATATATGCATCATTATTATTATTTTTATTATTATGATTGAAGGAAATTTTCGATTTTTGGTTTGTTAACAAATTATGGGTGGTGTGGGGGAGGGATTTGAACACGTTAGATAGTTCTTGGCACGAGAAAGTCTAAAAATGAGTTCAAATAATTAAAGGAAATTCTTTATTGGATCTAGCTTGCAGCGAGCTCGACTGGCGAATCGAAGGACCCGGGTTTGAGTCCTTGTAAAGGGCTAGGCTTAACTATCAGGTCAGAAGGGTGTGCATTGGTGCTACCCCAATCTGATAACTGCCTGACATTAGTGGGGGGGGGGAGTACAGGCGGCTGGACATTGTGTTGGCCAATTCCCCATTTATCCTGTGGCCTCGGAAACTAAACGCTGCATCAGATGTCCTATAGATCAATTTGGTCTGGTGAGGATGTTTTACTTTTCTTAAATCTCTACCGGCATAGATTCTCACCACCAATCCCTCCCTTTACAAACAGGTAAGCCAGTCGAAGAAAACAAGACATAGCAAAAACAGATTGAAGTGAGTTAGATGGGCAAGCAGTTAATTAACTCACTGTACTTTTGAATCTACTCTAAATGAAATCATACGCGTTTTAAATAGATAATATTATTACAATATAGTATCAATGTCTTACCTATATTCTCCTTCGTCTGCGCATGTCACGTTTGTAATTAATAAGTTAAACTCCACGTGATTTGATTGAACAGTTATGATTGGCTGAATTCTCGACTTGAAACCTGGTGGAACCTCTGGGCTCCATTCCGGAATCTAAACACAGATTGATGACGTAATCACAGAATAGACATTAGACCAATAACGCATTTCATAATATTAGAAGATGTTGAAATTTGAATATGAACACACTATTGTGTAACCATGAATAAATGTAGATTACCAGAAAAAAATTGGATTTTATTTTAAACCTTATGAATGAAAATATGCGTGAATAATGATACTATCATACTATCATAAACAAAAGTAATTAATGTGACATATATAATGAAATATGTTACTTTGTTTGCTAAACAAATATTATCTATGCTGTTTGACAGATCGTGACAAAGGTTAATTACATCTACCTGAAACTTCATTGACAAAAATGTTTCTTATATCACTTTAGCCATCATCCATCCATCAGCAAAATACTTGTTTAAAACTATTTTAAAATGTTATTGTCGTTTCGTGCCTCCATCGGCCGAAACCTTGTTTAAAACTATTTTAGAGTGTTATTGTCGTTTCGTTTTTGTGAGCGCGCTGAGCATGCTTGCATTAGCATGGAGTGAGGCGCGATATAAATGACCAATTATTATTATTATAAGCGGCTGAATTATTTGATTTAATTTATGTCTGTCTATCCATTCGTCAGACAATTCTTCCTTCCATCTGAATGTCTATTTTTATGTTCGTCTGTCCATCTGTATCCCCGACTCTGTGTTGGATAGATCGATCTATTTACCTATATAAACGCTTATATTACTCACATACTCTATTACTCTATCCATCTATCTTTCTATCAATGTATATATCTATCTATCTATTTATTAATCTATCTATTTACCTATTTATATTTTTCTAAACTACTCTATTACTATCTATCTATCTATCTATCTATCTGTTTGTCTGTCTGTCTGTCTGCCTGCCTGTCTATCTATTTATCAATCTATCTATTTAGCGATCTATCTATCTAGCTTTCCATGTATCCTTTCATCTCACAGATATCGATCATTTTGTAAATCCATATATCCATTTAACTATCATCACCGTAGCCATCTGTTTAATTTATCTCCGAAGATATACGAACACTTCCGAATCAGTTTTATTTCATTGTATTACTGTGTTACAATGACCGTACATGATTTAGTACTAAACAGTGTGACAATAATATACCAGCCCCCTCCGCTCCCCCGCCCCCCCCCCCCAACAATACCTTGTGCTACACAATGACACCACCCACACCGCCAAACGCACCTTTTGTCTGACCGGGAGTTGGACCACAGACGTCCGGCTACCGTCGTCGTTGATCTTCACCCAGGAGATGACGAACCAGCCTCGGCCGTGGACGCCCGTCTTCAGCTGACACCTGAGGGTGGCGTTCCTGTCAACGTAACCTGACGCGTCATGAGCTGTCAAAGGAGCTGTGAAAATAAAGAAATAGATGCAGAGATGTCAATAGTCATCGCTGATTGGCTGGGTGATTAGAAGGTCGACCTCAGAAATGTAGTTCTGCATCGTAGCGCTATAGAAGGAAATAAAGTCTTCAAATAAAGCTAACGTTGCACGAATTTCAGGCCAAAATAAGCCAAATCTCATAAACATTGATGCGAAACTCATGCAAGACTTGTATTTAAAATGAAAGATGGCTAAATCTAGCAGCTATTAATTCCAACACTGCAAATAGATTTATACAAAATGGACTTGTTTCGATGAAGATTTTGAGATCCCGGTGTCTCGCTTTGTTATATTTTTAAACCATTTAACTTCGCTTGCGTATGTATGAAAGTATGCATTTTTTGGGGTTGGCAACTCGACTCTTCAAAAGACGAATTCACAAACCTCTCGTCATTCAATCGAGATGAAATTTTGCACATAGAAGTCATACCGATGACAACACATTCTTTTAAATTTTCATCCATCCCATTACCCCGATCAAACATAATCATTTTTAATGAGTTTTTCACTACACTTTATGGCGCTAATTCAAAGCACCTGACTGACACGTTTCCCCCTATTTTAAGATCATATTATTGAGACTTACTCCCTAAAAAAAAAAAGAATAAAAATATAATAAAGCAGGTTAATTTTTAGGCTGTTGGCACGCTGAATGATTTAGGATTCCTAGTTTGGCACACTATTAGCAAAAGGTTGCCGACCCCGAATTTAAACCACTTCTCCAACAAAAATGTTTAAAGACAGATAGAGTTAGCAAGTCTATCTGGCGATACAGTGCTCTGCCTCTAGTGGAACAAAGCAAATCGTAATATTTTATTAAGTCATGTTTTATAAGTCATGTTCATGTCATGTGATTGTGTGTGCGATTGTCTATTTTTATAAGTATATTTCTGTGCTTGTATATAAATTAAAAATAATTATTTTATTTTGTTTAAAATATGCTGAAGGACAAAACATCTGTAATCAAGACAAATTTCCATTTGTTTGGATCAATAAAGAAATCTTATCTTATCTTATCTATAAGTCATGTTTTATAAGTCAGGTTTTATAAGTCAGGTTTTATAAGTCCTTTTATAAATAATATACAAAATGTCACGTTTTATAACATATTTTATAATAAGTCACGTTTTCAAAATCATGTTTTATACGTCATGTTTTATTGCAATAGTCATGTTTTATATGTCAAGTTTTATTTGTCGTTTTATTGTAAAAGCCATGTTTTAAACGTCATTTTTTTTATTGTTTAAGTCACGTTTCATAAGTTATGTTTTAACAAAGGCATAAAGGCTCGCAAAGAACATCCAGCAGGTCGCATGCTATTTGAGGTAATATGGTGTTTTAACAGAGAAAATAGATGGAAGGACAAAACAAAATAGCCCGTGCTGACAGTGCACTTAAAAAAAAAACAAGCTCATATAAATATAGGAAACTTCTAATAGTAAGATTAAATTTTAAATAACCTGTAAATATATATATATATTTACAGGGGCGAAGCCAGAAATTTTTTCCAGGGCGGGGGGGGCTGAACTTTCGCGTGACAATTATTTACCAAATAACAGGGGGGCTAAACTTTCGCGTGACAAAGATTGACCAAATTTTTAGCGAATTTAGTGCATATTTAAAAAAAATCAGTTGAAAAAAATATTTTTTAAAATTCCAGGGGGGGCTTAGCCCCCCTCAGCCCCCCCTGTGGCTTCGCCCCTGTATATATATGTGTACTTAGTTCTATGTTCGTAAAGTTTTAAATTATTAATTAGCGTTATATCTTTTTAGCCTAGAGAATTATATGCGTGTTTCTAGTTGTTTGTTGCTCAATGTTAAATACGTTCTGAGCTTTCATTATCTTTGTTGGCAATAGGCCTACTAATCAATAACTAATCAAGAAATCCACCTATACAGAAAAATGTATGTAGCCTCCATTTTGTCATCTTCTCACATTCTATACCGCCTAAATTAATGACAAATTCTCCCCCTCCCCCTCCCCTCTCATATTTGCAGGTTACTTACATGAAATCGTTAAAAAGAAAAACAGAGGGAGTAAGGGGAATAACCTTAAAGACAAATACGATTATCTCACCCTGATTGTCGTCTCTTCCTTTCGCTTCACTGAGCACATTACAGTAAGTTTATATATATATGTATATATATATATATATATATATATATATATATATATATATATATAAAACAAAGTAAATTATATATAAATCTAAACACCGGCTCTAAAACCAAACAACAAAGATATTGTGAGGGAAAAACAAGGCGGGTAACTCACCGTGGGTACTTCAAGATAATGTAGAGAGTAATGGCCCATGACAAGTGACGTTGGTAAAGCTGAAAAAACAAATTCCAGATCTATCCCCATCTCTCTTTCTTTCTCTCTCTCTCTACTTTCTCTTCTCTCTCACTGTCTATTCATTCTCTCTCTCTCTCTCTCTCTCTCTTTCTCTCTCTCTCTCTCTCTGTGATTCTCTCTCTCTAAACAAATACCGATTTGGACGAAACAATTGTCAACATGTCGCCTTGTCTTTAAACACAAACATTGTAAAATAGAGGCCAGTCGGGAACACTCCAGTCGACGTCGGCATATCTATTTAATTATCTATATATTTAGTATTGACTATATGTGTATTCATCTATATACACCTCATTAAACCTAGAAACACTAGAGGACAGAAGGGCAAAGAGTAAAGTACTAATAATACATTAGGCATTAAACTCTAATTAATTTGGAAATACAACACAATAACAACCTGTTGCAATGCTCCGATAAACATAAGGACAAAAACAATTTCTTTATCCCTTATGCGAGAACAAACGCATAAAAGTACTCTTTCTTCCCGAGTGACACCAGAGCATGGAATGGGTTGCCTGAACAAGCCAGGAAAACCAGTAACTAAACATTATTTAAAACACAAATAAAAATGCAAGACTAGACTCGGACCGCGGATGAACACAGGACGCAATAATCTTCTTTATAAAAGGAGCGTCTGTAATATATAAGATAAGATATATTTTGAATTATTTTTTTATCTATGTATATTATCTATATGTCTATATATTCATCTATGTATCAATTTATCTTTCTATCCATGTAATAATCTATGTATATATCTATGTATTAATCTATATATCTATGTATGTAATTATCTATATAGTAATCCATATATCAATCATTGATATTGATTTAGATTTACATATTCTATCTCTAGCTTTATATATTTTATGTGTTATAATCATACACTTGTTAACCCTTCCCGTACCGACCTACTTCTATCTATGCTGCTTTCAGTTCCGCTATATACGCGCCCGGGACTGTAAGGGTTAAATGTTCAAGAAATAAAAAAAAAAAACTGCCTCAAAACAATATTCTCATATTAACAGTCACAGACGCTATTGTCATACCATACAAAAATGGAAACGACTTTATGTCATGTCACTGTCTGCCAGTAACATTGAAATGACGAAAGAGAAATACTAAAAAAAAGTATTTTTGTTTTGGCTTATTAGTGTCATTTCGTTCTGCGGTGGAACTAATTTCATTAGCTATCTGGACATTAACGGATATTTCTCTCCAGTAAGCCCAAACTAAGCCGACTATTCCAATAATTAAATATTTTAGTTTGTAGTATTTATTTCGATGTTTCCCAAATAATTTGTTTTCGAGACGAAACCTTGAAAAAAAAAATTGATGAAATTTTTAAACAATAAAAGCGTATATATTTCTTGTAACTTTGAAGTGATAGACCTGAAAAGGAATTACAAAGCAAATATTTAAAATTTGAAGTTTAGTTAAAAAAAATAATAACGTCCATTCACTGGTCAACCACTGACAACTGTTAGAGCTTTCATTGACAAGTCTTAATAAGGCCTAGCCTTTTCAAACAGAAGAGATCATGAAATTCCTGTGCCATTTCCGTTAAAAAAACAACAACATGCTTTTGCTAGTGTTCCACAATTGATTTTAACCTCGACGGCTAGTACTCGTGTTTTAGACATAATATACAAAGGCTACAAGATTAGTTATAAGGAATCCGTTTTTAACATCAAAAGTGAGTAGGCGATAATTAATACTCAATGTGTTAGTCGCGTTAAGTTAAATTTAGCTTTGTTTATAAAATAAATTTATCAAGTACTCTTTCTTCCCGAGTGGCGTTCGGGCATGGAATGGATTGCCTGAACATACTAGGAAAACACAGTTACTTAACATCATCTTTTCAAACATTAATAAATCTGAAAGACTATACTCGGACCACGGATGAGCGTAGGACGCAATAATCTTCTCTATAGAAGGTGTGTCTGTAGTATTTAAGATAAAATAAGACAAAAAATGGTTCAAATTTGTGTAATAAAAATCCGTTTAACGGATCGGGCCAAAAAATAAATAGGCCTACATCAAATTGGAAACGTCCTGCAAAAAGAAATTGTTATTATATCAGTTAAATTGCTTTATTAGTTAATTTAAAAAAACGTATTACTAATAAAGTTAAGGTTGTAAACTGGAGCGAAATTTCAAAAAATATTCAGAATGATGTCCCTTTAAAAAGATTTCAAATTTTGTGTGATTCGACACAGGGTTATCCCGTACTGCAAAATATTATTTACTTTTTTAATTGATTTTTTTTCTTTTCCACTCTTTTTATTCTTTTAGCAAAACATATTGTAGTCATTCTTTTCTCCACCACTTTGACGGGCATAAATACTAGTATAGACATAATTATTTAAAAAATAAAACGAGTCTATTACACCCAAAGGGTTCCATACTACTGATCCGTTCAATTAGGCGATCTTTTCTTTTTATCCATTGAACCGTGGAGGCAGAGAAAAGGCAATAAACAATAACGTCATAAATATGTTTAATACAAGCAGTCCATTGGTTCATTTTTTTTATTTACGTCATCAAGCACTCAATAGCTTGCCAGATATTTCTTATTACATTCGCCATAAAAAGCCAAAACTAAAATATATAACACACGCATTCACACACAAAGAAAGTCTGTTAATACATTCATAAGTGCTCGACAGAAAAGATGGCAATAAAATATTTTCCGTGTTAGAAATCTAGGAGAAAGAGATCGTTTTTAACACCATAATAATTCCCGCTCAAACAATCGTAGCTTGGCTTTTTTTTTTTTTTTAGAACTGCTGAATCTGGGGAAAACTATATAGGGCCTATATATAAACGCTTAAAAAAATGGCAGGAAAGCACGCAACAAAAAAAAGAAGAGAAAAAAATCTGGCCAACATCTGTCCTCCAATCTGTGAATGCAGTTTGTGTTTTATTGTATTATTATAATTGAGAAGTCATAAAAAGAAAAACTGTCCATCGGGCAAAATCTGGGCAGGTCAAATGTACGTGATGCTGGTATCTTGAGATCACCACAAGTCAGGGGGAGGTGATTTGTCCAGCCCATCACGTTCGTTTATTTTGCCCCCAGCATGCCATAATAGGGCAGATCTTCGCGATAGGCGGAGGAATACATATATAAATTGGTGTATCGACGCGCGCATCAATACTTGTGATGGAGGCCAAGATTTTTTATTGTTATTTTGTCTTGGGAGGTCAACTTGATGTTGACTTGGCCAGGTTGCGTGTATGAAATGTTTACTGTGTCAAATCAATAAATTTATAAAGCCTGACTCTATGGAAACCAAGAGTCACCATTTCCTAACAACAGATCCGATTAACGAGATGGTAAGATTTGCTCTATTAAAGTCCAAAGCGTCATTGACAATAACAGTGAGATCCATGTTTATCCGATGCAGGGATTTCACATTTAAAACACAAAGGATAAACATTGATTGACCAGAGAAAAAGTGGCATCCGGCATGAAATGGGTCGCCTGAACAAACTTTGTAAAAAGTCTCAAAACCCGGACGAGCCGAAGCTCTAGAGCCGGGGCGTAACGCATTAGAAGTGAGTTTAAAGCTCTATCCGGGATCCAGCCACCCCACGGCACGCCGAAGGCGTGGCGTGCCATTTAAAAGGGAAGGATTCCGCAGGCCAGCGACCGTTCGCTGCGGTTCCCCTAAGGATCATTATCGTGGTGGCTCTCCCGTATATCTGCATTGTCACCCGGTAGCACAAATCCTGTACTATAGGCACAGGCATCCAGGCACCGGGCGGGTCGTGAGACTGGGTTGCAGCATCCATTGCTTCCTCCCCACCTAGACCCTGTGGCCTCTCGGCAGTGCAATGAATCTCGGACATGCTGCGGGGGCTGTCCCCCATGCGTTAGCCCGCCGGTTTTTTCAAAGAAAATTACTGGCGGTTTACACACTACGCCGCTTTGAGGCCCATGGGTACAGTAGTGCCTGAACACACCAGAAACACCAGTAACTAAACAACATTTAAAAAAAACTAATAAAAATACAAGACTAGACTCAAACCACGGATGATCGTAGTATGCATTGAACTTCTTTATAGAATGGGCGTCTGTAATGTATAAGATATAGTTCTGAAAAGGAAAAACGACCTTTAACGTGAAATAAGCTTACTCTCAGGATTGAAACATAATTTTACACAGGGCCGGATGAGGCACCTATAGTCTAACGTAATACAATAAAATATTAAAACCAACACAGAGAAATGGTAACAATAAAACAGTTAAACATGATTACAATAATACGACGAGCAGTTTACTAAAAAAGCTAAAGTAATACTTTTTTTTAGAAAATGAACATTTTAAATTTTGAAATATTTGCCGTAATCTAATTTGTACTTTTCGACTATTGATAATTAGTTAAAGGTAGTTTTAGTTTTGAATAGTTTATGCTAAAATTGTGCACCAGTTTACATACAGCCTCCTATTGCCTCTCTAGTTTTTAAACTAGATTTCTACAGCGCACTATACCAGCGCTGTGCACTATTTGCCTCCCTACATTAAAAAAACCTTACTAGGCCACTGGCTTTTATCAAATAACTTCACAGTGTAACAAATGACAAGCCTTAATGGGGCCTGCCCTTTTCAATAGGTCAGAAGTTATCGTGTTCATGAACTTCCGGTTTATTTCCGGCAAATTCATGATGTTTTCTGCATGTTTCAAGTATAGCTTTTGATGGTGCTTAACAATTTAGGTACTATTTCAACTTCGACGTCCAGTTCTGGTCTTTTAGAATTTTACGAAGGTTACAATAGGCCTACTAGTTTATGAGGAATACATTTTAAACATCAAAAGTGAGTATGCTACAATTAATAATCGTGTTAGACGCATTAAGTTAAATTGAAACCGGTTTATTTTAAAAGTTATAAGTGTTTGTTTTTTATTTACAAGTAATGACTAGAAGTGAAAACTAGGTATCGGGCAAAGCGCGCGCTACTATTACTATTTTAAGCTTGACATGCAGTGATATTTCTGTTTAGCTAAGCTTTTATAGTAGTACAATACTGAAATTGCTGGAATTGGGGCTCTAGAAGCTAAGCTGATGACTGTATTTTTCAGCCGTTCTCTGGTAAGTATAGTTCTTTGTCTTCGATAGCAGTGCGCACATAAATCATTATCTAATTATCCCTCAACCTAGTAATAAAGCTTTTGGGGATAAAGACCTCACAATCTTCACAAGCTCATTAGTCTAATTACCCCCTCCCCCACCCCACAAATTTTTTTTTTATCGGCAACCCCCCCCCCTCCCAAAATGATTTTAAAAAACAAAATGTTTACGACTGTAGACTCTAGCCTTAAAAGAAATATGGCAGCCAATGCAGCTCTTTATGTTGTTTGTAACATTGCGTGCTTACAAAACTCCACCCTCCCTCTCCTGGTTTTAAAAGTCTCGCAACTACTGGGAAGGACGGGTGGGGGAGGATTTCCTTGACAAACCGTGAGGACATCAAAGTTAGCTGACTAGGACGAACTAGCCAGTGGTCAGACGTCACGCAATACCCCAGACCATAAGTCCGCGCCATACGTCAAAGGCACTCAACATTCTACCAATGTACCATTATATATACTTAGAGATCGTTCTAAACTGTAAATAAATGTGTTAACGACGTGGAATCTAAACTAACAAAATAATAATAATAATAATAACGGTGCTTATATAGCGCATATCCCGTTGGTGACAGTTCTATGCGCTATGGTATAGCTTCAAGACACTATGATATGTTAAATTTCAAGATTGTAATTGACTAATCAACTAAGGTATTTATTATTTATACAAAGGGCACATTGGCCGAGCGGCAGCGTGTTCGACTGGTGTACCGAAGGTCCTAGGTTCGAATCCTGGTGAAGGCTAGGACTTTTTTCCCTGGACTCGCGGGTGGCTCTGAGTCTACCCAGCTCTGATGGGTACCTGACCTTAGTTGGCGTAAAGTAAAGGCGGCTGGGAATCGTGCCACACATCCCCTAGTATGCAGTGGCCACAGAAACTGGTGAACGCTACTTCACCGGCGCTATGATCAGTTTGGTCCGACGGGATACTTTACTTAAGGTATTTATACATTTTTTAGACATCTCTTTTTCTGCTATTTATTCCAATGTCTACAGATCTTGTTATAAATAAATTCCATTCCAAATAGAATACAGCACAATAAAGATAGATGGTATTCCTTAACGGATTAAATGTGTGAGCCCATGAAAGTTACTACTCCAACACAGCCTTATCACCTCCCACTACAGCTTCGCCAGAGCCCTAGCTATGACACCTTCAGGAGCCGGCTGAAGACTCACCTATTTCGTCAGCAGAATTAGCGTATTACTACATATTTCGTTGTCTGTCTGTATTCTGTAACTGTCGTCTGCGCATAGAACTGTCACCAACGGGATATGCGCTATATAAGCACCGTTATTATTTATTATTATTATTATTATTATTATTATAAACCGTAACACCACACCATCATATTGGCGTAATATTCTGCCAATATTTTTATATGGGCAAAATATTGGGACATTATCGGGTAATATGTCAAAGTTAAGCAAGTTACCATAGCAAAAGCTTCAGACTATGTTATCTTATCGTATCCTATACATTACAGACGCTCCTTTTATAGAAAAGATTTTTGCGTCCTACGCTCATCCGTGGTCCGAGTCTAGTCTTGCATTTTTATTAATGTTTTAACCCTTCCCGTACCGACCTACTTTCCATCTATGCTATCTCAGTCCCGCTATATTCGCGCCCGGGACTGTAAGGGTTAAATGATGTTATTGGTAACTCTGACACTTTCTACCCTCGCTGCTAAATATTCCTATAAATGTCTTCCTAACCAAATCCTTATCATTTCTGTAGGCTATTCCTCTATATGCCCTCCTAAACAATACCTTATCATTTCTCAACATCTTTTGCCTCTCTTCTCCCCCTCACCCCCCTCCCCGAGCACAAACCCCTCCGCTCCTGCTCATAAAGCTCTGCATATGATGTCAGCATTACGTCACTTCCTTGTCAGTTAATGGCGGAATGTCACACGTGCCGCACTCTTGATGCTAATGCTCTCAAGTAGCTCCACTTGTCGACAATCATAAAAAAAAACAAAAAAAAAATGGGATGCGTAATGGTGAAAGTTGGGATATGGGTGGGAGGGCGGTGGGGGTGAGGGGGTAGGGGGAGATGGGTAAGTAGGGCGTGGGGGCAGGAGACAAAAGAAGATTGAAGATACGATTTAAGCGAATATAAAAAACAGATCTGAAAATCGGGGAGGGGGTGTGTGATTTATAATTGAGTGCATATGATGTCTGGCCTAATGGGGTGTTCATCGATACATTTTTTATGTAGGGGAGCTGAAATGAAGGAGTCACTATTACAATTATTCTAGAAATCTGTTTATGCAAGTACCCTCCTACGTTACTCCCTATTCGACGCCTATGGGATATGCTTTAATAAAAAGGAAGAGACGTATCAAGGAATTGAATGTTTAAAAACAGAAAAAGAGAGAGAGAGAGAGAGAGAGGAGAGAGAGAGAGAGAGAGAAAGAGAGAGAGAGAGAGAGAGAGAAAGAGAGAGAGAGAGAGAGAAAGAGAGAGAGAGAAAGAGAGAGAGAGAGAGAGAGAAAGAGAGAGAGAGAGAGAGAAAAGAGAGAGAGAGAGAGAGAGAGAGAGAAAGAGAGAGAGAGAAAGAGAGAGAGAGAGAGAGAGAATGAGAAAGAGAGAGAGAGAGAGAGAGAAAGAGAGAGAGAGAGAGAGAAAGAGAGATAGAGAGAGAGAGAGAGAGAGAGAGCAGGAGGGAATTAAATAATAAGCATCGCTTTCCCATAAAACAATACAAGCAAAACGGTATATTTTGTCACAGTGTTTTTTGTTTGAGTGGGTGTTGGTATTATGCTGGTTTGTCTTTGTATTTATTTCTATCAGCCCCTTTCTGTGTATATTTTATCTACGTCTATCTATCCATTTCTGGTTATCTATATTTCTATTACACTAGCTTTGTATATATCTGATTATGTATTTCTATAGACCTATCGATAATATTTATATATATATAATATAATTATCGCTCTAACTATTATCTCTATATTGTATTTATCTCCCGGTCTCTATCTTTCTATCAGTCTCTGTCTAACTCTTTCTCTCTTTTCTCTCTCTCTGTCTGTCTCTCTCTCTCTCTCTCTGTCTCTCTCTCTCTCTCTCTGTCTCTCTCTCTCTCTCTCTCTGTCTCTCTCTCTCTCTCTCTCTCTCTGTCTCTCTCTCTCTCTCTCTCTGTCTCTCTCTCTCTCTCTTTATATATATATAAGCTTACAGCTACTCCGTTACGCTGCTACTCCACTGCACTGTTACTCCCCTGCACTGCTACTCCTCTACACTGCTATACCTCTATACTGCTACTCCCATACACTGCTACTCCCATACACTGCTACTCCCCATACACTGCTACTCCTCTACACTGCTACTCCTCTACACTGCTACTCCCATACACTGCTACTCCTCTACACTGCTACTCCTTTAAATTAAATTAAATTAAAATGGTTACTTATATAGCGCTTCTATCCATGCTATTTCAGCATGCTCAGTGCGCTCTGTAAACACACTGCTGCCTGCTGGCAAATATGTTTACAGGCCCAAAACTCCTGCAGGGCGACAGGGATCCGTCGGTGGCCGGGCTAGAACCCGCGACGTGTCAGATGTTTTTTGGTTGACAGTCCGGTGAACTAACCGCTACTCCCATACACTGCTACTCCTCTACACTGCTACTACTCTACACTGCTACTCCTCTACACTGCTACTCCTCTACACTGCTACTCCTCTTCACTGCTACTCCTCTACACTGCTACTCCTCTACACTGCTACTCCTCTACACTGCTACTCCTCTACACTGCTACTCCCATACACTGCTACTCCTCTACACTGCTACTCCTTTAAATTAAATTAAATTAAATTAAAATGGTTACTTATATAGCGCTTCTATCCATGCTATTTCAGCATGCTCAGTGCGCTCTGTAAACACACTGCTGCCTGCTGGCAAATATGTTTACAGGCCCAAAACTCCTGCAGGGCGACAGGGATCCGTCGGTGGCCGGGCTAGAACCCGCGACGTGTCAGATGGTTTTTGGTTGACAGTCCGGTGAACTAACCGCTACTCCCATACACTGCTACTCCTCTACACTGCTACTACTCTACACTGCTACTCCCATACACTGCTACTCCTCTACACTGCTACTCCCATACACTGCTACTCCTCTACACTGCTACTACTCTACACTGCTACTCCCATACACTGCTACTCCTCTACACTGCTACTCCTCTACACTGCTACTCCTCTACACTGCTACTCCTCTACACTGCTACTCCCATACACTGCTACTCCTCTGCACTGCTACTCCACCACACTGCTACTCCTCTACACTGCTACTCCCATACACTGCTACTCCTCTACACTGCTACTCCCATACACTGCTACTCCCCTACACTGCTACTCCCATACACTGCTACTCCTCTACACTGCTACTCCTCTACACTGCTACTCCTCTACACTGCTACTCCTCTACACTGCTACTCCTCTACACTGCTACTCCCCTACACTGCTACTCCCCTACACTGCTACTCCTCTACAATGCTACTCCCCTACACTGCTACTCCTCTACACTGCTACTCCCCTACACTGCTACTCCTCTACAATGCTACTCCCCTACACTGCTACTCATCTACAATGCTACTCCCCTACACTACTACTCCTCTACACTGCTACTCCTCTACACTGCTACTCCTCTACACTGCTACTCCTCTACACTGCTACTCCTCTTCACTGCTACTCCTCTACACTGCTACTCCTCTACACTGCTACTCCCATACACGGCTACTCCCCTACACTGCTACTCCCATACACTGCTACTCCTCTACAATCCATCGAGTGTCACTACCAAGAAGAGATCTTCGTCTGCTAAGAAAATAAACAAAACACGTAACAGGGTCCTACTTATTCCTTTAAGTGATGCCAAGAGACAATGATACAAGCCAGTGCACCAGTAGGCTTCCGTTTCATTATGGGACTATTTTTCTTTCCTCGCACGCGCAAAAACATCGGCGTCAACACTGGTAGACATTAGTTTGTGTGCTTAGGTAATGGAAGGATACATTGCTTAGACGTCACTTCCTTCCATGTAGACGTTGACACCTTTATAAAAATAAAACACAGCAACGATCTACTAAGACAGTGGTTCCCAACCTTGCTAATGCCGCGACCCCTTTAATACAGCTCCTCATGCTATGGTGACCCCCCAACGGTACAATTAGTTTCTCGCTACCGTAAAATTGTAAGTTTATTTTCACAGACTTTATCATCGTAATCATTTATCTGGTTCAAAGTCATGTTCCTCAAAGAAAGAAGGGGGTGGTGTCTCGGTTCTTAATGGCCAGCGAAAATAATCTGTTTTTTGATGGACTTAGGCGACCCCCGTGAAATGGTCGTTCGCCCCCCAAATCGGCCACGATCCACACGTTGGGAACCGCTGTAGGCTACTAAGAGAAGAGCTTTTAATAAAAATTGAGTTAACAGTTGATTTTAAAGTAAATAGTGTATTCAATATCCGAATGCTAATTAAAATCATTTATACACAATATTTCAAGTAATTAGTTTAATATTAGAACTCAAATGTGCGTGTTTAATGGGGGGGGGGGGGGGAACTCTAGTGTAGTTTTGAAATGTTAAATTTCCTGCAAGAAATAGACGTGACATCATTAATTGGCAACTCGTGTAGGAAAAATTAATATTGCCACGTGTTTTAATTCTCTACACTATTCATATTTCTATCATAAGGCATAGATGTTCATTCCTTGTTATTTTTTCCCTTGCAACGTAACTTCCGTATGATGCGTTTTTTCTAAATCTTGTCAGTTTGAGAAAAATCCCATCAGTTGACCTTTAATGTCTATGGTTAAAGTTAGTTAAACTTCAATTGAAAGGTTAAGGGTTAAGTCTTTCTTAAGGTGTTGGTCGGTCATAATTTAAAATTGTTGAACTCGTGGCATATGACCTATTAAATAACTATTATCATGTTGTAATGAAACCTATATTTCAAATACCGTATTAAATGCAAATAGTTTAATGGGTAAAAAAAGTAAATTATACTATTTATCGCCTTTTTAGGGGCTGTCCATATATAACGTCTCGCCTTATCGGCAAGATCTTTTTCACTAGCTCTCCACCCCCACTTCTGAGCGCCATTGTCACCATTGTCATTGTCAGATTACCTCATTCTTATACGACTAGCTGTCTCCCATTTCCAAACTAGACGGCGGATTGGTTTAACTTAGAGTAAATAAAATTAAATGTGTTAAATCTGTGTAATGTTTTTGAATGTTATGTATTGGTTATTATGTTTTATTAATGTTAATAATTTATAAAATATTGAATGAAAAACTTTAAAAAAAAACTTCGTAAGTTTATTGGTCTATGATTGTCTCAATGTTCTGACAATATGTTGGGCCAATATAGTTTAATTATAGTGTGCTGATAGTGTTCTGGTTCGTATTTAATGTAATTAACAAAAACCTGATATTCATATATTTTTTCTTTAAAGACTTTAAGTTACAGCTCTCAAATTCTCCTCACTGTTGCAGCGCTCATTACCCCCCCCCCCCTTTTGTTTAGATGTGCTCCAATTCAATCGGTTCTTCTTATTACTGATCTATATTTACCATTTACACGGCTGGGCAATGCTTACGTGATAGCTTAAAAGAATTGAATACATTTTTTTGGTTCAACAGATCCAATGGTGTATATAACTGACAGATCCAATGGTGTATATAACTGACAGATCCAATGGTGTATATAACTGACAGATCCAATGGTGTATATAACTGACAGATCCAATGGTGTATATAACTGACCTACTACATTTTCTTTTCTAGAGAAGACTTATTATTAAAAAATGTTAAATTAAACAAAATAACAATGAAAATGTAACATTATCAGAAAAAAATGTAACATTATCAGAAAAAAATGTAACAATTTCAGCAAATATAAATTGAATTAATTCATACCGATGTATTCCTTTTCGACAAATAAAATAAAAAAATACTTTTGAAAAATATAATTTATAGTTAAACCTTTTACTGGATTTGTTTAGTTTTGTTTTGAATAGGTTGGTGAAGTTGTACAAATCTCTACTCTTTGTGGGTTTCGCTTTGAGTCGAAGAGAGTCTATCACTGATCTCTAATGGTTAGTGAAGCTTATTATTTTAGTTAGATATAGATCACTGCGTTCAAACTGATAAAACCACATAGCAAATGGTGTTAGCTCATACTCATTCACTATTCTTCTTTATATTATTACAAGATAAATTCAACGGCATAGCCAGGGGGAAAATTATACAGGCCTGTATAAGATACAGATAAAAAAATGTATAAGTTTAAATAAACTGAAAGCTGTATATCTAATAATTAATTTGTAAATTTTTTTTTTACTGAAGACATTTATTTTGCTGAGTAATTTATAATTAATATGGTAATCAGGTCATAAATAGGCAAATCTTTTTATTTAACAAAAGGTAAATTGCCGGGTGTTGCCCGTGGATTTACAATCTTGTTTTTAAAGTAATATTAATTGAAAAAAAAAAGGTATAGACTAACTGGAGAATGGAACCTGGGTCGACCGCATCGCAGTCTGATACGTTATCCAGTGAGCTAGTGAGGACACATAATATGCTATGTCAAATTGCGAAGGTAAAATATGAAGCAAGCAGGTCACGTGTCTTTAAATAAACCAATTTGATTGGTTAAACACACACACAGAGAGCTTTTTATACATATAGATAGGAACTAGCAGCGATTGTATCTTTCGAAAAAGAAAATGTTCTTACTTCCCCTTTAAACGTCCATGATTTCTGTATAGGTTGTGTGTGTGGCATACATGTTACGCTAATCGTATTATCAATCTCCAGCATTGCTTAGGAAGTGACGGAATTAGAACGTGCAGACATGCGCAGCGCTAGCAAATCATGACTTTTAATGCTAAACTTTGATTTGTAGATTTGATTTGAATGTAAGAATCCTAAACGGGTTTTTGTTGTTCACAAAGCCACAATAGTAACAGGAAAAGTAATTACATGTAGAAGAAATATATCTAGATATATGAGGGAGTGAGTAAAGCAATATCTATTATCTATCGAATCTAACTATCTATCTATAAGTCTATCTTTCTCTCAGTTTGTCTGTTTTAAAGTATATGTATCAACCAATCAATTAATCTTTCTATCTTTCTATCTTTCTATCTTTCTATCTTTCTATCTTTCTATCTTTCTATCTTTCTATCTTTCTATCTTTCTATCTTTCTATCTTTCATTCTTTCTATCTTTCTATCTTTCTATCTTTCTATCTTTCTATCTTTCTATCTTTCTATCTTTCTATCTTTCTATCTTTCTATATTTCTATCTTTCTATATTTCTATATTTCTATCTTTCTATATTTCTATATTTCTATATTTCTATATTTCTATATTTCTATATTTCTATCTTTCTATCTTTCTATATTTCTATATTTCTATATTTCTATATTTCTATATTTCTATCTTTCTATCTAAACCTTTTGAATATACATAGATAAAACACACTAACAATTCCCATGTCGTCTTTAATACAGCTTTTTTAAATTGCGTCCACACTGGTGATCGCGTCGGATTGAATCATAGGGCCGGTAAAGAATCTTTCACCAGTGTTAGTGGCCATGTCGTACTAGGAGACTGTGTGGCCAGCACAACGTCCAGCCTCCTTTATTTTAACTCAACTAATGTCAGGTACTCATCAGAGGTGGTTAGACCCTCCAGTTCCGGAACAAATGCTAGCAAGATTTCGAACTCAGAACCTTCGGTATGCTAGCGGAACGCGCTGCTGCTAGGCCATTTTCCCCCCTTGTCCACACTTGTTGGTCTGGCTAAATGGAGAGAGTTTCATGTGCTTGATGGTAACTCCATTGATTTTCTTTTGTTTATCCAGCTCTATGTAACATACGTATAAAACGCATGTTACCTCATTACTCACATACACACGTATCATGCCCTATATACACACACTTAAACACACACAAATACTCTCTCAATCACTCGCGCAAGAATTTGAAACAGTTCATTGCACTACTTTCCCCCAAATCAGACCCTGGTTTCTTTTTGCTAAACAACAGGGCACTACTTGTTTTCTTTTTAATTTTAAAATTTCAATGTCTGCTCTCATTGGCCGCAACTCCATTTCCTGGCCAGATAAGATTAGCCATTCAGTGTGTGTTGCCCCGCGTTGCCAGATAGGTTCAAGATCAAGCCATCCAGGCCAACAAAACGTGTCACAAGCCAGGCCCTTTTATTTCCAGATTCTTGATATCCATTACCTTTAAGCTTAATGGCTGGACACGGGGGTGAACATTCTGGAATCTGAACATTCCACACGGAATTACTTAATCCACTTGAGGGCATGGACATATTTTTGTATCGTTTATTCTTTAAAAGATAAATGCCCCATTCTCTTCTCGTTCGAATCGCATTTGACTCAAATATTTATAAACAGCAGGGCTTTTAAAGAGTGCAACAATATTATTAATATTGTTTTTATTTTAAAAATAAAACCTTAAGTGCTCACGTAATACTTTGGGTAGAATTTATGGATTTGCTAAAATTAGAATGGATGTTAGTTGAGGGTGGGGGGGGGGGGATCACAATCTAATAGTAAACATTTAGGTGTTTTGGTTGTTGTTGGCGACCGTGTTATTTTTCGTTTGTTGTGTTATTCTTGTGTTATTGATGTATGGTTACATCACGTTCTCTGTGGTACATTTGTTCCTGTTGTCGCTCATGTTTTTTCGCTGTTGTTGTTGCTGTAGAAATAAAAGTCAACGAACTTTATCGAACCCTTACTCTGATTGACGTCTCTGTTGAAATAGCTGAACAGTGCCAATGAAGTGCTACAAAAGTAGAGCATTAAGACTATTTGACTTCACAAGTGACACTTAAATACCGAATAAACGAAACAAGAAGTGCCCATTGATTTTCAGTCGTTCCTGGATCAATAAAACGTCAATAGCGTTGTAAATATATTGTATAGAAAAAAACAGCAACACTAAAAACCATCACTAAAAACACCCACTCAAAGCCATAGAACTGTATTAGTCGTTTACATGTAGATTTTCCCCCACCATTTTTCAATCTGCGTAGTTCAACAAGTGTTTAGCTTTCCTTTGCATGAATCTAGCTTCGATACTTAGCTTCAGCTGTCGCCGTTGACTCAGGGGGAGGGGGGTTAGTCCTTACTTTATGTAAGCAGTGGTGTCCATTGCTTCGTGCTGGTCATACAGATTAGTGATGGCCTCTATATCTCAGGGGTCGGTGAAAAGCTTGGTATAATCTCAGTGAGTGTTGCTCCGCCAGTGATAATAATAATAATAATAAGACTTGTATAGCGCATATCCCGTTGGGAACAGTTCTATGCGCTGTCAACAGTTACAGATATAGTACAAATAACGAATAATAGGCAAAAATATATAAATGAAAAATAATAAAATAATGAACTGCTACTTGAATAGGTAGGTCTTCAGTCGGCTTCTGAAGGTGTCAAAGCTAGGGCTCTGTCGAAGTTGTAGTAGGAGGGCATTCCAGGTGGACGGGCCCACTTATGAGAATGCGCGTTCACCAGCGGACACCAGTTTCACACGAGGGATCTGAAGAGTAAGTTTATCAGAAGCGGAGAGGACGAAATTGATTATAGAGCTCGCGACAGGAGTGAAGGTAGTCGGGGGCAGAGTCATTCAGGCATTTGTAACAAAGAGACGCCAGCTTGTAGGAGATCCGGTGGTTAATGGGTAGCCAGTGCAGAGATCGGAGCAGAGGAGTTGTATGCGTCGAATTCTTCTTCTTAAGGACCAGTCGGACAGCACAGTTCTGAACACGTCGAGAGGCCAGCCAAAAGCGAATTGCAGAAATCCAAGCGGGAAAAAAAGAGAGAGATGACAATCTTAACACAAGCTTCCTTGGTCAGATAGCGACGGGGGGCGGCAATGCGACGCAGATGGAAAAAGCAAAACTCGTCGGTATACTTTCTTGCAGCATTAAAGGAATAATAGTCCAAAATTACTAAGTGTCGGTCCACACGGTGAAGAATCAGTGATGATTATTGTTTTTCCTATTTCTCGTCTTTGTTATGGCATTTGGGGGATGGTGGTATCTGTTATATTTGACCACTTCAAGCTACATTTAAACTACAAATTATGAACTGATGGCTGAGAGATGTAAGCTTCTGTTCATGCGATTTTGGTACAACAAATAACTTTCTAAGCTCTGTAGCACATTATACGAAATAGACCTCCAAGATATCTGACTTATTATATAACACACGCTAAGTTTTCTAGCGCAATATACCATACACGTTCCTAATCTTTATAGTTCAATATGGCACAAAAATCCTAAAGATCCCTAGTTCAGAATACTACCTAAACGGTTACCCTATAAATATTCAGTTTAATACATAGACTTCTAAACCTTTGTCAATCTTTTTCTTTCCATTTAGTACGCCATGATATATTGCGATAGATTTCCAAGACCAAGAAAACTCAGTGAAACATGAATATTTCGAAAAGCTATATTGTTTTTTTTAGGAGAATGTGCCAAATGTCCTTTTATGTAAAAGTCACACAAAAAACAAAAACATGTCTGGCCGGATGCAGTTAATTGGCGAAGACTCTGATATTATCAAAGCAATATTTCCAGGCGATTATTGGCCAAGAGAAGCGTTTTGTAAATGGGACATTTGCATTTACAAGGGGGCATCTAATTGTGATTGAATGCTGTCAGGAAATCTCCAGCATTTTTTTTCTTGGCGTGGCCTTTGTGGTATACATGTATAAATCTAATTAGCAAGCTAATTGGCTTGTAGATATATGAATGTGTACTTTAAAAGAACCAACGGGAAACTGTTTCAAATAAATTAATAATGTGTTTGTTAAAAGTGCAACAAAGTACTTAGAGTTGTCGATTAAAATTTCTATTTTTTTCTGTTTCTTTTTTATTTGATTTAATTATATTTACTGCTACTGTTTTGTTGTAACCTAATGCTATAATGTATATGACTTTATTGTACTTATGTACTAAGTGGCTAATTAAAAAAAATTATATTGATTGACTTATAATCGTAAAATTATTGGAAAATTTGACGCTTCTAAAATGTTACATGTCATTTAAATTTTTTTTTTCATATTGTATTTAGAATTGTATCGACAATTTTTTTTAGAGTTATTTCATTTATATTTAATTATTGGATGGAGAATATTTCTGTATGAATTGTATCGATAATTCATTTACCCTGAACCAAAACCTATGGAAGGTACGCAAAGTTGTAGTTTGTGGTGGTTTTTGTTTTGCATAGTGTTACAGAAGATACTTATTATCGACCAGACCAGTGATTTTTTCATGTAATTATTGTAAATAAATTCAAGTATTCAAGTGGCTTGAGTGTATTATTTCATAGTGAACAAGACCCCAGACGGACGACAGAAGACCAGGGCCATGATAAGGTAGACACACATAAATAGAGGCGTTGTAAGATGATGCAAAGCTGGTGAAATCACAAGAGCGCAAATCTTTCGAGACTATGGAGCCAAAAAACAAGATCGATCGGTAAATAGAGACAGATGAATATATTGCCCCCGCTTTTATATGTACAGCGGTCTAGCGGCAGCGGGCTGAGAGGTCCGAACGTCCGGGTTCGAATAGTGAAGGTTAACCTTTTTCCCAAGAGTTAATAGTGAGTCCTTTAGTCTACCCATTTGATAGGTTATCTGACATTGGCCTGGGGAAAAGTAAATTGGCTGGGCAGTGTGATAGTGCGGAGAAAAAGATCTAGGCTATAATGTCACCTACAATTATTTTGTTTTTACTTAACCTCAGTTTCCAATCTCTAAATTGCAAAGTCTTAACCAAGGGTAAACTACTTGTTTTAAATTATAAATTAGACAATGTATGCACGGATAACTGGCTATTTTAGATGGTAACACGTAACGCTACGTCCGTCGGAATAAGAATAAAAATTACAGACCTTATTAAAACCAAGTTAATTGAAAATATATAAAATTGTAGGTGACATTGTAGCCTAGATCTATCTCTCCGCATAATAAAGTATAGAACATACAAAGGAAAGTGAAAATTGTTGTCATTAGTTGACAACTTTGATGAAATTCCCTAAGGTTTAGTTTAAGTGAGGGTTTTAAATTGCTAATATCCCCCACCTCATTTCACGTGTCTTTGGTACCTTTAACCGTCACGGGCTGCTTATACATTACAGACGCTCCTTCTATAAAGAAGATTATTGAGCCCTACGATGCGGTTATATCACTAAAAATGTAAAACAAAGATATCTCGTTACAATATTGTGTTTGTGTGTGTGTGCGTGCGTGCTTGTATGAAGGTATGTGTTGAATAGTATGGTTTTATCTTTTTTCGTCTATGTGTATTGGAGTTAGTGATGTGTGTATTAAAGTAAGTGATTGTGTGTAATAAAGTAACTTTTTGTGTGTATTGTAGTGATTGTCTGTGTATTGTAACAAATGTTTGTGTATTGTAGTAAGTGATTGTGTACATTGACATAAGTGATTGTGTGTATTGGAGTAAATGATTGTGTGTTCATCGAAGAAAATGATTGTGAGTATTGGAGTAAGTGATTGTATTCATTGGAGTGAGTGATTGTATGTGTGTGTTTTCCAAAAGTACGGACTTGTGTAAGAGATAATAATATAAAGCCTGATGTTTACATAGTTAAACCTAAAGGTAGATGTTCATGGCAGATTTCAAGGCCTGTTTCCCATCGTTTAGTTTTTTTTAATGAGTTTTCTTGTCTTATTTCGTAATACTTATCTTCTCCATCACCTTACCGTTTCCACTTCCAAGTTAGACATTATTGCGTCCTAGGCTTATCTGCAGTTCCATTTCAATCCAGCAGTTTGAGCAGGACTTTAAATGACGTTAAGTTGTTGTTTTATGTTTCCTTGTTTGTTCGGGCTACCCATTCCTATGTCTTGATTCAAAGCAGAAAGAAATAAGCTATAGTTTATAAGGATTCTTTCTAGCAGACGGAAAACGAAAAGTGTTTTTATTTACTTTTCTGTCTATCTAAATAGAAAACCGTGTTGTATTTCTAAGTCTGATTTTTATAAATGCCATTGGTTGGGAGGGGGTGGTGAAGGGGACCGTGCTTCAGCGCTTTCGGCTGGCTTACCGAAGGTCCTGGGTTCGAGTCCTCGTGCAGGCAATGATTTTTGTCCCGGGTCTGCAGGGTGTCCCTGATGTCTGCAGGGTGTCCCTGATGTCTGCAGGGTGTCCCTGATGTCTGCAGGGTGTCCCTGATTCTATCCAGCTCTCGAAAGAACTTGCCCTTAGTTGGGGTGATGTAAAGGCAGCTGTGCATAGTGCTGGCCACACAATCACCTAGTATGCCGTGGCCACAGAAACTGGTGAACGCTGCTTCATGGATTTGTTACGACGGGTACTTTACTTCCTTTGGTTTAGGGAAAAAAGGAGATATATAAAAACGAAAACAGTGGAGACAATGTAGTTTACTCTTACGCTTGTCGGCAAATCGCTGTCATGAACTCCAATGGACAGCATCGGCAACCACTTGTCCGTTGGTGAAAATACATATTTGATTTCATTATTAGAAGTTTCTATAGAGTATTGATTCGGTAAACTAGGGAATCCATAAATAGAAAACATCTCTGAAAGTTGAAGGTTTTTGCCTCACCCACCTAAAATTGTAATATTATCTACAGTTACAAAGTAATAACAACAAAAACAAAAATACTTCCCCATTGTAGTCCAGGATTCCCTACAGTCGACTAGACAAGGAGTTGGCAACCTACGGCACGCGGACCAGAATCGGCACGCAGATCGATTGTAAATGGCACGCGGACAACTCCTAAAAGACATTTCAAGTCTCTTTTACAAGAAAAGAGCAGGATGATTTTTATGCTGTCGGCACTCTGATTGAATTAGAAATCCTGCTTTGGCACACTATTATGAAAAGGGTTGCCGACCTTAGGACTAGACTATTGTCACATATTAATAGCACCTACAGCTCTCTCTCAGCGCAAGTTTTGTGGGCGGTACTAAGAAGCCTGGACGTTTCTAAGAATCCACTCTCGTGCCGACCTCAAATTCTCGGAATGGCTAGGAATATTCTATTATTTCTCGTACAGAGAGGTTATGGTAAACCTATCATTTTTATTATGAATTTTGTAATGATACCATTATTTTCACCCCTCCTAGTAATAGGTCTGTTCCCCGCTCTCCTCCGCTAGTATTTAAGGCTAGGCAGCTAGTAGTTTGACGGAGTCTAGTGCAGAGTTTTGTACAGAGTGGACGCTTGTGTTGGCACTATTTTCTTCTAACTTTTTATAATCTTCATATTTTATATATTTGCACATATCACCTGAATTAAATTATCAACAACATTTACACTGAAGCTTCCTCGTCAAGTTACTATTTTTGTTTCATTGCTACAATTTTATAAAATAAATATATATTTATTTACAACTACAACGTCAAGGAAAGGAACTGTTAGAATGCAAATCCTGAGTTTGTGCCCAGGACAATAAGGAGAGTTCGTGTAATATTGAAATATAAGTAATAATAACCAAAGTCTACCCTAGGACGAACGAGACTTATCAACAACATTTACAAGGCTCTGACCACAATGGGATTGTGGTCGTAACACTATGGTCAGTGAACACAATTTACGGAATGCACGGGCTTCTCAGGATGGTTGA